>CM035627.1:113984518-115184518 GCA_020496765.1 Gossypium stocksii | reverse complement strand
AAACTCTAAATAGTCTATCAAATATCTTCTTTTATAAAATTATAATTTAAACTATTTAGATCCCTAACCTTTATATTTATTTATTTAAAAATAATATTTTGGTCTTTATCGTGCAATTGGGTAAAGGGAGAAACCTTTTTTCTATTTATTTTCTAGTATGGTTCCAAGGAATCAACCCAGAAATTATATATTTATCTTCTTTTATAAATTTAAATTAATAAAAAAAGACCACAGAAATTATGACCAAATGAATAATTAAATGATATCAAAATAACCCTTTGTATGGTATTAGTTTGGAAGTCAACTGTTCCCCTCACAGAGAGGAAAAAAATAAAAGCCAGGCTGGGTGACCTACAAAAACTAAGGTTAAGAACAGTGTTCAATCCATAAATAAAATGGTAGGTTGCCTTCCATTTTAATTTTAGTTTTACATGGTCAAGAGATTAACTCACTTGATGAATTACATCCTTTATTTTAATCTCTCTATACCAATTTTATTTTGGTAGACCAGGATTAAAATGGTAAGTTCGTTAAGGTTAGGCCATGGTTCGGTTTAAATTTTTTAAAGTTTTAATTCTAATTTAGATTGAACCAAGTTGATGGAAAGATGAAAATATTGCTCAAAATTAGGTGAGTCCGAATTATCTTTATCTTCTCATGAGTTGGTTATTTGTTTAAGTCTAAAGACCCGTTTAAAATTTGAGAGAATTTAAGTAAAAATATTAAGTTTAAAAAATGAGTTTTGACAAAAAAATAAGTCTGTTTAAAACTTGAGCCAGACTTGGGCTTGAACATTCAATGATCAGCCCCAACGTAACCCATTTTTAAGTTTATAATACTTTATATTATGTAATTTAGAACACATTAAAAAAATATATACTAAATATATAGTATTATTCTAATGTAAACATTAAAATAATGTTAAGATGATTATATAAAAAAATTTAATAAATAAAAAATGTATAAAATTATTAAATATTAAAAAAGATAATATAAATATTAAAAAAATAATACAGGAGGTCTTAAAATGGGCTTATATTAATTTTTTGTAAATATAAGCTGATTTGGGTAAAATTTTAAACTTATATTTTAAGCCAGACCGAGCTTGAACAAACATAAAATATATTAATATCATACTTAGACCTAGTCTGAACTCGACTCAACCCATCCCGTCACGTCTAAAACCACCCGAAAATAAGTTTCATTTTAATTTCTCTATACCAACATTAATTGGGCATAGTGGATTATATTCAAACATGATTAAAATTGTAGGTTACTTAAGTGACTATAAATCGGGTTGAGAAAGGCCATGTTCCGGCTTGCTCAAATAATCCATTTTAAATATTTAATTTTAATTTAGATGGAAAGAAGAGTAGATTGAGCCAACCGAACCAAAAACAAATATATTACTTTTCCTCTTAATTTAGGTGATCTATACAGTTAATGGAAAAGAAGCAAGTTGATGATTGTCAAGTCAAATTTGGTTTTAATTTCACCACATATATCAACATCAATTTGGTCCTTATCACCTAAATTATCCACTCATTGTCCACCCAAGCATCATCACATGCTCTGGGTTATTTATTTATTTATTTTTATGACATTAAAAGCCGACTTTGCTTTTTTGACAAGACAAATCCTTTATTTTAAATGTAAATTATTATATTATTCCATCCATAAAATTAAAAAAAATCAAGAATTGAAAAGAAAATTAGTGTTTTACATTATGTTTTAATTACTTCGTTCCTTATCTTAGATTTTTTAAAATATTTTTTTTCTAATTTTTACTGATTATTTTTTAATTTGTTTAAAGTGGTTGAATCAAGAACAACATCTTTAGCTGTATTTCTATAGGAAAAGAGTTTTTATTTATTTATAGTTTAAATTATGTAAATATTATATACTTTATAATTAAATTTTAAACAGATATTTTATTGTATGATTAGACAAGAATAATTTAAAAGAAAGAAATAGCATTGGCTATTGAACAAAGTTACTGTTCACTTTTGGTCCTTTTGGATTTACCTCTTCGAAAGCATGAGAAGGTTTTCTTTTTTGGAAACCATACTTTTTTAATCTGAAATATTTGAGGTTTAAAGGGAGTTGTTGGGTTTTAACTTTAGGGTTCATCAGTGTTCTGTCTCTACTTTCTAAATTATACTTCATATGTATATATAAAATTTTAATTTTAATTTATTATATATATTTAGAGAATTAAATATATAAATTTATTTTTACATTAAATTAATATAATTATTTGTATATATAATATATTAACGTAAAATAGTACTAATTCAATAATATTATTAGTAATTTATTAAAATCAATAAATAATATTATAAATTGAATCAAAATTCAAATTTAATTTTGATATTTATTCTAAATATTTTTTAAAACTAAATCTCATGTATGTAAATTATATATTTACTTCACCCTGTGCCAACTGAAAACACATCAAAGCTAGCGGCAGAGAGCAAGAGGGGGGCCCCTATTCTATTACCGAGTGTATGGTCAAATTATCTTTCTGTTTGTATGATAAATAAAACCCTTTGCGTGCAATAAACTACTGAATAGCAGCAGTAAAAATGTAAATGGAATGGAATTTAGAACCATTCCGCATGATTATTGGAGTGCTTAGTGATATATATTTGCTAGAGGGAATTTTACGGTTTATGATTGTTAATTTTAATAATGTAAAAGAATTTAAGTTCTCAATTCTCTATTGAATTGGAGTTAAACCGTCAATTCTCAATTCAACTAGTTTGATCAGTTCAAGTGTTAGTTCAATATAAATTATAAAAATTTTAAAATTAATTTAATCAATTCAGCTGTCGATTTTCTTTATCCCTATTTTGACATTTTTACGGATTTAAAATGGGTTGATCAGAGACCAATCCAACCCTCGTGTCCAAATTGATATCTAAATTGATTTTTGGTGGTGAGGAATAGTAATAGAGGCCAAGGAGGCCTTGGCACTCTCAAAATTTTTGAAAAAAAAATAATTTACCCTTTAAATATGTTGAATAATTTAACTACGCCTCCAAAAATTTAAATTTTTAAAAATTTTAATTAAATTATTTTTAATTTTTTTGAAATTTTCATTAATCTCAAAAAATTAAAAATAATTAATTAAATCCCTAATTTTTTGAAAAAAAATCTCATTAAACAGCTAAAATATTTAAAAATTGTATTAATTCTAAAATCCGTCACTAATTTCCGGTTTCATAAGCTAATCTAATCTAATTCAATTAACCTAGAAAACTCCCCAGACATAGATATTCTGAAACTCCATTTTCTCCTTTGGTGCCATAGAAAAATGGGAAAGTTGGTCTTGAATTTATAAGCTGAACAGTTGATATAGTTTGGTCTCAAATCAGCTAGGGTTTTAGGGTGTACTGAATAGTATACCAAAAACGACAGTAGTGGGTTTGGTTTGCTTGGGTTTTTGCAATCCCTATTTGAATGGGATCCTTAAGATCTTTAGCCCTAATTATTTCTTGTCTGAAAATTCAAGAGTAGGGGAAGGACTGCACCTCATTTTTCCATTCTTATTATTTTTCTCAGATAACACGATTGAATGTGTTGTGTAGTCACACAAAGGAAGGTATTAAATATTACTACAACTATATATATATAGATATCAAAAGCTGCAGTTGAAAATGCTTTTGATTTTAATGCGGGTGTTTCATCAATGGCCTAATCACCACCCACCTATATGCTTTCTAGGGTTTCAAAAATGAAACATATTCCAACTTTCTGTTCATGTATATTTATTGTCTTTGCCTTTACAACATGAAGCTATTAAAAAGAGTATTATACTTGACATTTACTTGCCAATGTTCTAAATCATCTAAAGGGAAATTTACCTAATTAATTAATCTATTTAGGTCTATTGTAACATCGGTTGGTTTAATTAGTTAAGTCGGTTAAATTGATTGTTTTTTTCTAAGGATAATAAACTAAACACGAATAGAAATCAGTTTGAGTTTTAGTTAAAAACTTTATATAGCTCTATATCATAGTACACCCAAAAAGATTATGTAAAATTATGTTTGTTAGAAGTTTACGTAAAAAATAAATGAAGCTTTAATTAAAATGATAAAGTTAAATGTTTAGATACTATCTTGTGTGAGGGTTCAAATCCTACCATTTGTGGATTTTTCATTGGTTTCATATAAAAAAATAAAAAAAAACTTTATAATAATATTTTTTTTGATAAATATAATGATATAATTTATTTTACAAAAAAAGGGAGTTTTTTAGTCATTAATCAATTGAATTATTCGTCAGTTGAATTTTGAAACCAATTAAATCAAGAATTTAATACATGGTGTGCATATATATATATATATATATTATAAATATATTTAAGAAATAAATATATTATATACATTATATGTCAGTTAAATAAGTTGATTATTGATTATGAACTTTCACCATGAGCAACCAAAGTAACTTACTTTAACACTACAATATTGAATTAATCATCATAATTAATTTTATTGAACCGACGTGACCGAAAACTATCAAGTCCGTTTGAACTAACTCTTACTCTCCTTAGCGAAAATAGTAAAGAATCCTTAAACACTATTTAGTGATATTTAGAGAAAAGTTAACATTAAAAAAAAAAAAAAAGCCTTTGATTGTGTTTGGCACAGTTGAAATCATTTATTATATATTGATATTTAATAAAAATTAACAAGAAAAAATGCTGTTTTGGTAGTGCTGGTAAGGTTGGGGCTCTGAAACTTTTCCTTTGAGCGCCCAAGTTTTTAAGTCTCATCGAATGTAATTTATATCTAAACTTTCTTCTAGAAATATTTTGGTTAATTAATTGATAAAGATGAATCCTATTTGTAATTGTTGATATAGTTGTAATTTAAAAAAACAAGTGTGAAATTTCATAATTAAACCTATAGATATGGTAGCATATATGTGTTATACTTCTATCTTAAGTCCCTCGTAAAGGTAATCAACTACCGTAAAGACTCAACAACACAACTTTGCTAATGTTTCACTAGAAGAACCTCAAACTCATCCTCTCCGAAACATCATATTTAGTGAACCTACATAAATTATGATAGATATATTAAAAATGGCTTATTTGACGATACTAATCAATCCATTACATTCGTTAAATAATTCACTTTTATTTTTAAATTAACTTTAAAAGATTTCTTACGGACGACCTACCCATTAAAAGAGAGATTAACTAGCTGAGCCCCACTCATAACCCTCAAGCTGTCAATACTCCACTCACACTCCCAAAATTTTCAAATCGAGCATATCGCTTCCTACGTACCATTTAGGATGCGAAGATTTTTGTGTTGCAACAATAAGATATCTACTAGCAAATAATGATGAGAACAAAATGGAATTGACTAGAGAAAACACGAAAAGATGTAAGTAGTTGAGAAGATAAAAACAAAATGCAGCTAGTATAGCAGCAACCCCCCCCCCCTCAAAGCCAAATCACCAAGCAAGGCTCCTAGCTAGATAGCTCAGTAAGCAAAGCTACCGTAAATTAAAATCTTACAGCCTTAGCTTCCTGTTGTATCCTTTACCTTCTTGCCTTGTACTTGCATATATATATATATAAGCAATCTCTTTGTTATCAAATTCAGCAGCTACTTCTTTATTAACATATAAAAATCTTTCTTTTCAGCTTTCATCATTGATCTATCTGCTGAAACTTCGTCGACTTGGGTTTTTTTTTGTTTTCCTTTTCGTTTTGGGGTATATTCAAGTTCAACTTGTTCATGGATTAAAGCTTCTATTGGTGAGTTTCAGGTTATTTTTCATTGCTAATATATATGAGATCATTTTATTCGTCCTAGCCTGGAATTTTTGAACTTGTTCTTTTGCTTCATTGTTTTTGCATGCTGATGAGTTTAAAACTTGGGTTGCTACGTATCGGCAAGAAATATGGAAATGGCAATGTTGAACTGGCTTTGTTCAAGGTAATTCCAACACTACTTCACAAACAATTAAGCCTTCTTCTTTTTGCTTAAAAATTCCAAATCTTCTAATTTATCATGTTTTATTTCTCATGTTACAAAAAATTAAAAAAAAAATCTAACAAAACTAGTTTACCAAGCTAACCTATGTTAAGTCAATTTCATTCATATAAATGATTAACTAAGACTTAATCAATTAAGATAAAAATAGTTGATTTTTTTTTTCGTTTTTTATAATCAGAAGGGATGAATTGCTCACTCTAACAATTTCTCCTTTGCAATGATAGTTACAATTAACATGTACGTCAATATAATATTTCGAAATAGATTTAGAGAATAAAAATATTTAATAAAATATTATGAAAGATATTGAAGTCTATTTGTGGCGGGCTAGTGGGTTGCGTCAGTGCTGCCAGATGGGAAATAGGTTAGAGGACATTGGGGTATAATTGCCATTCTAATACCTCGAAAAAATAACATAATATTTCTAACTTTTTATAATTTTATCTTATCTCCTAAAAAAAAATTCTTGACTCCATCCTTATTAGCACCCCCTGAAATGGAAACTTTCTATTTAAGTTCCTTAAAATTTTAAATTTGTAATGGTAAAATTTCACTTTACCCCCTTAAAATGATAAAAATTTGATTTAATCATTTAAAATTGATAAATATATAAAATATTAAAATAATAAAATTACATTTTTACTATTATAAAAATATATAATTTAATTTCAAACCCTAAAAAATTTTCTAAATTCACTCTTGTTTATTAATTCTCTAAAAAAAATATTATATTTAAACACCAGCTCGTTTTATTCATTTATCTAGTGTTTGGGGTTGAGCCTCTATTGTTGTGGACTGACAATATGAAATGTGTACAATTATTATTATTTTTAAAAATAATCTACACATGGGTTAAGTTAAGTCATAGGTAAATACAAATAATGAAAAGAACATAACATTCGAGTCATAAATGAGGTGAAAGTGTGAGAATTCAGCTTTTAGCATGGCAATGACCGACCCTTTCCTCTTAATACCTGTCCCATCATTGGCATAATCACTTAATACTCCAACCACATTATATATTAACTATTTACTTAATTTTTCATTTTCTAATTTTTAAACTTAATTTTTTTTAAATCACCTTAAGATAAATAAAAAAAATTAACTTTTATTAATTTTACTGATGTGACATACACGTAGATGACATATTAATATTTAATTAATTTTTTAAACATTAAAAAATATTAAAAATATATTTTATAATTCTTTTAAATTTCTATTATAAAGTAGAAGTGTTTATGGTTGGGTCGAGTCTAAGTATGATATTAATATATTTTATATTTGTTTAAATTCGATTCGGTTAAAAATATGGGTCTAAAATTCTATCTAAACCCATCTATATTTGTAACTAACTAATCGAAACTCATTTTAAACTCACTAACATTATTAATTTAAATATATATATATTTATATCACTTTTATTTAACATTTAATAAATTTATATATAGTCATATTACAATTTTTTTTAAATGTTTAGGTTTAATTGTTGTGCACAAGAAATTAAATAATATATAAAAATAATATAATATAACTTAAATAGAAGACTTGGGCTGGGTTCGAGCTTTAAATGTTTAAGCATGAGCCTTATTCATATTTTAAATTGGCCTAAATTTTTTTGTCTGAACCTCCCAATTTCGGGTGGCCCTTTGGACTTGAGCGGGTAGGTCAGCCCATGAATAGGTTTATTGAAGAGGCTAATCTTAATGGTTAAATTCTATTTTTAGTATTTATACTTTGCGAAAGTTGTAGATTTAGTTCTTGTACTTAAATGTGATTAATTTTAGATCCTATGCATTTTGAATTTTGAAATTTTAGTTTGATCTAAACGATAGCAATTAAATTAGTTTGGTTAAATTCAATTACTAGTCTGTACCATGCGTATAGTTGTAAGTTTAGTCCATATCCTCCAATTGGATCATTCTTAAGTCTTTATGGTTTTCAAATTTTAAAATTTTAGTCTTGACACAAAGGATAGTCGTTAATCCATTAATTGGAGTTTTATTAAATATTATGTTGAAATAATAAGCTGACATGACACTATATATATATGGTTGGCGCATCAGACTTTGGAAACAACATAACTTAATGAATGTAATAATTATCGTTTGGCGAGGATTTAAAATTTAAAAATTAGAAAGTGTAGGGACTAAAGTTGATCAAATTAATTTATATGAATTAAATCCATAACTTTTGTAAAGTATAAGATTAATAGTAGAATTTAACCTTTTATTTATGTGCCGGGGTCGATAGGGATGTTGTTTTTGCTTCACATGTTTGGTATCTTAGATACTCTTGTTTTAATAAATTCTGTTCTAGATAGGAGGAAACATAATTTTATTCTCAATATTTATATTTTATGTTAATTTAATTTTTATATTTTTTGAGTTAAATTTGACTCTATAACCTTTTAGAAATAGTTGAAATTGACCATTAATATTTAAAAAAAAAGTTAATTTTTTTGTTTTTCTAACAAAATTACTAATTA
This sequence comes from Gossypium stocksii, assembly GCA_020496765.1. NCBI lineage: Eukaryota > Viridiplantae > Streptophyta > Magnoliopsida > Malvales > Malvaceae > Gossypium > Gossypium stocksii. The sequence continues at coordinate 115,176,013 of CM035627.1, read as the reverse complement.
AAACATTAAATTTTTAAACATGTTAACCGACATGACAATCGACATGCACTTCATGTTTTATTCTTTTAAATTTTTATAAATTTTAAATATATTTTTTGATTTAAAAATAAAATAAATTGTGCTATATCAGCACAAAGTACACAAGTAATGTCACGCGGGTTGCCATGCAAATATCGTTAAAAAATTAATATTTTAATCAACATTTCCATTAGAAAAAAAACACATGAACACTTTTTAAACGATTAATAGTTAAATTTAACTCAAAATAAAATAAAAATTAAATTGATAAAAATATATAAATATCGATGCTAGAAAATCATCTAACGGATTTATTATTGGGAGGGTGGTTTTAGGTTTAGGGCTAAGAAAATGATCCTTTCTGGGTTGGGTTGTAGGATAGTTGATATATAAAGTATCCTTTTAGGTCCAATTGTTTTGAATTAAATAGAAAGCATGTAAGTGTGAAATTGATGTCTAGGAGTAGGAACTGGGCACCATTGACAAAGCACCATTCAACCAGTCAACATTCTAGGCTTTAATCAGCACATCCCCAGTCCAATCTAATTGATACACCTGAAGTTTAGTTTTTAGTCCTATGATTTCAATGCCTACGAAACCTTTGCCACTGCTTTAAACATATTTCATCATAATCTTCTTTTTTCGGAATCAACCAATTCTCTAACCACTTCATCTTCATTACCGGTGACCCTAAGACCCAAGTTTTTTCCGAGCTCCCATGCCTCCCATACTTTCCTTTTCCGATTAAAAAAGCCAGAATCAGATAAAGAGTTGTTTGCATTTTGACCCCCATGACAATCAAGATTTTGGAAATTTATTTTTACATTTCCTACCGCTTCCTTTTTTTTCTTAAATCCGAGCTCCGCAATTCTTCATTTCTCAGTTTCAAACAAAGATTTAACTTTTCTTGATTTGGATATTTTTTCCTATACTATATACGCACATAGAGAGACAATATATAAGGATGGAAGAGAGAGATCAGAAACCCCTTTTGCGTGCATTGTCTAATTAGGGATGACTGGATTTTTTGAAAAGTGAAAGTGAAATGGGATAAATTTTTTTTTTTAAATAGCTAAGGAGTGGTTATGGTAAGTGTTTGTTTGTCCTATTCCATCTCACTATATAAATTATTATTTTATATATATATATATATATAATTATTATAAGAAAAAAAATGTAAAAATGTGTTATAAAAAATTACGTATGTTTTATATTAAATATTTTAGAAGAATTGTTTTTAAATATTTACTTACTTTTAAAAAGATTGAAATGTTAAAAATAACTTCAAAAAATTAAACTAGGGTGGGTTGAGAGAGGTTCGGATGCATCCAACATCCATGGAATTAGTAGGTGTTTTCAAGATTACATACCAATCATAGAGTGAAGTGGTTGGTAGGGCAAAGCATACCGACTGTGAAGTGGTGATGGATTTGATAACATTTGCTTGCGTCACTCTGCTTCATTATAAGAGAATTTGATATCTATCAACGAAGCCTTGACAATGTTGACAAAAATTAAGATCTTAGAACCTTACGCCCAAATTTGAGTCTCACACTGTGAAAATTATATTGGTGTAAATGATATAGTTGAATAAGTTTATTATAAGAGGAGTTATATGCAGGTAAGCAAAGACAATAGATACAAAGGTTGATGAAGAAAACGATTTTCATAATACAAAAGTGCAACGTTGTTTCGTTTTGTATAATCAAGGTATTCTTCATGTTTGTAGCTTCATCTCCTGACAATGTTATTTCTAAGGTTCAAATTGGAATTTTTTTAAGAAATGCAATGTGTTTTATCACTGCATCTAACACTTGTCGATAAATGCATATTTTTTGAAAGAAAGGACTTTTATAAGTATAATGCATTTTCCATGCACATGATGAGACTGGAGATCCACACATACAATTGTGCATGATAAAACTTGAATGTCTGTATTCAAAACTCAAAATCTCAACCTTTGCTAACAATACAAAATGCAATTTATTTTAAATGCACTAACAATGGATTGTTCTTGGCATGGTTCTGAGCTTTCTGGCCCTTTTTGTTGGCTCTGAATCTCTCGATTTTATCATGCTTTGTGCTCTTTCGTTTTTGCATGATTTTGTCTTTGTTTTGGTTGCTTTTGCTTGTGAACTCTTTATCACTGTTTGAGTGTAGGTTGTTTCTTCCTTTTAATAAATTTACGTGATTGAGAAAAAAAATGGATTACATTTCCCTTTCAGGGCTTAAGCGATGCAAAAGTTACTTAGGAGGGAAAGGATTTTTATTAGATGTGATTCCAATGGAAGGTGTTAAGAATTAGTGTTAGTGGTTGTTAGGGTGTTCATGGGATATGCCAATGTGATTTTAGATAGAAAGGGGGTAAAAAGAAAAAGACAACATAGGGAGCCATGTAAGAAAATGCAGCTAATGATAACAAAACCATAAAAGAAAAAAGAAAAAAGGTCTTGCACTGATTGAAAAGTTGTAGACTTTGATTGCCTATCGAGGTTTCGAGATACCTCGGTAAGGTTGGGATTGAGTGGTTGACCACTTTTTATAGATTTGATTTAAGTAATAAAATTGTTGTTTATTGAAAGGAGGAGAAATAGATTCAAGATTTGATTAAAGACTGACTATTCCACTTGTGAAAAATCAATTTGGTTTCATGCTAGGAAATCCACCATATGGTAGCATTTCTTGGAGACAATGATTTAGAAAGAAAGGAAACCGACAGGGATGGTGAGTGTGGTAGATTTTGGAATTAAATTTTGGGTTAATAAAACATTTAAAATTTTTAGAGATTTAATGATTTTGTTTTTGAGATGTTTAATTATATGATAGATGTTAATTATATGATTGAGGTTGTATGATTTAAGGAAAAAATTATGTTGACTTAACCACAATTAAGAGAAATTATTTTATAGACTCTTCCCACCACATTATTCATAATCTATTTTTAATTATTTAGTGACATTTTAATAATTCTTTTTATATCATTGATATATAATTTCGGTAATTTTGTTATCTTGAATTTTTAACCTTGAATCCAGAATCCAGAACCCAGAAATCCGAACCCGAATTCGAAGTTCAGTGTTCATGATAAAAAATTTACTAAAATTATGTATAAATGATATGAAAAAAAAATACTATAATATCTTAAATAATTAGAAATGGACTATGAATAATATGGTGGGAAATGTTATTAAAAATTAGATGATTTAAGGAATACTTAACTGCAATTAGAGTGATTCAAAATTTAGGGTTACCTTTTGCCATTCATTTCCCTCCCCAGATTTGTAATAAGAAAAAGGAGAAAAAAAATCATAATATTAAATTTATATGATTACAAAATACTTTAGACTTTGAACGAAAGCTTTTTCTGTAAACACAAAATGTTAGATTAACAGGATGTTGACATATGCAAGGAATGTCATAATAGGTTGGTCCAATTGATAGAGAATTGATTAACATAATAGCAAAAATCAAAGTTGTCTTAAGTAAAAAGTGATGTGCACTTATTGCCAATATGCAAATGTTGCATTTGGTCGCATGGGGTGTATTTGTTAGAAACATGGATCTAATTAATGTTGCACAATGGTTGAAGAGAAGACCAAAAAGCACATGGTTGAAGATGATGTCTTTGCATCAAATTCACATTTTCTGATAAGGGTGTGGTTTTGGACTTATCCTGAAATATGCTTTTAATTTGTGCTTAGAAAGAGATAGACATTGGTGCATCAAATTAACTCATGATATGGTTAAAAGAATATTATGTAATAAATTTAAAAAAATTAATATAAAAATTAAATGTGATTATTAATATAACGGTAAAATTGAGATTATGAAAATCATTATATTTTGGGTTTAAATTTCATCATACATATATTTTTTTTAGTTTTATATAAAAAATTAAAAATAAAAAAATACTCTTAAAATAGTATTTATTAGTTTATAAAAACAATGGACTTTTTGTTAATTCACAAGAGACTCAATTGACGGGTGACATTTATCCAATTTAAATATTTTTTTTGAATATAAGTGGAGTGGTAATAAATTTATATTTTAATATTGTTGAATACTATTAAACGCATACTTGATCTTTAAATTTATAATTATTTTACTTATAGATGATATAAAAATATGAAAAAAAATAAAAGTATTACTAATAAATAATTGGGTGTAATAAAAAATTACATTATACTCCTAAAAAGAAAAATCAAGTTTGTTAGCTATAAACCAATTTGTTAATTTTTACAAGAGTTTTACCTTTTGATGGGTCTGGTCGGTGACTCACCCTTTGGGGTTACTTCTCCACTATCACAATTGCTTCAGCCACTTCACATCTTTTTCTTCCATTGGTGCTTTTACAGCCTCCGCTTCATTTCTTTTATCTATCTATCTCTTAGGGTTTTCTTTTTTGCAAGAAGTGCTCCTAATGATTCCGATCGTACAGCATGTTCTAGGTTTTAGGGTCTTTCAGGGTTTTTTTTTTTTAAACTAGGGTTTGCTAAAGGATCTCTCTCACACAAACAACACCCAGAACTTTGGGGTGTATAAAATACCAGATTTTGAATGTATATATATGCCCAAAAAATTAACCTGTCATCTCAAAAGCTTAGGGTTTTTCTTTCTTTCTTGATTTGTGCTTTTAAATTACAGATTTTGGAATAGCAGTTTTAGGGTTTGATGGGTTTTCCAGTGTGTATCTTCCCTCTCCACCATTTTGGGCAAAGTTGTACAAATTTAAGCAGACCTGTAAGAACCCTAACTAGAAGTGACGCCCACATACCTATTTAGCAAGAAGAACTTAATGTGAGTGGTCCAAGTGAAAAATGGTGGATTTGAGGACAAGTTCAGAAAACTTTAATTTATGGGGTGAAAATGGTAAAAAAGAAAATGCAAATCAAAACAAGGATCAATGGCTTTAGGGTCAAAAGTACTCTTGCTGTTTTTCCTTTTTAGTTTTTTTTTTTTTTTTCCAGTCAGAGAACACTTATTCATCTTCACATGGGTGTGGATAAGTAGATACCAGTTCAGGTCTGTAAGGCATATTATTCACTCTCATTTTAATTTTAACCTTTAGATTCACCCATTGGCCTTTTGGATGTAAAAAAGAAAATGGAATTTTGAACTTTTTTTTTTCTCAAATTGTATATAGTCTGTAGGGCATATATAGACTAAGCAGACAATTTTGGTTTCTGGCTATTTAACAGATATATAATCATGTATAAGTCACTCACAGTACAGACATGAAAGGATGAGGAGTTAAATAAAAGAGAAAATCCAAATTTTATATTTGCGATATTAATTGCTTAAGAGACAAATATACTTAAAAGGATGAACATATTAGGGGGAATAGTAACAAAATTTGAAAGTATTTGTGTTTATAGATAATAAAACGGATATGAAAGATACCATGATTTCAGGGTTGTTGATGTAATTGCTAGCAATGCAACGTAATGTTTAATTTTCGGCTTAAGTTGGAACTTTGAGGCAGTAATTGCATGGCTTTTTAAAATAAAATTAGATTGGTCGGTTGAATCGAGAATAGGTAAATTTAATTATTCATGTAAACAAGAAAGGCTTTTGTTTTACTTATTCTTTTAAAAAGTTCTAAAATATTAGACGGTTATATTTAGTAAACCAAATCATCAATAGTCGCTACAACTTAATTTCAAGTTTTTGGTATGTCATATATCTTAATTCCTACGCAAAAATATGGCTGCAGTATGTATTATTATAAAATAAACATATAAAATATTTAAAATAAATCAATAATTTAGTGTTAAATAATTTATCATACAATAATCAATCTAAAGAAAGCCTAACATGTACACATGTGTCTTATTTATTAAAAAAAATTATCCATATACATTTTTTTTGAAAATTACTAAGCTGACAATTCATATGCATATAAATATCAAATTCAAATACTTAAGAAAAATAAAAAATGCAATAACTTGTACATTTAATTTTAGCCTATTAATTTGTAGTTTGAATTCTCTATATATTTCAAATTTTCTCATTGCTAAAGGAAATGGTGAATCAATGTTTTGTTCTAATATAAAATATATATGTTACTCATGTTTAAAATGATAATTATATAAGCAGATCGAATTTTAGTTTAATTATTATTATTGTTATTACAACAACTGGAAGGATATAGATTTGAGTGTGACACACTTTTCTTTTTATTTAAGGGTTGAGGGATTTAAATTTTTATTTTCCAATTTTATAATTTAAAAGTTATATAAAAAATTTAGATTTTAAATTAAATGTATATTTATACAAAAAATAAAAAAAATTGAACCAAAAAATTCAAAATTTTTTATTAAAAATAAATAATAAAAAACTCCGATTTTTTTTTCCGATTTTCAACAACTCTTTTCGATTCTTGACTTCCTATTTCTTATTGGTTCAAAATAATCCAAGTTATCTCCAATTATACGCTACCAATTTAACATATTAAAATTTCAATTCTCAATTTAACTAATTTTATCCGATTCTGACAATATTTCTTATCCTAAAAGTTTTATATGCACATGACTAAAAGATAAGTAAGCTAGAGCACGATTTCTTTTCATATATGGAACACTTATTCCTTTTGTCTTTTATTTTTGCCCTTCTTTCTCATTTTCAATCATACACTTTTGAGATATGACAACACCCCCTTTCCCTGAGATATGACAACACCCCCCTTTCCCTAAATATTTTTCCTATTATTTTCTCTAAGGTACCCTTTGTTTCCACATGTTTTGCTTCATTGTAAGGGGAGAACTTTTGTTATAATGTAGCATACCAATGGTGAGTTTTATTCAATATATGATCAATTTAGTGCAAGATGTCCCTGTACCATTTGGTGCTTTATTGCTTTTCTATATACCTAGTGTTTTTTGGGAACAATTTTTATCCTAATTATCCATGGGAGGGTGGGGGAACTTAATTATAATTTATGTGGGGATATATTAAGAGAGTTTTTTTTTTTTTTAAAGAAAGAGAATAATGATTGTATGAAATAGGGATAAGCCTCAAAATTATATATGAATTTTGGTTTAATGTGTAATTTTGTATATGAATTTTAATTTTGTGTAATTTCATACATAAAATTTTGATTTAATCTAATTCTCACAAATTATTAACACAATTATTGATATAAGGCCATTTTATATTTATATATTATATACGCAAATAATTATATTTATCCAATATAAAACTAAATGTATATAATTGAACCAAAATTAAAGTTTCATGTATACATTTGAACCATAATAAAAATTTCATATCTATAATTTAACCAAATTAAAATCCATGTATCAAATTACACATTGAATAAAAATTTACGTATAATTTTAAGATCTATTCCTATGAAATAGGGTGTATTACTTTCATTAGATCATACTATGTGTAATTAATAATTTACTAGTGATTTTATATTAAGTAATTGGTTAAAAGTGATAAACAATCAGTTCTCTCTTTAACAATAACTTCCTTCAACAACATTTCATTATAACAATTAAGTTTGTTGTAAAACCGATTTTTTATGTTTTAGTTTTTACTTTCTATAATAACTTCCCATCTATATCAACAACCGTCTTAATATTTGAAGTATTTTCTTTCCTAAATTAATTGTCTATAATAGTTAATTATCCCAATTTTTAATAAAATTAATTCAATTCCTAAGTGAAATAAAAATAATAAATTTTAATTAAGATATTATTTAAATTTTATATAAATATATATTAATTTTACTTTAATAAACAAAAATAATATTTAATAAATAAAATTACATTTATAAATTTTATTAAAAATACAATTTAAATCTCATTAACTAATATTAATATAAATTAAATCATTTACAAATATTTTAATCCTGCCACATGTAGATTTTATCCATTATTTTGAAGGTAGACCAATTCAATTCAACGTTTATGTTATTATTATATTATTTAATTTCAATTTATTTAAATTTATTTGATGTATAAAAAATTTATCTACACTATGATAAAATTTACTCAATTTCCAAAAATGGTTTTTAAAAAAATAAAAAGATGAGTGGACTATTTTGGTAAGTGTTAAGCTTTTGTTATTAGCTTTTAATTTCCCATCGAATAGTCAAGTGACTACTTATGTCATTTAGGTAAAGAATTCTTCTTGTTATGATGTATGCATTTTCCACATCATTTATTTCTCATCGGCATTTATTACCAGTTATGACATTTCTGGTATGTGTCAGTATATAGATTTTATTAATTAATAATAATTATTGTTAATAAAATCAGGTTGGGGTCTAACCTAGTTTAGGCTTTTGTTTACTATTGCTCTTGCTATCTAAAAATCTACTTGTATTTAATGAATTTTATAATTTTCCCTTACAATTATTAAATTATTTTATTGAATTTAATAAATAAAAAAATTAATTTATCAAATTAATAATTTTGTTCAATGTTGTTTTGAATTAATTATTCAATTCAATATTTATAATAATTTATTCAACCATTAATACCTATTTTCTTATAATATAAATATAAACGTATATTTTTCAGAATTATGCATGTTTCATTGGTTTTGTTTAGGGTAATAATTACACACTGTTGTAATTGTATAGAGTTTTAGTTCTTTGGACGTATTTAACTAGTGTAATTATAGCATAATTTTTTATATCATATTTAATAGTATAAATTATAATTATAAAATTATATTTTTAAATTCTAAAAAATAATATTAATTATATAAAAAACCATCAATAAAACTTGAAAAGTCAAATTCTCTAAGTAACAATATTTAAAATCAATCATTGTATATATTATGTTAGTCCAAGAAAGCATCAACAATACGATTACTAATAAAATTAGCTAAAAAATAAATATTCTATAAAATTTTATCTAATTACATTGGCATTCCATATTTGTTGGTCTATTCCCTCTGTAATATTTAATATATACTCATTATCATCACCGATTGATCATTGGGAAAGTATAATTAATTTATAATAAATGTTATGTGATTTAGTTAAATATTTAGTAGGTCAAAATGTATAAGAAATTATCTCTTGTGTAAACAAGAGGAATGAAATAACATATAATTATACTTAAAAATAAAATATATGTCAAAAAATAAAAATAATATTACCATATAAAAATAAATTTTAAAACTTAAATAGTGTATGTGTATATTTGAAAAGTTTAATTGATTTTAAATATACTTACTCACGTAATTACTTAAATTCTCATCCTTCCTTAAGAATTGAAAATTGTTATCAGAACACTTCAACTACATTCAATTTAATAATACCCACTAATTACAATAATTAACCTAATATATCGCATATATATAATTATAAATAATTACACTTAAAATTCAATTTTTAAGTTACTTTTCAAAATATTTGAAAGCTTTTATTTTGTTGTTATTTTTTATGATCATTCCGTAGTAGCTTAAATTTATCCTACACAATAAAGCAAAAGAAATCATAAAATCAATTATTTTTCCGAAAGATATTGTATATAATCAAATTTCTTCAATTTTTATAGATTGGTGAAATTTGAAAATTTCCAATAATCCCATGTAGCATTTTATGTATTTTAAGTGTTCATGCTTTCATCTATAAATAAAACCAAGCTCTCAATAGTTTTCTGTAACTTTTAAGTATTTCTTTCATTAAAGAAATACTATAAGAAAGTTTATAGTCGAAATTTTGTGTTATATACTATGTATATATACATATAAAAAAAAAATAAAGAAGTAAGAGAAAATAGTCAAATTAATGGGAGTCGAGATCTAAATTCAAGCTTAACTAAATAAAGCGAAATTTGGTACTTATAAGTGTCGAGGTCCTAAGTCAGACTTATTAACTAATATTCTTTTTCCTTGTCTTTTCTCAAATTTTGAGGAAATTCAATGATTAAAAACTTACGCTAAACTCAAACACCTACGATGGTTGATGTACTCCTACATAAAAAAAAAAAAAAAAAAAACTCTTATTTTAAGGAATAACTTTCATAAAAACTTAGATGGAAAAATAATTAAAATTTTTCCACTAACAAAGTAAAAAAAAAAAAAAAACTTACAAAGTTTATCATGTATGTTTATCATATGCTGCAGCAAATCAACCTAATTTAGCTACAAATTGTAGGAGAAATTATCATAAAGAGTGAGTTTCATAGTACTTCCATGGTAATGAACCATCTAAAGCATCTAAGCATGCACAAAAAGGATGCCCACTAAAGTTTCTATTATTTCACAGCTTAGATTTCAATAGAATTAATCTCTACAAGTATTAAATTAAGTAATTAATTCACAAAGTCATACAATTGTATATGCTCAAGTTTAGGAACATTGAGCTGTACTGTTTGAAGCCATGATGTCTACTATATTATAATATTTCATCACACATGAAGATATCCCTATAATTTCTACTTAATATTATGAGACGAATGATGGATATGTTGTTTAGGCTTTGAAAAAACATGGCCTGAAAGTGGAAGAAAATTGCTTATATGGCCATGGTGGATCCCATAACCCACCCTATGTATGCAACCATTTCCTATAAAAGGTTCATAAGGCAAAAGCAATGAACAAACACTAAAGAGACAGAGCAAGTTTTAGATCAATTAATTGGTTTGAAAACAACAACAACAATAACATAAAAATGATGTTGATCTTCATTGCTGAAATTAAGGTTTTACAATGAATCTAATTAAGATACTATATTTTACTTACTTTGAACATAAACTAGGGAATTGCATAACATCATCCTAAAATGATAAATCACCACACAACAATCATTAAAAGAGTCCACAATAAAAATCCCAAATAAATATTTTTTTAAAAAAACCTTGTTCATACCATAGTACATACCACATAGAAAGTCAGCAATAACATAGTGCATGCCTCTAAATTTTATTGTTGTAGCCTTCCCATGGTTTGCCAAAGGGCAGAAAGCCAGTGATCTGATGCTGTCAAATTATATCATTTGTTATAATTAGGTTTGGTTCTAGAATTAGCAGCTGACAAACATAAGATCAAAGAAACTATGTTATAAAGGGACTTAGTACTTACCTCTTGGTTAATCCCAGAGTTTTGTAGACAATTGAACATGGAATTGGGGTTCCATTTGTTAATAATTGCTAAAGATTCATCAATCATATCACCAGCAGCAACCTGTTGCAAAGAAGGGTTGATCTTCTTGCTGTGGTGACGGTGTTGGATACTAGATTCTTCACCTGTCTGAAAAGAACACCATGAACTGAGTTTGGTCTCATCAGTACTACCACATAGCTTTTGATTCCACATGTTCTTTGCTTTGGTTCTTGCCTTTGCCCTTGCTCGTGCCTTTTCCCTTAAATCCCTTGCAAGAGGGTGGAACTGGAAAGTGGGTTTTTTAACCCTTTTCTCTGTAGGTTTCCCTTTAGAGATGGTGCCTTCTAAAGCAGACACCACTTCACCCTCGGAAGTTGAAGATGGACTCTTTGCAACAGCCGCCGCTTCCGCCGCCGCCGCCGCTGCTGCAACGCTGTTGTTATTATTATGGGAAACACGGGTTCTGGCTAGCTTCATGATTTCGTGCCTCGCCTGTTTGAGCAACCATTCCACGGTCCTACTACCTTTGTCGTAGCCTAACATGTCTTGCAAACCAAAGAACTCACGAGCTACATCGAGGGACAACCTCATCCTCCGGTCTCTTGGTCCATTCGCCGTGTTGATCTTGCTGTGTCGGTCTCTCTTAGAAGACGACCGCTTTTGCTGCTTTAGTTCAGTGTCGGCATTATGATTGTTGCTCTTCTTCTTGGTGCAGTCCACGGCTGAAGTTGCAGGCACGTTAACAATAGTGCCCGAAACCGAATCAGCCATTAATGGCTGTTGGTTTTGTTCGTGATGAAACAATAGATCATGATGTTGGTGAAGGAAAACATCATGGTCTTGGTCTTGAAACACTTGTTCAAGCTCACATTGACTATAATACGGAGAGGGGAAATTGAAGAAACCAAAAGAAGGATCTTCCTGTTTAGAATCCGTAACGAAATGAAAGAACGAATGGTCATTAATTGGTTCTTCACTGCTGCCATTGCTGTTTGAAGGATACATTTGAAAAGGCCAAAAAAAAAAAAAAGAAGCTTTGAAATTGCACCGCTAGAAACAACCCTATTAGAAACTAGATTTGAGAATACGACACATGCACCATTAAGGATAGTCTAATTATGGTTTTATTTTCTGCAAATGAAGACTCAGTGTTTTGTGAGAGAAATCAAAGTACTCAATATCTTCAATCCCCATGCTTGTTTTGATTTCTTCTTTTGTTCTTTTTTCACTCAGTTTATAGAGATAGTTAACTAAGCATGTGGATGAAAAATCTGAGTGTTCATTTTTGGGTGATAGAAACTAGAAAGAGAGAGAGAAGGGGTGTGTATTTACCCTTCACAAGCAAAGGACAACTACAGCATGAGAAAGACAGCAGAGATGATGTACTCTCTACGGCTATAGTAGCAGAGTTGTCTCTGTTGCAATAGATAGATAGAGAGAGAGAGAGAATATGAGGGAATTGAATTACAATTCTGAGGAGGCTCAAGCACCGCAAAGATGGGAATTTATTGCTGACAAAATACCCCCTCAATTCCCATCTCTTCCTTAATTTTTTTTTTTTTAATTTAGAGTAGAATCAAGTGAGATTTGAATCGGGATAAACTTATCAGTAGGATAGATTAAATTAGGATTTGCTTCAAGTATTAGCTCATAAAATTGTATCGAAATGATTGAATAATGAACTGGTATAGACAATTAATATTATCATTATCATCAAATTTAGAGTTTGAATCAGTAATGATAGATTAAACTCGTTTGTTGTATTGATTGAATCGAAAATTATCTTGAATATCAGTCCGAAAAATAGTATCGAATCAGTTCAACAATGAATCAGTACGAACCGACTAAAAAACTTGTTGAACAAGAAATTAAACCAAAAATTTTATTTTTTAACATAACCAGAATAAACTATACATTTATATAAATTGGGACTCAAACCCAAGATCCCAAAGTTCCTAGAGCCTCAAGCCTCATTAATCCATGGCCTTATTGATTACTATTTTTCTAATTGGCATTGTTATGATCAATGTTTTAAAAATTGGATCGATAGTTGAACTAGTTAGATCACCGTTTCAACTGCCATTTCAACAATAATTAAAAGTATTTTAAAAAAATTAAGTTAGATCAATTACCATTTTTTGTCTCGGTTTTCTATTTTTTACCATTTCACAAATGATTTAATCTATATATGATTTTATGCCATTAGTCAAATTAATCGAACCATCATTTTTTGATTCAATCAATTTAACCGGCCAATCCAATTCAATTTTATCATCATTAATTGTGATCGTGGTCCCTTAAAATTAGATTATGAATTTACCAATAAATGGCTGGAACAAGTGGGAGTGGACTTTTTCCCAACAGGGATGAAGACAAATGGGTAGAGGTGTCACCTTGCCCCCTCCCAAATGGTAGATTTGCCATTGAGTCCCTTAATTTTTTATGAAATTACTTGTTAGTATAATAATAAAATTACACTTTGACCCCCAAATAATTTATGATTCATCTCTATCCTTTAAAAAGCGATTTTGTTTGGCTTCATTTGTTCCGCAAGTATTTGAATCAAATTCGAATTCTCAGATTTTATCAAAATACCACTTCGATCTAAATAAATTTAAATTTAAATTGTAAAACAGTTTTAAGACAGTTGTGATTATACAGAAAAGAATGGCATAATTAGGGTTACCTAAGACTCCCGCATTTAATCAGAAATGGTGTTAAAGAAAAAAAGGGCATTCGCATCTCTTTCGAACATTTGAAGTGGGATAATGTGTGAATAAAACAGTGAGGTCGTGGGATGTGAGTAGATAGGGAACACTTAGTGTTGTGCCACCTTCACGTGGTAACAGGTACGTGATTTTGACAGTGAACTCATTTTTATGTTTCTTTCACTTTCTCCTCTTTTTAATTTCTTCTTCAAAATATAAACCTAGTTAGTGGAAAGTAGAACTTAAAATCCCCTCCCCCACACAAACTGTTTCGTAACTTCTGTTTTTTTCGCCTAGGTTATTGGGCTTCATCTTCACTTCTGCTTTGTCCTAACTTGTTATGGCAAGATCCATGATAAAATAAATATGCAAGTAGAAAAAATTATTCAAAAAATTGTAAATATTTGAGGGGTCAAACCATAAATTTTATTATCTTATTAGCTATAATATTATAAAATTTAAAATATCAAGAAGTAATTTGTCGAGCGAAGCAGAATTAAAATTTGTTCCTATTTTTAGTGTTGTCATTATTTAAATTTATTAATGGATGGTGCGTTACATTATTTAGAAGAGAAATTAAATTTAAAGTATTGAAAATAATATTGTTAAAAATAATAGGTTGGTTATAAAAAAAAAAAAGAGCCTAAATTTATATACTTTCAGTTGGACCAAGGCTGAATAGGCCTTTATCACCTAAGACCACTAGACATGCCTTTTTCATAAGAGTGACTCTTATAAATAAATGATAGCTCCAAAGTTTGACCATACAACATTAACAAGTGGAAGTATAAAAGACACAAGTTCAGAATACTTTTTAGTCGAAATTAAATTATAATTTTTATGATAATAAAAATATAATTTTAAAAATTTTAATTAATTTTTTTACTATTTTAAGGGAGTCAAAGAATAATTTTCAGAATATCCCCTTAAATTCACCTTTGGTGATATATATATAAATGATGTTTTAGTTGATGGTATATAGTGTTTTAGGTTTGAGTTTGTTTACGTGTAGATTTTTTTTTATAGATTTGATATAAAAATGTAACAATATAAAAAGTATTATTATTATAATATTTATTATTTTATAAAAGGAATGTGTGTTTTTTTAGCACTTTTCAATCAAGTAATTATTTGATTAATTCATGACATCAACTCAATTAAACATTTGAATCTAGATTAGAGATAGATATAGGATGAGGCGGGGTGGATGAGCTCAACAGTTGGCATCTCGCCGCCCACGTCACTCCATTATGGATGTGCAATTTTAAAAATCATTATCACCTCCTCAAATGTGGAGGATGTTAGATGCATCTATCCTCGCCACTCTTCAATTTAACTTTTGCTAGTTATTTATAATATTTTTAATTTATTTAAAACATATAGACTTTTTCTATAATATATTTTTGCCTTTTTAATAATTATATATAAAGGTAAAATGATAATTTCAAATAGTAAGATGGGTAGAGTACAATTATCATAACCATTCCATACGTATTATTCTAAAATAAAATCCTCCTCACCTCATTTCACTTATTCCTGAACACTTTTCAAATAAAAAATCCGCTCCAAATAGAAGATATTAGTTTGAAATCTATCAAAGATTATGGATTTTACTACCCCTAATATCAATAAATATACTTGACATATTCTTTAATAATATTATTCTGCATCTTAAATTTTTTATTAATTTAAGCCTCGAAGCGCAATATTTTTAAAGTTAAAATATATTATAGATTTATGTACTCTTCATAAATTTAAAATTTAGTTCATGTATTTTTATTTTTAGGAATTTAGTCTTTTTACTTTTCAGATTTTAAAATTTAAGTCTAATTATTAATACTATTAATTTTTTATGTTAAATTTGTTGATGTGTCATGTTGAAATAAAAAAAAAAACTCACTTGATTAGGGGTGTTCAATCGGTTAACCGACCCGAAATACCATTAACCGAATTAACCGACCTTTCAAAAATTTTAACGGTTAACCGAACCAAAATCTTTTCAAAAAAATTAACCGAACCGAAATTTTTTCGGTTTATTCGGTCGGTTAACCGAATTAACCGAAAATTATATATATATAGATATATATATATATATTGGTTAAAATAAGTATAAAATTAACCGAATTACCCGAATTAACCGAATTACTCGATTTACCCGAATTAATCAAATTAACCAAATTATTTTTATTTTTGTTTTTATTTTTATTTTTATTTATTAAATTATTTGTAATTTTTATGATTGGGTTAGGTAACTGGGTTGGGTAATTGGGTTGGGTAATTAGTTTTAGTTTGATTGGGTTTATGTTGGACTGGGTTTGAGTGAATAGTGGGCTATTTATATATTATAATTTTATTTATTAATTTTTCTGGTTAAACCAAAAAAATTCGGTTAACCGACCGGTTTCGAACAGAATTAACGATTAACTGAAACATCAAAAAATTATTAACCGACCCCCGACCGAAAAAATTTTGTTAACCGACCGATTAACCGAATTCAATCGGTTAACTGAATTTTATTTTATTTTATTTTACTCAAATTTTACACACCCCTACACTTGATAGCGATGTACTTAAAAAAATGTTGTTGTAATAAACTTAAATTTAATACAATAATTTTAATAATATTAACGATTGGATCTATATTTTAAATTTTAAAAAATAAAAATTTTAAATTTCTAAAAATAAAAATATAGGAATTCAAATACTTTCTCGCCTTTGGTAATGCCTTTTAATATTTGATGAAATGCCTTTGCTTACACCGAACATAGTCTTTAACTCTAACAATACCACTTCATTATAAAATGGCTAATGATATGCTCGAAGTACCCTTTGCAAATGAAGGGCGGTCAATTATTTCTCCCCAAAGGGCAAACAAACTACTGCGAGGCCTGTCATGAAAGTGCAATGATCCTTTGACGAGAGCATCTTTGAACATTTTTTTCACATTAGAAACTAAATTTAATAATTTTTTTCAATTTTATCCATGCGATGATGTGGTATTTTGAAATTGAGTCACATCATTACATGTATCTTTTTTTTATGAAAAATGTTATTACAATGAATGTAACATGAAAATTTTAAGGTATTAATAATTAAGTCTAAGTTTTAAAATCTAAAAAGAAAATTGACTAAATTTCTAAAAAAAAAAAAAAAAATTATCTTGCAAATTTACAAGCACAGAAAGTTGAAACAATTTCAACCTAGTTTTAAGCATATAATGTATATGTCACCTACAAAAACTTTCCTCCAAACCCTAGCCATTGGAAAATTTTCAATATTTTATGCACTCTCTTGACAACATTTTCCTTTTCAAACGAGGGTAAATCTAAGAGGCGGGGAGGGACTTTGACCCTTTTCAAATAGAAAATTTGTTATTTAAGTTTCGGATATGTAATAACCTAAATTTCAACAATGTCGAAAATAGTGGTTCGAGACCATCAAATTCGACAAATGAACTCGTAGATTATATTATTTAATATTTATGAGCCAAATGTAGCTTTTAAAAGATTTTTGAAATAGTAAATTGTGTTTTATAAAGATTTATTTGGTCAAGAAATTGAGAAAAAAATGTATCGAGAACTCGGTGTTATAAACCGAGCCATAAAGTTTTTTATGAATATTTACGGAGTGTCAAGGTAGTATTAAAATTTTGTTAGAAAATTTTGACGTTTGGGTGATTAATTAAATAAAAAGAACTAAATTGAAAAGGTGTAAAAGTTGCTAGAAGGATTAAATAGCTCAATTGTCAAATGAGGAAGGACCTAAAGTGAAAATAAGCTCAAAGGAGATATTTTGGGCGGCAATAGCGGTGAAAAATCAGGAAATTGGTGAAATAAGGGCAAAATTGGAAAATTGCCAAAATTAGCTAAATAAAAATGGGACCAAATTGGAATATCTAGAATTCCCATCATTTCTCTTCATTTTCATCAGCTGAAAAACAGCCAAGGAAGAGGGTTCAAGCTGGTTTTCACACTCTAGCTTCATGTAAGTTTAATTTTTTTTTTTTGCTTTCTCCTTGAAATCTCTATGTTTTTTGGACTTTTAAAATTGTGTCCAACTTATTATTTCATTAGTTTTTGATTCTATGGCTAATTTTTAAAGTTTCTATGGATGAGTGCTGGAAGCATATGATGAATAAACATAGAATTGAAGCTTTAATTTTGATATATGATAATTTTATTAAGTAAAATTGATGGAAATTGATTTTAAGACCTAATGGTGAAAGAGTTTGGAATTAAGGTCTAGTGTTAAAATTCTGATTTTCAAAGGTTATGAAGTAGTTTAAAATGATAGAATAAAGTATTAATTGAGAAAAATTAGTTCAATTGATGGGTTAATTGAGCAAGGACTGAATTGTATGAACTGTGAAATTTGGGGCAAAATGAAAATCAACATTTTGCACTAAAACAGTTTTGGACAGCAGCAGTAGTCTAACTTTGAAAAATCAGTAAAAATTATAGAAATTGAATTAGAGGATGAATAAAGTACAGAATTAAATATTATTGAGTCTAGTTTCTTATAGAAGAAACAGTGTAAGCAATGGAATTGTAAATCATGAGACATAACAAATTTTGTGAGACAAGGTTAGAATGAATTTGGGTTTCCCTGTTCTGAATTTGAAAAATCATCAAAAATTGGATAAAAATAATTAGGGGTTTAAATTTATATGTTTAAAATCTTGAATGAGTCTATTTTCAAGAGAAACAAACAGGAACATCATCCGTATCTCGTACGAGGAGATAATTAATTTTTAGTGAAGAAGGGTTGGGACTGTCAGACAGAAGAATAGGGATGAATTTAAAGAATAAACTGTACTTATTGGCTAAACCAAAAATTCTAACAAATTTACTATAAGAAGATACGTAAGTCTAGTTTCAGAGAAAATTAGCGGATTTTAATTTGAAGTTACATAGCTCAAGTTAAAAATAATTTAGTGACTATGACACGGATGGACAGCTTTGGAATATATATTTAAGTAAATAGTGAAATTATAGATAATGTTACTTATAAGCGTGTTATATACATTAAGGATGTGGAAGGGAGAGGAGGAGGAGGAAAATATGTGATTGACTTATGCACAAATTGATCACATGCTCGATTATATTTGATAAGTGTGTTCGTTCATAATTATAGAATTGTGCAACTCAAGTGTACTATTTGTATAAAGATAGTATTTCAAATAATTTAATGAGTAAAACTCCAATGTGAGATAGTCTGAAATCAAGACAAATTGTTATGAAAGCGTATTTAAAATACATATATATGATTGTTATATATTATATGAATAAATGATGTGTAAATGTATATGCATATGAGAAATCTAATGAAAGTTGAGCCCATAATTGTTTCTTGGTATTTACATGAATTATATGACTAACAATGTGATAAGAATAGGTATTATGGCTCATGATCAATTCGACTAATTATGCTTTGCATATTTATGTTGAATATAGAGAAGCGGTAAGTTAATTACCATGTTATATGAATTTATTAAATATTACATACTTATTTTGTTTTACTTTTTCCCCTAATTAATAATGATTTGGTAAGCTTCGGTAATGCCTCGTACCCTATTCCAGTGACATATATGAGTAGGGAGTGTTACAAGATAAGATGATTAAACTAAAAAATATTTTATAATAAAATTGTACATTGATCCTCTAAAAATGAAAAAATATATATATATATTTAATCTATTCAAAAATAATGAAATAATAAATTAATACATTATAAATTATGTTTTTTAGTCTCTCAAAAGTTTATTATTCAAGTCCAACCCCCTCTAAAAAGATTTCAAAAGTGTATACTTATCTATGTTTCCACCTACATTATCTCAGTACTTTCTTTGTCAAGCTCACCATTGTCTTAGTGAAGTTGGCACATTTTGGAGGACCGCATTACATATGGAAGAGATGAATCTAGCCAAACTCTATGTTGAATGAGGTTAGTTTCCCCAGTCAATTAATTTAATGAGGCTCTAATTTCTACTATATTCAAATTAATTTGTGCTATAATAACATATTCAGGGTCGAAGCTAAGAATTTTGTATTGAGAGTTGAGATATAATTAAAATAAATTAGGGTGTGAAAGTTAAAAATTTTGATATTAAAATAATTTAAATTGATTTATTAATTTTTAGGAGGGACTGAAAATGGAATTATCAATTTGATTAAGTGATTAAAACGGACTAACTTAAAATATTATATTTTAAGAGGGCTAAGAAATAGAATTAAACCATTTAACAAAAGGAGTCATGGCCCTACCTACCCTTAACTACACTCTTGAACATATTATCCGTCTTATTGCTATTAACAATTTGAAACGTAACTTGTAGAAAGTAAATAAACAGGACGTATTGTAATTTTTCAATAATTAAAAAAAAATTATGATTAGAATATCAAATAAAAATTTATAAACTGTAGTATAAAAGGTAACTTAATATGCAAATGCAAATAATTTACATATCACTTGAGTTTTTTATTGACACGAGAGATTCAAATAGGGAATTGATTAAGGCAATTTACATATCACTTGAGTTTTTTATTGACATGAGAGATTCAAATAGGGAATTGATTACGGCGAGAGAAAATAAAAAACACTATGTTACACTATGTTAAAATTTACATCAAAGTAAATTATTAAAATATGTGAACTGAGTTTTTGCTTGATTGATATCGAAATTGTTATTAGTATAGGAGGACGTGGATTCGAATCCGTTGAAACGCATTATCCTCCTATTTAAGGATTGATGAGGGGCTATAGGTAGTTCTAAGTATTGTATTAAAAAAAGTAGATACGATAGGAATTTATAATAAGATTGATGTTAAAAAAATAAATTATTAAAATATAAAATTTTACAAAAAAATTATGGAAATACTAATTATTTTATAAATTTAATAGTTATTACAAACTACACAAAATGTGATAAATATATATATATATATATATATCATAAAAACCCTAAAAGCATACTCATCTAGGTATCAAGGGGAGGGTAAATTCGAAAAAAATTCAATATTTTCTTATCTCTATTTAGCCCGTACTCGTAAGTTAGTGAATTTTCTTTAAACCTGCATGTTATTTGCACTAAATGCTTTAGGTCTAAATAGAAGTGTACATTTTATTCAGAAATTGAAAATTCTAACTCAATTAATTTAAATTTTAAAAATTTTCAATTCAATTAGAATTTATGTAATTTAAATTTGAAATCATTCAAATCTAAAATGAATTAACTTATAATCAACCTCAAATTTGATATCAACCCTAAATGATTTTTAATTTTAAAACCTAGATTAATTCAACAACCTAACCTCAAACCAACTCAATCGGTCCAATTAACTAGTATAATAAAGGGTTAATATAATATTTTGCCCTTGAAATTAACAATTAGGTCCATTTTGGTGCCTACTCCTTTTTTGAGTCTACTTTGGTACCTGAACTTGACAATTAGGTCTATTTTCGTCCTTGAGATTATGTCACGTCATCAAATCTAGACGGAATAGAAGTTTAGAGACTAATATGGACTTAGTTGCAAAGTTCAGGTATGAAAATATCCAAAAAAAAAAAGATTTAATTGTCAAGGTCAAGTATCATATAATAAATTGTATTTAAAAAAGGATAAACTTCACCCAATGTCACCAAATTATTAGTGAGTTACGTTTTGATCACTTTGCTTCAAAAAGTTACAAAATGGTCTCCGAAATATTTGAAAGTTTTCATTTAATTCATTAGACTATTAAAATTGCTATTGTTTGACATTTTCTGTTCGCATTACTTGCACCAATCGAAAGCTCTAATTCCTCTTCTCTTCTATAGTTTAGTTTTTTTTTATTGAAACAATTTTGAACGCCATAAATCAATGAACCAAAATCCAAATAGCTTTCTTCTCTGATCTTGGACACTAACCGCCAAATCGACTTAGATATAAAGTATGCTATTCTACTCATTGATGGGTAATGATCCACCGTATTGATCATCGGATCGTCGCTTGGAGCTCGCTAAAACTAACTTTTTTTAAAGAAAAAATTTAACAGCCTAGTGACTTAAATAAAAACTTTTAAATAGTTCAATGACTATTTTGTAACTTTTTAAAGTTTTGTGACCAAAATACAAACTTACTAATAATTTAATGACATAATAAATTAATACATTGTAAATTATGTTTTTTAGTCTCTCAAAAGTTTATTATTCAAGTCCAACCCCTCTAAAAAGATTTCAAAATTGCCTACCTATGGTGTTTCCACCTACATTATCTCAGTACTTTCTTTGTCAGGCTTACTAATAATTTAATAGTTTATCCTAAAAAAATGTTAATTAGGTGTAAAATAGTTATAATCCAACTATTTGGGTCCATTCTATGTGGGCCTTAACCAGCTTAGAAGCCCAAAAATTATTATTTCCTTTTTTTTCGGCCAGACCCAACAAATATCAGCTTGTAAGAAAGAAAAAAAAAAAAAAAAAAAAAAAAACACAAAGTAAAATAGGGAGAGGGGTTATTGGCGCTCTTTTGAAATATCCTAACACTACACTTTTTTCCCTCTATTTCAGCTAAAAAGACTCTGATTTGGTTTAAAACACCAAGAAGAATAATTATTTTGCTTTCGCGTATATAACAATATAATTTAATGAAGCCATTTGTTTTAGGAATTTGAAGAAGAAAAAGATGAGTTGGAGCCGATTTGTTGAAATCGGCGTAGGCTTTTGGCAGCGAACCTTTCCTTTGTTCTCTTTCACGCTTTTGATCCTTCTTGAGCTGGATCATGCCAGTTCTTAATCTTTGCGGTCAGTTCAATGATCTCTCCTTTTCTTTTTCTCTCTCAGGTATAATAATTTGATTGATTTGACCTGTTTTGGTTTCAAATTTGATTTTGATTGAATTCGCTTCCGGAATATGTTTTTTAATTTCCGTTTTTCTTCTTTTTTTAATTAACGGTTTGTACGTAGAAAGACGATCTTAGATGTTTATTTGTTTAGAATTTTTAGTTTAGTGTGGTTTAAATATTGATGTCATTATGCAATTGCAGGCAGTAGACGGATATTTTTATGTTATTAGAGAAAACATTGATGTCCTACCTTTTCACATAAACCAGAGGTGCAAAGGAATGTTCATGTTTGCCAAAGAAAACTTAAAACTCACAGTGCAGGTCTGAATATTGGATAATTGGATACATGTCTGACACGGATATGATTAGATTTAGAGGATCATTGGAAGTTATATCCCCATACTTATTTGTTAGGAATGAGTGTCATGCACAAGTAACTAGACAAAAAATGAAGATTCGGAACAATATATGCTGGAAATTTTTAATCGTCAAATTCTGCAGTATAAGCCAACTGAAGTTTTATAGACTTCAATCCTTTATCTCTCACGCATTTATACCTTAGTAGATGTAGTTTCCCTAATAGGAATGATCTTCTGACATAGGAGCAAGATTTTGCTTGCTTGTTAAATGGTTGAAAATGAACAAAACACTAAAAAGATTGTGCTGTCATGAGATTACCACAAGCTTTTATCACTAAGATGCTATAGATTACTTTGTCTTTATCCTGGTCAAGCTTGATGCTTTGCCAAACTAGGAAAGAAATGGTAGGCTTCCCATCAGTATCACCCATGGATTTGGATTAATTTTAGGATAGTCTTGTTATTGATTGGTGGTTAATGATCTAAATTGCTTTAGACTGATACTTTTAGGATGGTCCTACGTCTTACATATACCCATCCGCCTCAAACTAAAGGCTTGGATTATAGAAGTGTCTGTGAGTTAACTTTGGAATTAATTTTAAGATGAAAAGTTTATAGTTATACGCGAACAACTATATAAGTTGTAAAAAAGAAAATCTTAAAATTTTAGCTTTCCTTTAATATCTATAAATTTTGGTTAATTTGATTGTAATTTTTATTTAAAATATTGGAACATTATTGTATTGGCTGCTTATATATGAGAAATAAAAATGAAGGTTTAGTATTTACCCTGGACCACGGAGCAGGTCCTGAAGTTGGTCTTGGAAGAGCACGAACCAATCTATGATCCTAAACTTTTAGGACCCATTTTGCATGGGTGATCTATGGTTTTAGTTTCCAAAATGCCACTCAGTTATTCTCATCTAAACCTGTCAATTGAGTGGGGCTGGATTGATTTTGAGTCGGATTAATTTAAAATGGGTTAATTCGAATTTTTTTTTGGTAATTTTTGGGTCGTTTGGATTCGGATTGTTTTAGATCAGCTTGGATTCGGGTTACTGACTTTTTGTAGTCATATCGGATTGGGTTAATTTCGGACTCTGAGTTGGTTGGGGCAGATTTTTTTATTTAAATTGATAGTTCTATTAAAATCTTATTAACTGTAGTAAAATGATTCTAAATTCCCTAGATACATGATGTAACTACTAATGTATCTCACCCTTAGATACTAGATAGTTTGTCCACAAATCACTAGTAACCAATAGTCTCTTTACCGTTCAACAATAAGAAGCCATTGGATTATTGTTTAGAATATCAAATAGGGTGAGATGTTTCTCATGTGCATATCGCGGTGATAGCCAATGCTTCTGGTTTAGCAGTGGGCACAAAAATGTCGGTGTTGCTTGCAGTCACTGGCCTGCTCACTGCTTTTTCATTATCTGATATCTTCTTGGCAAAATCGTCGTAGCACTCCGCAATGGTCCGAAATGAAGTGTTCGGATAGAGAGAGCAGACTTCAACATCAGTAGTTTTGTCCAAGCTGAAGTTTATTTGACAGCCATTTATGAAAATGTCATGAGTTATCGCAGCAACCACACTCTGCGGGATCCGCATCTCTGCAGAGATAACAAAACTAATGCTTAAATGGGGATTTAATTCTTCAGAGAATGGTTACTTGTACTGGAACTCTGAAGAAAAGTGAGATTAAAACGAACCTTGAGCCCGCTGGAGCAGATCTTGTTCTGTGATAGTTACCCTAGGCAGCACGCGGCCGATCTTTGTCTCCCATAGTGAAGCCATTTCGTTCATGTTTAATAGGTTACTTGGAGGTTGAAAATGGACGGTTTTGTTTAGTGTTCGACCATCATCAATGGACATGACGGTGAACTTTCCAATATCGGAACCCGCCACAAAGTATGCTGTGAGTTCACCACAAAATTGAATTAAATCCCTATTCAGGTAACGAACAAGCTATATGAAGGGTAGTGCAATGTCTTTGACTCATTTACACATTATTAGAAGGGTAGAAAATTTCTTAAAATGCTACCAACTTTTTTTATGTTGTAAAGTAGGATGTAAAGAAGCAATGAGTTAGGAGATAGAAAAGTGTTGGGAGATGGTCACGTGATCCTTTGCTACCGAACACCCCCCACCATATCAGTTACGTGTCTCTGTTTGTGACATTTGACACTTTAGGATGAAAACTGCCGAGAGGAAAATCTCCTAGCCTTGAAAATTTCTTTTACCACTTTATTTTCTTCAACAACAAAGACAAAAAGTTAAATAAGTCAAATTTTGCTTGCTTGACTAAACACAACCTATGACTAGGTTCGACCATTCCAAACTTTTCCCATGTTCTCAACTGTATATTCTTTGGTACGATAGATAAGTATTATTTGAAGTACATAAAAAAGCTTCAAAACCAAGACACCCATGTGGGGACTGGGGAGTGATTTAATTCTGAGACATTGATTTTCTTTGAAAAAACTAAAGTAGAATTAGGTAAAGCCTTTATTATATAGTATTTTCAAACATAAACAAAAATGATGATGATGGAGAAAATAATAAATTTCAAAGAAAGGAAAGATGGGGAGCTGGGGTACCTTTGACAGTGCCATCACCATAGATTTGGAACCTATCAAGGGGTGGTAGAACATCTGCTGGATGAGTGTTGTCATGGTAGGGCCAAGCAGCAATGGAGTTGCAGCATATGTAACTGTACGGGATCCCGCACTCCTCTATCAGCCTCCTGATCTTTCTCTTTTTCTCATACATGGTCAGCCCCGGCTCCACCGGCTCCGCCCTATCTATGTCATGACCAAATTCCGACGGTACAAACCTCTGCAAATATATATTTCATCTATTAACCTAATAGTGCCTTTTGAATTATGTACTTTATGCAGTTTTGGAGTCCTCGATCTTGCATTGCATGCAGGCCCGGCCTTGAGGTAGTTTGGGAGTGTGGCCGCCCAGGGCCTAGGGCTAGAAGAGGTCCAAAAATAAAAATTTCAACTTTTAACGTAGAAAAAACTTTTCAGCCTTTTAAACTTTTTGATCGACTTCATTACAGGTACGAAAAAAAGGAAGAAAAGGGCCCCCAATTTTTTTGTCAATAACTGGTCTGATTGCATGCTATGTACATGACATAACACATATATGTTGGAGCATAAATATACCTTCACAGTGTTTACATTCTTAATAGCCTCTATTAGACTGAACTGGTCCAAGATGCTCTCCCCTCCTACAGCAGATATTACAACTTCTATCTTATTTTCTCTCAGAACTTTCTCCATGAATTCTTGGTCTGTGATAGAACCCTGTTATAACATTTTCAGTTCTTATGTAAACTTGTATATAATACATAAATGTACATGTATGTATATGCATAGGTATTGCTGTATAGAACATGAATTTACCTATACAAATATATATATATATATATACATACATGCACAAAAAGAAAATTGCTTGAAAATTCAAGGATATATAAATACGAAGAGATGCCGAGAAGAAAATGGTAAAATACATATATAACGATGGCTCCTTTGTCTTGAAGAAACTTAATGGTGGAAGCTTTGGAGGGAGAGTTTGAACTAGAGCGGACTAAGATATACGTTGGCCGGCCTGAGTCTAGACAGGCCTCGGTAATGAACCGACCTATGAATCCACTTGAACCGATAACTACAGTCTGACCGGTCTCTGACTCATTTGGATATGAACCATTCATGTGTGTTGATTTCATAATTGCTTGCTTTTGTTTTCAACTTTAGAAATTTTGGGGCACAAAAGGAAAGGAAGGAAAGAGGGTGAGTAAAAAGAAATATCCAATTGTGTTTAAATAGAGATGAGCGGTTTAAAGGGTGGGTAGAAAATCGCAATGGCGCATTGATAGCTCGAATTAGGCAGGGAACTTTTACCATTCTCAATTATATATTTAAACCATGCCTGCTTGCTTTTTTGTGTTTTTCTTTTAGTAAAATTGTGCTATTAGTCCCTCTACTTTTTGAAAGTTATGGATTTAATCCTTTTACTTTAATTTGATCATTTTTAGTTCCTGTAATTTTTTAGTTTTGTAATTTTAGTCTTGACCTAAACAATAGCATTTAAATATGTTTGGTTAAATTTAATTACTAGTTTTGCACTATGGGTACAATTATAGATTTAGTTTATATTCTCCAATTGGATCATTCTAAGTCCTAATACTTCTCAAAATTTGAAATTTCAGTCTTCACAAAAATGGCAGTCATGAATCCACTAATTGAGTTTTTAGAGAGCTAAATGTGAAAATAAAAAGTTGAAGTGACATTTTAAAATTTAGTTATTATCATTTGGTGAGGATTGAAATTTTAAAATTTTAAAAAGTATAGGGACTAATAGCAGAATTTAACCTTTTTGCTTTTCTGTTTCGGTTTCCATACAACCGCCTTCACCTTGTTTATGATCAAGGTTGTTGACATCGGTCTTAGTCTGCCTTTAGGCACTCTCGAAGACCGTTCTTCATTGTAATATGCTTGCTTGTATGGCCACTTTTTTATGGGAATTAAATCTTGACCCGTATGTTTCTAAAAAAAAATTGCATTTCAAGTACTTTTGATTTTTCCTTTTAACAATTATCTCGGAACTTAGGCCAATAGCAATTGATTGCTTATTGTGTACTTAAGTACGGTACTATATTAATTTCCGGGGAAGTTGTGGTTGTGGGTATAGTTTGTAGAACCAAAAATCATTAAATCTCTACCTATTTTTGTTGGTTAAGTAAAATGAAGTTTAATGTGTGTTGAGCTCAGGTTCAAGTTATGTGGATGGAAAAAATAATATTGAATTTGTTTTTCTCTAATTTAGAAGTTTGATGAATTTCAAATTAAAGTATAAGTCTTGCTTAATGTGAGAATTAGATATATGGATGTTTAAACGATTATTAAATTTTATTTCCTCTTTCTTATAATAATTAGAACTCAAAAACCAATTCCAAGTACATATTTATGTTTTACTTTTTTGTGCAAATTTAATTTTATAAATAGACCAAACTTTTTACATATTACACATTTTTTAAAAATAAAAAAATATTAATTATATATATTATAGGCATAATGATAAATTTAGTCTTTATTATTTATTTATTTTTGTTAAATTGGTGTTTGCCTACTTAATAAAAATTTAATCAAACTGATTTTTTTTAGATAAAAAAGTTATCATTCAAATTTTAACGACATTAATTAATAAAAATTTTACAAAAATAAATAGAAATATTTAAAAATTCAACAATTTTCAAAGTTTATAAAAGAATTTTTAAAAAAATAATTTATCTTAACAATGAAATACACATGAATTATTATGTTAATGTATTAAAATTAACTTATCATTTAATTTTTTTCATCCAAAGTAAAATAATTTAATTAAAATTTGAAGGTTAGGATAAAATTAGTTCTATACCTACACTATTATGTGGTAAGAATGGGTAGATTTGAGTTAAAATAAGGTTTGATAGTCAGGTTCTTGACCGGTAGATACGAGTCCTTTTTGAATTTTGGATTCTTTTGGTGCTAGTCAACTTACCAAAAGCGATAGAGACTTAAGACTTTCTAGCTACTTCGAAGAAATACTTATGTTTATCTTCGAATTGATTGAAGTTGCAGCTGCCCCCTTGTCGTTGGTGACAAGTGGTTGATGTTTAAAACCTAATTTGCATTATTGTTGCGGTAATAATTTTGTTTTTTTTCTTCAAATTTAACAGTTAATTTTTTAGTAAATTACATTTAAAGTCGTTAAATTATAAGTTTTAGTTTTTCAACTTTAAAAAGTTATAAAATTGTATTTAAATTATTCAGATATTTTATTTAAGTCTTTAAGTTGTTAAAATTAATGTTGTATGTATTTTTCGTTCGCACTATCTACAACAATTGAAAGCTTTTTTTTCTCTTCTCAACAGTTTATTTTTTTTGAAACAGTTTTAAACGTCACGAGTTTATGAATAAAGATCTAAATAATGTTTTTCTTTTCAAAAAGTTCTACTTGTCGATGGATAAGATTAGGAAAATATAAGATTTCAGGTAGAATTTTATGTATATTATATTACTTTGTTTAATTCATTTAATTAGAATGTAAATTTTATCATTTAATTCACAGAATATAGGATTATCTAAAAGCATGTTTTATTAAATTTCTCTCCTCATAAGATTTTTTTTAAAAACAAATTTAGTTCATTTAATATTTTTTAGTTTCAATTTTCATTAAATTATAATAGTTTTTGTTTTCATTATAATTATATTAACAAAAAAATATAATGTTGAAATAAATTTATAAATTATAGTTATAATAATTCATAAAATGTGATTACATCATCAATTATAATTAATATGTAATTAAATAAACTTTTAGAATAATTATAATTTTAAAGTATGACATTTATTACTTTCTACCGAGAAAAAGAAATGTTTTTATTTTTAATTAGATTTGAATTTTATTTGAGAAGAAAAAAGGTAATAAAAAAAAAGGATAAATTTGCCCAAATTTTTATGCTTGTAATCTTTTTTTTTTTTTTTTTTTTTTGAAACTTAAGAAACCATGAATTAGTAAAAGAAAACCAACAATCAATCACAACAAACCAAGGTATCTATACCCAAAGCAATAAGCTTAACCTATACGCTCATCCTTAAATCTCTCAATATCGACCTTTCACTCTTAATCATTAGAATAAGATAAAGCGACCCTTGCAATCTCAAGAGTCACCTTATTAAATGAACATGATTTTAATTGAAATATTGTTTCAATAATAGGCTTAAATTTCACTTGAAAAATATTTTAATAATATTTTATTAAATGAATATAATCTTCAATTAGTGAAACTAAAATATCAATTTAATAAACTATTAATTTCTTTAATTAAATATTTTATTATGAACTTGGGACATCATAAATTTATAAAATAATTAATTGAATTTAATAATTCATAATAAATTAATTATTTTAATTTGACAACTCATATTAATTTTTTGAAAAGTAAATAATTTATACTACTTAATTAAATTTTTTAATTTTATGAACTTCATAATTAACCATGTGAAAGAATTTAGAATAAAATATGTTTAAAAGTAATAATACATGCACCTGATATACATCTTTTAACTTTGTTGAGTTGATTCTCACTCTTTTTATTTCTCTTTTTTTTTTTAACATAATTTTGACTTTCTTTATTTGATGAACATTCATAACATGAATATTATAATAGGTTTATAACAATTACTCTATAATAGCATGTTGTTATAAGCGTATAACAATTATCCAGGCCCATTTTTGACATTTTTTGTCCTCATGCAAAACAATAAAATGGGTTTTTAGGTTTCTTAAAAGTTGGAGGAAAAAAATTTTAGGTCCCTTAAAAGTTGATAAAAAAAATTGAGCCCTTAAAAACTAAATTTTTTTTGGGTGCCTTAAAAATTAGAAAGTAATATTTTGAACACCTTTTAACCTTGGGCCCTAGGGAGCCGCACCTCTAGACAACCCCAAGGCTGGGCTTGCAATTGTCATTCTATAACAAGCAATATATTAGCAAACAAATGAGTTGTTATAGAAAGAGTTGATTGTGTATTAATAGTGATTGTTGATGTAATCACTTTTAATAATTATTATAAATATGATTTACAAATTATTTCAAGATCATATATTTACCTATTTATATATAAATTATAATAAATATAAGCATTATCGTAATTATATGATAATTGAGATTAAAAAATATTAAAGCAACTAAAGTTATAGAACAAATTATATAATAAAAGATAATTTAGTGAAATATACTTTTAAATAATTTTACATTTCATCAACTAAACACTAAATTATTATTTTCTAATCACATAGAATAATAACATATTAGATATTATCTTAATTTTTATAATTTTATTACAAAAGCTAATATTATATTCTTTGAACCAATCAATCAACTTGAATATGCTTTATGGCATTTCTATATATATATATATATATATATATATTCTTGCAATGTCTCATAGACGATAAGGTCTTAACGTGTGCTGTATGTAGATGCTTTTGATCATAAATCAAATGTTGATGGCTAATCCTCTCGACCTTATCATTGAAAGTGATAGTCTCAGCATCAAATTAGAAACAGAAAATTCTTTGAAAAGCAGAAAATCATAATATTATATTTATTATATAATTCATAAATCTATATGATTAAAAAAATTAAAATTTTAGTGTTTTTTAATTTCAATTATCATAAAATTATGATAATACTTATATTTATTATAATTTATATATTAATAAATAAATTTATAAATTATATTTATGATAATTATTAAAAACGATTGCATCACCAATCACCATTAATATATAGTTAATATTTTGCTTGTTATAGAAAGACAGTTATTATTCACTCATAATGACATGATTAAAATCTTAGTTAACAGTTATGAATATGATTTATTTATTTATTTATTAAGTAAAAGAAAAAAATATAACCTAACTCATAATTACTTAATTTGTTTATCATGTAGTCCTTGTGTACATAATTACTTTTTAGACTCAATTATATAATTTTGGGCTTTAGGATTGGGTTTAGGAATAGGTCACATAATTACTTTTAATTTTACCCTAAAGAAGCTGAATATAGGTCACTAAATTTAGTTATCATGTAATACTTGTGTCCATAATTACTTTTTAGACTCGATTATATAATTCTGGGCTTTAGACTTCGGTTTAGGAATAGGTCACATTATTACTTTTGACTCAAGATTTTATTAGTCTATAATTAATTTGTTCTAACATGTTTTGTAAAGTAAAGGGTAAATAATTCATCAAATTGAATTACAAATTTTTATAAGAGTTAAAATATAATTTTTAAAAAAAATTATATTATAAATTTAGAGGAATATAAATTTACCAATTATGTAGAGTATTTACATATATTTAACCTATACTTTATTTAATAACTAAAGTCCAATAAACTTTAACCAAATTAAATCACTTTTAATTTAGGTCATACTAAATAATAACATTTAATTACTTTTATTATATATATGATGTCCATATTTCTAACATATATGAAATTAACTCTACAATAAATAAAAATAGTAGAGCTTATGATATAGTTATTGATCATCAGTCTAATTCAAGTGATTCAATTCATTATATACATACATATAAAACTACCTAAATAATAAGCAAAAAGAATATTTTTTTTTCTTTTTTTTACTTCTCCTCCAACTTTGAAATTGAGATGCTAAGAATAGTTAATTATTGTGTGGATGCTAATAGTTAATAATTGTGTGAATACTTTGCATCGATTTATCTTCAATGATAATACAAAGGGAAACGTCCATTTACGTGATTATAAATCTAAAGTATTTTATATATTTTAATAATTAAATCGTGGGTTTATTAATATAATTATACTCATCGTACAAGTAAAATTTTAAATTTATTCGATATTTCTGTTATATCGATCTAAAATATTATATATATAAATATTTATTAAATGACCAAATTTTTTTATATAAAATAAATAATTAAAAATTTTAAATTTACTTTAAATTTTTAAAATTGACATGCATGAAAATATAAAATATAAAAATTAAATTATTAAAATATTAATTGTAAAAAAAATATATGGAAGGGTGTAAGTAAATTCCTCCTCCAATACAAAAGGTTAAAGCTATTAATAATAAATCTACATGCAACTGAAATTTTTATTTTATTTTTTATTTGGTCAAAATTAGGTTTAAATTTTAATTTATGTGCCACACTTAGAATTTGACACGTGGATTTATTATTAATAGATTTAAATTTTTAACGTCATGTAGGATTAATTGATGGAAATTTTCAGATTAATTGTCTTTACCTATATTATACAAATATAATATGTAATTGTATTATGTTTAAAATTTTAATATAATTAAATTTACACGAAAGACAATAAGTATACCTAAACTACTGCAAATTCAGTCCCTTTGGTTAAATGAAACAATAATAGATTTAGTACCTCTCAATTATGAATAATTCAATTTAAATCTTTCAACTTTTTTTAAGTTTATTATTTCAACCTTCCACATATTGCCTCTGCTTACAATTTTACTTATTTTCTTTTACTGATAAATATTGAAACTATACGTAAACTTTGATAAGATAAGCAATTCAATATATAATATTTGGTTTTGTACAATTAAATATATAAAGTTCTTATTTAAATTTAACTGTATATATAAATATTTATTTTAATTTAATTATATACATTTAAATAAATACATCAATTTATATTTATATTAGATAAATATAATAATGTATATACGCAATATGTAAGCTTACAATGAAATTATATTAATAATGATGTTCATGATTTCAAGATCTGAATTAAACTAAAATATCAAATATAAAATTATAAAAAATTAAAATTAAAATTAAAGTTACATTAAATCAAAGTTTATGTATAATATTAAAATTAATGTTTTTTTCTTTTAAAAATTAAAATTTGCACAATCCATTCGCACATTTAATTTTCATGAGACAATATAAGAGGGACGGTTACCTAACATGTTTGTTTTCAAATGGACACACATAATGTCCTTCAAGTTTGTTTTGTAATGGACATACATATCTGATGTCATTAAAGTTGGCAATAAAACTTGTCCATATTAATATATTTCACATCAAAAGCAAATGTGATGTCCATTTGAACAATAAATGACATGTGTACGGGTGAAAAAAAATATATTGAAAGATCATATTTATGTAAAATATGCATAAAATATGCATATAAATAAAAAGAAAAAAATTGATATACTATCAGTAGAGTTTTTGAGTTTCACAAGTAGGATTAGAGGATTGACAAATATTTTATAAGGATATAACAAAGTATTAAAGAAATACACATGTCAATTTTTTAAAGATACTTATAGAATAAAAACAATTATGCTGTCTATATACTAAATACTTGTCCATAAATAAATGGTAAGTTTCTAAAGAAAAGAGTTTTTTTTTTTTTTGGTTATAGAGGTTTATGTTATGCAATGATTTAAATAAAAAAAATATTTAATACACAGTCAGTTGAATTTTTAGACTTCACAATCAAAGTTAGGGGTTGACAACTATCTTATAAATGTATAGTAAAATATTAAAAAATAAATATTTAAAAAAAAAAGAAGAGACATGTGAATTTTTTAAAGATGTTTGTGGAATAAAAAAGTATAGCAAGTATATCAAGGGAAATGATTATATGAAACAGTGACGTCACGTTATTTGTATTTTTTTTCTAATAGTTTAGTGTTTCATCAGTATTTTCATCCTGAATTTCAACATTTTTATCCTAAAAAAAAATCAAATTCAAATAAAAATATTAAAATTCAGGATGAAATTAGTATTAAACTATTGGAAAGGGAAAATATATATGTTTCATACAATCCTTTCTTATGTATCAAATATTCACCCATAAATAGACGGTAAGTTTTTAAAAGAAAAGAATTTTTTTCCCGTATAAAGATTTATTTAATGGTTTAAATTGATTTATTTAAAAATTTATATCAAAATATTTAAAAGAACAAAAACAATTTTAATATTTGTTATTTTTAAAAAAAATGATTTTTAAGATTTTATTAATTCAACTTGACACTTTATAATAATATAAATTGAATAAATTCAATGGACAAAAACCATTTCATACATCACGAAGGAGTAAAAAAGATAAAATTTTAAAGAGTTTATAAGTAAAATTATGAGTAAAAATTATACATACTTGAATTAAAATCAATTTAATATAAAAGTAAAAAATAAAATATATTCAAAATCGGAATATTTTAACAGAAAACGTACAAATAAGATTTATATAAAGTATGACTTCAACTATGGAAGTCTGGGATTTTCAACCTTACCAATAAACTAAGAAATAGTTAGCAAAAAGAAAATGACATAGCACTTGTCATGTGGAATGGACTTCTCATTTTGAAACAAAGCAAATCTGAGCCAACCTTTAATCCTTCCACCACCACCAAAGGTACATGACAATAATAGTAGAGCTTCATTTTGTTTTAAAAGAAAAGGAATAAAATAACATTTAGTCGTAAATTTTTTCAAATTGATTGTGAAATTTTTTTGTCCATATCGAAACTTGATAATTTTTTTTCAATTTGATTTTTGAACTTAAATTTCGTTTAGAGTGATGATATGGTATTTTAATATTGTACCATAGCATCACTTAAAAATTGAAAAAATATTTATAATCTAATAAATACAAAAATTTACAAATTCTATAGTTCTTTGGTACATAATTTTTTTTTTTGGTCTATATAAATTTTGGAATTTAGTATGTACCAAAGATAGAAAAAAATTATCAAATTCAAAAATTAAATATTATTTTATCTCAACAAAAAAAAAAAAATACTAATGTCATAGATAAACCTAATTCGAAACCAAACTATAAACACCTCTAAATAAAATCTATGCAATAAATATTTTTATATTATTTCTTTTTTTTTTCCATCTAATTCATCATCCCTGATTACAATAATCTTTTCGTTCCTTTGCAAAACTAGTAGTCAAAATTTAACTAATAGTCAAAATTTAACTAATAATCATCGATTGAATGATAAAAAATTTAAATTCAAATTTTTAATTGAAATCAATGTTGAATCCAATCATTGAACTGCTTAAGACATTTTTTTTAACGCTAATCTCATTATAAATTCTTAGTATATCTACTCTTTTTTGTAGAATGCTTAAAACTATCCACAATCCCTCTTCAACCCTTAAATAAAAAAATAATACACTTCAACACATTCAAACTCACGTCCTCCTACACTACACTGGTAATAATATATTGTACATACTTTGAAAATCAAGCTTCATGAATATAGTAGGAAAAAAAAGGGCAAAAGTTCATTTACGACATTTAATTTGGATATATTAACTCAAAAGCTTTGGCCTTAGGATAACATATGCTGCATATGTTGTTCCATAAAGTCCACTAAAACACTTCCATAAAGTCCGTAAAGTCTTCCAACACTAAACCTTAAATCCGAAAATATTTATCTAGATTTCCTGTCCGTGATATAACTTGTCTATAATGCACAGTTACACGACAAAAAGGGATGGAATGAGGATAAAGTCTCAAAATTTTGCGCACTGCTTTCATTTTAGATGAAAATGTCCCGTAAGGATATGAAACAATAGTTGTTTTCTGCCCCACCTCCACCATAATGGTGGCTCGAACACCCGTCTCCGTTTAACTTGTTTATCTGCAATAAAGAAACAAGTAATTAATGGAA
The DNA here is from genome assembly GCA_020496765.1 of Gossypium stocksii. Classification (NCBI taxonomy): domain Eukaryota; kingdom Viridiplantae; phylum Streptophyta; class Magnoliopsida; order Malvales; family Malvaceae; genus Gossypium; species Gossypium stocksii. The sequence continues at coordinate 115,139,771 of CM035627.1, read as the reverse complement.
AATAATACAAAACCATCCTCGCACTATGTGATAAGTTCAAATCCGAGACAATGGGAACAAACACAAAAGAAACCCTCTTGCATGCATGCCTTTAGTTCTAATTATAAGGACGGCTGGACTATGCGAGAAGTTCAAGAACAGTTCCTTACGTTTCTCCACAGAATACATTGCCCGTTGCAACTGCAGTTTTTCGAAGCTTGAACTTAGATTTGGCCAGTACTTCATCTGAATCTTCAGGACTTCCAACACCGTAAGCAGGCCAGCTTTAGAAGGAACGATGTTCTCTGGTTCACACTCGCAACTTTCACCCAAAAGTACCTTTTTTTTCCATTGGAAAGAAAAAAGAGGCCATGTAAGGACATATTGCATTATAAGACTTAAGTTTTAGCTCGCGATGACGGGTAGGGCCGAAATGAACCGTGCACCATAAGTTAAAATTTTGTAAAAGTACCAGGAGTATATCGAATTTTGTCCCATTTATTCAAAAAAAAAAAGCAAATTAGTTCATGTATATTAAATTAAAGAGCAAACTAATTCTTTTTGTTAAAATTTTCATCAAATTCTACTGTTAAAAACTGACATGGCCAATAGAATAATCGGATATTTGCACATGGTGTGCTATGTTTACCTCAAGCTAAGCATACAAGGACCGGTTTAACAGTAGAAATGGATGAAACTTTTAACAGAAGAACTTATTTGCTCTTTGATCTAATATACAATGACTAATTTGGCAGTTTTTTAGTAGAGGAGGTAAAATGCAATTCAACTCTTAGTACAAAGGTCTCGATAGTACTTTTACTGTTAAAATCTTTAACTAGTTCATCCTCACAAAATTAATTGAGCACCAAAGTTAATGTCTGCTCCTTTTGTGTCTATTTATACCTTAATCACTGCAGTAGCAGAAGATGATATCGAACGGAGGTTGTAGCTGCCAAAATGAAAAAGTCGATGAAAAGCCAAATTAAATGATAATCTGGACTGTACCAAACAGCAGAGAATAAACCACAAACCCGCCCTCAAGTACAACTAGCAACTTTCCACCCGAGAGGGTACTCAACATGTGTGTCATCTGTGTATAACCAGCAGGAGTCACCTGTAATGGGAAAAAAAAGTGACCATCATTATGCATCGCAAGGAGCACAAAAACAAACCCATTTTACAAAATTAAAATTCTTACTCCATTTGATAAGTTTATAATAATTAGGAAATAACAAAATCAAGATGCATTTGCCTGAGAAGATATGTCCTCTGAATGCAGCCAATCAATCATTTTAATTGAAGTATACCGCCAAAGATTTGAGGTAATAACAACCTACTTTTCTAAAAAGTTCTCTTGATAAATATATAATAAGGTTCTCGATTTTTTTTCTGGCAATAAAGTTCTCTTGGTTATATCAGAACAAAATAACGAAAACAAACTTACATCGCAGCATCCTAAAGGATCACCACGAGCAGCATCAAATCCAGCTGATATTATAGTAAAGTCAGGAGCAAACTTGGAAGCTGCAATTAGGGGTATGAAAAACCAATAATCGGATTAAAGCAAAAAAATCAGATATCAACTAATGCAGGTCGTTTGATTTCGAACTGGTGGCCAAGAACAAAATATACCGATATAGAAATAGGATACTAATCATAGTTAACAAAAGGGATAAAAGACACAAATTCAGCCACTTTGGCTGATTTTCAAGCAATAAGAAATATGCCGTAGAGGTAGAGTCCTCTATTCTCTCTTAAAAAAAGTACATCGAGAAGCTATTATTAAGCAGCTTGTAGAAATCCTTTACAGTTCACAAAGTTAATAATCCTATTCATCTTAACAATTATAGATTTAAAGGATTCTTTCCCAATACAATGCATTGTTCTCAAATTCACAAAGCATATAATTGATCTAATTCTTAACTAATAAGGCTTGGGCATTCCACACCTAGAAATTCCATCTTGATCTAAACAATGTACTTTGAAATAGATGAATGAAAATGATACATATATGTACACATGTATATATTTTTTGAAAATGAAAATTTGAATGGGGTAGGCTTGGTTTGGTCATGCTAGATTCAAGCCGTTTTGGGTTCGGACCATTTCGAATTTAAATTCAAGTCATTTTCGTGTTTTATTTAAGATTTCGAGTGTTCAGGTGGTTTCAAGTTAGGGTTTTAAGGGTTCTGGCAGTTTTAGAGGTTCAAGGAGTTTAGTATAAGTCACAGGCAACCACTAACTAGCCTTGAAGCATAAAAGTAAAAGTAGCATGGAGATTCATGTATAGGGTTTAGACTGCATTTTCCCCCCTCTATTCAAAAAATAAGCTAATTAGTCCTTGTACATTAGACCGAAGAGCAAATTGATCTTTTTTATTAAAAAATTCATCCATTTATACCATGACACGTGGCGTGCCATACGAACCTCATGCTGGCATACAAGGATCAGTTTTTAACCGTAGAAATGGATGGAATTTTTAACAAAATGATTAATTTACTCTTTAATATAACATAAAATAACTAATTTCCCCATTTTTTGAGTAGAGGGAACAAAATACAATCTGACTCCTAGTTAAAGGCCTCTATCGTTTTCTTACTGAAGCATAAACTGTTTCACTATTTTGTACGGCAAAGATTGATGAAATGCATCATATCCCATATTCATCTTGCAAACTAAAGTTGAAATGCAAAGATATCTCTGAATAAGAAATAACAACCTATTGGAAGCACAACGTGTTGAAATGCAAAAATGTAATCATTATCTCCAACTCCACCACGACTCCATGGAATATTCACGCAATATCCTTCTGCACCCTTGGTACCCACCTACAAAATCAAATGGAAAAAAAGAAACATATGGTGCATCGATTACCAAAGATACAAAAATGAATGGCTAAATGCTCAATTCAAGATCTAACTTTAGATCCAATTCACAATTACAGTACCAAACATCAATCCCTTTGTGTCCTAAGAAAACTACAGAACCAACATCCAATTTGGACTAACTCCAGTATTCCCAAATATTAATGAGATAACTGGTGGAATTGAAATTACAGAATTATCTTAGTTTAATAATATAAACCCATCTTTATTACTGTCTATATCTCCCTTTCTTCTCTAGTCTATTTCAAGGTGAGATGCTAAATTCCAAATCAATATGTAGCAAAGCAAAACTTGTATAAATAAATAGTCAAGTACCTCAAAAGCTGACCCAGTACCAGGGTAGAACTTTCCTCCTTCATGTCTATGTAAGGATATGTACAATACCTACAAAGAGGTACAAGATATTGGTCAGGACATAGGCCTCCAGCACACTCAAGGGCAGAGGGGGCAGCAATGGCTTTGCCCACCCCCACCCCCCAAAAAAATGAAAAATTGCTTATATAGTCCCTTTAGTTTTTAGGAAATCACTAGTACAATGGTAAAATTGTACTTGCCCCCCCTTCCCCCAAAAAAATTTTTATTCATTTTCACCCCACCCCAAAAGAAATAATTTCTTGGCTTCAACCTTGAGCACACCCCCCCCCCCCAAAACAAAAAAAAAAACAGAAGAAAAAAAAAAGGTGTGAAGATATGCATAATAAACCAAAAACAACAAAAGAAGAAAAGCAAGGATTTGGTTGGTTAGTGCAGCCTCATATGTGTTTTTTAGTCCTTACCATAAACTCAGGTCAAAAGCAACATAGCCAAACCCATTACCCAGCAACAAATTTACCAGAAATGAATAGCATTAAAAAGTTGATCGGCGCGTTGCAAGTATAACTTTACGGTTAAGAAAGCTCACCGATTTATTTTGGTCAAATATCTCTTGCGTACCATTTCCATGATGAACATCCTGAAATAGTGAATGGAGAGGCATTAACTCAATATTTTGATGCCCCTACACCTTCGTTTTGCCATAAGTTCAGAATAATCCAAATTTCCCTTTAAGCACCAAGAGAAGTTAAAGTAACTTACCCAATCAACAATGAGCACCTTCTTTGCCCCTGCAGCCTGTGCTGCTAATGCAGCAACTGCTGCATTGTTGTGGAGGCAGAACCCCATTGCTTGTGTGACACCAGCATGATGGCCAGGTGGTCGAACCTGTATCAGAAGTGAAATACAGATTATGAGAGATAAGCAGTCATTACATCTAGAGCATAGTATAGGTTGGTCATAAACTTTAAACATATTAAACAGAATACTAGTAGAACTCATACATACCAGAGCAAATCCATTTCTTACGCGTCCGGAAAATATAGCTGAAGCAAGATCTGCACATAAACCAGCAGCAAGTCTAGCAGCATGTGCTGAATGCTCATTAGCATACGTGTCAGGAGTAAAATAACTGCCAATAAAAAACAACCCATCAATTCAGATTGTGTTTCATTTTAGCATCACTCAAGAAATTGACATAGAGCCTAATAGATTTTGACACACAACACATACATTGATACCCTATCACTTCAGTGGCGGATCTTGGCATTAAATTTTGGGGGATTCGAACTAAAATTTTAAAATATTTTGAGGGTTTTAAAGAGAATTTTCAAAATTTTTGGAGTTTTAATAAAATTTTACAAAAGCTTTTGAAGAGTCTAATTGAAATTTTTTAAAATTTTCAAAGGTTTAACGAGAATTTTCAAAAATTTTGGGAGGCCTAATTAAAATCTTTTGGGTATAATTAAAATTTGCAAAAACTTTGGGTCTTAATGACCGTCCGCCTCTGCTATCACTCCCACACTCCTTCTAAGGGAAGTGCTTTCAAGCCACTTGTAAAAGGAAGATAATTGAAGAAAGAGCAAAAGAGTTCTTTTTTCTACAAAGATAATACAGGCACTTCACAATTTCTATGCATGGATACATTTGGAGTAGGAAAAGACAAATGATTTAACCTAGAAAACATTTGGCGGGTAAGTTCAACAACTTCAATATGCTCCGAGGAATGGACCTAAAGATTCCAAAAATAAAAATAAAAAGACTTCAAAGATGGTCCTTTCAGTAAATAAATAAACAGACAATCGGAAGAAGCAAATCAAACAAAATAGCTAATTACATCAACAAAAGTAAAATGATAGAATAGATGGAGCCATATCTCCAAGATAAAGAATGGTCCTCACCATTTGAAGCTCCTCCACAGTGATTTCTCTAGCAGGAATTGGGCAGCACTTTCCAGGGAATATACCTGTATATGTCAAAATTTGCCATTTAATTGTTACAGACAAATCAAAAGCCTGCATATTAATTTAAAAAAGAAGCATAAGACCAAAATACCGGTAAAAGTACCATGAAGGTCCCTGTACTAGGAGCTAGATTGCTTTTTGCTCCCTTTACTCAAAAAATAAGCAAATTAGTCACTATATGTTAGATTAAAGAGCAAACTAGTCCTTTCTATTAAAAGTTTCATCCATTTCAACTGTTAAAAACTAACATGGCTAACAGAATAATTAGACACGCGTGCCATGTGTACCTCATTCTAATATATAGGGACCAGTTTTTAAGAATAGAAATTGATGAAATTTTTAACAGGATTCGTTTGCTCTTTGATCTAATGTACAAGGACTAATTTGCCCATTTTTTAAACAAAGGGGGCAAAATGCAATCTAACTCCTAGTACAAGGCCCTCCATAGTACTTTTACCCCTAAATACCAGCAGCAGAAAGGCTAGCAGCAATAGCTCGAAGACGGTCTGGTCTTTCTGGATGTGGATGTGATTTTATTTCAACCTACACCACCAAGCAAGCACCAGATACAAGAGTGCAAAAAGAGTTAAGACACAAGTCCCACATAAGTAACAATATAAGAAGCAACCACAGATTCATCATACAGTTGTTTTTGCAAATAATTAATTATTTTAGTTCGACAATAAAACGAATCTTCTTTTCATGATTTGAGGTTATAATTTCTAAGATAATTGCATGATACTTGATCAAATACAACCACCAAAAGGGACCCCCCCAAAAAAAAAGTATTAACTCCTCGTCAAAACTTTGAAGAGCAAAATAGAAGCAGTGCAACAAAAAACCTTTGCAAGCAAACAGACAGACATATTATGTTAACTTATAAAACTTCCACCACAATTCATACTCATATATTCAAATTCAATACATCAATCTTATCATGAAATGGTGTCAAACCACCATAAAATGCCATTCAGGTGGAAGATTCCAAGGAAGCATATAGAATACAGTGGCATACCTCTGAGTGCAGCAACATTCTTTCATCAAAACCAACTGCCGTAGAACAGTTTGAAGCTGAAGCCTCAGACCAAATTTCTGCATCAAGAAGCGTAAATAGATTAGGATCACAAAAATCCCATGCCTATAATAGCTCTCCTGATCCTATCAAGGGAAGTCATTTAAAGTTTCAGATTGTAGAAGAGTGGTATAATTCAATAGAGAGAGAAATTCCCAAGACTAGGATCTCTCAGTTGATATGGTGTATCTACAAGCAAAATTTTTTACCAGACCAATGTTTTCTTGCTAGGGCTGTTTACTAACGAGGCAAATGTAATTCAGGATTCAGGCCAAAAACAGAATATAGAAGTAAAAGTCAACATAAAAAACCAAATTAGAGTAAATTAGAACGTTTCTACTGGTTAAAAGTGTGATAACAAGAGGCAAGTTAGCAATAATACATAGTAATGGCAAAAGCACCTTCACATTAAAAGAAAATACTTAAATACATTAATAAATAAGCAAACAACAAATTAAAAAAGAATTCTATCAACCCCATTCAAAAGAGTGATTCAGATGCCCACATATAATTAAGGTTGAAATGAAATCCTAAATTGTTACATCATCTAAATACGGCTAAATAGAAAGTAAATTTTAGGGAATCATTCCAATTCTCCAGAACTTAATTGAAATCTTAAATCCACTTTTTTTAAAAAAAAAAAGCCAAAAAAAAGAAAGTTGCTCACCAGTCAATGACAATCCCATCCTGTTTTTAAACTTGATAACCATAATTTTGACCATACATAAAGTTCATAATAAGAACTTGAACAGCATAAAAAAGCAAGATAATTAAATATAGGGCACTTTAAAATAATAATAAATAAGTTTCCTTAAATATGTTTATGGCATAAAACCAGAAAAGAAAAGAAACCAACAAAATGTAGGGCAGTCCTATAGCCTCTTGGACAGAAGAAAAAGAAGGGCAACAATGTGGTTACCTTTCTCTCTTCCTATGGCTTCTGATTCAACCTGAATAAGTTCTACCTCAGGTGAGAAAGGAGACGCATAAAATCCATGCCTTAGGATGCCAGATTTTTTATGTTCCCCACAAATCTGCATAGATTCCAGAAATCACGATAGAAGATTTAGAACAAAGCATACCAAAAGAAGGGCATGGAATAGTATCAAGAAAAAGAAAGAAAATGTGTACATCACAGAGGAAAACATCATCAAGGTTGACCATCGTGCAGTTGGTACAAAACCACTTCAAAATCTCTATGTGCTTTTGTACAGGCTCCCAATCACTGTCATCCTCATCATCATCATCAAATGCATCTTGATTGTTGTACATATCCTGAAAAGTCAATTCTTTTGGCAGCCGCACCTTTTTCTGCATACAAACCTTAAAACAAATGTAACACATCAGAAGCAGCATAAATAAGAACCAACATCCATAGAAACTCTATTCATTGAAATTAAAGGAATTCCTAAAAGTGTGCTGCTTACAGATGCATCATCAGCCTGTGTGTCTTCATTTATATTGGCAGCCATATCCCGATCAGCTGTTCCTAAGTCCCCTTTGGCATTGGAGCTATCATGACAAGAAGCTGATGCATGCTCATCAGATCCTAAATGTTTCCTTTTAAAGCTTTCATTGCTCTTAGTCCCCCCATTTGTCACACAACTCACTTGAACTGTTTCAGAAACCATATTGTTTTCAGAGTTCAATGGAGATTTCTGCCAGAATTATACCTTTATTTAAACCCGAATCATCTGCCAATGAAATCTATTTAAAAAGAAAAAATAAAACCCAACAAATTCAATTAGTACCAAGTATAAGGGACAGGAGAGCAAAAATATGAAATTTGAAAGGGGGAAAATAACAAGATAAAAACTTTTCATATTTGGCAAAATAAACAGTAGAAAAAAGGGAAAAAAAACACAATTTTCAAAGATATCAACCAAAGAAAAGGCAAACAATAAGTCAGGATTTTACATTGTCTCAAATAATTAAAAAAAAACTGGGCATAAGTAAGCTAATACTACACATCACAATCTACCTACAGATATAAATTAAAATAGGTGCAAAAATGATAAAATCGGAGCAAACCATTTTTAGTCATAAGCTATATACAGTTATACACACACTAAACGTCAAACAAAATAAAGAAATGAAGCATAAAAGAAGAAAGATATTTAAGAAGAAAGATATTTAAGTCAAATTTAACTTTTTTTTCACTCTGCAAGTTGAGCATAGAAACAGAGTTCTTTTTTTTTTAAGTCAGCTACAAATAAATTTTCAAAAAAGAAAAAAGGAAAACCCACCAAAATATTCCAAAAAAAAAAGTAAAAACCCATATAGTAATTCATAAGAATAAAATTAAAAAACAAATAAAACGTAAAATTGGATTTCTAAAGCTATATTGCAGCTAGAAGGGTAGCACCAAGCGAGATTAAATTAAAAAAAAAAAAAACTGACCTGTATAAATCTATATGTATACAGCTCGTTTGCTAAAACAATTTTTTTCAAAAAAAAAAAGGTCTTGAAGAAAAATAAAGAGCTGATAAAAATAATTGCAGATAAAATAAATACATAATTTCAAATTTTTAACCTGGCTAGGGCAACCCGTGGAGGGTCTCGGAACGTAAATTCGCTATGTTTGAGGGAGGAGAGAAGGTAGCGACTAAAATATAGCTGTTTTCTTTTTCTTTCTTTTTGTTTTTTAAAAAATTGGGGATTTTCGATGAGCAACTCTTTCACTAAAGTCCTCAATAAGTCGTTAGATTTGTGCCTATTACCCGCTCCTATTCTATGGGTTTTTTATTTGTCGCCGCGGTTATTTGAATGATTTTTCAGTTTGGTCCTTCATCTGTGGGCGAATATTATTTTTTAGAAAAATTTCTTTACGGTCCCAAAAAGAAAGAAAATATTTTTTTTCAAAAAAGCTACAAGCCAACTAAATTTATCCAATGAATCGATGATCCAACTCAACTAATTGATTTAGTCTGAGTTGAATTAGATTTAAATAAAGATTTAGTTTTCAACCTATTCAAATCAACTCAAATTTAAATAAATTTTAAAATAAATTTTATTTAAATTTAATTACAAAAGTATATTTTTTATTATTCTATTTTTAATCAGTAATATAATTTTTTTTGATAAATCTCCTACTCAATTTATGCACACCTCTAAAACCAACTTACACGATATTTGCTTACATTAAATCATGAGAGGGTTAGCCGTAAAGCATGTTTCAATCCTATACAGTAATTTAAGTATTGTATTGTTAAAAACTTTGGTGTATTTCGATCACTTTAATATATTTCAATATTGGTTTATATTAATATATATTAGTTGATATAAATTTTTAATATTTTAAATTTGTCTTAACCATTTTTATATTTGTATATTTACATTGAAAAGACAATATATGGCCACTAATTTAAATTAATTAATACTTTTAAAGCTTATGCTTATGCAATTTCAGTATATTTGCGTGTATATTACCATATATTCGATTAAAAATATAAATTAGATTATATCTGCAAAAAATTAATTCTAATCTTACTACTATAATAACTAATTTTTCCACTCCACCTGTCCAAATAAACCTTTATCTCTTTATTAGTAAAAAGTTACTAATATCTTTTGTTATTTACTACCCAATTTTGTAACTCGTATCCTTCAAAGCTAGACTTTTGGCATTTTGATGATTCCCATTTATTTAAACACTAGTGAAACAAATTTCATTCAACAAATACAAATACATATACATATATGACAATTCTGTATAAGGCCGTCCCAGTCCCTCTATTGAGAAAGTTTATGAGATAAAACCACAAAATATCATATTTAGTTTCTTGAGCGACATACACAGAACAAATATAGGATACAAACATGGCTCAAAGGGAGCACCATTTAAGGAGAAAACTGACTCAACATTGGTAATTTGGTACACAAAGTGACTTGCTCTCCTTAAGAGTTTTGAGGCTATATAGATAGATTAAAACACTATGCAGTAACTACAGTATTTTTCTTGAAACTATAAGGAGGCATATTGCTTTGCTGATTTCCTTTGCGTCCTGCAAAAACAAAATGACCAAAGTTGAAATTATGAAAGTTCTTTTGATTGCTTGAATTTACCATTAAGAACCACCAGCACTCCATTGATGAAATCAATGCGCAGCAATAAGAGATCCCGTTTTCTTAACCAATCAAGAATAGCAACTAGGAAAAATCTTGCTAACAAGTATATACAAGGAGTTAATATAACTTTTAGTCCCTGAACATAACAATTAGATCCCACTTTGGTACATGAATTTAACAACTAGGTCCATTTTGGTCCTTGAACACCAAAATGGACCTAGTTGCCAAGTTCAAGTATCAAAATGGACCAAAAAAAAAGTATCAGTACCAAAGTGGACCTGATTGTCAAGTTTATGGACTAAAAGGTTATATTAACCCTATACAGAGTTCTCTTCTTTATAGTTGCTAGTTGAGGACATATTACTTCAACATCCCTCTCTAACAACTTAAGCATCAAGCAATATCTATCATTAGCCAGAGAAAAAAAATCTAACAAAGAACCTTGATCTTGGCCAGGTGGTTCAAGGTGAATTACCTGAGAGGTCCCTTTATCATAGGGATCTGATCAAATTAGTTCCTCTAATATTAAATGGATCAATCTAATCTATATACTTCTAAAAAAAGTCAAATAAGGCCTAATTAGAATAAAGTTAACATTTACTATTTAACAAAGTTCATATTTTTAAAGTTTTCATGATTCAGTAAATAAAATCTTTTGATTAGAATTGAACTACAATGAAAAATAATAATTTAAGACATTTTAAACAGTGAATGTTAACTCTATTACAATTTCGACCTTATTTGATTCTTTTTAATAGTATAAGGACTAAATTAATCCATTTAACAATAAAGGGACTAATTTGATGCAATCCCTCTAATACAGGGAACCTTTAGATACTTTTACCGGTGGTTCAACCATCACCCTCGGCTAGTGGACTTCCTGAAGAGCAGGGTTCCATACACCATAACAAACCCTAACAATGGCATAAGATGCAATTCTGCACATGATATATGCACAGCAGTATTATCCTAAGTACATGTCTGAGCCTCCCTAAAACTTCATCAGCTATAGGCAAATAGATAGCATTAGGATAAATCGAAATTGGTCTCATTTCAGATTTAGTTATAAAGGTTTCAGCATATCTATATTTACAGCCTACAAGCATTCATATTTCTATGATCAAAGTCTAAATGACAAATTTTCCAAAAGAGGTGGGCAGATAGTCAGCTTTTGATACCTGAAAGATGAAATATATTTCTCAACGATTGGTTTTTGTTCGGTGCTGTAGGTGTACCATTTTTCTTTAGCTGCAACTAGGTCACTGCCCTCAATATCTGCACATTAGTGGAAACTAATGAAATGGCTATTTGGTTGATAAGTGGTAAAAGTACCATGAAGACCCCTATATTAAAGTTGGATTGCATTTTGCTCCCTCTATTTAAAAAATGGGTAAATTAGTTCTTGTACATTAAATCAAAGAGTACATTAAATTCCATCCATTTTTACCATTAAAAACTGATCCCTACATCAACATGAGATACACATGACAAACCACATTTCACTTTCTGATTATTCCATCAACCATGCCAATTTTTAACAATACAAATAGATAAAATTTTTAACAATAAAAACAAAAACTATTTTGCTTTCTGATTTAATGTAAAAGGACTAGTTTGCTCATTTTTTTAGTACAAGAAGCAAAATGCAATCTAATTCATAATACAAAAAACTCTATGATACTTTTAACATTAATAAGTTGATAAAATGCAAATTTTGGAAATCAGAGTAAATGAACAAACCTTGAAGTAAAACATCTGTTTCACTAGAGTAGCTTCTCAATTTCCAGAATCTGTGACCATGGCCATCCCAAAATATTGGCTCTGATCTAACAGGATTTAACGGCTCATCCTCTTCAAGCATCAATTGCAAAGCAAAATGTCAGTTGAACATAAGAACACATCTCCATTTGTACAACCATACAAAAAGTACCAAAGCAATGCTCAAATAGTATAAATTAAGTATAGGCAAAGATCAGTATTTTATGATCAATTTCAAGGTGCAGAGGTATGATTTGCTCCATTGACCAAATGATGGTGAAATTGCAACAAGTCATTGAACATACCATCGTCGACCACTGTCTCAGACACTTCCAATGTACTTGCAAGAGTACGGGCCACTTCAAGAGTTTGAGCCACTTCTGACTTTATTCTCGAAAGAAGCTCTTCATTTTCTGAAATGGAAAGAGGTGCACCATTTCTCATGAGAATAGCTTTGGCTATCTCATCCTGCAACTTCTTCTTCATCTCTTTTTCAAGGTTTCTCTCCTACACAGAATTAGGACAAGACAAGCTGTGTCATAACATTAACATTAACACTGCCACTAACTCGATCTCGGTTGCCATATTCATGTCATTACCTTCTCCCTCTGTGAAAGAAGTTTCTCTTTTGCTTTCTTTTGTCTTTCAACAAATTTCAAGTTTTGTTTATCAATCCAGCTTCTAAAATCTCTGAAAGAAGTGCGACTTTTTTTATTCATACACTTCCATATGAATCTAAAACAAAAAATACAAACACAAGCCTTACGTGGTGCTGAGAGCTTCATCACATAGAAAATTTAATACTTTAAGCTTTTTAGAGGAATTTAATCGCTCGTATTTATCACCACCACCTACATCTAAACAATCCAACAATGGCTGCTTTAATGGATATTGAGAATCATTTATGTATTCTCCAAGAACTTGCACCCATGATTTTTCACTTAAGTTCTTATTTAAGCAAGGATACCTGCATAAAGATTTAGTTCGAATGATTGATATACGATTTTAAAAAAAAGTAACTGAACGTTTATAACAATCTAGTTAAAACAAGCATACTCTTTTCCCAAATCCTTTTGCATCATGGATAGCAGTAGAATGTGAAACTGCACAATTGAAGGATGACGTAATTTGTGCTTGCGTTTACTTTTTCCAGTGAATAACTCTTTAAGTAACAGCTGAGACTGTCCTTTCTTCATATTGAGAACCTATATCAACCAATAAACAAATTAGAAACCTTACTCTATTAGGATTTATGCTGAATAAACAGATGACAAGTTTACCTCTCCAAAAACTTCACAAAATTCTAGAAATTGTAAGGCATGGCCAACATCCTCAACAGGCAAGTCAATGCCATCGATATGGTTTAACGATGTGCCTTGAGGCAATACAATTTCAGCATCAGAAGCTTCGTTTTTGGCTTTTCCATTTTTCTTCTTAAGATTTGGAGACCTACAAATCGGCTTGTTCTGCACTACAGGGTCTGCATTGTTTAGCACTTCATCTTCTCCATGATCACACTTCATAGGCGCCTTCATGTCAATTAGTTGGATAGCAGTAATCATGTCATTAATCACTTCGCCTTCGTTCAAGACCTCCATGGGGATCTTAGGCTTTTTAGGACTAATCTTTTGGAGATCATTGCCTTCGGAGACAATTTCCTTACCATTCTTGCTCCATTTCATCAACTTGGTAGTACTAGTTAGATCCCTTTTGTCATTGGCTCGTATCAAACCATTAGGCTCTTTACAACTGCTTTCCTTTCTGCTATTACGAGTTCCCTTAACTTCAGAATCCTGTTAGAAAATTTTAATGAACACTCGTCGATAAGTAGAACTGTCTTATTTTTGGAAACTTAACAAGGATCAAGCATTCATCATATCATTGATCATTCTATCATAAAAACACACACAAGGATTTTAATGGCAAACAAACCTCATCTTCTGCAGCTTTTCGCTTTTTGGAAGACACAGCTACATCAACAGGCTCTTGAGGACCCGATTTTTCGGAATCCTTAAGATGCAACATGTCTGAAACTGAGGCGAACCCATTTGCCTTTGCTGCATGTACAAGTACGCCAGTAGGCTGGTGACCTCGTTTCTTCCTACAAGATTCAAAATTCCCCCATTTTAGATTACCCACAAAGAAAAAAAAACAAACAATAAGCAAGTATTTGCAATTGATTATATATCAATGTTCTAAAAGAACATATGGACTGACATGCAGAAACTACAGTTGCAAATTCCTCTACATCTTGGACAAGTCCAATCATTCAACAAAGCCACCTCCTCAGCCTTTTCCCCATATCTGATAAAAAAAGCAAAAAAAAAAAAAAAGCTAATCATATTTCAAAGACAAGAAAGAAACACCCTGATTGTTAGATCTATAACATGATATGATCTAAAGATTTTAAAAAAAGCATGTTGACAATGGGATTTTTGTCTGCTAGAGAGTAAGATCCAGTAAAGTAGCTAAATATGCAAGGAAAAAAAACCTGTTCAAGAGACATTTGTGACAAAAATGGATGGTACATTGCTTCCCATTAATCTTTGTCTTGCAAGAAGCTGCAAAATCCACTGTTTTTTGCCTACACTGCAATCATTTTTTACTCCAAATATTTCAACAAAACGTAATTTTCCCAAGCAAAAGCAACAAATACTTTATTAAAAGAAAGGGTACCTGGTGACAAGTCTTGCCGTTCTGAGAATCATAGATTCGACCATGGATGAGTCGAACTCCAGGTGAACTGTTACGACGACGTTTTGGACTGAGTTGTGGTGGTGGTGGTGGGTCAGTTGAGTAAGCTGAGTCAGTAGGCCGAGTTGTCTCGATGTTGGCTTTGTTGCTCTTCTTGTTCTTATTCTTCTTCTTTGATGATGGAGAAGGAGAAACTGCCATTGCTTAAAGCTTTTTTCTTTTCTTCAATGCGAAATTGAAGATCACGAAGTCTTTTTTATGTGTTAAAATTATGTACTTAAAAAATAATTCGATTACTGTTTGCATCTTCGTTTCATTATGCTTTTAAATTTATTTATTTATTATTGTTTGGATTGGGTCTTTTTTTTAGTAATTATTATTTTTTGTTTTTTAGTGAATAGAGAAATAATAAATAAATATTTGTTTGTAATTAATATTTATTTTCTTTTGGGATCCGGCGGGAAGAGAAAATTAATGGAGGGAATACCTGAGTGGGCTTGTTTTGGGAAAGGGCCCATCTATATTTTCCTTTTTTTGTAAATTGACCCTTAAACTATATTTCAATTTCTAGATCACTCCTTAAATTTTTTTGTCGAATTTGTCATTAAATTATCAATTTATCCAAAAAAAATCGGCCAATATGAATTAGACACGTAGTATATTTTTGGTAAAATGAGATAAATTTTATAGTTTAAAAATCACTTTTGATTAAAAAAATTTAAGGATCAATTTGAAAATTAGGGTATACTTTAGGACCTATTTACTAATAAATCCTTTTTGTTTGAAGGCTTGGTTGTCTCTAGGAACAAACATAATCACCTAAAAAAATTAAAAATAAAATAGGGATTTAGGGGATAGTGGGTTTCAATAGTTTCGATCTCTAATAGATGAATAGTTTGATTCTCGTTTGGTTTATGTTAACAAAACATTAATAAAGTTTAATAATTTACTCGGTTCATTTATGTGAATTAGTTTATAGATTATTTTATATCTAAAAATGGAATGTATGTTTATTTATTTATTTATTTATTTATTATTTGAGAATATTATTTTTCAACATTAACATGAATATTATTAAAAAATATTTATATTTTTATTTGACTTAAATGATTAAATACAAACACATATGATGTCAAATAAACGAATATGGATATAATATTAAAATCTTTAACAAATATTAACCAATCACAATAATCTAAAAAATAATTATCGACCACAAAAAGGGAAACATGAATATCGCTTAGAAAATATGAGATTACTTTATAGGGGGTTGCATGGGAAATTGTTTAAGGTAAAATATTGTGGGATGTTTTTTAAATTAACCATTGTGGTTAAAGATAAGAATGAGAAAGTTGCAGTCATTTTATCAAACCACGTCAAAAGTTAGAAAATTATGATGATTGTTTAGAACGTGTTAAATTGATTATTAAATACGTTATTTTTCTTTTAAAATCACTCTCTCCTTATTTAGTGATGAAACTGATTGAATTTGTTAAAAGATAAACTAATAATTTCAATGCAAATCCCGTGTGACATGATTAACAGTAAAATAATATTTCTTCTTCTTCATTTTTATTTGACTCTCACAATATTCTATTATAATGGTATCTTTAATAGATGCCACCACCACAATAACTTATCCTTTCCAATTTTGATAGTCAAATTTTAAGATGTGATTTTTTAAAGGTTGTCCAATCGTCTTGACTCTTAATTACTATTTTTTGGCATGTTTGTGATTTCAATGATGCTGTGTTTGTCCAAAATTAAAAGTAAATAGTAGTTTGGGTTAGTATTCACTTAATTATTAACAAATTTTTCTTATATAAATATGAAATGTTACAAAATGATCACTCAATTAATTAATTTTGTCTTTTTTAATTATCAGCCGATTAACAGTAACAACTGTTAAAATTAATATAATAACAACTTCAATCTTCAACATTTATATATTCTGCTAAATTAGTATTGATTTAACGCATAACATTTGTAATTTATTTTTTTTTTTCTTGAAGTGTAGTTTACAAAAAGAGAAGAAATACCAGTGCAAAGTAAGCAATATTCTATAGCAATGTTTGTTGGACCTAGATTAAGCTAAGCATAAACCAAATTTTGAATGGGCATATAGACTATGTAGTATGATGAATTTATGCCTTCAAATGCAAAATAGGGGACTTAGATCCTTCAAATATGAGATTTCTTTTAATACTTATCGCTCTTTAATTTTAACAATTAAAATTTTAGGGTGTGATTTTCTAAAAAGTCTATATCAATCGATATTAAAATTAATACGTGTCTAAATTGAAATCATATGACGCAGGATATTAAATTTAATATGTGTCTAAATTGAAATCATGCGACGCAAGTGATGATATCAACATTGCATTGTTTGCAAAAAAAAAAAAACAAAAAAACAAAACCAATCAAACCTAGACTTATCCATGGCCTGGTTCGAAGATTTGCTTGAAAAGTAGGAGAATTTAGACAAAAATATAGATCTAAAAAATGAGTTTGAGAAAAAAAAAGGCCCATTTAGAAGACGGATTGAGCATCAGGTAAGGCTTTTATGACCCAAACCCAACCCGACCCGAATTTGCAAAAAGAACAAAATATGTCGTTTTCTTACTATTTTTTCATTGTTTTGCTGTTATTTTACTATTATGTTATTACTATTTTATTATCATTGTTTGAATATTGTATAACTATTATTTTATTGTTAATTTTAATACTATTTTAGAAGCATTTACTTGCTAATTTACAATTATGTTAGTGTTATTTAAGTATAAAATCTTTAAAAAAAAAAAATTATTTTCAACTTGTTATGAACCATTTATTTTAATTTTTTTTTTGTGTTTTTAATGTATTATATTTAAAATTATATAAAAAATTAACATAGGCAGGCCGGCCTTATCAAATAGGCCTAAAATTTTGTCAAGGTCAAGGCCCAGGGCGGGTTCCTTGTACGGGCCTAGTCAAACCTACAGCTTGATATAATCATGTTCACCTGAAGTCAGATCAAGTTAGAACAAAGTCAAGCCATGTGGCTGCTAGATTGCGAAACATGGGAGAATAACATGTGATAGATTGCAAAATAAATTACTCGAATCCATATAAAAAATTTATTATTTCTTTATAAGATTTATACAAAGCTAGACTCGCTAACCTCAACACTATACGATTACTCTATTATTCCATTTAACAAAACAATACCTATTACTCTGTTACTCCATTCCATTTCATTCCAGCAAACCAAGCAGATCTCAAGTTTGCAATAAAAAGAAAAGGGCAAGGTCATTGGCATAGGCAGTGCAATTCACAACTGAGTACAAAATCCATTAACAATAAGTAAAATACCATCACAAGGAATCCTCAAGCTTTTCTTGATGTAACAACAACAAAAAAAACTTTCATTTCAGCAATGTTAGGGCATACTAGTTTCCGTCTTCAATTTTAAAAACACCAATAGAGAATGACCCTACACCAAGCCGCATTGATAAGAGACTTAACGAATCTAACTCGACTTTCCTATTGGATAAACCACAAGGAGAAGAAGCACAAATCCAAGTTGCTCTATAAACATAACCACAACCAATTTGGAACACAGAGAGAAATGAAAGCAAGATTAGCAACCATAATCCAAACTCACAAGGCAAAAAATGTTCAAAGCAAGTAATGTCCCAGATTTGAGATTTTGCCTAGTAAGAAGAATGGAAACTGATAAAGACGGAAAACCTGTTAATCTAATGGTTTAGCTAAAAAGTAATAAAGTCTTCTAAGCAAAGCCTAAGAAGGCACATGAATAGGCCATCATTACTTCACCATTGAAATGTTCTATATTTCAACCATAATTTTGCATATGTTTCATGATAAGAGGTATAATCATGTCCTATTTCTTGTTTGTTTCACCTCCCATCCAATGACTAAACACAATTCTATGCATAACTGTATGAAAATGAAAAGCTTCAAATCTGTGACAAAGAAAACGAAAATGGTCATCGTTCTCTATTCCTCTAAAAGATAAACTGTAAACTCTCACCATTTCAACACCATCATTGGCAAGCTTAAAAATGGCATCCCAAAATTCATATCTGCTGATAAGAGAAAATTTATTCTCAAACCCTAATATTCCATACTGCAGAGCATAAGAAATTTCTCCTTCACAAAGCTAATCCCCAATTAAACTTTCATTATTCCAGTGTTTTAGCATAAAATTTCACTTTCATTTTATTTGTGTGTGTATATAAGTTCAGTAAATCAATCTGAAGCTTGCATTTTGGACATTATTATACTAAATTCATGAAAATAATAGCAATAACTTGAAATTCGAATAATTATACCTAAAAAAACTCTGATAATTTCTTTGACAAAAGAGAAGAAACCATTCAAAAGTCGGAAGGGCGCAATCGTTTGTACTGTTTTGAGTAATTTTCAATTTAATTCAACACTTAATAAAGAAACAATCACTAATCAACCAAAATCACCATGGTTTCACATATCTCCAGCTTATTGTATGCTGATTCTAAAAAACAACTTAAAGAAAAAGGAAAATGGAGGCTTAACTGTTAAAAAAAAAAAAAGAAGAAGAAGAAGAAAGACTAGAGGGAATCTTCAAGTTCATCTAGCTTCTCTTTTCTTTTCAATTCGAGCTCATATTGCCTCAATCGCTCCTTCATCTTTTCCTATTCGAATAAAAATTAGAAGTTTACTATCTTTCGTAAATTAAATAAAAACAAATTAAGAAATAAATGAAGAACGACAAAAGACCTTGTAATTGAGTTCGACGCGGTGCATAACGTAGAAGCCAAGGATACCGCCAAAAATGGTGCCGGTGATGATACGGACATATCCCCATTGCACTGAGTTCATAGCCCTTTTTTTTAACTCGATCTACTACCTCAGTCGTAACTCAGTTGAATAAAATTGCTGCCCTTTTTGAAAATTTCAAGGTTCTTTAGATGGGAATCCATTAAAATGTCAATAAAACAAGTAAAAGTTTTATATAAAATTATTTAACCTTAGGATCCCAACTGGTCGTTGTAGTATAGTGGTGAGTATTCCCGCCTGTCACGCGGGCGACCCGGGTTCGATCCCCGGCAACGGCGTTTTTTTTCCTTTTTTACATTTTAGGTTTAATTCTGCTTTTAGTCCCTCTATTATGCTGGAATTTGAGATTTGATCTTTCTATTTTAATTTTGATATAATTTGATCTTTTATTACCAAATTTTAGCATTTTTAGAGGGACTAGAATAAGAATACTGCCTATTATTTATTATCCGTTATATTTTTTTAAAACAACTCATAAGGTTAAAGCTTAAATGTAAAACTCCCCCTCAAATTATACCATATTTCTCATTTAAGTACTAAAATTTTTTCTAGGTCACAAAGTGCTTAAACTACTAATTTTGTTTCATTTTATCCCAAAGCATAATACTAACTAATAAGAATGTGACACATGCCATGTTGTTCCTGAACCTTATACATTTTTTAAATAAAATGAGATCAATTTAAAATATTAGGTACCATTTTTAACCAAAAAAATAATTTACGTACCTAAATGAAAAGGACATAATAATTTGAGGGTCAAATATGGAGTTAGACCTAAAATAAAAGCAAAAAGATGGCCTTTTGGATCTTTTGACTCTTGAGCCGCAAGGCAAAGGGGGGAACTTTGAGGAGTTTCTTCATTGCTTCGTTCTCCTTTACCCCTTCCTTCTTCACAACATTCTTCAAAAATTCAAACCCTAATCTATAAAAGAAATCATGAAATTAAGTTCATCAATCTTCACTTTTCGCTTCCTAAACTTCAATTCCTTATTCATTAAATCTCAACCTTCCTTCAAAATTTCTGCCGCTACCAAAAGAACCATGACTCAATTCCCTAATTTTTCCACCAAAATTTCAAATTCTTCTCCCGCCAATACGGCGGAGGATTCCCAGGTGTCGCCGCCCGAGCCCAGGCCGCAGTCTTCGCCTCGCAAGCCGTGGCTTATCGTCGGTCTCGGTAATCCCGGCAAGAAATTCAATGGCACCCGCCACAACGTAATAATGCGTCCACGTTTTGATTTTTTTTAACGAATTTAATGTTCTTTTAATGATTTTTTTTTTTGTTTCATTCTTTTGCCGACAGGTGGGTTTTATGATGGTAGACGCTATAGCCGAGGCTGAAGGGATTTCTATTAACACTGTTAACTTTAAAGCTCAGATTGGAAAAGGTACTTTTTTTTTAAAAAGTTCAATCTTCGAATTACTTTCACTACTGTTAAATTCGAGAACTTCAATATGCTTTGAAGTATTGCATGCCTGTTGAAAATATAATAGCCATGGAACTTTGCTGGAATGGGTTATTGTTTCTTCATAAATTTATCAGTTAGACATGCTACGGTCCCAAATTTCTAATTCTAGACTAGTATATTGCTTTGATATTGAGTTGATTCTACTTCTTCTAATTTTGAATGCCCGTATGTAGTGTGTTTGAAGGGTATATTTCGTAATGGGTACTTAATTATCTATCCATACTAATATAATGCCTTTGACTGAGTTGGTCTCACTAGTTAAACAGATACCAACTCAGTTGTAA
This sequence comes from Gossypium stocksii, assembly GCA_020496765.1. Lineage (NCBI taxonomy): Eukaryota > Viridiplantae > Streptophyta > Magnoliopsida > Malvales > Malvaceae > Gossypium > Gossypium stocksii. The sequence continues at coordinate 115,118,465 of CM035627.1, read as the reverse complement.
AAAGTCTAAAAGACTGCTTTTTTAACAAACAACAAATATTATTACAATGGTATTTATGTCTCTTAGTAGTTTATATAAAATCTTTTAAAGAAACTACTTAAAAACACCATACCATGATTTAAACCTTAAACCATAAGGTGAAGAAGCACCAACCACCTCTTCGACAGGGTGTTGCATTTCTAATTTTAATGGTCAAATTAGAATAAATGCTTATACCACTGCTGTAGTTGGATGGTTTACTAGCCACGGTTTTCTTCGTTTGACTAATTTCTAGCTCCCCTTTGTTTTGTAATTGAAACTTCTAACTGATTGTTTTATGGTTTTGGTGATGAGATTGAGTGCTGTAAAACACTAATAATTATATATGTTCTTTGAAGTTCATAATCTACAAGTAGCCTCCCACATGTCATTAACTAACCTAAGGGAGACATTACCTGCGTAATGCCTCTTGAGAGTGTTTGTAACTTGTATGCCATTTGAGCTAATACTCATACCTTAAAAAGTTTTAACTGCAATTGTTTGCAACTTTATTCTTGATTTTGAATGCTTTAGATGAAGATATTGTTTTACATTGTAAACTTGAAGAGTGCATTTAGATTACTCATTGGGAAAAGATCCTCTCTTCTACTACAAAAATAATGGAAGTTTTAACTACTTTGTTTAAGGGGAGTAATTTACTCTCAATTAAAATTATGGCCGGAATTTTAATGACTTTTAAGATATATAAAATTTAATTTAAAAAATATCAACCCTAGATTTAGTTGGAAGTGGATTAGTGACCCTTGGATAATGGAAACTAATTAGATTGAACAGTAAAACAAACAAGAGTGTATTAGATAATGGAAACTGATTAGATTAGAATCCCACCTGAGTTTATCTTTGATTTGGATGATGACAGACAATAGAAGCGGCAATTCTTAGTGACTTCACAATTTTCATATTTTTTGATAAACATATTTAATACGTGGCATAAACTATCCCAAAACCTTCTATACTTCATCTTCTTCCATATTAGTTGAAGCATCAAGATTGGTATTTCCTTATGCATAAAGATGATAAGACATAAGTTCTAGCCTGATAGATGGAAAATAAAAAGTAAAAGTTTATTCATTTCAGTGAAAATTGTAGGTAAATTACAAATGAATCCATGTTCAAAAATTTTCTTAGGCAACTCAGAATGTCCCATTATGCAATATTTAATTTGAGATAGTTACTTTTTCCCAGGATTTATAGGAAATGTTCCTGTCATGCTTGCCAAACCGCAAACGTTTATGAACTCAAGTGGTGAGTCTGTAAGTGAGCTATCTCAAAGGGCCTATATATTGTTTTTGAGAGACTAAGATTCTCACCTGATTGAAATTACTATAGTTCTAATATCCATTGGATGGTTTCACTCTACATATTGAAGGTTGGGGCCATTGTATCATATTACAAGATTCCATTGAAGCAAGTACTTGTGGTAATTTTCTTCCTTTATTATGACTTAATGATAATCTTTTCCCTCCCCCCTCCGCACTTACAGTTCCCTTCGACAGATTTTTGATGACTTAGATTTGCCTTTTGCCAAATTGAGACTACTTCCGAAAGGCGGACATGGTGGACATAATGGGTAATTTCTTGTCAGCATTTGTTATGTCATGCCTTGAATGCTACATGGCTTATATCAACACTTATTTTCAAGTTTTCTACCAGGATGAGAAGCATCATCGATAGTTTTAAAGGTAGCCGCGATTTTCCTCGTCTAAGAATTGGTAGGTTGCTAAGATCACTAAAAATATTATCCAAATGCAACTAATTTTCCTACTTGTTATTGAAGTTTCTTAACTTTTCTAGGCATTGGACGACCTCAAGGGAGGATGGATACGATTAATTTTGTTCTTCGTGCTTTCAACAAGCAAGAACGTGAAGAGGTATGTAAATGATTGTAAAGCACAACCGAAGAAGAAAAAGTAAAGAAATTGATTAGTAAATTTCACCGGTCACGTCTTTTTATCTTTCAGCTGGAGTTTATGTTTCATAATGGAATCGAGGCTGTCCGGATTCTCTTACTCGAGGGTTTTGATAAAAGTGCTACATATGTCAACAGCACCAAAGCAATGGAACAGCTTGGGTAAAAGGCAAGCAGGAAAAGCTTAGGTAATTTGCTAGCGGGGAATATGATATCATTGAATTTTCCTTTTAATTACTCGTTAGTGATTTTAGATGTTATTTTTTTGTTAACTGATATATAACTGCTTCAATGCATTAGAAATTTAGAAGAATTATTTTTTTAATCAAAAAAATGAAACTTGCACTGATGGTGTAGAGAGATAGAGGTATTTCTTTGATTTCATTCATGGAAAGATGTTATATCTCGTTGTATTCATTGTTTAAATGGGGATTTATTTGTGTGCATTGATGAATATATGGATTAGAGACTTTAACCTGTCTGAACTGAATTAAAAAATCCAATCTTTTTTAAAATAAAAATATAAAGATTAAAATTCAAATTTTCGAAGAATACAGGGCAGAAAAGGACTGTCTCACCTAACATGTCCAATCTAATTATTATTACATGACAACCCATATAGTAGATAGCATTTTTGTGGTGCACTATAACTTGCGGATTAGTCTCTCTCAAAACCAGAATCTATACAAAATTTGATACACAAATATTAACCAATAAAATTATGACATAATAAATAAATGCTACTGACAAAAGATTCTTGAACTTCTAATTTATGACATAATAATCCATTGCTGGATTAGATTGTGGGATATATTTGTAAGGGAATATAGTTTTTATATGTGGATAATATCACAAATTTGATATTCAATGTGAAAGACAGAAACAGTAACTGCACAAATTGTGTTCACACCACATTATAGCAACAGGTTAAATCCAATATGTAAATTTAATCCAAAATTACATCCATTTTGAATTATATATAATTTTGTAAACGAATTTTTTATTTAATTCAATTCTTAGAAATTATTGATGCAATGGTTAATATGGTGTTATTTTATATTTATATTGAATATACAAATAATTATATTTTTATTTAATATAAAAATAATTTGATTTATTTATTTTTTAAATGCGTATAATTGAATCAAAATTCATTTATATTTTTGAGATTTATCCTAACTAAAATCTAGGATTTAGATTGGTTTTGAGTTGTGAGAAAATATAGGGTTAAAATACCATGGAGGTCCTTGATTAGGAGTCAAATTGTATTTTGTCCTTTCTACTAAAAAAAAGAGCAAATCAGTCCATGTATGTTTAATTAATGAGTAAATTAATTTTTTTTGTAAGAACTTTATTCATTTGTATTGTTAGAAATTAGTGTAACTGATAAAATAATTAAATAAGAACACGTGATGTGTCACGTTTATCTTATATTGACTTATAAGAATAAATTTTTATTAGTAGAAATAGACAAAAATTTTTAATAAAATAATCATTTATTTTTTATCTAAAATATGTAGACTAATTTATTTTTTATTATAATTTAACTCAAAAAATAAAAACTTTCTAAAAGATATGGTTGGGAGATTAAAGAGAGCAGCCACAGTTTTAATTGCTACGTGTCGTCCAATGAGAGTGATGAAAACGACTGCCGACATTGACGGAACTGCTCCCTTATAACCCTTATGTACATTAATTATATTACATGCATTGCACGATTTTTTTTTAAAATTTCGTATTAAGTTATAGTTAAACAGATATTGTTAATTGATGTATTATAATCCATTTTTAGTTTTATTTTTAGACTTAAAAAAATAAAAATAAAAATCCTTAAGCCTGCGTTCTTTTTATGTCTGTTTGTTTGACTATCCCACTACAGTTGACATCACGGCGGTACCAATCTTTTTTCGGGGGTCCCATGCGCTTCATGTGATCTGTTTCCCTCTTTTAATTTTTCATCACTCCCAATATAATGTGCGTCGACCCCACCAAACCTTCCAAACACGGTGATAACCAGTAACCAAAGATGTTCATTGGTCACGGGTCGCACGTCAGTCTGATGATTATGATTATTAATGATTATTATTTTTTTATTATTTTAAGTTTGGATTGGAAATATCAAATAAATGTTGAAATAATATTAAAAACTTATAAATTACGTTTTACTAATATAATAAAATAAAAATTATATAGGTTTTTTGAAGAGAACGAAATTGGTGAAATTAAAGAAATATGCTGTATTTTAAAGATATTTAAGGATTTTTGTCATTTTTATATTTATTGTGATATGTTATTTTTAAATAAAAAATAAAAACGCATTTTTGTAATACGTGTTTTCAGACTAACGATAACTTTTTCCTCAACTGTTGTAAAACTTTAAAAGATCATATTTTTTCTTATGTAAATCTCGTTAAACTTTATTCTTTTCAATTTAAACTCAATTCTCTCAATAATTTTGTTTTAAATATTTCTCTAAATCTTATTCTCTTCGATTTTATTTTTTTCCTTATAATTTGTAAAATAACAAATTAACTTATTCGTTTGTATGACAAGAACATCTCCAACGTTCAATAACAAATGGTTGAAGATCTAACTTCTAACCACAAGAAAGAAAAAAGAAAAATAATTTAAAATAAAGTGAAAATATATCTTATAGGATGCGTTTTTATTTCTCTTCAAAAACAGTATACTACGATAAATGTAAAAAAAAACATTAATCCCTAAATTTAAAAAAATTCAGAATATATGTTTAATTCCGCCGAACGAAATTACTATAATAACAAACTAAACAAATACAATACATTATAAAAATATATAAACACAACATATGTGTATATACGTATTAAATTTTATGTACATAAAAAATTATATAATCCAAAAATAGCATAAACATAATACAATATAAAATGTATTAAATTTTACATAAGACGAATCAACTGAACCAAATACCAGTCCAGAGCTGTTCGAGCTATGAATAAGTTGTCTGATAATATCAGCATTAACTGTTATTTCTAATGCTATTCACGTCATGTCGATGTTTATATTTATTTGCTAAAATAATTTAATTAAAATATTAAATATAAAAAAAGGTTTGTTTTGGTAATTGTCTTGAGCATATCAAAAATCATAAAACATTTCTGTAATCCGTTGGTATTCATGCTATTTTTCGCTGTCTAGAGCATGCAAATTTACGTAGAAAATTTATATATATAAAATTAATAAAGGAGTTATCTTTTAATTACACGTTTTATGATTATTTTCAAAAAATAAAATAATGTTTTTTGCAATATGTCCATATTCGTATTATTTTTCGCTAATTAAAGTATTAAGTACGCAATTTATACATAAAATTTATGCTACACGTTCATATATACATGACTTGCTGATAAAATTTTTGTACTTTTAATTTGTTAAATTATATAAAAAAATCCTTAATTTAATTAACAATTTAATTTTTTATTCCTGACGTTATAAGTTAAAATTTTTTGTCCCACTATCTACTGCATATAACCAGTACCATTTTTAAATCCTTATCTTAAATATTTTTTAATAAAATTTCGAATAATAGAAAAATATTAAAATTTGATCAATCAATCAGATGCGGGAAAAGATTCCAACTTAGCTATTTGCTGTCGGATCCCTTCACGTAAAATCAAAAACCACAATGCAGAAATCTAATACGTCCACGTGTCACGCATGCACGCGTTTGTAATAATTACAACATCCAACTTGACTCTTTCATTGCCTTTCAAATTTCAACAAATTTACTACATAATGACATTGAACTTACCTCACAATTAAAGTAAATCAATCCTAAAGCGGGTTAAATTCATTAACCGCCCACGTCCATACTGCTTCTCCATGCTTTGGAATTTATTTCCCCAATGTAAAAAAGTATGACTAAATGGTAAAAATTCAACCTAAATATAAAATTAATATACATATTACAAACAAACAAACTTCGGTAAATTCTTCACGCTTCTTTTACCAGAGAAGAAATGGATAGGTAAATTAGTAAATTATCACTAATAAGCTATTTATTTACTGTCTTTAACATTTATGAGGAGAGAACCCGACCTTATTATTAGCCAAATCGAAGCTCACACGTGTCCCTTGCTGTTGTACGTTCCCAATTATAGACAAAGACGAAGTCGTGGGGGCAAACGCCAAGCAAAACGTTCCCGATGAGTCCACCGGTATCAAATAATTTTTCGCCGGCAAGTCCAGTGACATTCCGCCGCTGAATTGAAACGCCACCTTCGGGACCCGAACACTGGTTCTCGAAGACAAGTCGTAGCACGTGTCGAACAACGCAAACCCACCGGTGGTCAGCAAGTCCGGCGTTAATTTCACGAACGCGTCGCGGAGTGCGTTGTAAGCCTCCGTTTGCAACCGTGTTATGGCCGTCCCGCAGTCGACGATCACTCCTCCGTTTCCCGATTGTTCCAACTCGAAAAAGCCCGGCGGGAGTTGAACCGGTTGGCCGCCTACGCTAAGCCCGGTCAGACCGACGTAATAAAAGGTATCCACCTTTCGGCTCCTTATTAACGGAGCGACCACTGAGTCAGCCGGTAACCCGGAGTTGAAATCCAACGTCGATGAACCCGCTGAGTCACGATCCACTAAACAATAAGAAAACGACGTCGCTTTAATCTGAGATGTTAAAGACAAGGGACCACCACCGAGTCCAACCAAACCGGCAGCTGCTACAAATAAGCCTTCGTTGGTATGGCCACAACCCAAAGCAACGCCTTTGATATCGCCGGAGTTCCCAAACGACACCGTTTCCGTCACGAAATCCCCTACTGTGTAAGATCCATCACCGTACGACACCTGGTAAAGACATTTCCCGCCACGACAAGCCGATTCTCGTAAAGAAGAACATTGCCTTGACTCGCAAGTAACCGGACTGTAAGTCGACGACGCCGACGGGTCAAAAATCGGGTCGGATTGTTGGTAACAATCCGTACATGGTTCACATTGGATCCAATTAACATCACTCCCGGTATCAAGAACCATGTAGAATTGTTTAGCCGGGCTACCGACTCCGACCCGGGTAAAATACTCCCCACTCCCTTGGCTCGTACCGGAAATAACAGGGGTGGAAAGCGCCTCTGGTTCTAACTCGGTAACAACAGGCTTCAGCTCAGTTTTGCGAACCCCATTGACAGCGAGTAGTACCTCGGTGGTGAGCGAGTTAACTCGGGCTGAGTCATGGTCGAGTCGGGATCGGACCAGGTTTTTATAATCAACATGATGGGTTTTTCGCAAAGAGCCCCGTGAATGAAGTGGAATCGAAAAACCAGAACCCGACGAAGAAGAAGAGTTGAAGAAAAGGGGTTGGCTTTTGGAAAAGCCATTAGAAATTTGAGGATCAAAGGAAAGAATATGCTGAGTTTGTTTCAAAGAAGCTAAGACATCGAGGGTTTTTGTTGTTGGTGAAGGGGAATTACGAGCTAAAGTGGAAGTAAACAAGAAGGAAAACAAGAAGAAAAGGGAAAGCTTTGAAGAAGATGATGAAGTAGCCATTGTTGTTTATTTGGGTGACTGAATTTGAAAGAGTTTAGTGGGGGTTTTATTTTGGTTTAGAAAAAGGGGAGAAGGAGAAGAACGTCACCGTCAGGCTTTGTTGGCAGACATTAAGGCTTCAGCTAGAAGCAGATGAGAGACGGTGAGTGGCAGAGCTTTGAAACATACTATCTATGGTTGTCAGTCTTTTCTTATCTTTTTTTTTTTTATTTGTCCATAAGAATAATGATAATAATATGAAGGATTAATTGCACCATAGTCCTCATACTATGGTTCATATTTTAATTAATTTTTAAGTATGAATATCATATTAATCAGATCTTCACAATGGGCAAATCTGAGGGGACACTTAGGCCTCCTTTGGTTAGCAGTGAAGGCCAGTGTGGTGTAGTGGGGGATAGTAAACTCATTGGTATGCTGTTTGGTTCAACAGCACAGTGCAGTGAAAACTTATTTCAGCCACACTAATATGTTGAAAACAGGCTGGGGGAATCAGCTGCAGTGAAGGTCAGTACGATTATAGGTGTTTTTATGAGACAAACATACCCATACTTTTATTTATTATTTTACCATTTTAGCCTTGAAACTTAAATTAATTTCTTCCCCAACCACAGTTGTTTTCAGATTTGGGAACGAAACAGCCATTTTCTTTTTCATATTTGAGAAGTAAAACACAAATATTTATCATTGTTATAAAAAAAATATTTAGCTATAAAAAATTAAAAATAATTATCATTTTATCTAATAAATAATTTAAATTGATTATATAATTTATTAAAATATTTATAATAAAATACTAGAAGATAAATTTTAATATTTTATTAAATGAATTTATAAATTCACATATTTTAATAATTTTATATAAGTAAAATAATTTAAAAACTTCTATTATATATCAATTCTAATCTGATGTCCTTAATAGTTATTTTTCATTTTCATCTCACCGCTACAGCTGTGTTTAAATCCAAACACACACTCCACCATTGTTTCTAATCTCACCGCTACAGTAACTAATTTAACCTCACCGGAGGTAAACACACCGCCCATCTAAACTAATGCTTAGTGGCTTTTGCCCCCCTCAAGTGGTAAAATAGCTATCTCTTAAAACAAATTATAAAATTACAATTTAGTATAATAATAAAATTGATATTAGGCTCTCAAAAATTTTTAATTCAAATTTAAATTCCCTATATCCTAGGTCAATTTAGCCATTAGTTTCACCATTAAAATTAGCTCAAATTTAATTTAAAAATATGAAAAACTCATGGATTAGATTATAAACTCGCGAGTACATACTACATAGATATTGTACAACTTAAATTTGAGATGTTGAAAAATAAAAACAATTCTCCTAAATTTGATCCATGTGATTTAAATATTCTTGTGTCGTATCAAAGTTGTTATTCAGCTCTTAAATTGACAACTAAAAAAAAAAAAGAAAAACTTAATTAATACAACATTAATATTTTAAAAATTCAATAAAAACATTTTGAAATTTTGAGATGAATTTAAAATCAGAGGAATAATTTGAATACTTTTGATGAAATTAACCCTAAAAATTAATCTCCATTTCAATCCAACCCGTGATAAAAAACATTATGTGAAAGTTTTGGATTAACGATAACGACAGGCACTAATATTATATATAGTAAAATAATTTTTTATATCTAATTTTGATAAATAAAATATATTTATCTAAATTAAAAAATCTATCTCATCCCAATTATATTAGCAAAGATATGAGTGCCTTTTTTTTTTTTCTCTTTAAATTTCAAAATTTTTGTTTAAATACCTTATATATATATATATATATATATAGACTTCAATATATGACAAGTTAGAATATATTTCTAATCGACTTTAGTTCAGTTTATTAAATAAAGGATAAAGTGATTTTTAAAGAAGTGGAGGGAAACCAACTTAAGTTTGACGCAATGTTGTATGATTCGTCAATCATAATTGATGTCCTAAATAAATATTCATCTATAGGAGCACATATACTATAGATTATGACACATGTACGTGCCTTAAAAAAATTAAATTTAAAAATATAAAAGCACTCCATAATAATATTTTACTTTTTAAATAGAATAATTTTTTTAAAATAAAAATAAAATGTGATTTTTTACTAAAATTAAAAGCTTGTGATGGTTCAAATTTAATATTCATATGATGTTTATGTATTTTGTTAAAATTATAATAATATAAAAATAAAAATACTATTGTAATAACATTTGTTGCTTTGGGAAGCAACAGCAAATTTTGGGATTAATTTTTAAAGATCTAATTAAATTTTTTTTAAATTATGAGTATTTAATTGGGACTTTCAAAAAAATTCAAAAGAAAAATAAAAATTTCTAAAAATTTTAAAAAGCCGTACAATTCGCCCTTCATAATTAAACTGATTATGAAACTAATAGCAGCATTCACAATTAAATGAGTTTTAATTGGTTTTAACTCCTAATTAAAACAGATTAAGGGTTTTCACGTACACAGTAAACTAACTTTAGTGTTTATACTATCTAATCGACCCAGAGGTCATGCCACTAAAAAGGTAAAATTTTAATTTATATTTTTAATAATTTATAAAATTTTAAATTAGTAATGATAAAATTATATTTTAATTCTCTAAAAATAATAAAATTTTAATTTAACCATTTAAAATTTAAAAAGATATAAATTATTAAAATAATAAAATTATATTTTTACGAATAAAAATATACAATTTAATTTTAACTCTAAAAAATTTTCTGCCTCCACCACTGCATCTAGTCAAATTATGTTTGAATGACATCTATTATCGACTAATTAAATAAGTTAGATATTGAGTCAACCTATGTTAACTCATAACAGTAACGTTTTACATGAGTCGATGTAATGTAAATTTAAGATGAAGCAGACTACACATACATACATATGTACAGATTATGAAATTTCTATGCATATTTTCAACGCTATTCATATATTCCTCTTGCCATCATGAATGAAGACATTACGAGTAGAGAAGAGTTCGAAAAAAAGAAGAAGGCGAACGATAACCTGAGATAGCTTGGAGCTGACATTTGATATAGACAAGTGAAGACTAGAATATGCAAATTAATTGTGTAGAAAAATGCAAATTTTCGAGCATATCTGCATACTGAGGAACTCTTTCTATTAATACCAAGGGTTAATGTACTGTATGAAATTTAACTTTCTAATGTGTCTTAAATTTTCTTTTATCCAAATTAATCAACTTGACAATTATTTCAATATTAGAATTTGAATTTTTTTGTCCAAGTTAATATCAGATATTTCCTTTAAGAAAATTACACAAAAAAATTAAGCCTTAATGTAAAAAAAATTGTTAAGTTCAATAATTAACTTGAACAAAAAAATTCGAACTCCAATATTAGAGTAATTGAAAAAAAAATTTAAACCCTAACAATTATTTAATTCAAATTTTAATATAAAAATAATTGTTAAATTCAAAAATTAATTTGGAAAAAAATTCTAACCCAGAATAGTTATCCAATTTAAAGCCAAATAGTGCATTAAACCTAATACCAATGAATAACATAAACATTGCAAAATGGAAATTGTTTTCGCCACGTGTTATTAGACAATACGGTGAGAACACTTGGGAATTACATGCATATTTGTAGACATGCATGGTAATACATGAAAAATGTAGACCTTACTACGCGGTCCCAAACCCAGTACTTTAAACATAAGTTGATCTACAGAGAGTGGTCTGTACCTGTAATAAACTAAAAATGATAAATAAGACAGGGACCTAGACCACCCTTGATGATAATGCTAGATGCCTCGAATCTACCAGACTAACTGCCATCTTTATATACGTCAATTAAGAATGCAATTCGACAATGAAATAAAACCGTACGTGTTTTCCATGAGAAAACGTCCACTGCTGAGTGTGATTCGGTCTCTGAAGCCCAACTCCTTGTATCTTTGATTCCTCTGTATACAGCCTACTCAAATTAATTCCTTTATTATTAAATAGATTAATTTAATCTCGATACAATTTAAAAAAACCAAATAAAATAAAATTAGAATAGAGTTAATTTTTACTGTTTAAAAGAATATCATTTATTGTTTGCAAAGTTAATATTTTTAAAATTTGTATGATTCTATATGTAATAGTCTAATTTGCCCAAGCCCAAATTACAAACAAATAAAAATAAATTACAAGCCCAAACCAATAACCCAAGGCCCAATAAACTCATGACCTAAACTTTTTTCAGAAAGCCAAAAATCCTAGGGTTTTTGGCACCGCTCCTCTCCTCATAGGCACGCCACCCAAGATCCTTTGTCTCGAGGCCTGACGCCTCCGTTACCACCCTTGCACCAAAAGGCAAAAGCAAAGGTCTCTCCCTTCCGTTGACCGCGCACCGCCACCTGTAAAAAGAAAGAAGAAAGACAAAAATATAAAGCATAAACAGTAAAAAAGACAAAAGCAAAAACAAACACAATATATTGTAACACATTTGGCTATAAAAGCCAAAAAAAAAAAAATGTAATTTCGATGCAAAGAAATAAAAAAAGAAGAAAATAACGATGAAAAAAAAGGTTAAAAGAAAACAAGGGTGATTTTTTATACTTTTTTTTATTTTGAAAAAATTGTAATAAAACAAAAAAAAGTTTTTACCTAGGATGATTCGTCTCCCTCCATTGTCGAAGGTTTTCTTTGGCACCAAAAAACCTAGAACCTATTAGCGTTCAGTTTGGGTTCGACGGAACAGGGCATGGTCGTGTACGCTAGTTATGTAAAAGAATCGACAGCTTTTTTTTTTTTAATCTTTTGCAAATAGAAGGCTTTGCCTTGAGATCGATGCCAGAAGGTGTTAAAAGTTTTTTTTTAAAAAAAGAGGCTAAAAGGGCATTTTTCGACCACCAAAAGCGACAGGTGGCCACGATGGCCCCTGGCAGCTCAAGTGTTTTTTGTGGGAAATGTCTTCTGTTGTTTTCATTTTCATATATTTTCTTTATTATTACTCACTAATATGATATTTTTATTTTACCTTTTTATTTATTTTCTTTATTCATTTATATTATTATTTCATTTTTTTCGCCTTCTGTCATTTTATTTTATTTTGCCAATCATCGTGCGATCCTCTTAAAATATATTTATCTGTTTCTACATTATGCCCAAATAAATTAAATGTGCTTCGTTTTAAAAGTTATACTCGTTTTACCTAATGCATATAAAATATACAAAACCAAGGCAATATTCATTATTTTTTAAATTTGAAGTCGTGCTTCTAACTTACAAAATATGACATTTTCCTATAACTAAAATTATCGAATATCATATTTAAAATAACAAAAAACAAGATTTAAATAATGATCAAACGACGATTATTCTGATTTTCGAAAACGAAAGGCATTATGTTCTAACTCACGAGGCATGATACTTCTTCTCGATTAATTCGAAATAAAGCATTTTCTATTAAATTTAATTTAATTAAGTAATGTCTTAATACAAAAAGAAATTGTGTTTTAAATTTTCTTCAAATTTTCAATTCTCGACACTAAAGCATCAATAGTCAACTAGGTACCAATTTTGGCTGTCGAGGGTGCTAATCTTTCAAATTATAAAGTAATCCAATCACACCTCGTAAAAATAATTAGTGACGACTCCATTTTTCGTTTTTAAAATGAAAAGTCAATTCACAAAAAAGGTTTCGACACTGTAAATGAAATCTTTTGTTTTGAATTGAACTGCCATTGAAAAAAATAACTTTCAAGACATTTTTATATAGTAAAGGTTAACTATGTTATAATTTGAAGTTATTTGATTCTTTTTTAATAGTATAGGGTCTAAATTGATCCATTTTATAATAGAAAGACTAATTTAATTCAGTCTCTATAATACAGTGACCTCTCAAGTACTTTAACCTAAAAAGAATTCGGACCTTGAATCTATCTTAACATTTACAGAGGGAAATAATACTTGAGCTTTGTTTCATCAGAGTCTTCGATTGAACCGAAGACATACGTACCGATAACATTTGTTCCATATATAATGAAGCACACTGGCACGGATACATGAGTTATGCTTTAAAGAAGAAATGCGAGTATGAAATTTAATCTCGTGGGGCTCATGTAAACTCGAACAAAGCCAAAAATCCGTGAACGGACATTGGCTCTTGTCTTCTAAAATAATGTAATGGAAGAAGCAAAAGGGTCTCTGCAGGCCTAAGGTCAGATTTAAACGAGATGACTCGAGTAGGTGAATCTAACAGAACTATATATTAGTGAAAGGAGCTCAAGCTTACCAACCTTTCTAGAGAAAGCTGCAAAGGGATTAATATCATCCTCATACATCTTCTTGTACTTCGAATCAACATCTGAGGTAAAACCACTTTCAAGATCTTCTGCGTACTGAAAAGTGATCGAATGAAAGAATTTCAACTTCAAGAAGCTAAAGACACTGGATAAAAATCATGAGAGGTTCCAAAAAGAGGTTACCTTTTTCAATCCTCTAGAAATTACTTTCTCCGGGACAGCGAATCTTTCCATAAAGTTTAACGTTGTCAGTTTTTGTTTCCTCTAGTTCTGCAGTTTGTGCCCTTATCTTCTCCTTTAATTGCCTTATGTCCTGTGAAATACGGAACATTGCAGAAACATTAATCATTCTGCGTAAAATAAAAATTCCATCAAATGCAAGTATGAGTAGACATGCCAACAGCATACTTCTTCAGTTTCTTGCAAACGCGCCCTTAATCGATTACGCTAGTTGCATATCACTTTCAGCATTGAGGTCTGGTCTTTATCTGAGGAAACTTGCTTCTGATCTATGTTCAGCTCCAGAATAGGTAATGGACTAACAAATCAGAACAAACTCATTCTGAAAACTGAACTATTTCTCTTGCAAAACATACTTCAATTTGATGTCAATTTTTTCCTGTCTATAAATATTCATTACGGTCCATGATATGAAGGATTTAAATGCAAGTTTAACATTATCAGTCAGAAAAATATTTCTTGCAACAATATACCGTAGACATGTACCACTGCACTTCTTAACAGGTTAAACCATGCCACCCTCAATGAGTGCTTAGAACAATGATATAGATTCTTTCCTAACATTATCTGATTAAAACCAGGTTGGCAACTGTTGCTGATGCTGGTTCTTTACATGTAACTAATTTTTTATTAAGGTTGGACAATTTGACTTCTTTAAGAGGCCCCTTGGTAGAAGACAAAGAAATAAGAAACGAGGAAGCAAAGTTCTCCGGAAATTATACTCCATACTGGTTATGGCTAGAAATGACATGGAGCTAGAATGGATTTAAGCAATACAATATACATGGACAATATGAATACAATGTTTTTAAGTAAATAGAAAATTACTAACATCGTGTTTTGAAGTTATGTTCAAGTTTTCTTTGGTACTAAGTCAGATTTTGTGCAGAAGTATACATACCAGTAACTTATATATGTAGAGCAACAAAAAAGAACCTAATATACCTCAGAAAGTTCATTCCCAGTACTCTCCTAAATATCCCAATCATCAAAAAGAGTCCCTTTCCGTTCTTTTGAACTATAACCCTGCAGTAAAGACAAACTAAGAATTGTTAAAGCAACTAATTGACAGTTTCAATCATTCGCAAGGTAAGAGAATTCACATATATACAAATCATTAGAGGAAATTTCTGTAAGAAGCAAATAATGAAGCCGGTAAGAAAATGTCATTTTCAGAATGCCAAAAGAAAGTGATCCAAATCTTCAATATATCATCTTCTAACTTCTGTATCAGCTTTTGTTGTTCGTTAACCTTTTCTGTGAGTTCTCTTATTTTGCCTACATCTGTTTCCAGCAAAGATATTTTCTCGGAAAGTTTGACCTGAAAACCAGTATAAGATACATGATCATGGCTAGTATATGATGGTTAAAACACATCAAAATCTAACTCCTATAAAAAATTTCAAAGGAAGAATATAGAATAAGTTGATAACCACAGATTCCACAAGATACTGTCTTATTATTGTTTGATCTAGACTAGACAAGATCTCAATAATCCACTAAATACACTGTTTGAGACAATTGAGAGAAAGAATGAGCAAAGCAAAGGACCAAAAACCAGTTCATACCTTCATCTGTGTGAGTTCATGTTTCTTTTTCCTATTTTTATCAAGAAGAAGAGACTCCATTTTACTCATCTCTTCCCCACTAGTAGCAGCTTCCCAATCTTCAGCCTCGACTGAGTTATAACCCACTGCCTACACATCCAACAATGAGAGAAAGATACATTGAGATCACTTCTTGCTTGTTTTGATTGTTTTCAAGCAAGACCAACAGAACAAGAAACTGTTAGAAGGAAGCCTGTACCTGCAAAATTTTCACTTTCTTACGTAAACCCTCAACCAATTTTTCTGTTGGTCTTGTTTGAAGCTCTTTCTTCATTCCCTCAATAACAACTTCCTAGCTTGATATAATTAATATCACCAAAATACTCCATCAAACAATTTTTAAATTTAATCCAAAATATATTATCATTTTCTGGACCTTAGTTTTACCATCTCACGCAATAAAAGATGGATTAACATTAATGAAGTCAATCAATTTAAAAGTAAAGTAGGGAAACATACAAGTGATAGAATGCAAAAGTATGATCGTATTCCAAAGAATTACGAATTACTAAGCTAATACTTACAGTAATTGAAGCAAGACCAGGATAAGGATCGGGAGCCTCATAAAGCTTTTGGTATATGTTCAGGAAAGTATTCTCACCAAATTTTGCTCTCTTTGTAAGATTATCAATTTCTTCTTGGTAACCCTTAAGCAATGAATTAGATAAGCGTAACTTTTCCTCTGCTGAAGCTTTCTTGAAATCTGTTAACGTGACAAATAAGTATTTTAGATAGGGCATTTCTCTATGCAGATTGTTGATACAGAGATATACACAAGCATAGAGGATAAAAAGAAAAGGGAAGGTTAATAGTTAGCCTTATCTTTGCAGTAATAATAAAATAACCACCAAACAGTTTTCCTCTATAAATTGCATTATTCCCTCTCCTTTTCTTACCTTTTCGCCCCAGTAACTGGACCAAAAAACTAGAAAATTTTAGCTGTTTTATCTACGATGGACATAAAAAGGATCAGACATTAGAGGTTTTGAACTAACGTCTACGTGTGACAAACACGCACCGAGAAATAGTAGGTTAATGCATTTCTATTTAACTTTAGAAACATACTGCATCACAAGGCTACCCTACATCCTTGTTAAGAAACCTGCAAAAAGTGATTATGATTGATATACAGACATGGACATACAAGTAGGAGACAACAATACCTCTTGTACTCTTAGCAAGCTTCCGTCTATTTTTTTTGGCTGTTTTCGAGATTTTCAGCTATTCTGAGTGCTTGTCCATCAAGCAAACTTTTCTCCATTTCCAAATCAAATTCTACAAAAGGGATGGAAAAGAAAGGAAATCCATACCCATACCAAGGATAATCATTTTTTTATTCGATTATACTAGCACATAGCTATAGTTACATACAATGCACACTAAAAAATGTTAGTAATATATACTTTTCTAAAACTATATAAGTGATCTAAGGATAACAAAACGGAGGCAATATGCATAACATTGAGAATTCTAATCTTTCAAATTTCTAATTAGATATTGGTAATCATATTTATATTTTCATTATAAATAAAATCATTAAAGGACAAAATAATAATTCCATTTTCTAATTTCTCACTTTGTGCTCCTACGATCAAAATGAAATCGACTAACAACTTCAACAACAACAAAAATGCAGTTTATCATCTAAAAATCACTTAAATGAAAACCAGTGAAGAAACAGATGAGCAACCTAAATAAATCGATAAAACAGCTCGCCAAAACAAAAATTAGCACCTAGATATATATACATTTATAAAAATCAGAATAATATTCAATGTAACTAAAATCGATAATACCTTTCCAGAAATTGGATACAATGAAGACGGGAGAAGATGAAGGGTTGGATTCAACCAGGTCGGATCCACCTTGTGGAGTATCCATTTCGCGGGGTTCGGATCTGTTTTTAGCGTTATGTGAAAAAACGGATTCTCAGGATTTGATTTTTTTTTAAGAGCTAATGAAGATTTATGGGAATTTGAATCTGCTTATATAGATCTGAGAAAAGCTTGAATTTGAAAGGTTTCTTTCAAAATAAATACCTTTCGGTTGCATTCTTTCACTTCGCGGTTATTTTCAAACTCGTTACGCGGATAACGCTTAGTGGTAGAATTCGTAAATTTAGACACTGTATAATTATAAATAGCTTAAATATATTTCAAGTCACTGTATTTTTTTTGTATATTTAAATTTTAATCCTTCTATTTTTTTAGATTTGAAAATTCAAGTCTACTTAATATCATTAAAATTCTATTGTTAAATGTAACATTTATAAAAAAAATTTATTCGGGTAGTCATATAATAAAAAAACATGTAATGCATTTAAACTTAATAGAATAAACTTAACGATATTAACAATTGGACTTGCATTTTTAAACACAACAAATTGAAAAATTAAATTTCGTGAAATAAAAGTAAATGATTAAATTTCAAATATATATTGTAATTGAGCATACTTTGACTTTATAAATATGTTTAATTTTGGGTTTTTTTTTTAATTTCATGAGATATTCTTAAACTATTATCTAAATTTGAAATTAATCCTAAACTTAAAGATTTACTATTCAAGATCAGCCTATTCTTTAGCTTAGAATTAAAATTCAATCCGAATATAACATATCAATAGCGTATTAAAAACAAATATTCTATCTAAATTTTAATATAAAAAATACAATCATTTACGATATCTATCTTTAATTTCGAATCATAAAAATTATAAAATAAAGTATTGATGGTGTTAAATTTAAGAAATTATCATTCTCAATTTAACATTTATATAAACGTGAAACCATAAAAAGATAGCTAGTAGTGATTGATGTAATATGTTAATTATATTTTTTATTTATATTAAAATAATACATATAAGTGCGTGTTTAAAAATAATATACAATAAACAATAAAATTTTTAGTTAAAAATTTTAAAGTTACTATTTCAATTAGCACAAGTTCAAATCTCATTATATACATATTTTTCTTAAATTTTGTTAAAATAAAAGACTAAAATATATTCAAATAATATAACTTATTCTAATTTAAAAAAATATTTCTGTAATTTTCCTAATTATAAAAATCGTCCTTGCATTTTATATAAAAAATTCAAAAATAATGACCTTTTGATCTTCCTATTTTTTTCTTACTTTTAAGCAAAAAATTTTATTCATCTGCAATTGAAACCATGCAAATATTTCCAATCATGCTCTTATTTAAAATATTATTAATTAATCTAAAGTATTATTGTTAATTATTTGCACTAAAATATTGAACAGAATGCTTCAAAGTTTTTCTAAATAAGAAAATTCAGTCGAAATAACTGAATACTAACATAAAAATTAGATATCAGATGTTCCAAAAAATAACCAATGTTAACAATTTGAATTAACTAACATTATAAAAATAAGAGACTAGAACCATAAATTAGACCTAAAATTGTTAGACAAAAAGAAACTCCACAACTCAATTTTAGAAAAATTACATATTTATATAGCAAAGGAGTGTTTCAATCTGAAAAAAGATATACAATTAAAATAAGGAAAAAAAAAACAAAAGCTTTAAGGTAAAATAAATTTAAAAAACGAAAGGATGTAGAAGTGTGATACAAGTAATGTAGGGTTCTAGCTAGACATCATCATTTGTTGATCACTTGATTGTAGAGCTTGGGTGGCGAAATACCTGACATCAACATCTGGATCCTCACTTAGTTCAACTAGGCATGGCCGAATTGTCTTCTCCACCACCTGTTTGTATTTATTACTCATCCATAATTCAAACAATACCACCAAATATATATATATATAAACCAATTATTAACACTCTTAAATTTATTAGTGTAATGTTTTTAAATAAAAAAAATCATAAAGAAAAATTTGAACGGTATTAACTATCCAACATACATTTTCTAATTTTAAAAAAATAGAAAAACTAAAATTTTCGAAATAAAATAAAAAAAAAACCACGGAATATTGGACTAAAAATCAAATTGTGTTGTCCCTACTCAAAAAGGGACAAATTAATCTCTACACTTTATATTAAAGAACAAGTTAGATCTTTTTTGTTAAAAAATACATCCATTTATGTGGTTAAAAATTGACGTAGTTAACAAAATAACTAAAAAGTGACATGTTACGTACCACATGTATCCCATACTAATATATACGAACAATTTCTAACAGTAAAAATAGATGACAATTTTAACAGGACTAATTTGATCTTTAATCTAAAATATAGCGACTATTTTGCTCTTTCTTTTAGTAAAGAACAAAATGCAATCTAAATCTTAACATAAGAGCCTTTTATCGAAAAATTTAACAGTGTAAATACTTAAACTTGCATTTCTAAATACAAAAAATAAAATGACTAGATCCCTCGAAAATAAAAGTAAAAAAGCAATAAATGAAAAGAACTTGAAACATATTTTAGCCTATAGAGTCTAAGTAAATGCCAAAAAGAGACCTAATGAAACAAAATAGGCATTGCATATGAAAATTTTGCATGCTAGTAGCAAACTCAACCCCCTTTTTTTTATATCAATATCCGACACATTTTCGAACAAGAGGGTAGAATATGCTCCTCTGAATATATGATTTTCTTTTTAAAACGAAAATAAATTTACTTACAGATTGATCAACAATAGGGATAAGTGACTGTAACACCTTGGCGACATTAAATTTGATGTTCGGAACCCTGTAATCATGCAATTTTTGGTCACATAATCAAAGTCAAAAAATTCAAACAAATAGTTTCACATCGAAAACTGGTATCAGCATTACCTATCTTTAGAAGCATTAATAACAACGGGCAGAAGTTTTGAACAAGTAATATCTTTTCCCATAACAGGGGCAAGTAGAGAAACAGCGTGTAGAATGGTCATCCGATATAGATAATGCGGGTTGTTTATCATGTCCAAAACCTGTTCAAGAGATTTTCCGGAAAAGAAACCTTATTCAGACCAGGCATCATCTTTGGGTATCTTCTTATAGATTTATAAGAGAATGAGACTGACCTGTGGAACTATGTGCTGCATTGCCCAATCAGGTCCAAATTCTTCTGCGAGGCGCTTAACATTATTAGCAGCAGCATCACGGATAGAATAAACCTAAAATTGCAACGATGAAGTTAGAAAATTGAGGATTCTCAAATAGGCAGGGAGAAGTTCCAGATTGACATCGACGTAAATATTTCATAATGAACTCTAAGAACCGAGCACATGAACTCTATTTTTTCTTTTGCTTGATATCAAAGTTCTGTGCACCTTATCTTTTAACCATTGCATGCAGAGTGCACCAAGTTTGTCATCGAAGAAGCCAACACCCAATTGGCTTGCCAATAAAGGAATGTACTCTATTATTGCAAGCCGAACCCTCCAGTGCCTATCCTCTGCGAGCTCCACAATTGCAGGCAATAGGGACTGGGACAGCAAATCAATTCCAATGACCTGAAATGATAGGGCATGTAAAACGATGTGGCGTTCAGAAATTGGGGCATATTAGAAATAGAAAACAAAATGGCCGTTCTTAATAAATCTTAAATTATGTCCCACCTGGTTGACTTGATCAAGCTTGCTAATGATATTCAGTCGGACATCTGGAAATTCATCTTTTAGAAGAGAAAGAAATATAGGAAGCAATTGTTCTATGGTCGCATCCTACAACCATCAAACAAGATAACATTATCGTGTGTGAAGAAAGAATGCTATTTCAATTATAATGCAACAGAACAATAGGAAAGAATGCAATCTAGAACAAATATGAGATGCAACAATAATAAATCAGTGAGACATCTAATTTGTCCACTCATCACAAAATGAACATTTTAGAAGAATAGTTGTTCTAATTATTCCTGATCTGAATACAGCCCTTTTAAAGAATAATAGGAGAAATAAAAAAAGGAAAAATAATCTCTAGAAATTAGTCTATCCCTAAAAATCAGTAATTAGATTTATCTATTAGTACAAGGAAATTCCTAGAACTAAGGTAGAAGATCTACTTAATTTAAGGAATTCCAACACTCCCCCTCAAGCTGGAGTGTAGATGTTAATCAAACCCAGCTTGCCAATAATTTCTTCGAACATTTTTCTGCTCAAGCTTTTGGTTAACACGTCTGCTACTTGTTGTTTAGTAGGTAGATATGAAACACAAACGTCTCCTTTGTTAATTTTCTCCATAATAAAATGACGATCAATTTCCACATGCTTGGTACGATCATGATGTACAGGGTTATGCGCTATGCTAACCGCTGCCTGGTTGTCACAGTATAATATGATAGGCTTCGTATAGGATAATTTTAGTTCTCCCATCAGCCGTTGTAACCACATTCCTTCACATATACCATGGGACAAAGCTCGATATTCAGTTCAGCACTGCTGCGTGCCACAACAGACTGCTTTTTACTCCTCCATGTCACAAGATTACCCCAAACATAACTGCAGTAACCGCTTGTGGAGCGCCTGTCATTAACAGCCCCTGCCCAGTCTGCGTCAGTGTAGACTTCTATGCTTCGATTTACATCTTTCTTAAAATGCAACCCCTTACCAGGATTCCCTTTTAGGTATCTCAATATCCTGTAGGCAGCTTCCAAATGTTTCTCCCTAGGAGCATGCATAAATTGACTAATAACACTCACTCCAAAAGCTATGTCTGGACGAGTGTGAGAAAGATAGATAAGTTTTCCCACTAACCGTTGATATCTTCCCCTGTCTACTTCTTCTCCATCCTTATCAGTTCCTAATTTAAGGTTGGGTTCCATAGGAGTCTCGGCTGGTTTGCAACCCAACATTCCGACTTCAGAAAGTAGATCAAGAACATACTTTCTTTGAGAGACTGAAATACCGGCCTTTGACCTTGCTATCTCCATGCCAAGAAAATATCGAAGATTCCCCAAGTCTTTAAGTTGAAACTCAAGACTTAAAAACCTTTTTAGTCTTTCAATTTCAACAGAATCATCCCCTGTCAAAATTATGTCATCTACATAGACAATGAGAATACAGCACTTCCCATTGTCTGAGTGTTTGTAGAAAACAGTATGATCAGCTTGGCCTTGAGTATAATGTCTACTAGTCATGGCTTTGGCAAAACGATTAAACCACGCCCTAGGAGATTGCTTTAGTCCATACAAGGACTTCTTCAACTTGCATACTTGGCCCTTGCTTCCTTCGAATCCTGGTGGAAAATTCATGTAGACTTCTTCGTTTAATTCTCCATTGAGAAAAGCGTTTTTTACATCTAACTGGATCAAAGGCCATTCTAAGTTGACAGCAATTGAGAGAAGCACTCGAATAGTATTCAGTTTTGCCACTGGTGCAAACGTTTCCTCATAGTCCAACCCATATGTTTGAGTGAAACCCCTGGCCACAAGTCTAGCCTTATATCGATCAATGCTCCCATCTGGTTTAAATTTTGTGGTGAAAATCCACTTACAACTCACGGTCTTCTTCCCAGCAGGTAATTTAGATATTTCCCAAGTTCCATTATCTTCAAGGGCCTTTATTTCTTCCAATACAGCTTGCCTCCATTTGGTTGACTTAAGAGCCTCTTCTATATTCTTTGGAGTTTCTACAGAGTCAACATTAGAAACAAAAACATTGTAGGATGTAGACAAGTTTCCATAGGATACAAACCGAGAAATGGGATGTTGAGTACAGCTCCTAGTGCCCTTTCTTACTGCAATTGGAAGATAGATTGAAGGTGAAGGAGGTGAAACTTCTTCCTCAGGACAGTTCTCGGGTAAAGATGGCATTGGCACTGCTGTTCCGGTCTTGGGCAGCTGATGTCTTCGAGAGTATACACGAAGTTCCTGAGTGTTTCCTTGTTGTTTTTCAGAATGAGTGGGCTGTTTCTCTTCATTAATATGGTTAATCGCCCTTGTTTTTTGTTGCTGAACAGTAGAGATAGGAAAAATAGGGTCCAAAACAGGAGTAACAGTAGCTGTAGGATTTTCAGCAGGTTTTATAACAGGAGTAACAGTGGCTGTAGGATTTTCAGCAGGTTCTGTAGTGGTAGTATGGTTAATGGAATCTTGAGATATAATGAGAAGGTTGCTCAAGGTCTCATCTTCACTAAATATCTCCCCCTGAAGATGAGATGCTGAAAAATATGGCTCATTTTCAAAGAAAGTAACATCAAGAGACACAAACATTCGGTGTAAGGATGGAGAGTAGCACTTATACCCTTTTTGTGTAGGTGAGTAACCAATAAAGACACAAGTGTGAGCTCTAGGATCAAGTTTTGATCGATTAGGTTGATGGTTGTGGACAAAAGCTTTACAACCAAATATTTTGGTTGGGAGATTAGGAACACGAAACAAGGGAAAAGAATTTTGAAGAGCATGTAAAGGTGTTTGGAAGTTTAATACCTTTGATGGGAGTCGGTTTATAAGATAACATGCAGTGAGAACAGCTTCTCCCCATAAATACTTTGGTACACCCATAGTAAACATAAGAGCACGAGCCACGGCTACAAGATGTCTGTTTTTCCTCTCAGAAACTCCGTTTTGTTGAGGGGTGTCAGGACAAGTACTTTGATGTATGATTCCTTGCTCAGAAAGATAAGGACTTAGGATAGAATTAAAGTACTCTCTTCCATTATCAGTTTTACGGGTGTGAATATTGGAATTGAACTGGTTTCGAATCATTGAATGAAAATTTTGGAAGACTCTAAAGACTTCGGATTTTTCTTTAAGAAGGTAGACCCAACAAACTCTAGTGTGATCATCAATAAAAGTTATAAACCACCTAGCTCCTGTGAAGTTTTTTACCCGACTGGCACCCCATAAATCACTGTGGATTAAAGAGAAAGGTTGAGATTGAACATAAGGTTTCAAAGGATAAGGGACACGAGTATGTTTAGATAGTTGGCAAACATCACAGTTCAAGGAACTTATTTTCTTATTTAGAAATAGCCGAGGAAACAGTTTCTTTAAGTACATGAAATTCGGGTGTCCTAGTCTACGGTGCCATAACATGATAGAATCTTCTTTTGATGTAGATAAGGCTATCCCTTCTTGTGAACTGTTTTTGTTCCAAACATATAAGCCACCATCAATTGTAGCAGTGCCAATCATCTTCCCCGATTCCTGTTCCTGAACCACACAACCGAAAGCAGAAAATTCAGCAAGTACTTTTTCATCCTTGGTAAGCTTGCTAATTGAGAGTAAATTACAGGAAAGATTTGGAACATGTAAAACTTTATGGAGAGAAAAATTTCCAGTAATTCTAACTGTCCCCATTCCAGCCACCGACGAGTAAGATCCATCAGCTATGCGAATCCGAGAGTGATTATGACAAGGTAAATAAGTATGAAACAGACTTAGATTACCTGTCATGTGGTCGGATGCACCTGAGTCTAGTATCCAGGAAGTTGTGATAGGTTCGTGTGTGGTATTTAAAGCAGTACCTTTAATAGCTAGAGACCCACTGGCTGTAGGAGTCCCGAGAAGTTTATGAAGAGCCTCAAGTTGAATTTTGGTTAGCCGAACATTTTGAGTATCTTCTTCAGTAGTAGATATCATTGCTGCCTTGTTTTCTTTCTGTTTCTTCCCAGGATAGCCATGGAGTTTGAAACATTTCTCCTTGGTATGTCCAACTCGGTTACAATGACTACACCATGGCTTATTTGAACCAGAATCAATTCCATCTTTTGACCTTTGAGATTGTGGGCCTCTTGAAATAAGAGCAGAGTTCTCGGAAGGACGATGGCTGGTTGTGGTCAATTTATTTAGTTCTGTTGTATCTCCCAACATAATAAGACGTCGTTTCTCTTCCCTCCTTACTTCAGCAAATGCTTCTCCTATGGTTGGCAGTGTGGTTCTGCCTAGTATTCGTCCTCGAACCTCATCAAGATCACGATTTAGTCCTGCAAGAAACTCATAGAGACGCTCTTTGTTAAGATGGTCCATGAACTTAGTATGTTCCAAGCCCTCACCCCAATCAACCTCATAATACATATCTAACTCCTGCCATAAGATCTTTAGGTTGTTGTAATATTGAGTGACTTCAAGTGTTTCTTGTCGAATCTCTTTCAACTTTAATTTGATCTCAAATACTTGGGAAGCATTTCCAAGATCCGAGTAATTTTCCTTGATTGCATCCCACATTTCCTTGGCTGTTTTGAAAAAAAGATACGTTCGACTTATATGACCTTCCATTGAATTTATAAGCCAAGCCATAACCATTGAGTTGTTAAGCTCCCAAGTTGCATAACCAGGATCTGTTGATGCTAGTCGAGAAATTTGTCCATTAATGTACCCAATCTTTCCTCGACCACGAAGAACCATAAGAACAGATTGTGACCATTGCAGGAAATTTTTTCCATCTAATCTATGATTTGTGATAATAAGAGAAGAGTTAAGGTCTCCTTGAGGGATTCCTTGACTGTGATTTTGAGATATTTGAGAAATTTCAGTTTGAGAGGAGTTTTCTGTGTCACCCATAGAAGTGGGGTTAACAGAAAAAATAAAAAATAAAAAGAAAGAGCAGGATCAACTGAATTCCTGATGCTCTAATACCATGAACATTTTAGAAGAATAGTTGTTCTAATTATTCCTGATCTGAATACAGCCCTTTTAAAGAATAATAGGAGAAATAAAAAAAGGAAAAATAATCTCTAGAAATTAGTCTATCCCTAAAAATCAGTAATTAGATTTATCTATTAGTACAAGGAAATTCCTAGAACTAAGGTAGAAGATCTACTTAATTTAAGGAATTCCAACACAAAATACACCTACATACTTGCAGTTAACATGAGGATCGGCAACCCGAAAATGTCATAAAAGGAGGATGAGCATTTATTCAACAACCAATAGTACAACAAAATGAATGAATTTCATAGAGGTGGACTGTATGAGAACAAAAAGAGACGGTGTTTTTACCTTCCCCAAAATGGGCGCCATTCCCATTATAACTGAAGCCAAAGCAGAACGGACATGTTGGGATGAATCTGTTGATAGTTCCTAAAGAAGGCAACAAGAACTAATTTAGAAGTACATAGCAAGGGTGGAAAGACTAGATTACCACTAGAAATGAAGTGAAAAATTGGATGGAGTAGTCAAAGTATTCCATAAGCATTTTTACCTTGACACAAGGAAGAATGTTCTGAATTGCTAATTCTGAATTCAGAATTCGGCAAAATTTAGTTACTTTCCCAGCAGCAGCTATCCGGACTTCAGCTTCATTATCACGAAGTAGGCGAACATATGCAGGTACTAGGTCCGACCTAAACATGTAAACTTTATCATTCAATGATAGTTGATAAGCATGTCCAAAAATAGAAGTTCGTTAAAAGTAATTTAAATAAGTTTTGAATGGCCGAAGCCAATTGTACGGATTTCTGATTAAATAGAGAGGAAACAAGGAAGTTCATCAATATTGATGAAGGGAATAGGAAGAAGGTAAAACAACAGAAAACAGGTAGAACAATAGATGCCAGGACATCAGAAAATAATACGGTTTATGCCTCATGATTATAGAAGTTACCTAGTAGGCTCAGGACCAACAGCTTCACACAGCTCATACAACTGATTTGCGACCATGTAACGGACACGCCAAGACTTGTCCTAGAAGCAATAGTAATACCAATAAAAAATAACTCAAAACTATATATTACCATATTCAAGAATGGGGAAAAGCGAGAAGCAGAAAGTGAAAAAATAATTAAAAGAACAATAATGTCCATCACATTTTACATCAAGAAACAAGAAAAGAAAGCCTTAAAAATTAACTAGAAACCATACAAAATATTGCACCAAATGGAATACAATTTATATTCTCTGAATGAAGAACAAATCTTAAGCTTAGATGTTAATCAATTTCCAGTAAAGTGAATCAAACATGTTTGTAACATAATATTCATAACACATGGTCTACCTGTGAGAAATTAACTATGACAGGGAGAATGTGAGCGACACAATCTTGGGGTTCCAACAACTTTCCAAGAGCTGCACAGCCCTCAACAGCTAACAATCGGACAGAGTCTTGATCTGCAGAGACAAAAAAAAAAGCTGTTCAAACTCTGCTACAAATTATGAAGTTGAAAACAATAATAGGAAACTAAATACGCAGAATAAAAGGCACGAGTATGAAAAAATGCTCATAGATAAAGGAATCATTATTCTTTTGTTCATAAAATAAGGTTAGAATCCCATAAAGTACATTATCAGCCTTAGTTATGATTCACACATGAAACACTAGATAAATTTCACTGGTTCTTTGATATAACTGTTTGAAAAGATTGAAAGGAAAAAGGTTGTAGGTGGCTTGCTGGTAGAACAGCTCAAATATCCTTTGATTTAGTTTTGTGGGTGACCGTCAATGACTCTTGCTCATAAACAATAATTCTGAAATTTGTTAAGGGAAAAAAACTAATAAGGGAAGATGTTGAAAATTTCCGAAATGCAGTCTTCAAAATTTTCAATAGGAAAAAGAAAGGCTAGAAGTAGAAAGGAGGAGCTTGCTACCCCTTTCCCAATTCACCTTCCTTCAAGTTTGAACCTAAATCCGTCCCCTATAGAAGGAAGAAAAACACCATAAGGCTACTAAACACTCCCCTCATGACATTAGCTCAAATCACTTATCCTGCACTTCTATCTGTTTAAAATATTTCAAAGCATATATTCAACAATGAATTATCAGCAAAACAAGCGATCATAATGAAGCAAAAAAGATAAATTAGGTAATCTACATACCATCCTGCGTCAAATCATCAAACATAGACATAATGTCCACCTTCAAATGAGGTGCTTCTACAGTAGCAGCAAATTTTCCAAGATTTGTTGCAGCAGATCTCCTAACCATGGGCATGTCATCTTGGCAAAGTTGACCGTATAATGTTCTTAATTCAGTTTTCAGTGCCTCTGGGGCACTTGGGTATGCAATATGAAACAATCCACAAGAGGAAACTCGAGCTGTAAACCACTCACCAGCAGCCAATCTCTGCATGTTGAAGACAACCACATTCATTTCATTTTTAGTGAGGTAAAACCATATCAAGTTATTAAGGAGATTACAGTCAATAACAAATTTGAGTAAATATCAAGGATAACACCATTAACTGGTCACTAGGCTCAGGAATTATCACATTATATATGGTACAATTATCAAAATGAAAACAAAGCAGGGCAGCAGAACAATAAAATCAGCAGTTAACATACAGTTTTCAAGCATTACAAGATGGAAACACAATATCATGCATCCATCTTAAGGCATTCAACTTGCATTTTATATGGTACAATTATCCAAAAGAAATCAAGGCAGAGCAGTGGAACAATAAAATCAGCAGTTCAATGACAGAAATATTACTAATTTGTGAAGCACAAAACACAAATGCAATTATACTTTCATCCACTCTGGTTTATATACAGTTTTCAAGCATTACAAGATGGAAACACTATATCATGCATCCATATTAAGGCATTCAACTCACATCTTATATGGTACAATTATCCAAATGAAAACAAGGGATAGCAGCAGAACATGCAAATTAGCAGTTAATGACAGAAATATTGCTAATTTTGATACACAAAACCAAGATGCAATAATACTTCAATCCACTCTGGTTTATACAGTTTTCAAGCATTACAAGATGGAAACACTATATCATGCATCCATATTAAGGCATTCAACTTACATTATATATGGTAAAATCATCCAAATGAAAACAAGGCAGAGCAGCAGAACATGCAAATCAGCAGTTAATGACAGAAATATTACTAATTTTAAAACACAAGATGCAATTATACTTTCATCCATTCTGGTTTATACACAGTTTTCAAGCATTACAAGATATAAACACCATGCCATGCATCCTTATTAAGGCATTCAACTTTCTAATTTCTATCTCAAGAAACATGCAAAACCATATAAATTATATACACACACACAAAAAAAAAAAAAAAAAACCAACCTTCAACAATGGAATAAAGAACTCAACCAAGTCCTGCTCTCTCATTTGAGCACCAATTCTACACAAAGACTCAACAGCCTTATCCCTCACACAAGTTTCCTCAACAATGCAAAGAGTCTCCAACGGAGGCAACAAAACATTAGCATGTTCCACACCTCCAACATAAGGAATAAAAACTCCCAATTCTTCAGCCATGGCAAGGAGAACTTCATCATCGTCATCATTGTTCTCATTAAGAAACGGAATCAATTCTTTTCGAGTCCTTTCTTCCCCAAGGGCACGTGCAATCGTAGAAAGCTTACGGATCGAGTTCAAACGAAGCTGTATATCTTCATTCTTTAGCTCATCAATCAACACCGCAATGGGATACAAAGGCTCATCGATCATTGCCATGTTAACTCGCGAGATCTAACACCTGTAAATACACAATAAACTCAAAATAATCATTTAATTTTACACATCAAAATTTTGAAAAAAAATATATATATAGAAATTAGAGTTAAATCCAAACAACTAGTTACAGAGATCCTAATAAATGCTGAGACAAAAAGTGATCCAATTTATAAACAATTAGAAAAATACATGGAAAAAAAAAAAAGAATCTTTGTAACTTAAATCGACTAAAGCTGCAGAGAACCAAAGAGGAGATCTACAAATTCAGAGAAAACAAATGTTCTTAAACGGTGAAACAAAGGAAAAGAAAAATGGAGTACCTCTCGAGGGTTCGAGTCAATTGCCGGTTTAATCTAAAGCTAGATTTTATATATAAGCGGACAGAGAGAAAGAAAGAGAGGGATCGATCCGTAAAAGATTTAGAGATTTGTGGAAGGTTAAAATATGGTCTAAGTACCTATAACTTTTTGTAAATTTAGATTTTAATCTTATACTTTTTATATTTCAAAATTTAACTTCAATTGTCAATGTTACCTTAATTTTTTTAAAATTTTACTGATGTGACATTTTAAAATTTAAAAATACTCATTTAATAGTTATGTAATAAAAAAATTATTATAATAGATTTAAATTTAATAGAAAAATTTTAATGTATGAACAAATGAACTTGCAATTTTTTAATTTGAAAGGTTAATTTCTTGAAATAAAAGAAAAGTAATTTCTACTTATGTAATTATCTCTGCATAAGATAGCTTTTTTTACTGTAACACTTTTTTTAATAATCATATGGTTAGTGACAAACAGTTTTGTTTTTCATATGCCTTAGAATAATTCCAACATCCTAAAAGGGGTGACTGGGAAAGACTGCGGGTTTTATTCACTTGCACACACTGACCATATCATCCGAAGGGCACATACAGTTGGAGTGAGATGGCAAGCACCGAGAGATGGTTGAGCGAAACTCGACATTGGTTGATCGACGTCGGAAACCCAGGATTGGCGGGCTTGGGCGCAATCATTAGAGACTCCAATGTATATGAATTAAGCAAGCTTACCGTCAGGTGATATTAGTTCAATTTAATCAGATTTTCTGAACCATTCATAATAATTTGATTTGATTCAATTCAATTCTTGATTGTTTCATATTAATTTTTTGTTTTGTATTTTAAGACTTATTTTGACAAAAATAATTATACATGCTGTTTCAAATAGAAAATCTTTTTTTTATATTATAAAAATTAAAATTAATTATAAATTAAAAAAAAAATTTGGTTTGAGTTCGAATAATCACAGTAGTTAAATTTCCGCTCCACAAACTGTTCAAACACTTCAGTTCAAATCGATTTTTCTTGCTCAATCTCCTCAGGCATGTATTTTTGTATTCATCCTTTTCATAACTACTCTTGGTGCATCTTAGCACCAAACAACAAAAGCCAGCCTGATTAAAAGTTCAATAGGGCATAGAATAAGGAAACTTCTCAATATACATAAATGAATCACAATAAAACCATGCATAATGACCAACGACAAAAATTGCATTCTTTACGAGTATACTATATATGCTAGGGCCTTTTTTGCGTCCCAAGGCAGTACAAAGGGTTCTAGTGGCTAGAGTGTGCTTCTGCCCTTGACAATACTGGTATATAGACTCTGTACATTGTTTGATTCATTTAAGTCAAAAAGTTCTGCCTCAAAAGTTGTTTTTCACTTTCTGTTTGCGGAAGAAGAAATGTTGTTGCCGAATAATCAAATCCTGAACTTGTTGAGGCCCGTGTCTTAAGCCGTAAGACCTGATTTAGGCTCCAGGCCGATACCATTTCCATTTAAACAATCTTGACCAAAAGCCAATGGGCTCTCTTGCTGCTGCTGGTAGCTCTTCGGGTTCCTTAAAGTTTGCTTTCTCACTCAACTCTTCAAACGAGTCAACGACATTTTCAAGCCTGGCAACGAATTCTATCAAAAGTGAAGTGAATGTTGCCAGTGACAACGCGCTTGCATTCTCATATGTTTTAGACTCTTCCAAGGGTGGTGATGTATCAGTAGTAAAAGAACGTGGTGCAGGCCACGATATCTGCTTCTTCAGTAAGTCGTTAGAGGGAACAACGGGAGAGACTGAAGGGCTGACACCTACATTAGTCTGCTGGCCGTCCCAACTATTTGGTATAGGAACCGATTTGAGATCAAGTACTGCTTCACTGAGGGACTTATAAACCAGGACTTTGTGTTCTTCGTTATCTGAGTTTCGTGGATCTTGAGGCTCTACTGGACTATGTGGTCTATTTCCGATTTCCCAACTCTCGGCATTGACAAGAAGGTAGGATTTCCGGTCAACTTTGTTTTGCAACTCCTCAGCAGCTCCAAGTACATTGAATAGCATGTCACGAGAACCTAATTTCTCCATCTTTTTAACTTTGTCGCCAAGCTCACGCAATAGTCTAGCACCTGTAGCACCTACCCTCTGAAGTTCATGATAAAAGACTTGTCTCCGTTCAGGTGGAGCCTATACAAAAGTTACTAAGATTTGAGATACATGAAATCGAGGACAATAGCAACACCATCTCTTCAGAGGGAAAAAGAAAAGTGGCACTAGCAAATGTAAAGCACATTTCAATGAGGGGTAAGTAAAAGTACTGTAGAGGCCCTTGTACTAAAAGCAAGATTGCATTTTCCCCCCCTTACTCAAAAAATAAGCAAATTAGCCATTGTATGTTAGGTCAAAGAGCAAATTGGTCTTGTTTGTTAAAAATTTCATCCATTTCTACTATTAAAAATTGGTGTGACCGATGGACCAGTTTTCAACAGTAGAAATGGATGGAATTTTTAACAGAAGGGTCAGTTTGCTCTTTGATCTAACATATAGGGACTAAATTTGCTAATTTTTTTAGTAGAGAGGGCAAAATGCAATCCAACTCCTAGTATAAGGGCTTTCATGATACTTTTACCATGAGGGGTAGCATTAGAACGGATATTCCAATGGGTTTGTTGTTCCACTAACGATCACTTGGGGATCCTACTGTCAATACAGCTATGGAACAAAATCATATTGGCAATCAATTGCATAAATTTGAGACATGAAAGAATATATATACCTGTATTTCTGAAAGTATACAACCATGTAATGCCATGACCATGAATGCACAATGCCTCAATGCTCCACTTAGTCTGGCATAATTCTTCCAAGGATAACCAAGTGACTTGTAAGGGCCATGGGGAGGCTCCCATATGGCAAAACCCAACTTCACAATGGGAAAAAAAGAGTCAGAGAAAGGCAAGAAAAGTGAAAGACGAAACATAAATGCAACAAATTTACCAGAGCTTCCTCTTGACTTGTAGATTCTACAGCTGATCTATAGCCATTGTAAACTGGATCATCAGAAGCTTGATAAGTTAGGATTCTGGAAGGGACCCTTTCATATTCAACACAATTAAGGTACCCTTTAACACATCCTGATGAAACGTGGAAGGAAACAAGCATGAAGATGCCATTAATTTCAAATTCAGATGAGATACATGAATTAGAAAACATTAGGTGCATGCTATAACCTTCTAAGGAATTTGCCACACTCATAAAATTTTTGGCCACCAAATTGTGTAGATCCTCACCAGCCCAGATTGGGTAAATGCATACATTAACAGCTAAAGAAACACCAGCACCAAGTGCAATCAGAAAAAATCGTGTCACAGCTGTATGAATGAAGTCCCCTGTCCTATACCCAGATACTATTACAAAACAATACGTCAAAACAAACACTCGGAATCCATACTCATAAGGCTTCATTGTTGGGTATAGTTTTGCATAAGTTGAAAGAAATCCTGGCGATAGACGGAATACTATCAGAGAAAACATAGTTGCAAATTTTAAAAGAGACCACTAAGTAATAATATGACACATAAGATGAAAAAACAAGACCACAAAAACAATACCTGTGATAAAGATGCTTATAACAACAACAATTTCTTCCCATTGTCCAGCCAACTCCGACAATTCTGCCACAGCAAGAGCAAGCCCTCCAGCCGATAATGTCCCCAGCCCACGGTTGAATCCTTTGCTAAGAGTTGCTCCTGTAAAAAAAGGTGGCCATTAAAGTTGTAAATAGAACAAAACATATGGTTCTTTATGCTAGTCAGAAAAAATGCAAACAGGAAAGAAATAATGAATTAAAAAAGTTATGGATATAATCAAATAAAGCTTGCCTGCTCATACTGTATTTCATGATTACTGGTTTGACATACATATATTTAGAATAGAACCAAATGGTGAATTGGCTTTTTATGTACTTCAATCAGTAAAACATTATCACATGCATTACCCACAGTGAGCATAAAAGCGAGTATGATGAACAAAGCCCAGGGGAATAAACAAAAACAGAACCAATACCAAAACAAAATACACTCTCTCATGTACCAATATCAAAACAAAATGCACTCTCCCATGGATAAAAACAAATTGCACTAGTTAATACAAGGCGGCAACATTAAGCCTCTTTCTGTTAGTTGGTTCTTGCTTTTAGAAACGAAAGAAAAATGTACATTTGCATGCAAAAGGCCAAAAGTAAGTATAACTTTGAAGAATTAAAAAAACTGCAATTGCAGTTTTTAAAGCAACAATCCAATCAAACCAATAAACAACCCCTCAAAAAGGAAAGAACATTGTTAAATGATAAATAAAAAAAACTACAGGCAAATATATGCAACAAAAACAAGAGTATACGATTGCAGATGAACAATTGAAAAAATAATTACTAGTACGAAATTAATTTATAATTATGATTTATGACCCACGGAAGAAAATTATTACAAAATACCCAATTTACTAAAAAAAAAGAAACAAAACAAAACAAAACAAAATTACCTATACTGAATTCGAAGACTACGACAACAGTAAGAATAGCCCAAACCGAGTATTGACTTAGTTCCTTGATGGGTTCTTCTTTCAAGAAAATAAGTAAAGAAATAAGTGCTAAGGCAAGACCCATCTTGGCAGAGAAAACAATCTTTCTGGGATCCGATATGCCCATCTGCCATGCCTGGCCTGCAACATATTGGACTTCCTTTAAGAACCCAGTTACTTTTTCGCTTATGAATCTATAAGAATACCACCTGCATCGCTGTTGTAGCAGTTCTTCTTCTTCATTGGTGAGTCCCAACACTGAATAGCCCTTTGTTTTCTCCCTTCTCTCTAGAAGAGAATGCCTAAAGGAACCTAATTTGGCAGCCATTGAGAACCAGAAACTTTTTCTTTTCTTGCACAGATAGTTGAGAGAAGTTATGAAATGGATCACTGTGGGATTCCCTTGAAAAATCTGTATTAATTAGTAATTAATATTTTTTTTCTTTGAAGGAATTCAATTGCGTTGGACGAGAAGGAGGCAGGAGAAACGACGACGTTTTTCTAGTTGGTGGGTGACGTACGAATGAAAGTACCAAACCCTGGGGACCCGCGCAGGCGGCTCAGACCGTACCCCTTCAAGTTTAATTTCAACCGTTCATCGTGGAGCCGAATTTAGAGACCTTGTAATTTGTATACCATTGAGCAAAATACTGAAAATGCCTTATATACGTAAGCTAAGCTTTAGGTCAAATTTATACAAAAAAGTCTTGTGCATATTTTCTTGGAGAATACAAAACATCGAACAAAATGTTTTTTGTTTAAATTTTTTTAAAATAATTTTTTCAATAATTTTTTAATATTAAATTTGGCCTCTCATTCGAATGCATATAAATGAAAAATACATATTCCATTTTGTTATAGAAAAAAATAGCTTGTTTTCATTATTAAATGAAAAAAGCACAGAAAACTCAAATGCTACAAACATAATTTCCTCTTTAACGAATTTCTAATTGAGGTAGAAGAAAGCTCATAAAAAATATTTCATTAAATCTACGTGCAATGCATATCATAAAATATTTTTTCTAAAATAACAATGCATACTAATTTATATGGAAAGCAAAAATAAATAAATAAATAAATACTATTTGATCCACATTCAAAAGCACCTAAAACAATCACCACATAACGAAGGATTAACTAATGTTCAACGTCATATTTATAATCATTTTTCCGAACTCTTTTACCCCATTTGTGTGAACGATTGGGAAACTGAAGTAAGGGCGATAGATCCAATGCCGTGAGCTCCCATGATCTAGCTATATAGCTTTGACTTGTCACTTTGAGAGCTTGATTTATTTTCATAGAGTATTGATTCTTATCTTTAAAGCTCATTTCATAACGACGATTTGAATGGTTAAAATCACAATATTGCCGATTTGAGATCCAAGGAACATTCTTTTTAGTGTGTATCAGATAAGGTTGAAAGAGTAACTGAAGAAGAAATTGGGTAATCGCAAGAAAAAATTGATTTTTAAGACTTAATAATTGGCATGATGACTTATTTGGTCCTCTAATTTTATAAAAAAATTTATTTTAGTTTTTTATTTAAATTTTCGTCTTTTTTAGCCTTAAATTTACGTTTTACCCCATAATGAATAGAAAAGTTGATATTTTTTAATTTTAATGATGGTGCATACACATGGATGATGCTCTAACATTTATTACTTAACAATTCACATGTATGTCACGTTAGTAAAGTTAATAACCATTAACTTTTTCATTTATTTTGGAGTGAATTAAAAAAATATAAGTTAAAAGACTAAAAAAAGTAAAAAAAAATTAAATGGAGGTTAAATAATTTTCTTTTTTTAAATTTAAAGGAAAAAAAGAAAATCATTATGCCTTAATCATTTATACTTTTTTTTTTCAATATTAATACTTTTGCCTGAATCTATTGTAATCCATGGGCTGGTAGCAAGCCCAAGGTGACGTGTATCTCTAATATCAAAAGCGGTTTACAAAAAGGATAAACTTTACTTAAAGTCCCTGTATAACTTATATATTTAAAATTTATTGTATCTACTAGTCTATCTATTTTTAAATTTACCAAGCAAGTACATGTGAAATGTTTGAAGATGTGTCTTTCTGAAATTATATCATATTGTCAAAATTTTAAATCCTTACCTAACAAAAATAAATTTAATTTTTAAGTTGGTACGAAAAAGTAAAACAATAAAAATAAACTTAATTCTCTAATTGGGGCTAGAAATTATAATAACATTACTTTTATTTAAATTAAATTTTAATTTACGAGTTAGTTACTCAATTCACAATGAAGAGGGTTTTTTTTTTAATATAGTAAAAGTAAAGAAATAAATTTTAAAATTTAAACTTCTATCATGTAAATTTCAAACGGAATTTTTAATCTTTACTCTAAATAATTCTTATTATAAAATTTTCCTAACTTTTTAAGTAGTTATATTTAAAGTTTAAAATTTTAAAGAGAACGAAGCTTTATTACATAATTTTATTGTTTTTGTCTCATTTAATAATTACCCAAAATCTAAAAAAAAAAAACCTAATCTAGCATCAACAAGTGACCCTAAATGTCCATATCGATATTCGACCACAAAGAAACGGCATCGTTATCTCTTGAATTTTTTTTTTCTTTATCTACAAAGCAGAGAGCGATTCAGGCCGCCACGTCAACTCCGAAATATCCGCCGATGTATCAAATAAACCTCCAAACGCCACACAATCACCGCTTTTACTATGGCTATTATTATCGCTATTGATAACCGAGTCACCGCCGACTCCAAACTCGAACGATTCGTTACTCGGAATCAGAAATTCATACCCCATCATATCCGCTAATCCAACTGCTCCTGTCCCTCCACCTTCCTTCACATCAACGGTCGCAGGTTTCTCCTCAAAATCCGGCGGTAAATCCAACTCGTATCCAGAAATTTCTAAACCAAACCCTAGCTCCAGCCGGGACTGGCCGGAATCTAATTCCTGTACCAGATCCTGAGCGGGGACCGAGATCTCTTCTTCGAAGCTTTTGATAACCAAGTCGAGACCCTGAATCTCCGGATCCAGTCCAATAACCGGATCCGAATCGTCCAAGATATCAAGCAAATCCTCCTGGATACGCTTCACATCCGGCGACTGAATTCCCTCATCGTCAGGATCAGGCTCCACGTAAGTAACCTCAGAAGAGTTCGAGCCCGTATTCTCCGAGTCAACTCGAGCGAGCTTTGAATTATGGACCGACTCCAAATTACCCTCCGATTCAAAATCCTCAAACTCTACTCGAGTTCTCTTGTTTCCTTTATTATCCTCCATCGCCATTGAAGAACTTTTACACTTTAATCTACTATGTTAAGATACTGGTTGGATAGTGTGAAAAAAAATAAAGAAAATGCGGGAAAATTATTTGAGTGGCAAAAAGGGGAGAAATGGGAACGGATTTATATAGTAGTTGCAAACATGAGGCGGATTTTGAATTTACCTTTTTTTAACAATTTTTTTCAAAAAAAGAAAATAGAAAAAATAATTAAAAATAAAAAACAGATATTTTAATTTAAAAATTGAGGATAAAATAGAGGCGCGTGTAGTGCGCAGCCGAAAAAGGTAAGGTTTTTACCTTTGACGAGTCATTCACGGGATTCGCTGTCTTTCTTTTTATTTATCTGTCTTCTCAGTACTGGTTTTTCATTTCTTTTTCAAATTAACTAAATTTAAATCCAAGACTATTCATGTTTGAAGTCCGTTGCGTGGACCCACCGAATTAGGAGGTAGGATGGGAGAACGGGAATTCAGTGGTGGGCTTCGCTTCTTTTGTTCTTGCTGTTTTTCTTTTTGGATAAACTAGTATTTAATCTATAAATTTGTTTTTTATTTTATTTTTAAAATTTTTTAGTTAATATTAAATTGGAATTTTTCAATTTATTTTACCTTAAGAAATGATGAAATTACATTTTAAAAAGATTAATTTTTGAAATAAAAATAACGGATAAAAACACATGGATGAAGATTTGCATATATCAATAAATTTAAAATATTATATGAATTTATAATTTCCCGTCATTATTATTTTTTTAATAAGAAAATGATAAATTAATTTTTTTAATATTTTTAATATTTATTAGTTATGTTAGAACGACTCTTGATTGAAAAATAGAATCCTAATTCATCCAAAAAAAAACTTATTCAATTGTTATAAAATATCATTTAAAATTAACTACAATCTATAAATATTGGCATACATTATTTTTTTTATTTTTATCATTTATACTGAATTCAGTAACTCAAATTAAAAAATATAAATTACATCCAACTATGAATATCTCTAATTTAATAGGTCCATGCTGCTCGTGTCCATGCAAGGTGCCACGTCATTAATATTGGGAGCCACGTGTTTATTGCCGCTATTATAGTCGCACATGGAACCGGGACATCACCGACTATCTATCACGTGTGTACTAGCTCTTCAGGGACACCAAGTTTAAGGTGGTAGATTAATACACGTCATACGTGCAGCAGGTGGTACACCAGTTGAACAAGATGAGGTCACGTGACAAGGGACAGGGGTAATGTTTTCAGTTTTTATTTGTTGTCGTCAAACTGAGGCGGAAGGAATAGCAATAGAGTTATGTTTAAATGTCAGTCATGTCCGGTTTTTGTGGTGTCGTGGTACTCACGTTGTGGGGAAGGTAAGTATATCGATATCTACTTTAGATTCTTTGAGTGATTAATCTCTATTTTGGCAGTATATACTACATAAAGTAAATAAATTATTAATAAATTTATATTTTCATTATTTAATTTTAAAATTTTATAAAATAATCATTACCCTATTTAAAAGTTTTATTTATTTAATAGGATTTTTTAGGAAAAGGAAATCCAAACAATTATTTATAAAATTCGAGTAGAATACTATATTTTAGATTTAAATTAATCTAACGGTTAATATTAAAGATTGAAGAAGAAAAATATTACGGTTTTAGTTCAAAAATCCATGACATGTAAAGTTATTTCATAAAAAAAATTAAACTATAAAAAAAATCTAATTTTCATGTTGTATTGTGGTTTTGAATAATTAAACTTTTATCTCTTTCAATAATAATATATATATTTATAATTTACAAACTACTTATAATCCTTAATTTTTAAAAATTAAAGATATTAGTAACTTTAATGAATATCACATAATCTAATTGTCTACAATTGGTATATTCTGTTAGTTTTACTTCAAATCATGTGCCACTGCGCCTGCGTTTCTAAAATCAGCGGTCCCTCCCACAAGTCCCAACCTTACCTATCTCCTAGACCACGTGCCACCTTCTTCACCACACGATCTTCTTTTCTTTTTTTTACAAGAATTGCATTGATTTCTTTTCTCCTTTCTAACATTTATAATATTAGCTTGTGGATTTAACTTATGTAGTCCTTTAACTTTTCGAAAAATCATTTTAGCCCCTTCATTTATTTTTTTACTTTTTTTAGCCCTTAAATTTATATTTTTTTATCAAATCACCTCAAAATAAATAAATAAAAAGTTAAATTTTTTTCTTACTTTGCTTTCGTGTGGAATACGCGTGAATGACACATTAGCATTTAATTAAATTTTAAAAAATTTTAAAATTTTTTAAAATTTTAATTAAATACTAACATGTCATTGACATAGCAATCCAAGTGTATTCCACGTCAGTAAAGTTAACAAATATTAACTTTTTCATCTATTTTGGAGTTATTTGACAAAAATGCAAGTTTAAAGGCTAAAAGATATGAAAATTAATTTGAGGGTTAAAATATTTTTTTAATAAAGTTGGAGGACCAAAAAAGTTATCATGTCAAATTTAAACTTACGATGAGTATAGCAACTTATAGCATATTTTAACCTTGTTTCATCCCACACTAATGCCGAGCATAAAATATTAAGAATTTGGTAATAAAATACTAGTATTGTTAGCAAAGGCTAAGGTTTTAGGTTATGAGAATTAAAATTCAAGTTTCATCATACGCAATTATACATTTTTGTGTCTCCAGTCCCATCAAGTGCAATTGTGCACGTGTGATTTTAGTTCGAATAATTTCATGTTTTTCATTCGTTCATACATTTTAATGGTTTGATCTTATTTTATAATTGCTTAGAGATATACTTGCATTGTGTTTGTATGTAAAAGATCTTTCAATAAAAACTGAGAAATTGAAAAGTGATCTAATTATTTGTTTTGAACGGTTTTAGTTCACGGATTAAAAAATCACGGTTAACTAAAACGTTTAAGTTAAATTTTTTTATTTAATTTACAATTGATTTTAATATTTAATCATGTAACAATAAATATTTATTATTTTATAATAATGAAATTAACTTTATAAAAATATTTTTCAAAAAATATTACAAATGATTTATTGATTATTTATTTATTTATTTGAGAAGTTAATTTTTTAAACATGTTCATGAAAAAGAAATAACACTTTATCAAATAATATATAAAAATCCAAAAAAAAACAAATTTAGTGTCAGAGAAATTGAAAATCGAATTCACAAATAATTTTTTTAAAAAATCAATTTGAAAGAAAATTTCATTCCAACTTTAATTTGTTTCAATCAAATCTCTTAAAAATATTCTATTATATCTGTTATTTCTTGTACAATACCTAACTATTTATAGTCCTTTTCTAATATTGATACCATTTAAACTAAACCTTAATCCACTCATTACTAAAAGTAAAACATTCAGGAGTAATGCATTGTATGAGGTCTGAATCAGTGAGGAATAAAGTGGTTGGTGTTTAGAATGTAAGAAAAGATGGATGTTTGGGCAGAGCATGAATTGGAGGAGTATCCTAGTAAAGGATATGATGAGATTAAGATATTTGTGGGACGGAGGAGTATCTTGTTGATTAGAAGTTAACGGTGGAGTCGTTCAACGTATTGATTGTCTTAACAACGAATCCCCATGTGGATCTCCACGTACTTACGCAATATCAAGCTCAATTGTTTAATGGAGATTAGCTTTTAACCTATGATTAGACCTTCGTTTAATAAATTAATGGCCCCATTTTATTTGATTAGAGTTAAGATAAGGATGGAATATATTAATTAGAATGATTTTATGGGATGACAATGAGATGAGATCTCGACTAGATTTTTACGCAAAATAATTTTTTTAAGTACAAACTTATTTTAGTTTTTTATTTAAAATTTTACCACGATTGTAATTTAAAATGACTCTTATATTGTGACATACATGTAATAACGTTAAATTCTTTATTTATTTTAGTATGATTTGATAAATAACATAAATTTAATGATTTAAAAAATAAAAAATTAAATGAACGAGTAAAATAACTTTTTTCTAAAATTGAAAGTTAATTTTTATACCTCTTACTCTGATCTTTCGTCCAACTCAATCTTATATAAAAATTTTGCCCCGACTTCGATGCAACCTCCAAAATTTTAAATGATATTTTTATAATATATTAATATTTACAAAATTAAAGAAAATATATTATAAAATATTGTGCAATTAATAAATTAGAACAAAATATATAACAAGTGTTTATAAAAAAAACCTATATGTTATAAATTCTAATAATATGTAGAAATTATAATAAAAATTAAAAAAAAATACTTATAAAATGAAACTAGACATTTCAATAAATATGCATGAGTAAGAATGTTAGGCTCAAAAATATAAAAAGAGGGTGAATTAGTATTTTAAAAATCTTTGCAATTTTTTTCTAAAGGATGAGGAAATAAAAGAAAAGCTTAGACACTTCGATTTATAGTGGTTTAGCCTCAATTACTTACCTTTATTACTTTAGTATATCTCGGCAAAAGATTTTCCAATTCATTGTATTTAAATTGATAACTTTCAATGAAAATATATAACCTTAACAATCTTTAGGCTTTTCACAAGACTAAGATGAATTTTCTCGTTTGTTTTTATGGCTTAACTAGAACCATCTAGTTTTTACAAAAATCAACTATAACCCTTAACAAATAAAAAAAGTCTTAAGTAAGTCTTGCAATACGAAGAAAAGATGTAAACAATGAAGGCCCTTAAAGGTGCGTGTTTACAAGTATTAATCTCTCTCTTAAAGAATTGAAACGAAAATGATAAAAAAAAAGAAATCTAACAATAAGCACCTAAGATATATGCACAAGCAAAAATTAAGAATTTGAGTCTTTTCTCTTAATTTATATGCTTAGATATTCATCTATTGTATCTTGAAGTGTTCCTGATATGTATATATAACAAGGAAATATTTTGTGATGGTTTATAACCATCAAGGATAATTTCTAGCCGTCGGAAGTATTGCTGACAAACTTGCATAAAATGTGTTTAAAACACTTGAAAACATTTAAAACATATTTTTAAGTATTTTACAAGTCTTCGAAAATCTTTGATAAAAATTTCAATTATATTTTCATGAAATGGTTTCGGACATACAAAATATATAAAATTTATCTTAAATATTATTATATCAAAAGTTCATGACATTAAAGCTAACAAAAAATCTACATACGACGATATTAATCGAATTTAATTATTATTTTTAATTTGGTGAATGGGTTTGGGTTTTGAATTTTGGTAATGGGTTCATGCTTTATTGGGTTAGATATTTGGATTTTGATTATAATGAGTGGGATTTTAATTTGGTCTATTACCAATTGGGCTGGTTCAAATAATTTTTTTAAGGTTTTTGCTATATATAACTTAGAAGATTGGATTGTTTAAATTTTTGAGGATTGTAAATGAATATGATCATGAACATATAATTATATATAAAACGAATACAAATAAAAAATTTTCGTGTTCGGTGTATAAATGAACCTCAAACTCTTATTTATGTTCATTTATTTGATTTAATAAATAAATAAAAATTAAACTATTGATTTACAACCCTAATGTAAATTGAATAATTAAATACAATTTTCTTATTAATTCAGACATAGTCCAAACAACAAAATTTATATTATTTATTTGGATATTTATACGTTGGTTTATTTGGGGTTTTTTTCAATTTAAAATATTTGAGAAAATAACTTTGAATGAGCTCTTAC
This sequence comes from Gossypium stocksii, assembly GCA_020496765.1. NCBI lineage: Eukaryota > Viridiplantae > Streptophyta > Magnoliopsida > Malvales > Malvaceae > Gossypium > Gossypium stocksii. The sequence goes on along the minus strand of CM035627.1, from coordinate 115,074,664 downwards.
TATTTTAGTACAAATGATAAATAAGTTGTTATAAATTGATGTCTAAATATTATTTCTGCAATAGAATTTCATAAGCGAAGAAAGATAAACTGACAATAATCATAAAATCGAAAGAATTCAGAAATAAACTAGAGATGCATCACATTGATCGAACTACTAAAAATTACATTCTCACTCCGCAATCATCAAACCAACCTAATGATGAACTTTTGGTTAATCAAGAAACTATTGCCAAGAGCCTTAAGAGATTACCGCATCAATGATGCAAAGAAGACTAAGTCTCAAATGCCCTATCCTCCCTTCATCATATCGACTTCCAATTTTATGATCATTATCATTGTGCTTTATCACGATAATGTGCTTCGATAATAGTTCCCAATAAATCTAGTGACACCTTTATCTTGACAAAATCTCATATATATATATATATATATATATATACACATATATACACAACATGATTAAAATTTAAAACTAAAACCTCAAAAAATGTGGACAAAAATCATGATATTGTAGACTAAATTAAAAATTAAAAAACAAAAACAAAAAATACTATCGAAGAAGCTACGACTAGCAATCAACTCGAAAGTTGATATCGCCAACAACAAAACAAAAGTTTAGGTTGAAAAAATCGAGCAACTAGAGTGTTTTAGAATTTTTATTTTTATTTTTTCACCATTTAATTTCGACTTAATTTAATGATCTAGCTCTTGAATCTTGAATTAAATATATATTTTCACTTTGATATCTACTCAAATTAAAGACTACTAATAATGTAAACTGAGTTTTAATTTAATTAGCATTGACATTATTATTAATATAGAAGTATGTGGATTCAAACGTGTTAAAATGTATTTATAAGTTGAAAAAGCTTTGTAATTTTAGAGATTATATTAAAAAAATCTACTTGTGGCATATTTTTATTATTTATTTCAATAATTAGCTTTTTTTTTTCTAATTTTACAAGTATACGTATAATATAATCATAATCACAAAATAATTATAAAAAATAAGCCCAAAACGGATCATTAGCCATAATTAGCTTTACGTTTGTTTTCATTTGTTTTCTTTAAAAAAGCTGTTATTTTTTTATTTGATCGTTTTTTTCCTACTATTCTAATATTAAAACAAAGAACAGATCATCAACTTGGGACAGACATGAAGAAGAATTTTGCTTTTTTTAATTTTTGTTTTATATGCTGATTTACATTACAATGGTAATATATTAAAAATAAGTGAAAATGGATGAAAATGAAAGTATTTTTACTATTTTTCTTAAACATATAAAAATAAAAATTAGTTAAAGTACGTACGTCCATAAAAAAAACCTTCAATTAGAATAAAAAGGAAAAAAAATTACATATGGAATTAAACCACCGCCGTTCGGCGGCGGTTTTCATGATCAGCTCATCGGATCCTCGTCTTCCTCTTCCTCCGGCGCTTCGTTTAAGTCCAAAGCACCGTTCTCCGCGACAGCTTCCCTTCTATTATTGTTATTATTATCGTTGTTATTATCGATTCCATCCTTGACGTCATCGTCATCTTCATCGACTGCCGCAACCGTTTTCTCAGACTCCACCGCCGCCCTCCACCCTTCGCTTCCTCCGCTTTTGTTGAAATACTTAACCACCGCTTTCATCCTCCTCAGTATAGCGAAGAACTCCTCCACTTCCTCCTCTTCTTCCTCGCCAACGCCGCCGTCTTCTTCCTCTCCCTTCGTCACCTTCTTCTTCTTCTTCGTTGACTCCATTGTTACTCCTCCTTTCCTTTCTTTCTCGCTCCTTTTCCTCTTCTCCTTATCCATAACTCTCCAAAATCGAAATTTTTCACAAAATATTTGAAAATTTCTCCTCCTTTCTAACGCATCAGTAGTTCTTTTTTGGCCAATAAAATTTCCATAAAGAAAACACACAAAGGAATTTGATCTGGTTTTTAAGAGTGGGAGGGTGAATGGATTTCTTATATTACAACGGCCATGACTAACATAAACAAAGTCATACTTTAACCCATTTTTATTCTCTCTTACTTTTTTCTTTCCTTTAATGATTTTAATTAATTATACTAATATCATAATTCATAAACTTTTGATTCTGTTGAAAAATACAACAAATATTTATATTATAGAAATCTTTAGACAAACCATCTTAATCTTTTTTTTATAAATATTTTCTTCCATATAATCTACTTATTTTTATGATGATTTTTTTTACTTATTTCATATATTTTTCGTACATTTAAATTTAAATTTTTATATTATTCATATTTCAAATTTTAAATTCAACTTTTTTTTACAATGCCTAAATTCTATTTAAAATTTTTAGAATCGGATTGATGGTCGAACTAGTTAAACTATCTGTTTGCTGATTCGACCGATTCATTTGGTTTAATTAAATAATTTATTAAAAATTTTAAAAATTAAAAATTTAGTTTATTCTACCGGTACCCATTTTCGAATCAACTTGTTCAATGCCTTTTTCTGGGCTGGTAGCCTTACAAATTTAATCCGGTTCAATTAAATGAAAAATGCGTTTGAGTGCACTTGAAGTTGACCCTCGTTGTTGCATTAGTCACGATGCCAACTAAGCTAAAACTAAGTCAACAAATTCAATTGTTAACACCTTTAAACCTTTTCGTTGGTGTAGTATTTTAAAATAAAAAATATATTTAATTGCTAATCATGTAACAAATTTGTAAGAAAATCAATTTTAATAAATAATAATAATGTTAGCAATTAGATTTAACATTTTGAAATTAGGAAAATAGAAAGATTAAATTTTAACACCATTTTAACATTGTATAATAATATTGGATATACTGTTAATAAAAATTTTAAATGTTAAAAAATAATTATTTAATTAGCAAATGCTGACCTTAAATTTAAACGGAAGAGTTTACTAAAGTAATATTTAATATTGAGGTTGCTCACTTGATTGTTCATCTTTTAAAATTAATTATTATTTTATTAATATACTGAATATTTGGTTTTTTGAAAATTTCAAATATGCGTGTAAATGGTAACGCATGGCCCATAATTGATATGAACCCGACAAATTCACTTTCATCCTTTTGATGGCGATCTAATAACGTCATCATAGTTACGTAAGCACACGTTATGGAGTGGGTATCATGGGTACTAATGAAATGCTTGAAACGATAAGGACGATGCATCACGCGCATAGTCGGCAACGCGCTAGCACCGTAAAGGAAATAATAAATACTAGGTGGGCCCACTAGAACAATGGTGCTAGTGGACTTTATATTTGTCCGAAATGTTGGAAGGGAGAGGGTAACTTCTATGGTTATATTTTATTATAATGGGATTTTGGGAGTTTTTTTTTTAAATAATAATTGTGGTTGAGAGATAAAAGTGTGGAGATTGTGGTCGTTTGATTAAATTATATTAAAAATAAGAAAATTGTAAGTAAATGTATTAAAGTTGCCATCTTACTATGATTCAAACTATATTTTATTTTTTATTTAAAAAACGAATAAATTAATCATTAACTCATTATATGTTAGATTAAATAGTAAATTGATCTTTTTGTTAATAAAATATTTTCTATTGTTAAAAATTAGTCTCTATATGTCAAAACGAGGTACACAGGATACACCATGTGTAACTATATGGTTATTCTATCAATCACGACAATTTTTAACAGTAAAAATAGATGAAATTTTTAACATCAAATATTGGTTTGCTATTTGGTCTAATGTACAAAGCTTAATTTTCCTTTTTAGTAAAGGGGGCAAAATGCAATTTGACTCCTAATATAAGGGCTTCTATGGTACTTTTACTAGAAATTGTACCGGTGACTGGAACATGCTAGATTGGTTATCGAATACCTTGCATTTATCTAAAAATAAGTTTTTTCTCATTCTTTAGTGTTGAAATCGATTGAAGTGGTTAAAGATAAACTTACACTTCTCAAATACAAATCCTACATGCCATGATCAACGGGGGATTGGTGTTTATTGTTCTCCCTTTTTTTTTTATTTCAATTATTGATTAAAAAAGATTCCACAAGATCCCACTATAAGTGGATATTTAAATAGATGCCACCAAGTTAGAGTGAAAAAATTTAAGTTTGAAAGATGTGCTTGGACAAAAAAATTAAACTCGTGTAAAATGTGGATCAAGCTTCTCGTACTTAGCTTGACTCGACCCATTTTGAAGTTTTTAATATGTTTTTTTCCCTTTTCCTTTTTACATTATGTAATTTATAAAGTAAATATTTAAAATTATATTAAGTTTATACTTTTAAAAGTAAAAATAACTTGAGTTGCATTAAATTAGATTGAGTTAACCATTTACAAATATAAATAGGTTTAAACAAAATTTGACTCATATTTCAAATAGGGCCGAACATGAAATTTTGAATTTGGTCGCTATATTTTTATTTTATGAATTTAATCCCTCTATTTTTTAGACTTTAAAATTCAAATTCAATTATTAACAGTATTAATTTAATTGATGTGACATTTTGACATAAAAATACTCATTGATAGTTATATAACTAAAAAATGGAGTTGTAATAAACATAAATTTAATAAAATAATTTTAATAATATTAACAGTTATACCTAAATTTTAAAATCTAAAAAGTAAAACAAGTGAATTTTTATAAAAAAAAGTTAAGGGATTAAATTTCAAATTTATAAAGAGCTCAAGGACTTATTTTACATTTTAACTAATTATATATTGTATTGACACCCACAAACATCGCTTAAGTACTACAAAAGAAAAAAAAAAAAGTAATGCGCGATTGTTCAATACGCGGGGGAGTGAGGGACGGTGCAACGTGGCACTGTAAAGAGCGAGAAATTTCCCCGGTGGTTCATGAAGACCTTACTTAAAACTAAGGTCAACATTTTTATTAGTAAGAATTTGGAAGTTATAAGGTGTAGCGCAACGTAGAGTAAGCGCTTGAGAATGGAATCGTATAGCCGTTCGATTAAAGTTTGAATGGATTGGTGGAAGGCATCTGCATCGTAGATCAACAATATTTGAATTTGTCTTCCTTAAATAAAAAGCAAAAGGAAAACAAAGGCAAAAAGTGATTGATTTGAAATTTGGGCAACTTACTGCCCATATCAATCAAGAATCTCAAAAAGGGTTTTGGTATTAATATTTAATTTAAATTAATAATATTCCAATAATTATAAAAAAAAAGTGATACCCACATTATCAGAGAAGAAAAATAAATATATAAAGAATATAAAATCGACAATAAAATTAAATTCGCACTTAAAGGATTTTAATTTAAATTAATAATTTTAGGGAAAGAGGAATTTTTGCCAACACCACCTTCCCTTTTCGTGACAACTTGTACGTCCCTATGCCATCTATCTAAGTCTAAATTAGAATGACAAAATATGGCAACAAAATTAGGAATCCTTTGCACCGTGCTGAGGCTGACCCCACGTAGACCAAGAGAACCACAAGCTAACTGAATATTGCTTACAATGGTGCCCTAATAGTTAACAACATTGTCAATAAATGATTGTTAATCCTCCTCATATGCCCAATCAATAGTCCGTTGCGGGACGCTCAAGTCTCTGCATCAAATTTAGCTTAAAGCTCCTTCGCTACTAGTTCATTCCATGCATGCTTAAGCTTGCCATTCAACTTCTGAACTTTGGTCTCAAGATTGATAACCCGAGTTTATCCTCTTGCTTACATGTGTTAGCCTTTTGCACCTCAAAAGGTGAGGGGTTTTTTCACATTATTCAATTCGAATGAATAATGCTAATTTGCATCCTTTAGATCTTTATTCTTTGCTAGCATTAACTCAACCTCAAGCGAAGAGTTAGAAAACCCGCTTCTAAGCAAAAGGTGACCTTAGAATCCCCTCCATCTATCCAACACCAACACCATCAGAGGCAAATTTAGGGGAGTTGACATGGGTTCCGCCTCCTAAAATAGAAAATTATTATTTAGGTCCTTTAAAAAATTTAAAATTGTAACATCCGTGTTTTAACTTGGGGTTAGGTATAGTGATGGACCGGGTCAAGAATTAGTATAAAAATTTTGAAATATAATAAATAGGAAATTTTTAGGGTTAAATTAAGAAGTAGATAGATCCAATAAGAAATTAAAAAAAAAAAACTCTTTAGATAGGAAATTTTAAAATAGATACATTGATTTAGTTGAAAGAATAAAGAAATTGTTGTGGCCAAAGTAGGAAAAATATTAAGTTTGGAAATATATAGTAGTAGAGGAAAGGAATGAAGGATTAAAAAGAAATTTAACCAAAGTGTGATATGAGTCATCTTAGGAAATATGAAAGATGAGGAAGGACAAAGTGGTAATTAGCCAAGTAGATATTTATTAGATGTAACTATGACGGGTAAAAGTGTAAAGATGGATGGCTTAAGGACTTATTGGGAATTTGACCATTTTAATTAAAAATGTGAGATATTTTAGTGGAATGGTGTAGAAAAGTGGAGAACTCAAACACCAAACCGTCACTACTCCTTCTCCCATCAACTTCCATCCAACTTTTCTTTTAATTCCCTTCATGTCCTTTCACCATTGTTGAACCATCCAAGCTTCAAACCTCTATTCTTCTTTGAAATTTCCTCAGTAAAACTTAAAGAGAAGGCTAGTGAACAACTTTATTTCATGAGAAAATTTTCATAGATGGGTTAAAAGAGAGAAAAACATGAGTTAAGTTTTTGGTGTTCAAAGAGCTACGGTAAGAAATGATGAAATTATCATACTTTACATGTTTATTTATATTAAATAGTATAGGAAAGTCACTTGATTGTAGTTTTAACATATAAACGTTATGTGTTTGATATGAAAATTGAAGAGAAAAAAAATAAGGGAGAGGGTAAAATTGAAGGAAAAAGAAATAAAATCAATGAGTGAAGGAAGAAGAAAATACATCATCTCAACCTTTTTGTTGTAAGTACTACAAGATTTTAAATTATTTGTATTTAAATATTTATATTGTGATATGAAATTACTTAGAATAGGCATGTTAAATATATATATATATATATATATATATATATTTGTAAATAGATAATAAATGAGGATTATGAAATTATGAAAATTGTAAAGAAAATTATAGGTGGAGAATATGAAATGGTATATTTGTTTGAACACTAAGTAATGATGTTGTGGTAAAAGTATGCGTGAAAAAGGTTTGATATTTGTGATTTGTGAAATGGGGACTAAATTATAGAAGATGGAGAAATGTGAAATCTTTTTCGAAATATTTATATAAAGAATTTAAATGTATGAAATTCAACTTTTACACCCAAGTAGACAAAAATTAGAACTATTAGGATATTAGTGGTATACCATTAAGGAACCCTAGCGCGCTCTTCGATTATTAGCACATTAGTGCTCTCGTTTAGCACATTCGTGCTCTCTGTATAGCACTTTAGTGCTCTCTGTTTAATAGTGCATAATAATGCATATTTGTATTTGTTTCGTATATCCGGTGTGTTCTATAAAGTCTACTTTGGGCTAAGAATATGAGTTGTGAACAAAAGTGAATTATTAACGTGTTGAGGTAAGTTTGATAACTTACAAAAGGCAAGTTAAATTTCATTAAAGTAAGATATAGTTTAAGAAACTTGTATATGTGTAAATATGTATTAGTTGAATAAGTTTAAAATATTATGTTATGTTTCATTTATATATTTAATTCTTGTAGTGCTTACTAAGCCTTCACCGGCTTAACGCGTAGGTACAGTTAGACTTGAAGAGGTAGAGTCGGGCTAGGAGATCTCTCATCTCATCACATCCTCAAGAGCTTTAAGAGTAGGTATCATATTTTGAATTAAAATGGCATGTACATAGGTAGACTAAATGTGTTCCCATGTGTTAGGGACTAAAATGCAAACACTTGAAATTCTATCTATTTTGGCTTACTTGAAGTATTTTGGTCTATATGAAATGAATTAGCGAAACTATAAGTATGTTTGCAAATTTGGTTTGGTAATATGTTGATATTGATTGATTTTGAAGTGGTTTTAAGTAGTTTTAATACATTTTGAATTGGTATTGAGTATTGAGAAGAATCTATATAAATTGCAGGGGGTTTAGTGAACTTTTAAACTGATTTTTGCCAATTTTACCCAAGGTATCAATTCCAAGGGTATAGGTATCGGTACCTAAGCTTTGAAATACAAAATTGCCAAAACAGAATGTGATTTTAGTATTGATTTTTTTCCCGTTTTGAGTAAAAACAATGTTAAAACCATTTCTAAACATATTCTAACATCTAATAATAACCCACACACATTTATATTAATAATTTTTGGATTAATTAAGTTAAAATACTATGTATAAATATTTAAATTAAACAGTAACAAGCCAAAATCGTTTTGGCACCAAATGTAATAGTCTTATACCGGGTCCATACAATCGGACCAGGTGTAGGGGTGTTACAAAAGTTTTAAATTAGTAAAGGTAAAATTATACTTTGGCCCCCCTAAAATTATAAAGATTTGATATAATCCTTTAAAAATTATAAAGATATACACTATAAAAAATTAAAATTTCATTCGGCCCCCTAAAAAATTGTTTTGGCTTCGTCATTGCCAATTACATGCCTAGTTAGAACCAAAGTGCATGATCTATCGACAGAATTTAGTTTATCTACATGCAAGAGGTAAAATGTTATGCAAGACAATAAATGAGAAGTGTAACAATTCAATTTTCAGTGGTGTCAGAAAATACAGTTTCAAGATCTTATTTCTGTAAGCTGAGTCCGTAAATATTAAATAAAGATATTTATGGAGTTATTATATGGATGAATTGAAATTTGGATAGCCAATTTAGTCGAAATTGTGATTAATCAAGGCCCAAAGACTAAATTGTAAAATTCAACCGCTATAGATTTTTAATTGATAAATAGCTTGGAGACATAAATTGCAATTAACCAAGTGTTCAAAACATTAATTAAACCATGTTTAAATGGGTGTTAGTGGATGGTAAGATGAAATGTGTAACACCCCCAACCCATGTCTGTCACCGGAATAGGGTTACGAGGCATTACCAGAGTTTACAGAACATTTTCCATTAAATCGGGTCAAGTACTTTTCATTTCTTGATATTTTATTATAATGTCTCTTTGATGGGTCCTCGAGGCCCAAAACATACATTAATATCGATTCGAGACCAAATCAGGATTATAGGAAATTTTTCATAAAATTCCTAAAATTAAGGTTACACGCCCGTGTGGCATGGCCGTGTGACTCACATGCCCGTGTCTCTAGAGCGTGTAACTCTTTGACTTACCACCTATATACAAAATAAAGTCACACGGCCTGGGCACACGCTCATGTTGCTAGGCCGTGTGGTTATTAAATTTCAAATTTTAGGTGTAGGATTCACATGGCCGTATTACACACCCGTGTCTTTTGGTCAGGTGCCTCACACGGGCAAGCACACGCCCGTGTCTAAGCCTGTGTGCTCAATTTGGGGCATTCTGTTTTTCAAACATTGGATACAGGGGACACACGGCCTTGTAGAGGGTCACACGCTCGTGCGGCATGGCCGTGTGGCTCACATGCCCGTGTCTCTAGAGCGTGTAACTCTTTGACTTGCCACCTATTTACAAAATGAAGTCACACGACCTAGGCACATGCTCGTGTTTGTAGGCCGTGCGGTTAAATTGAATCTCGAATTTTAGGTGCAGGATTCACACGGCCGTATCACACGCCCATGTCTTTAGGCCGTATGCCTCACACGGGTAAGCACAAGCCCGTGTCTGAGCCTGTGTGCTCAATTTGGGGAATTTTGTTTCTCAAACTCTGGATGCAGGGGAGACACGACCTGGCTATACGCCCGTGCAGTAGCCCGTGTGTCACACACGGCCTAGACACACGCCCCGTGTGTCACACACGGCCTAGACACACGCCCCGTGTGTCACACACGTGTGGACAAAAACAAAGCTATATCCAAGCCTAGTTTCTCACCCGTTTTCATCCAATACCTGACCAAACCATTCCAATATCGACCAACCAATTCAAGTATAGATTTAAAACCATTTTAAACATGAAACATGTCATATTCATGCATAGCCATAGTTAATCTAATAACAATTTCAAAACCAAGTTACCATTACCCTACCAATGGCTAATTGATACATCTATTCATTCCCATGCCAACTTTGATACAAGTAGGCTATACATGCCATTTCTACCAATTCAAAACATATTCTTTTTTACCAAAAAGAGAAGGTTGATAGTGTGGTGCAGCTCCGACTTATCTCCGACCTTCCGAGCTTCCAAGCACTATGAAACAAGGGAAAAAGAGACAGAGTAAGCACATAGTGCTTAGTAAGCTCATGTAACAAGAAATTAAACTTACCATACACATCCATTAGTTCAATCAAACACACTTGTAACCATACATTTAAATTTCAACCTATCATGCACAAACTCAACACTTAGGTTAGTGAAGTAATTTCATGTAAGATTTAAGTATTGATGAGCTCATCAATCCACATATCTAAATACTTTCCATTTTCTATGTCACATATATCATTTATGTTCCATTTCTTATTTTTATCCCTTTGAATTTCTTGGGATTTCGATTGATATTCAGTAGTACACTTATAGTGTATAATCTCATTAACCATCAATTCATATATATCCTTTTCAGAGAGCACACTTCCGCAAACCTCATTTCTTACAACGGGATTACTATTCCAGGCTAAATCCCTGTAACATATGCTCAAAGAGTTTTGTCAAGATTACCAATTGAAGCTAAATCCTTTAAATTACAAAACTCTATATTATTTAATTTGGATTACCCATCTGGGCTAAATCATTTCACCATATATTCATCGGGAGGGCTTATAATATAATTACTCGTTGGGGCTAAATCCTTTTTACCATTCATGCTGTAACCATTTCAGTGATCCATCGAAACCCTTTTATCCAACCATGACTTATTTCTCCTTTTTATCAAAAATTATTATTCATCCAATAAATTTCTACACATTAAACATTAAATTATCATTCAAATTATAGAACATGTAATTCAAGCATTTCAAGTATTAATTTCAAGTTACACTAACTTAACTCAACGATTGTTCGTGTTTTGTAACCTACTGATCCGAGACTTTTTCTTTGCCTCGATCTAGTCTCGTATTTGATTTGTCTGAATCTATGTAAATGAATTTAATCATCAATTTCATCCAATTCATACTCCAATACATTCAATTTATCCTCTAGGCAATATTACCATTTTACCCGTAAACTTTTCATTAATTCTAATTTTGTCCCTAGGCTTAGAAAACGAAATTTATGCAATTTAATCCTCTATCCAAGCCTAGCTGTATTCCCTATGTACCATTTACAGCACTTATTTTTCACAAAAATTAGAATTTTTCCATAAATTTTACAAGTTTACAATTTAATCCCTTTTTCACAATTTCATGAAAAATCATTTTGTAAAAGTTGTTTATTTACTAACAACCTTTCATTTTCTATCATAAATTTTCAATTTACAGCATATTCATCCATGGCATAAATTCTATACTTTGATAACTTTTCAAATTAATCTCACAAATAAAGAAAACAAGTTGTCCCGAACTCAAAAATATAAAAATTACTAAAAACGGGACATGAAAACTTACCCAATTAAGCTTGATTAGTTCTCTCCTTCTCTCCCATGGTTTACACGCACAAAATTGGGGAAGATGATAACAATTAGATAATATTTCCTAATATCATATTTTAATTATTTTAAGTTTCCAATTTAATCTTTGCCCTTTTTCAATTTTTCCATGGATGAATCACCATTGATATTTTTCAACCTATAATTGATGGTCTAATTACCATTTAAGGACCTCTAATTTTCAACTTCATGGCTATTTAATTCTTTTAGCTTCTAGCACTCAACTTTTACATTTTCTACAATTAGATCATTTTTCTAATAAATCACTAAATCGATAAAATGTTCCTATCAATATTTTCATATGACTTTTCTACCATATCATAAGTTATGCAAAAATATTAAAGTAAAATTTTCTTTTAGCTCGAATTTGTGGTTACGAAACCATTGTTCCGATATCACTAAAAATGGGTCGTTACGAAATTACCATTAACTTAAAACAAATTAAGGTTAATTAATTTAATTTACAAATTAATCCTACTATATAAGTGATAATTCGGTGGGAAGAGAGATAAACTCATCTTCTCCAACGGGATAGAAGAATAAAAAAATGTTATTAAAGGTTTTTCAAGCTTTTAAGTTCAATTTTACCTAACGTTTAACACGGAATCATCAAGAGCGGAAAAGAAATCGAAAATCAAGGACAAATAGCTTAGAAATTCAGTATAGCAAATTTCTGATAGTTCAAGCAGTTGATTTAGCATCCCGGAAGCAATCCCTAAATCAACAAAGTTTGTATCATTTTGATTTAAGTATGACATGTACCTAGGTTGAGTTAAATTTGGTACAAAACTATGTTTACATGCACTTTTAGTTTGTAAAGGTTAATGTGTGTACTTTGTTAATAGAACATGACATGTAAATGGATTCAAATATGGGTTGGAACAGTACGAAATGCTATAATTGTAGAAGAACTTGGTGATTAGGTAAGTATGCTTATGGTTTTGTATGAAATATGTTAATTAGTTAACTTATGGGTAATATGTAAATGATAGACCATGGTTCAAAGTGTTTAGTTACGTTTGATACCTAGAGAATATATGTTTTGGCTAGAAATGTAGTTGGAATATGTAGAAAAGAATGTCACGTCGCAACGTCAAGTGTACGTCGTTGCTACAAGGTCAGGCCACTACGTTATGCCACTATGTCGAGCATATTTCGTCGAGACGAGCCCAAAAAAGTACGTTGCATCATGACGAGGAACCCACTGATGCTACCACGTGAACCTGAACTGTAACACCCTCTAACCCCAAACCGTTCCCGGAATAGGGTTACAAGGCATTACCAGACAAATCGGACCATTTCTCAGATAATTCTTAATAAATAAACAAACAAGAATTTTTTTTTTTTTGACAATAAATTATAGTATAATCATAAATGCATATAAATTATCTTTTACTTTACTAATTGATTTCATTCATAAATTTTATTTTTTTATAAAAATTTCGGCAGCATTTTTGCTTATTTTTGCATAAGCCTCCTGCAAGTTCAAACCAGAAATAAACCATTCCAATTCACTTCCACATAACATATAACTATATACCATTCATTCATACGTAAAACTCTTTAAAGTTGATACACCATCTTTTACATTCAAAACATTAAATATGTACAAGCGACAACCTAAAACCTAGTACATGCCATATTACCAAAAGATAAGATTTTCACCACAAAATGAGCTGGAGTCGGAGATGATTTGAATGCTGAACCGAACTCTACTTTACCTAACCAGTTTCTCCGAGCTATTCCTCAACTATTTTCTCTTTTCCCTTCGTGTTGGATACCTCGGTTTCTTTGTTTGCAAATTAATCTTCAAGCCTTAATCCTTCAATTTCCCCTTTTTTCTTCTTTCTTTCTTTCTTTCTTTCCTTTTCACGTTTTCTTCTCTGTACTCTTTTGTTCTTTCTTTTCTTTTCTTCTTTTTGTTATTTGTTTTATTACTAAATTACTTAATTATTAAAATATCTTTTTAATCACCAATTAAAATTAATACACATGTGCCATTAAAATTCCCACACTTGTTTTAATCCTTACCATACACTTGTCATTATCACACAATTTAATAAAATAATATTTACACAATTAATAATAATTACAACAAATAAATAATTAAAATTACTTAAATTCTAAGTAAATACACACATAAAATACAATTGGACCAATAATACACATACACATGTATTTATTCATCATTAAACACATGTCACTTTTATGGTTTAATTACTAATTTAATCCCTTAATAAATTTTCTATTCTATAATTAAACTTTTGTACTTTATTCAATTTAGTCTTATCTACTAATTGTTTCTAATTAAATTAGATTCACTTAATCAAAATCTAATTTAATTCATAATTATCCTCATAAATATTTTAAATAAATATTTACGGACTTAATTTTTCCTAAGACGGAGGCCCTACGACTCGTTTTTCCGGTGCCCGGGAATTTGGGTCATTACATGAACTTTTAAAAATATTACAATTTAGTCTTAATTCAATCTCAGGTTGACATTAGAGCTTTCGTAAGCTCGTATATGACTTGTAAATAAATATGAATTATTGTATATGCTTGTTTTATTAATATTTTAATGTTTAAAGTTTTTTATTAAATTGTAATTTGATCATAGTAGCCCCAACAATGAATGTGACAACTTATAGTTTGAATTCGACGATAGGGTCGAGTATAGGGTGTTAGAAGAAAAGTGATATATGACATATAAATCCATCACATTTGAAAAACACATTATCTAACTTCTTCAGGTCGATTCCAACAATGCCTTAAGTTAACATTACCACACTATTATGACACCCATGGTGTATCACCTCTTAACCCTAAACCGTCGTCGGAATAGGGTTACGGAGCATTACTGGTCATTTTCGATCAATTTCAAACATTATATAGTCAATTATGAAAAGTAGTATAAATTAATCATACTGTCCCTTTTATAGGTTACCGAAACCCAAATTATGCGTTAGAAACAAATCGGGACTTGTTCGAGTGCTCCGGGAACTTTTCGTGAAAATCTAAATTTTTTCCTAAGTGTAGGGCTCACATGCCCGTGTGAGTCAGGGACACACCCGTGTGTCTATGTGACACACCTGTGTAGTTAGGCCGTGTGGCTCACATGGCGAAGTGACATGCCTAGTCCCAGGCTGAGTGGCAGCACACTCCCGTGTAACTCTTTGACTTATTTTTCTTTAAATCACAATGTCACACAGTCCAGTCACATGCCCGTGTGCTAGGCCGTGTACCTCACACGGCTGAGACATACGCCCGTGTCTCTGCCCGTGTACCTAAACTTGGGGATTCTGTTTCTCAAATTTAAGGTGCAGGGGACACACACGGTCTGGACACATGCCCGTGTACTAGCTGCGTGGACTCAAAATGAGCTTTAGATATCAAATTTACCACCCTACAATACTTAAACCACAAGAAATCCAAATTTCAATCTTTCAGGCAAATCAAATTACATTTAAATATACCTAAACCATAACATAAACACTAACCTTATAATCTATTCAATGCTTATTTATACTCATTTCACATATAACATCCAATTCAATTCAATTCAAAACTACGACATTCAATCCATTTTAGGTTATGTAACAATCATTTTATTTCATAAGCTTAAATTCTCATATATATATATATATACCATTCAAAGTCAATTTATAACACCATTTACAATCAACAACCCAAAATGACCAAAGCATATATCCTTGGTACATGACATTTGTCAAAAAGAAACACACTTCACTAGATTTTTGAGCTCGGGATTTGCTTTGGATGCTGGACCGAAATTTTGACTTCAATTAACCTAACCTGCACATGGAAACATACCGTACACTGAGTATGTTTACTCAGTGGTATTACCATAAATCAAATTTGTAACATTATACAACAAGTTATGTATATTCAGTTTATGCTTGCAATTATTCAATAATTATTTCATATTTAAATCATCTTGTTCAATAATAACAATAATCATCATCTCAAAGCTTGTATTTAATTAAATTCATACTTTATTTCACTATCTCAATTTCATTTGATTTCCACATCTCATTCCAGTAACTCATTCCATTTCATAAACAAATCATTCAATATCAATATCAATTCTATTTCTAATTTGTTCTTTTACCCTATTAACATATATCAGACCTTGGTGGATATACGGATCCAACCAAACACCAATACGGCACATTGTGCCTAAGCAACATTGCCGAAACAAACAGTACTCAGTACATAGTCAGATTTATCAGAAGCAATAATACGACACACATGATGCCTAATACGACACATATAGTGCCTAATCGACTCGAGGTTGAAATATCCCTGAACACTTCCAATCCTATGGCATGCCAACTATATCCGACTTAGCCCGACGAGTTAAGAGGGTATTCAATTCATATTTCTCAATTCAATTTCAATAAAATTCATATAAATCACAACTCAATTTAATTTCATTCAATTCAAATACTAATACTTACCTCAATTTGCTTACCATGCATATTAACTTAAAATTCAACAAATAATAATAATTAAATTCGAATTATGGTAATATAAACTGTAATTCCTTGATCTATTCTTCGTCCACTTTTTCCTTCCCCTTCTTGGCTGATGTTTTCGGCACGATGTTAGCTATGTAATTTAAACAATTAAAATTTATCAATAAATACAATTTCACATACAACTTTTACCTAATTTCTCAATTTAGTCCCTAATCTAAACTAGTTTTATTTATTTTTCCAAAACTAACTCCATATTTTTAGTTAATGTTTATTATAAACTCATTTTAACCCTTTAATTTCACTAAAAAATCCCTAACTTCGATATTCTTTCAATTTAGTCCCTAATATTCAAAACTTATGTTTTATTTCACAATTCAATGCTTTACTAACTTCTAACTTGAAATTCAATAAATTTTACCCTTAATTCATCAATTAATTGAACATGAACCATGTCTAAATATCTACTTTCTTTCAAACTTTCAACATAAATCCAAGAATACTTTGTTCTATGATTCCAAAAACTCAAATATTACAAGAAAATGGATTAAATTGACTTACCAATTTGAATTTGAACTTTGAATCCCTAATTTTCTCCCTTTTTCTTTCTATTTTTCTTTTCTTTTTCTTCTTTCCCTCTTTCGTTTCTATTTTGTTCTTCTATTCTATCTTTTTTTTCTTTTTTTTCTTTTATTATTTAGTTAATAACCCTAATAATAATATAATATGATATAATAATATTTTAATAAAATATCTTTTACTTAAATTATAAGCAAATATATAAATGTATTACAATTGTATATATATAATTAATACACATGTATTTTATTTTTACCACACACATGTCAACAATTTGGTTTAATTTCTTATTTAGTCCATTCACTTTTCTCTATTCTATAATTAAACTTTCATACTTAATTCAATTTAGTCTTAATACTTAATTAACCTTAATTTAACTAAATTCACTTAACTAAAACCTAATTGACCACATAAATAACTTCGTAAATATTTTTAATAAATATTTATGAATCTGTTTTACTAAAACGGAAACTCGATAATTCACTTTCTAATGCCTGTACTTTTTAAGTCGTTACACATGGAGTAGGAAACTCAATGGTCGAAGCTTGTGCCCAACCTCCCTTTCTCTATAAACTCCCCTTCATCATTAAGGTAAAGTGGACAATAAATCTATGTGGTGCTTTTCAAAATCTCTACCACATTCACTCTTTTAAAACTTCCAAGTTCAACAGCTCTCCGTAGATTTGACGACGTTAGTTGCTTCCATCATAACAACTCTTCACACCCTCATCTTTAGTGTGAACTATCACAATCACCCACCCCCAACTTTTATGCTGTAACAAAAAAAAAATAAAATTGTTCATTTTATAAATAATTAACTAGATCAATTTAGAAATTGTAATTAAACCTCAACTATATTCGTTCTTGTACCTATAATTTTACTTGTGAACTCTCAGAAGAAAAATTAGGATTAATGAATAATACATGAGTTTGGCTTTACTGTCAGAATCACCTATATTTTTACTAGAGTTTTTTTGTCCCACTTAAAAACACAAAATTAGCTTCAATGTTCAATTTGATACTTGAACTATTTTTGTCTCAATTAAATGCTTATGTTTTTCTTTACTATGGCACATGTATCAAATATTCATTCGACCACATAATACTATTTAATATAGATATCAAGTTAAATATTAAAATTAAATTTAAATACAAAATTAAACATTAAAACTAAAAATCAAATGATATATTAACCTAGGAGTTATCCTTATTTTTGGGACTTACATGTCGCGCATAAAATTAGAAGTGATTCTCGATTGTAGATTGGACATTCGGTTGGGCGTTGTGGTACATGCAAGTTGGCTGAAAAAATGGGCCACATTGGAATTCCATTGGACAATCTGAAATAGTATATATAAATATTTAAAAAATGTGAAAAGCATTATTTGTTGAAAAATAATAATAACGTAAAAAAAATATTTTTTTTGTTAAAACTTTAAAAATGTGAAAAAAGCATTTTTGTTGAAAAATATTTAAATCGATAAATTTATTAAATTGTTTTGATGTTTAATGATTAATTTAAAATTTAGATCACAGTTTGAGATTATCAATGTAATAAATCTTAATTTATTTAGGGTGTGTTTAAATGAGCGGAATTTCTATCTACGATTAATGTAAAAAAAACGATGGCGATAAAATTAGATACTATAACAATACTGTAACGTGAGAAAAAAGTAACTAAACGTACCGCATTGCCCATCCAAACTTACCCTTAGTAAAAAGGATCTTATTATTACAGACACAATTTATCGAATAGATAGGATGATGATAATAAAGAAAACAAATGGTATAGTGAATAGAATATAAAATAGTTGAAATAAAATTCACAATATAAAATTTATAAGAATTTTGTATTTAAAATTAATTGATTAATTATTGAAATTGTATCTATTACTATGTTATAGATTAAAAATCTTAAACCTCTACTTATTATATGTAATTAATATTTGAAGAGGCTTAACCAATTAAAAACTTAATTTAATTATTACTAAAATTAATATAAAATTATTTTAAATAAAATAAATAAGTTAATGTTTTATTTCTAACTTAATTGTTATTGGGTTAATTCGTAACACCAAATTTAATTAAAAATATAAATTATTTAAGCAATTTAATTTAAAAATTACATTAAAAAATATAAAAAAACTAATAAGAGTTTAATTAAAATAACATAGTTGAAGCTTTGAGGATTTGGGTGTTTTAATTTTATTTTGGGTTTTTTTAATAAAATTTTAAATATTTGTCCAAGTGAATTAACTCAGTTTTTGTATTTATGAGTTGAAGATATTCTTACCTTTACTACCAAAAAAACAGATTTTTTGTTACCTTTTATAATGGTCGGTGAATGAATTTATGGTATTTTCTTGAGAATCAAATTTGTCAAAACATAGTCAAATATTTCTTTATTTCATTGACTTTCTCCATTAATTTAAAATCAATAGTTCGAAGGGAGGGAGACAGAGCTGTGTTTAACTTTAAACACAATGCCAGCCTTTGAACCCAAAAATCAATGTTTAAACTCAGAGAATTCGAAAATTTCAAAGAAGTTTCGAATCAAATACACCGACCCCAATGCTACAGATTCATCTAGTGGGGAAGAAGAAGAGAATCAAATTGTGGGCATTAAACGAATCGTCAAAGAGATTTCTTGGTCAACCGTCGTTTTAGATAATGACTTCACCAGTTCTTCTTCAATGGCGGCGAAGGGTGTTCGAAAAAGGCCTTGGGGTAAATTCGCTGCTGAAATTAGAGATCCTTTTACAAAGAAACGATTATGGCTTGGTACTTTTGATACTGAAAAGGAAGCTGCCGTTGTTTATAATAAAAAGAAACGTGAATTTCAAATTATGGCGGAGGGGGCGGAAGATGAGTTGTATTGTCGACGGTCGCCGTCGTCGGTGCTTGATGTTTGTATTGGTAAGGTTGAAGATGAAACGGATATGAAACGGCACGTGGTGAAGAAAGTTGTGAAAGAAAGTAAAATTATCGAGCCACGTAAAAGGACTATTGAAGAAGAAGAAGTATGTGTTAATGCTGTTTGGGACGATGTAGGATCGGTTATGGAGTTATCATGGGAACCTCCGCCGCCGTTATGGGATGAGGAGCTTTTGGGGCCTTGTTGCCTTCAAGATACGGTGGATTACAAGCTGACGTTGCCGGAGAATCTGCCGGAGATTGAAATAGACTTTGTGCAAGATATGGCTTGGGTGGATGAATTTTTCAACGTGGAAAGCGAGTAAAACTCAATTTTGTTAAGTGTTGTTGTGAGAGTAGTTAATTTTTGGGTGAAGTTTGCTAAGTGTACGAAAAATTCATAAAATTTTTAATTATTTAATATTGTTTTAGATTAATTTAATTTTTTCTTTTATTTTATTAATTTTACTGAATATTAATATATTTTCGAGAGTTTGAAAAAGCGTGTCCCGATAATATAGATAATGATATTAAATTACTATAAACAACAATAAATACTTATTAAAAGATTTAATGATACTTCGTAACCTTCTTTATTAGTTCTATTTGTAAATTATAGTTGCAATTTTGTTAGTTTTGTCGACTCTACTATGAGGTCTATGTATTTCTTTTATAAAATTGAAATTGTTTTTATATTTCAAATTTTAAATTTAATTATTAATACTATTAATTTTTTATTAAATTTATTAGTATGACATTTTGAAATTAAAAAAATTATTCGCTTGATAATAATATAATTAAAAAGAGGAATTAAATTCTTAAAAATAAAATAAGAGAAATTAAATTTTAAATTTTGCGAGCAAGAATTTATAACATATTTTAATTGAAAGCTACTATCGTGATTGTATTTTCTTAACAGATAATTATAACATTCATTTAAAAAATTCAATTTCAAAAATTTCAAAAATTTGTATTTTATTAGAGTGATCTAATATTACCATGATATTGATATCATTTTTAAATATATCATAATTATCTGATAATTATTTAATAAGTATTATTAAAAATAAAATGTTTTATTAAAAAGAATTAAAATAATTGTATATATATATCAAATCATAATTATATATTTAAAGGTGCATAGTGTTTGAGGTTGAATTATGGGGCATTTTAGATGGTCTTCTCGTTCTGCTTAGCAAAGATTTCATAAGGGCAGCAACCCAGTTAAATAATTTGGAGGTGATCAAACAATGGCTGATTAGGTATATTCCTAAAGAAAATAATGTAGTGGTTGATTATTTGGCCAAGTTGAGTTTAGTATGGAGGTCAAGTCTGCAAATTTTCGATGATGTGTCTAATGAAGTTTTGGAATTTTTACAACAGGACAAAGCTAGTGGTGCTTTTGTTCAATTTAATCAGATGTAATTATTGTCTCTTGTTTATCACAAAAAAATACATATATTAAAATCTTATTAAAAGAAAATCAAATAAAGAAAAAAATTATATAAAATTAGATCAATTAGTGATTAGATTGATTAGATTCTTTTCGACAATCCATGATCATACTACTTATGAAATTATCATAAATTTTTATAAATATGATGTACGATAAAAGGAAAATTTAAGGATTAAAATGTAAAATATTAATTTAAAGTTTTAAAACTCTTTAGTATATTGCATTTTTTAAAGTGATTGATAAAAGTAAAATTTAAATTATAAAAAATATTACTTTATTTTTTATAGAAAATTTTATTAAGTGATTTTTATTATATTTAAAAAATTAAATTATTAAAAATATTAATTTAAAAAAAGGTCAAATTATAATATCCTTCACTTTATAAATATATTTTTTTACTAGATCCTTTACTGTATAATATCCTTTATTGAAGACTTACACAATTTATTATTATTATTATTCATATAAATAATTATATCGATAAAATGAAATAAAAAAGTGTAATTTGTTATTCCTTTGCGTAAAATAATTACCATATATATAAAATAAATATATGAAGAGTAAGAAAAATCTTTGACTTGAAGAACAAGCAAACACCCAAAAACTTTTAATCCATTGTCATGGTTTCAATAAGAAAGATATAAATAATAAAAGAAAAAGAGAAAAAGTTTGAGCATGCAAAATACGCGGTGTATACAAGGTTTTTATGTCAATTTGTGGACCGCTCAAAGGAGATTGCTTTCTTCTTACTCCCTTTACCATATTAATAATAATGGACCATTTTCCCTACTCCACTATCACCCTTGGACTAGGACGCCCGAATTTTAGGCTTTAGAATATGACATTTTCAATAAATATAAAAAAATAATGAGATCATTATATTATTTGGTATGTTAGCCCACTTTGGTAGTTGAATTTTTTCAATTTGATATTTTGAGATTTTTTTTGTTTCAGTCTAGTACTTAAGTTTGACTAGTGATGGCAATAGGGTGGATTTTTGCTCACTTCGACCTCAACCTGGTACTCTACTTCCATACTCTGACCTCATCAAACCTCAAGCTTAAACAAATTTAACCCACCTCGAACCTGAACATTAATTTCATACTTGACTTGATTCGACCTGAGTTCAAATATTTTTATTTGAAATTATGATTAATTAAATTAAAATATATATTAAAAAAAGATCATGCTTCGTAGAAAACAAAAGAATGAAAATGAGAGGGAGACTTGAAAAATAAATTAAAATGAGAGAGAGAAAGAAACTAGTGTGAAATGAGGGTAAATGTGGTAAACTGAAGTTGATAGTGATAAAGTTTAAGAAATTTTTAGCCTAATTAATATTAAAAGATATATAAGGATAATTTTATAAATATCTTGGGGCTGGGTGGTTTCATGTTAAACCTGACCTAACTATTCTCTAAAGCTAACCCGCCCCGAAGCCTAATTTCAAGAAAAACAAATTGACCCTATCAAATTAGATTGGCTCAAAACTCATTGATATAGGGGTTTTACCACTCCTAAGTTTACTGCGACATTCCATATTTTGGACCACATGACGTCGTCAAGGAGCGATTCTAGCAAAGATCCCTTAAAATGTAAAAAAATACTTTTGACTCTTTAAATTTTACAATATTTTAATTTAGTAAAAAATAAAATTATATTTTGATTCTAGCAATGATGAAGTTTTAATTTAATATTTAAAAAATTATAAAAAAATAAAAATATATTTTAACTCTTATAAAAATATACAATTTAATTTCAACATCCTAAAAAATTTTCTAACTTCAATAAATATATTAATTTAAATATTAAAACCAAACTCAAATACCAAATAATATAATAAATATAAAAAAAAATACTTATCTAAATGCAACTAAAACGGTACAAGCAATAATTTCACAACCATATTTGTAGCCTTACCTATACATAATAATATTATTGTCATGCATTTCCTAACCGAAATGTAACCAATACCTTTACCACCTCTACAGTGTACACGCACTTCACTTCCTTCTAGAATTACTATTATTTTCCTTCTATCAATTTTAATACACACGAGGAAAAAGGCAGGACTTTTGAGGTTGACAACCTTGTGCGACATTAAATGTAACATAGTACGTACAAAATTTATCGGGCAAGTAATATATTGTATTCCATTTATTTAATTTTAATATTATAGAGCTTTTAATATATGCATATCCTCATTAAATTATTAATAAATTTATACTTTAAATATTTAATTTTAAAAATTTATAAAATGATTATTAACTTTTTAAAAAAATTCATTTAAATCACTAAATTTATATCATTAGACTCTTATGTTTTTCTTTTTAATGTTCAAGTAACGAGCTCTAAATAACAATTAGATGATCAATATGATAGATTAATATCTATCGACAAGTAAAAAAAATACCTTAAATTTAAATCAATCAAACAATCAGTATTGGAGATTAAAAAAAAACTGTTAAAATTTTGACATGCAAATTCATAATATTTAATTGTTTCATAAAAAAACCTAAACTTCAAAAAAGAAAGAAATTTTAATTGATACACATAGTACGAAAAGATTTTTCAATTGAAGAAAGCCATACAACATTAATTCAATCATCTTTTTGTAACTTTCTAATAGTTTAATAATATATTCATGCATTAATACTATTTTTTTTTTTACAAATACATAATAAAATAAAACAATACATACAAGACCTTCTGTTATCAATACAAGACCTCATTAGCTTTTCAATTTATTTTTTGTTAATATCATGATTTTAATTAATATTTTTCTTTATTGGTTGAATCTCAAAACATTTTAACAAAGTCGAGACTTCTGCGTCTCAATCCACCGGCAAAAGCCCTAAATCAAATAATAAATCAGTCAGTTTAAATCAAATCAAATTCTTAATCACTAGCAAAAAATATCTGAAAACTGGTTTTACAGCCACAAACCGTAATCAAATCAATAGAACAAAACTATTTCCACAATTCTCATTAAATAACAATCTAATATCGACTTACATCAGGATTAAAAGTTAAAACACCGAATCAGATAAAATTAGAAATAAAAAAAATAAAAAAAATTGCATTATCTACAAATGATCTATTTGGCTCACCTGCATAATTCATAATGGCACTTCTTTGTTTTCCATATAAAATAGAATCCAGCTCCGGCTCCGGTACATCAGTAGTTTTCTTCGGAGAAAAGTTTTAGCATTATCGAATGATTTCGCGTTTTTCTCCCTGTGCATGTCAAAGAGGATATTTCTACATAATTTTCAGATCCCCAAGAAAACCATAATGTTTATAATTCCATAGAAAACATAACAATCAGGGTTCCCAATCATCAGCAAAGGCCAATTCACATACAAGAGCAAGATGGTCGCTACCCCACCTCTGCAAAGTCATAAATTCTCGATTAATATACCAGGAACTCGACTCATTATACACTTCGTTAATCGATTTATAACTAACATCCCCCACATGGGATGTTAGTACAGCTATGTAATGCTCAACCAAGCTCACTAAATTGAACAAGGGGTACCTCACTAGGAAGGCTTGCATTCCTTCTCAATACGTCTACAGGCAATGTGTCGAGAACTTTCACAGGAATAAGTTCCCCTGTATGCCTGAACGAAACACTGAAGTTAGTAACTGAAAGTTCCCAAAATATGTGGACATTTTCAAAATGCAATCGTTATACCATATATAATCTACAGTTCCCATAAACTTGGAGTGGTACGATGTTGCCAAGGGCTCTCCATGACTATCTCTTGTTCTATGGCTCCCCTAGAAAAAGAATAACCACTATTTATTAGACAAAAAGAAAGTTTGGATTCAAAATATTAATTTCGAATCATACAAGACGATCATGGCTTTCTTCAAGGCCTAGCCATTTATTTCCAAAGTCCAAAATTATAATGAGAGAGCAAAGGAGCTTGAAAAAACTTACAGGAGCCCCAAGATAAGCACTGGAAAGGTTTAATTTGTGCTGCAGATGAGTGACACCTTTATTGCCAGTTGCAAGAACTAATTCTTCATCACTCCATGAAGACGTTAACTGCCTGGAGAAAGGCGTCCAAACATGGTGCCTGATATACCAAATCCAGTTAAAAGCAAATAAAACAAACGAAAGCTATGTTATTTATTGCATCCAAAAAGTATACATTCAAAAACTAACCTCATATGCACTCGCTCACATTAGTGTATATAACAAGTACTTGTAGAGGTCTTTTAATATAGGCTTCTGAAATTGACCTCAGCAAACAACTTTTTATCATTTTTATTAAACTACCTTATCAATTCAAAACTGAATTGCTTTCAATGAACTCAACTGAGACCATTTCACATTTTCCAATATATCAATGGATATAAAATAACATCAATGAGTATACAACTTAATTCATAATTAAGCTGGTAAGTTCAAAACTTTGTGCAAGGAAAGTGAGCCACTTCAGATTCGTTTCTCAGTCTCCTTTCAAAAATGCTTCAAAATTTTAAAAGAAATCTAATATATATATATATATATATAACCTGTCTATATCCTTGTTTTGAGCTCTAATTTTTCTTCTCTGCGATGAATGTTCAAGTTGCCCAGAAATCCGTCGGCGATCATGGAGTTGGATATTGAGCTACAAAATGAAAATCAAACTACAATTAATGATGCATGTAGCCAGACAATCAAAATAATACCTCTCAGTTAAAAAAATAAAAAAGAAAAAAAAAAGGAATACTTAAAGGATGTGGACTTCAAACTCTACAATCTACAAGAACCAAAACTCACCTCAGATGATGCCAGAAATTGATACATAGCACTCTGGAGACAAGATGAAAACAAGCTCAAGATACAAATGGGCCAGCAGAAACTAGATAACAAATTGAATACTGAATCCGTATGTATTCATGTAGTGGTTAGATTGCATGACCCCACCTGAGGAATGCTGTTAAAATCTCCTACAAGTATAACCGGGATGTTGCCCCATTCTTGTGATAGCTTGTAAGCCTTCTCAAGAAACAGCCGGACCTAAACCATTGCATGTCATATTTCTAAGCATCAACAGCTTCAATAATAAAAGACAATGGGATCCTAAACTAGAAAGATTCCCCCACCCTCCATAATTTTTTTAAAGGAAAAAGGCACAGGCAAGAACGTTTAGCTTAGGAGGACCTGGCATTAATTTTGTGGAGTAGAAAAATAGCAAACATCATGCTGAGCACTCAGTACCTGGCCCAGCTTTATGTCTCCACGGTTTGGGTTGAAAAGCACATGTATATTCCCAACCAATAATCTTCGACTTCGAATTTGTCTTTTCCTGTATTTTCAGTTTGCAAGAAAAGGTTTTTAAAAATTAAAAAAATTCACCCAATTAATTATCAATGAAAATTTTCCTCTTAGCCATCAAACACATATGTGACTTTCTTAATAGTTTACCGTCCAAGTAAAGCCATATTTTATCTAAAATTTGTCTTAAATTCAACCTAAATACCATCAATCATCACTAAGAGGCATAGATAAAGGGGAACAAAGTTACAAACCTTGATGATTCTATGGTATACTCCTCGATCCAAAAGTTACCGCTTAATACATTTTTTTTTATTTAACCCAAATTCATTTAAGTGATAACAACTTTCGTTTTTTAGAGTTATTTTGATAACATAGGAAGCTAAAGTTTGTTAATTTAAAAAATTAAAAGTATATCAATAAAAAACTGACCAAATGTTACCAAACACAAGTAATTCCTACTGCAGTCTATACAAAGTAGAATGTGGCAAAAAAGTTTAAACTTACTTTGATGGTTTTGCATGTGAACTAGACTCTGATTGATGTCGATTCATCTGTATAATGAGAATTATTAAACATCCAGGCAAGGAACCACAGAAATTTACTGCTAAAATAAGTATATACAATAGTAATGGATATGTAATAACTATAGAAAGAAAGAGAGAGAGAGGACAATACCAGATTATGTCGAGGGTTCAATTGGTAAAAGTAAAAGAATAAATGCTTAGTTTAAGACTTTCATCAAAGTTTGAGGTCTTATTTTATCACTAAGCAGAAAATAAAGACATGATAATTGTAGAAGTTAGAAGACCAAATATCTTTAGCAGGAAATGGATGGTAGAATTAGAAAAACCAACTATCTCTGCAACTGATAAATTTCCCAAACATCTTTTAGAAATCATCAAAATGAGGAAATGCCTTGAGGGGAACAGAAAATTAAATAATTTAGCAAAAGCTCAAGAAAATCAACCAGCTTAATAGAATTAAAACAATTAAGGTTTAACTGATTGGATATACGACAATGTACTAAAACCTACAATGAGATGAGCCATGCAGCAATACATCAGCCCCTAAATACCTTCAAAACACAAAATTGTGCAACATTGTTACGAAGGTCAAAATCCTGGAACTCTATATTGTCTTCATGCAATAGGGTAAATCTGCATTCGGAATATAACATTTTACAAGTTGGATATAGCACAGATGAACACTGAAAAAGAAAACAAGATAAATGAAACGATTTTAATAAAATATAAGCTCAAAAGAAGTGAAACAAACTTTGAAAGGGCCAACTCTATGGTAAACAAAAGCCATAAGCATATATAACTGCTTGCGACATCTCTCACATCTTTATTAAGCAAATGAGGTGAGAGTAGACTGTCATGACAAATAAAATAGTTGCGATAATAATAGCTCATATTTATCTTCAACGCATATGAAGAAATTATAGGCAATAAATATTGCATATGGAAAAAATAGAAATTATACCAAATCAAACTTATATTAAAGGAGGTTGACAAGATTACTTTTTTTCATTCCAGAATAAAGCACAACCATCACATGCATCACCTGTGCGAACCTGGAGTAATTTGTAATTACAATTGTGTTAGTAGAAGAAGTTGACAGTATAGCTACTGGACTGGGGGAAAGCACATAGAAAAATAAAGTATACCTTGTAAACACCTTTAAAGCCATTTTCATGCAGAAGATCATCCAAATCCTTAAAACGATCAACCTCCTACAGAAGTAAGAATGGACTATAAGAATATAACCAACAAATAAATTGTCAAGTCTCGCTGACTTCGACTAGGCGAATGTATTTGATTTTAATCTTATATTAAAAGGATCATAAACTCACCTGAAAACACAGGATGTCAGCATTGTAATGATTGACCTCCTTACATATTAGGTCTTTACGTCTATCCCACTTTAAGAACTTTCGTGGGACATTAAGATACAAATCGGGATGCTTTGCTGCATTTTCCACACCAAGTATATTATATGAAACAATGACAACTTTATCTGCAAAACAATAGTTCAAATATTAAGCAAGGATAAAACAAATTGAAAATTAGATGAAAATTCATCTTCCCAAAATAATTGAGATTCAAAAACATTCTTAACTTTCTAGAAAAGGGTAATATAGAGCTGTAGTAATAAATGGTACGGAAAGCTAATGTCCAATGCTCTAACTAACGAAAAGACACTTACCATAAAATGTATATGAAATTTTTATACCTTTGCAATCAGAACAATCATAGGAAGAGAAGACCCAGTTGCGAGAAGCTTCCGAGCTTCTGAAATTGTTTCTCTTCTGCCACCGTTTGTGCACCCGAGACGACAAAGATGAGCAAGGACGAATGGCGTGGAAACGATTCCAACCCGGCGGGTTTCGTACCGGTTCCGGGTTTAGAGTTAGGGTTTTTGTTTTAGTTTTAGTTTCAGAAGACACCAATTTTTGCCGCTTGGTTTGTCGGTTACAATGAAATTCTTCAAAGTAAATATGCTTCCGTTTAACGATGGCGCTCGACGTTTCCTCCTGCATAAGTCGGCATTCTTTTTTTGTCATGCTGCCAGAGATTTTTTTTTTTTTAATAGATAAGCCGGAGAATTATTCGACGACCGACGAGTTTTTTTTTTTTTTTGTCCCTTGCAGTGAGGCTTGCATACAAAATAGAATAAAAGTATTTAGTTATTTAATAAGATAATAATTTTGTAAAGATTCGGCCCTTTCAAGGCTGAATAATTCGTAGGAGCCTGCTTCATTGAAATTTGGGCCTGTTTATGTAAGCTGCTAGCATTGTGTTGTACATGATATTTTCTCACTAAATGGCCTTAGTAGTTTGGCCCATTACTTTGCGGACAAATTTATTTACTAACTTACGCAACATAATATAACACAAATTATAACCCATTTTAACTTGAAGTATTATAAAAGTTTTTGTATTAAAGTCAGATTTTATTTTATTTCCTCTACGTAAAAAATAGATAAATTCGTTTATGTACATTAGATCAAGAACTATATATGTTTTTTTTGTTAAATGTCCCATCTATTTCTATTATTATAAATTGGTCATGTACGTCAAAAGGAGATGTCACGTGTAATTATTTAATTACTCTATCAGCCATGCTAATTTTTAATAGTAGAATTAGATAAAATTTTTAACAGAATAATCGTTTTGTTTTTTTTTCTAACTTGCAAATACTAATTTACATATTTTTTAACAGAAGGGGTAAACTATAATTTACTCATATCTATACGACATTTACCTTATTAAGCTCAACATCTTGTGTCTAATTTCTATTCCCAAATGCTGAATTTCCATCTCCAACTCTCTATTTGAAGAAACATAAACACACCTAGACAACTTGTGTATTTAGTTATTATATTTTAATTTGTTTAAATTTAATCATTATAATTTTGAATATGTCAACTTTAATGTTTGTATCTTATTTTAAATTATTTTAAAATTTGAAATTTTAATTTTAATTTTAATTTTAATCAAACAATAATAATTAAACCTATTTAATAAAATTTTACTATTAGTCTAATCGGAAGTTTTAAAAATAATCCGACCAAAACTCTGTA
This sequence comes from Gossypium stocksii, assembly GCA_020496765.1. Classification (NCBI taxonomy): domain Eukaryota; kingdom Viridiplantae; phylum Streptophyta; class Magnoliopsida; order Malvales; family Malvaceae; genus Gossypium; species Gossypium stocksii. The sequence goes on along the minus strand of CM035627.1, from coordinate 115,044,710 downwards.
TTCGGTTGATTCTCCAAGGGTTTGTGTTAGGTGCAATAGCTGCACCATTATCTAATATTGCGAAAAGTCTGGGTAGAAGAATATCCTATGAATGGGTGTTATCCATTTATGATATTAATAAAGATATTATTATTTTACTAATTTTTTAGAAAAAAAAATCTACCTACCATTTGATAATTATTATATAGTATTTAAAATATATAGGTTTAAAGCATCATTTTATCTTTAAAGTATATTATTATTTTTAATTTATTTTGGTATCTAAATCTTTTTTAGCTCAGACTTTAGGTACATTTTATTACTTATTCACTTCACTATCGTTTAAAAAAAAAAATAGTTGAAACTAGGTGAATATAACTGCTAATGCTATGACTAAATGAGTTAGGGTTTGAGTAATAGGATTTTATGCATTGGCTCACCCGCCTCTAGTGCTGCGGAATGTTATGTTGCGAGATAAGTGTTAAGTAATAAAAATTTGACTTATTGGTTGAACTTTGAAATTCAACTTCCTTCAAAAAAATTAAAATATAATTCAATTAGAATGTATCATGTGGCATTTTTTAAAATTGGATTAAAGTACCATGTGACATATTATAATTAGATTACAGTTTAATGAGTTTCTTTTAATAGTAATAGGGTGAACTGATAATAAAATGTAACTTTAGATACCAATAAAAAAAAACTAAAATGAAAAAAAAGTATATACTTTAATGGCGAAATGATGCTTTAAGCCATATATATATATATATATATATATATAATGAAGAGTAGAAGAAGAGTGTGAAATAATGAGGATTTGAGAGCATGCAAATACGGAGAGAGAATCTAAAAGGTAAGAGCTTAGAGCTAAGACAAATAAATACAAAAAAATCAGCAAACCGTACTATCCTCAGAACTCAAACAAAATGCAATGTCTTTCGATGTAATCACATCCTTTGCAGCCTTTTTTTCATTTCCTTTAGGGTACGGTACGTATGTTGGTTGAATTAAGTTATACAATTTGTTGGTAAATATAAATAAGATTATTTGTTAATTTTAAATTTAAAAAAACAAAAAAATCTATGGACGGATATAAAATTATGAATTTTTAATCTAAAAATTATACTATTAATAAATAAAATAAGAACACAATTTATAATAATAGTTTTATACTATTTTGTATCTCTTTGTATAGTAAATATCTTAACGATCTAACTGTTGAATTTATCATTTTGTATCTTTTTGTATAGTAAATTTTTAAAATTTTTAAAATATCTTAATGCAATAATGTGTCGTCCCCTTATTTCTCCACGTGTCAACCTCATACTTGTCCACATCAATAAATTTTTAAAAAATAAATGATGTTAGTATAGGGACCAATTTATATAACAAATTGTAACCTTAAAGACCAATATGATAAAAAAAATTAAAGGTCAATGTGAGAAAAATTATCAAATTTAGAGATGAATGTATATATTAAACCAAATTTAAACTAATTTGAAATAAACATAAGACAATTCACTAGATAACATCACATTGGCAAGGATGAAGTGCATATAGTTCCACCATAAGATCAAGACCGTCCCTTTAATCTACGTCTAAGGAATCCAAGGGTTGGGGTTTAAAAAGGGATGCAGATAGGTCAGTGTGGTGTGTGTATCTGGGAAAGCTATTTTAGTTTACGCCTTTTATATAATAATTCTACTGTCTTATTTGTCTTCTTGCATGAAATCAGGAAATAATTAAAAAAAAGGGACAGTGCCAAATGTGAATCTGGTGAGAATAATATGGTACGGCCAAATCTTTAAAAGATTCCATCAAATCTCAATCCGACAACACATGCTACATTGCTATGCGTAGACTACCCTTTGTTGTTTGAACCGTTGTCTCTATATTTAAGTCGTGTTTATAAAAATTTTCACATATTATTATATTGAAGTAGTTGGTATTTTTCTTTATGTCGAGAGGTGGACTTTTTCCTGATGAAATATTTGAAATGTTTTCGGGTTAAAGTTAATGAACTCCTCAAGGGGTTTGTTTTGTTATTAATTAGGTTTTATTTCTTGATTTTATAAAATGTTAAAGTGACTAAGATAATAGATTCAATAGAATAAGAGTATCTCGTCAAGAAGAATTACACATGATAAAAAAACACTAACCAATAAAATGTGAGTATTTGCGTTTAGTAAGACTTGTGCTTGTGTCCTAAAACATATATGACATTAGGGGACAATTCACGGTCTCAAACATTTAGATTATATACAAACTTAAGAGATAAAACTTGAATTGAAGACAATACCAACCCGTTGAGGGTTTATCAACTTTAAATGAATGGCATTTGAAGATTATTATAATTATTATTGACCATTTCCAATCTCAAAAGAAAGCAGAAGAATCCAGGAGAAATGAAACATAGAAATCATAAAATAACCAGAAAAACACGTATTTCAAGTACTTATATATTCATAGTTGATGAACCGTGTGGTTTGAAGTATTCTACCAACTAATAAAATTGCCGGATTGTTGTTATGGAATGAATCAATGATTCAAGACTTCTTAATATAATATGTAGATCTCATATCGTATTCTTAAACAATATTTTTAATAAAAATTTGAATCCTCGAATGAAGACAAAAAGGTATACAGGAAAGAGCTTGCCTCTCATTTAGGTTCCAACTCGGCTGGATTGTGCCAAACTTTATTGGTAGGTAAGGAGGGGGGTGTGTTAGTATATAAAGGAAGGAACAAGGGAGGGAATTACACATCCCTTTCTCTTCTTGTAGAATAAAAGAAAGGGGAGCTCCTTTTGGTCCAATACAGGGGGCAGAGAAGGGGATAGAGCTGCCATCTCATGCATTCCGGCTATGCTTAAACCTTTACCTCCATCGTCTAATGTTAAGCAGAGCCAGATGCATGGTGTGGGAGCAACTCCTTCCCCGTCCTTTGCCCACCCATTGGACTGAAGGGAGCTCCCTGCTTCATTGCATGCATGCATCTTAAATGTTTCTCTAAATCATTTCCCATTTTTGTTTATGCTTGCTTGTTTTCCGAGTCTTTTTTAACTCTTTTTTTTTTTTTAATTTTTGCAGGTTTTTATTCAACTTCACGCAGTGATGAAAATGGAGGAAAGCAAAGTGCAGCTAAAGAGACAGTAAAGTTGATGACATACAACACAACGATAATGTCTCAAGATTTAAGGAAGTCCCCTCACCTTCATATTTCCCTTCGCAAAGGGTGTCTACAGAAAAGGGATATATATGGAAACCGTAACAGTGTAAACTCTAGTTTATTTTCCTTGTAAGCATGTACCAGGTAAATGAGATTGTTAAATTTGGCTTTTCCTAAACCTTACATTTTTTTTTTATATTTGAAATTAAGTTATTTTGAATTTATTTTTAAGAATTAGTTTTTTTTTTTAAATTTTGAGTTTAAAAATATAAGTCATTAAAGTTCTCTTACATAGCTGATATGATTTGAGTACCTCCAGGCATAAGGCCAATCAAGAACAAAATCTTAGTTCCTTTTAAATTGCACTATTATTATTATTTTCTTCTGAGGAGGTTTCTTTAATTATTGCAATTTCTTGAGGATCAAATTATGGTTGCTTGGAATGGTTAAAAGTATAATCTGTAGCATTCAACACATTCATTATTGGTAATATACTACATGATTCCAAGCAAAATATATAGTAATTATGCTACAACGCATGTACTCCTATGATAGGCTATACCATATTCATGCATTTATTGTTTATATGCTAGTTAAGGTTCAATACAATTATATACTTCAAAGGTATAAAAATATACATTTCAAAATTCATCAATAGTCAATAAGTATTTAAACTCAAAAATAAAAAAGCATCAGACACATCTTTAAATCTAAAAAATAATCAACATTTACATGTATTTTTATTAAACAAGTTACACTATTTTTGAAATTCAAGTTCTCAAATGTACCCCAACCTTAATTGAGAAACGAAATACATTACAAAAATGGTATGGCAAAACTACCCAGATTGAACCACCTTGTTTCACATAGCCAAAGCATCAAAACCCTTGATGGAAGTCCATGACACTTGATACATGTAAGCCCTTCCCCAATTCAGCCATGATGTATAAAATACTCGTTGGTAAAAATATGCGCATGTCACGGGCTGAGACTTCACATACCTAACATGATCAGGAAAAGGAAAATATTATGATTTTATGGCTTCTGGAGTGCACAGCAGAAAACAAAAAAGCCATAACAAGAATATTATATGGGACTTTGAGATGATAAACTTTCTCACCAGCCAAATGGAATTTCATAGTTCCCAAAGAAGCAATTCAATGATTACCTCAAGGGGCTATGGCGAACATGAGAAACTGTTAACTCCAAAATTTTCAGAAACTTGATCAATGATGTCTGCGTAAATCGGATTTTTTAATGTTTGATTGTAAAGATTCTTCATCTTCCCACGCACTGTTGTCAGCCTCATCTTCATCGTCGTCATCAACAAATTCGCTATCACCTTCATCGTGGTCGTCAATGAATTCGCTATCATCTTCATAGTCATCAAACTCATTTTTGTATTCATAGTCAGTGTCAGATGCTATGTTTTCTTCATCCTCAATCTGCAAACGAGCCTTTGACAAATTATTCGTTAAAAAAGAAACATTTCCCCCCAACATTAACAAGATATTTCAAATAATCACACTGAAGGCTTCTAACTGAAAACCATCCCCCACTCCAGAAGTTATACATGCAACTTATATCAACAAGAATACTAAGAACATATAGTAACTCACTTCGGTGAGTTCCGAGTCGGGATCAAACTGGCCATGCTCGCCTGAGCCCCTATTATTATCATCATCACCATCTTCAGAAGCACCCTACAAAATCAACAATAATTTCTCCAGTTTACTTCAAGCATACCAGGACAGAAAATAAGAACAACAATGTACTCAGCAAGACCATTGCAGGGCCTTTTTACCAAAATAATATAAAATAATTAATTAATTATTGAAATAGGATAAGAAAAAAATTAATTACCGAAATAAACATTTGCTACAGTAACCCGCCGGTTCCGCCTGACCAACCGGCAGCACCACACCAACTTCACCCCAATCATTGCGGCATGATTAGTTTTTTTTTTTTTTTTAAGAATTTTTAGGTACCATTACTGTATCAGGCGGCACCAATAATATTTTTTTAGTTGCTAAATTAATAGGTTTACCTTTTTTGGTTAGAAGGTTAAATGTTCTTAATTTATCAACTAAAAAAATATTTTACTGGTGCCACCTGACACAGTGACAGCACCAATTTTTTTTTTAAACTTATCATGCCGCAATGATTGGGGGGAAGTGGGGGTGGTGCTGCCGGTTGGTCAGGCAACACCAGTGGGTTACTGTAGCGGATGCTTATTTCCTTAAATAATTCTTTTCCTAACCTTATTTTATAATTAATTAATTAATTTATATTATCCGGGTAAAAATTAAAAAAGCCCCATTGCATACTCTCTCATTAAATAGGTATTACTGAAGGAAACGTACAGAAATCTACATGGCATACCAGTAACCATAAATAATGTAGCATTATGAGTAGATTATCAATCAATTTATTACTTCAGCAAGTGCTACCCTATGTTGGCTCAATTCTGTGATCCACCTAACAACATTACCATGAACGACAATGCCTTTCTAAATCTTCGATCTTGATTGGTTTAGGTCAAAGCCTTGAATCTTTCTTAACTATTTACAACTCACCTCTTTTTCAATAGGAAAAGAATCTAGCATCCTTTAGTGTTCTTTCATTATTATTACTTATTTTCATGTAAAGCTTAACTACAAGACCTATATTCTCCTGCAGTAGAGAACCCCTTAAAAAAGGCATGAAAATTGTATCTTAAATTAGTTCAGCCAACATTTAAAACTCATGTATTCTACTATGAAAAATTACCTGCTTATAACAACCTTTTTTTAAGGATAGCTTAAATATTTAGGCTATATCTTAAGACTTTGCACCATTTGAAAATTGAAATTCAAGGTTTGCATGTAATGAAGATCCTAAATCATTACAGTAGTATGTTAATATCCTATAGCTTAGCACAAGCGTTGAACTTATTCAGCATTTTATCTTCGTAACCTTCTCTTATCTCCAATAATGAAATTAGAATCTCATAGTCAGAAGAGGTTTGACTATGAGAGGCACAACTCCTGAAACAGCAACCAGAATAACAGGAAAACAGGAGAACAAGACATCTAAATTATGAGTAACCTCAGCATATAATAAAGTGCAACTAACATTTATACAACCAGTTTGGTTTCAACTACTATAAAAATGACTTAGGCCCGACGAAAGTTCATATAGAAAGGTGAGTCACGCAAGAAACAGAAGTCCATACCAGTTGCTATTATATATAGCATAGAAATAGAGTTTCAAAAGTGACTGTATATAGGAAAAAGAACACTTACAATTTCCTTTTTCATTTGCTCAATGGTATTCTCCAATTTAGAAATATGCTGACTTAGAGCCTACAAATAGCATGATGTAAGACATAAAAGCAATATGGAACAATTGTTATGAAGCATAACGATAATATCAGAATGTAAGAGATCAAACCTCATGGCGTTGCATTGCAACTGAGCGCTTCAATGCCTTTGCCTTTGTTAGAAGGTTTCTTGGCCTTATGCTAATGGGTCGACGGTAATTTTTTCCACGATAGTAGATAAGAGCATATCCTTTGGGGACCCTTTCTATTGCCACCAGTATCCCACCACTTTCATACTCCAATAACCTTGCTGAATCTTCAACAAATGCAAGGACCTTTTGTTTGGATATTAGCTTCACAAGTTCTCGGTGCTTCCAATGCAGATGCATATTTTCAATGACACCATCGAAAACACCACGAACACCTAGTATGTTATTATACAAACCGTCAGCATTTTAATTCTAGATTCAAATTTCAATCACCAAATGAAAAGATCACACACCAAGAGGTAAGTACGGTTTCATTCTTAAACCAACTCTGCGAAACATAACCCGTTCCTCATCAGTGATTGTTTCTTGGTCATAATCAGGAGCAGCAGGGATCATGGAGGCTTCTATTTTAGCTAGTAGTCTCTCTGCTCTAAGCTTTTTGGCTTGGGCCTGTTTATATTCAAGCATTCAATAAATGTCAATAACCAAATAAAGAAAATTTCTAAAAACATATTGTGAACTGGTAGCAGGTACAAACATGGAAAAGTTTATATCATACAGCAACTACCTAGATGCACTAAACAGGAAACTGATGACCTTCAAAAATAAATAGCAAACTAAGGACCAAAAATAGCAGCCTGTTTCAGATCTTCAGAAAAGTAATTAAATCAAGCATATTTGACATACGAGATAATAGCAGTAGCCTTTCCAAGAAGCTAGACATGCTTATACAAAGAAGCTTGTATGGTTAATTTTCCAATGGTTACTAACAATAAACTAGTAACAGATCCAAAATTGCATATTCTTTTGTGAGATTTTTCATTTCAACCAACAGGTTATAGATATTATACTTACAATAGCTAATTTATGTTCCACGCGTTTTATGAGTTTAGCGTGCTTAGCTTTGGAAGCTTCTTCAATCATCTTTTCACGTTCTTCAGCAGATATATCTCTTCCCCAGCGGGCTTGAGCCTCATAAAACTCGGCCAAAGTACCAGCTGGTGCCTGTCCTTTGTCTTCACCTGATTGACCTGGCTCAACTGCTTTGATCCGGAGTTTCTCTTCAGCATCTTGTATCTGTTTTGTCAAATCTTGTCTTTCTGCCAGAGCAGCGGCAACATTTGTTGGAAGGAAATCTTTTCCGCGGTATATGACAATAAAATACTTGTTTCTAAGCAGCAAGACACCTCCAGTTAAGTTCTGCAAAATTGTTAGTACGCATGAGAAGTATATTCTTCTGTCTCTTTTGAAAGTGCAGCATATCTTAAACGATGACGAGTCCAAAGAAGACAAAAAAATGTCATACACCAGTAAAAAAGATCACTTCAGTATGAGTCAGGAATATGAATATGCAATTGCAACGAGGCAGAAGAATATGATCATGCAAAACACAAGATACCAAAGCCTATAAGTTGTAAAAGAACATACCTTTAGCTCCTCAGCCATAAGCTTGTTATTTGTATTCTGAATACCTCGTTTTACAGCAATCTTTGCAACGAGGCTTTTCTCCCAAAGTTTAATTATTGCTGCTGCCAATCCCTGGTGGTTTCTATTCCTCCCTAGAAGAATATTTAAATAGTGAAACTCTGTATAATGTCACCAACAGAAAAGGTAAAGTAAGAGAAAGCATGGAGAAAAGGTGAACATACCTAGGGCAAAATGACAAGGAAGTGATTTAGCAATTTTCCGTAAATTTGTCATCTCTGCATTGGTAAGCCGTGGTCTCATTCCAGCAGGAAGAAGCCTGAAAGGTGTTTTATAACCAGGTATCTTTGGAGGAAGTAAATCAGCATCAACTGGAAGTATTCCTGTACCCCACCACTCAACAAATCGAGGTCCTAGACCATCTAGTAGGCTGTTATACTCAGCTTCCTCCTCAGTCATGCTTTCACTACGTTCTGGCTTCACCACAACTTTATCAGATTTTTCTGAGGTTGAAGCTGAGCCTGTTTCACTTTCCCTTTTGCCAGCAGAAGAAACATCTGGGATAAAAAGAGCTTCTCCTTCTCCGGATTGGGATTTAGAAGGACCTTCGTAGTTACTCCCACGATAGACCACCATAACACTTCCAGATCTCCATATAACTAATCCTCCTGTACGACGCTGACCATCAATTCAAGCCGTGAATATTACATGTTGTAATAAGTGCTCAGAAGTTAGAAACAGACACCAGATTAAAGCATGGAAGCAAGGAATTATAGAATTTGGCTGCTCACATCCTAGTTACTTCAAAACCTACCCAAAAAAAACGAACAATCCGATCTACCACTCAACTTAAAACTAAATGGCCTGTTACTTATATGGCAAGCTCCTTATTTATGTCCAACAAGCAATTCATATGTCCATGAAACATTTGATCTGTCCATTTCAAATGAAAAACTAAATCAATACTACATCATTATCACCATTCACCATGTAAAAACAAAAACCAAAAGTCTTAAATGCTTAATGTATCAACCAATCTATATCTACTCCATAGAAATCAAAATCTTATTATAACTATATTGCTTCCATGATAAGATCATTCAAATTTTCTTTTAGAAAGCAAAATTCTTAGATATAAACTTAACCCCAAGGCTAAAAAAGGATCCTTAAATCAGACATGCATGCATGAATAACAAAAACTCGAACCAATAACATAATCTCGAACTACATTACTCGGACTCTTCATTTTTCATGCATAACAAAAAATTATTAGATATAAACTTAACCCCAAGGCTAAAAGATGATCCTTAAGTCATAGCCATGCATGACTATGTTGCTCGGTCTCTTCATTTTTCATGCAGTACTTGTGTCTGAGATTCGTATCCGAAATATCGAGATATTGGGATATGACCTCCTTCAAATACATACAAAAACTAATCGTATCCATGTCGGATATATACCCGTATCCGACGCTCGCAACCGAGTCCAAATAACACCGGCAAAAACAAAAACTCTAACATTTCTAATGACAAGAGCAAAAACCAACCTCAACAATCTCATGAGCAGTCCTCATATCCACGGCGAGAAATTCATGAAACTTAAGCCTAACTAGCTCCTCCTTTCTCCACTTATCATGAATTTTTTCAAGAACCACCTTCGTAATCCCCGCCTTGGGTACATTGATTCTTTCCCTTAAATGCATCCCCATCCTCCTCAACCTCCTAAGCTCCTCATCCTCAATTGTCAGCTCAGCCAATGTTGGCGCCCTGACTGTCCTCTTTTTTAGTAGACCTCCCTCCTTCATCACCACCTCCACCACCGCCTCCTCTCGCTCCCACGGCAGCACAGCTTCTTCTTTTTCTTTCTCGATCAGCCTCGTATCAGGCCGAACCCATTCCCTCTTCAATAAATCACCTAACCTCTCTTCTCCAGTCACCGGCGTCGAATTATAATAGTCAGTTCCGTCATCTTCTTCGTCTTCGTCATCTGATCCTAACCCTAAGTTCCGTAACCTGAGAACAATTCTGTCTATAGCGCTTTGCCCTTTATTGAGATACCGAGTTTCAGAATCGGCCTTATCGTTACCGTCCGATTGGATGACTTTTTCAGAAGGAGAAGACCAAGCTTGAAGGGAAGAAGAAGAAGAAGAAGAAGAGGCGCCGGTGGATAGGCGATGATACCACGGGTGAGAATAGCGGTTCGAAATGGAACCCGGATTAATTCCGAACCGGAGAGAAGAGGAAGCAGTGAAGAAACGAAATGAAGGCTTTGGAAGTGAGAAGAAAAGGTTGAGAGAAGTAGAATAGGAATTGGATGAGAAAGGGAGTGGGGTTCTGAGGGGCATTTCCGTCAATCTCGTTGTAGTAATGGCCATTACTCTCTTTTTCTTTTTTGTTATTGAGGATTTGCTGCCATTGTTGTAGCTTTGGTTAAGTGACAGTGAACTGAGGGAGAAGAGATAAGATCTTTTATTTTGGATTTTGAAAGAGAAAAATGGATATTTTTGGTAATGGATATGGCTGATTTTATTATTGGGCTTTTATTACTTTTTTGCTACTGAATTTTAAAAAGGGGTAATTTCATTTTAATGGCCCCAAATTATGGTTTAATTCGTAAACTAGTCCCTAAACTATAAAACAATTCAGTTGAATCTTCGAATTAAAGTATCATTTCAATTGAATTATTTGATCAGTTTAACTTCAGATTCTTACTGTAAATGATAATTCTAGTTTTGGTACCTATAATTTTTTTTGTCTATTTAGATATATGAACTTGATAATGAAATCTATTTTGGTCGTTAAATTTAAATTTCATCTGGATCTAATGTTGTGAAATTTTGAAATTATGTCACATCATCATTTAATTTTTTTAAATTTTTAAGTGATGACATTGCACAATATTATAATGCCATATCATTTGATTTTTATATTTCTTCCGTTCAGGGAGCAATTTTGCTAAGTTCAAGGGCTAAAAGTTATGTTAACACCATGACTATTAAGACATATTATTAAATACTAATAAATTAAAAATAAGGTTAAAATACCATAAGTCCATGTACTCTTCACAAATTTAAAATTTAATCCCTATAATTTTATTTTTAAAATTTTAATCTCTCTATTTTTAAATTTCAAAATTTGGATTTAATTATTAACACTGGTAGATTTTTTTAATTAAATTGAATCTGAATTTTAAAATCTGAAAATTAGAATGACTAAATTCTAAAAAATAAAAATATAGAGACTAAATTCTAAATTTATAGGAATTGCATCAACTTAAAACATATTTTAATCTAAAAATAGTTAGGAATGTAATTTCATCTTAAATAGTATAAACTTATTCCTTTCCATTATATAACCTCTAATATACCACACATTTGCAGGTTATATGAATAAAATTAAAATTGTGATAATTTTCACAATTCAACATTTCATTCTTATCAAACCACGTCAACACTTAATTTTCGATATATCAAATAATTTTTATAATACAAATTCAATGCTGATAAATTTAACACTTAATTTTTCAGCATTTAACTTATTTCGACTCGTAAACTAACCAAATATAAATACAAATACATGACCTTATCTACCATTTTAGATTTGAACCGACTTAAACTAGCAGTAACCCTTAACGCAATCCATGCTATTTGCTTGCAGGCTACTCTATGAAGATTATTATGTTGAGTTTGGTGTACATGATGTTACCAGTAAGCAAAAGCTGTATCGGTGGAACGATAATCGTAACGTGCAATATCGGAATATGGGAAAGATTGGCTTCAACTTCCAAACGAATTTCTACTGAGAGAAGGCGATGAGTTCAACATCTCTTGACCGAGCTCCTTTATCTTGGTCAGTAGAAGCATCTGCTCGGTTTCGAGCTGTACCATGTATTCTTCTTGCATATCTTGAAGAGCTTCGAGTTCACTAAGTGGAGTTGAAATCCCCTCGAGGTTGCTATCATCGATTAAAGATTGAAGCTTGATCATCATTTGTTTCATCTGTACAAAACTCGCATCCAACGAAATATGTCAGGGTTCGATTTGTTCGGTCTATTCACTGGTTCATTAAGTGATCGATGGGTAAAAGCACTACGGAGGTCCTTTGTACTAAAAGTCAGATTGTATTTTACCTATTCTACTAAAAAAATGAACAAATTAGTCCATGAATATTAGATTAAAGAGCAAATTGTTTCTTCTGTTAAAAAGTTCATCCATTCCTACTATTAAAAATAGCATGGCTGACAGAATAATAGTAGAAATTGATGAAAATTTTAACTGAAAGAATTAATTACTCTTTGATTTAACATACAGGAATTAATTTACTCATTTTTTTAATAAATGGGATAAAATATAATCTGACTCCTTGGTACTTTTACTGTGATCAATGATGATCAAGATAAACAAGATGTTTTCACCTGGCTCGATATTTGACGAGCTTTTGTCAAGGATGTATCAGGGTCGACACTCAGTTTTTTCTCTAGTTCCGGAACTTTTCTCGTAACTTGAATGTGAATCTCTCCCCTTTTGACCCCTTGAAGCGGTATCCACTTGTCAGCCATCTGGTTTGGAGGCAATCTCTGATATTCTACAACACAATCACCTATGCTTGATGTCGGTAGCACCGCGTTGTGGTCTTTCACATGCAACTCTAAAGAACTGCCATTGTCGGGGAATTCCAATGTTTGATGCCACTTAGGATTTAATGTTTTGTACATAACCTGCAGGGGCAATCCATGGAACCATCAAACACTATTGCCACTGTCACTGCAAATATTTATTTTAGTGAAGGATGAAAGATCCTGTAGCTATTAGTGACCGCCAAAAGCAGGGGCGAAGGGAGAGGGGTGCAGCCAGTGGCCTTGACCCCCAAAAGATGAAATATTTTTTGTATAGTCCCTTTAGTTTTTAAAAAATCACAAATTAATATAATAGTAAAATTACACTTTGGCCCCCCAAAAAACAAAATTCACTTGAAACACATACCAGCATAGATATATTGCAATTATTTCAAAATTATGTTGTCTCAATACCTTTGTTCGTCTCTTCAAGTTTCCATATTGCACCCTAACATATGGATCACTTGTCCCCCTTAGATCAGCAGCTACGAGATCTCTTGCTTCGATAAGCACAAGTTCAATCCAACCATTACCAGAATATGAAGAACCCTTGAGGAAAAAACGAACATGTATCAGCATAGATGCACTTCAGATCGAAGATCATCAACTAGTATGCATTATATCATAAAGGCCATGCAGGTAGGTTTAAAAGTGCTACCCAACTTGCTTATGCACATAACCTTATTTACCAAAAGCATTTACAAATATGTTGCATATGTTCGTAGTTTTCTTTCTGTGAATCAAATGATTTAGCCTGAAGTTAAATGTCTTTCATATATACATGTAGGTTTAAAAGAGCTACCCAACTCGCTTATGCACGTAACACTATTTACTAAAAACATGTATTTCTGTGAATCAAACGAACGCCACTTTTGCATATAAATGACGTTTTATCTTTAGGCTAAATCGTTTGGTTCACACAAAGAATATTATGAAAACACGTGTACATGTTTTTAGTAGATAAAGTTAAGTGCATAAGTGAGTTGAGAGTAAAAGTATATAGAGGTCTTTGCATTAGGAGTCGAATTACATTTTGCCCCCTCTACTCAAAAAATGTGTAAACTAGTCTTTGTATATTAGATCAAAGAGCAAACCAGTCATTTGTTAAAAATTTCATACATTTTTACTGTTAAAAGCTAATCCTTATATCTCAGCATGAAGTACACATGGCACATGTAATTGTCTAGTTACTCCGTCAATTCAACCAGTTTTCAAAAGTAAAAATGGATGAAAATTTTAACAGAAAAGACTAGTATATCTTTGATTTAATAATACAAAGACTAATTTGCCCTTTTTTTTAGTAAAGATGGCAAAATGCAATCCAACTCCAAAAGCCTCCATGAGACTTTTGTCGTGAGCAGAGTAGCACTTTTAAACCTACCAGCATGGCCTGTGTAATATATTATTTTAATTCTTTTTCCCCATAGCTACTATTTTTTCCCTTCCTTCAAAAGATTACAGCAAGGCTCTACCACTTCATGCAAAAAAAAAAAAAAAGTTACCCTTGATCCTTCATATTCATCAATCCGAACTGCTTCTATCTGGATCTTTAGTTCTCCTGAATTCACTTTCTCAAGAGGGATCCACACATCCCTCGGTGACCCTTCTACCAATCCCTCAAGACTTATATGCGCACTGCCAATGCTGTCATCTCCAAAGACCTCTTCAGTGTAGCATTTTATCTTCAGATATTCACCATCTCCTATTTCATCAAACTCAAATCTCTGTTTCCATTCTGGATTAATAGAATGTGCAGTCTTTGTTTTCTGAAGAACCTAAAAAGAATTCATAGTAAAGATCAACGGTAAGCATAATTAATTCCGGTATAATAATGTGTAATATTACACTCACAACCTCAACTCCATCGTACCTTTCCATATTGCAATTTAACATATGGATTACACTTTCCACTTTTGTCTTTCGTAATAAGATCCTTCCCTTCCACAACTGTTACAATAATTCTCCTTCCAGTTCTTGAAAGGAAATTTGATGACCCGTTCAGTGACGGTTGTGAGCTAACACGGAGGTTGTTGAAGCTAAGAGAACCATCGGAAAATTGCCATTCTTTTATCACAAGCTTCACCGCCAACTGCTCAGCACATATGAATTTCGATAGTTTAATATTCTAATGAAGAAATTTATATACACATACATTACACATGAAAGGCTAATAAATATTCACTCACCATTAAATCCAAAAACACACTGATAATTGGCAATGATTTCTTGGACCTTAAGTGCATCCAACATACCCACATTGCACAATTAATTTAGGATATAAGCAACATCTTTTTATCAAATATAACAGGTTATAATATGCCATAAATCTATGTAGTTTTCAAAATTTTGGAATTTAGTTCCTTTACTTTTATTTTCATAAATTTAGTCCCTCTTTTTTTCAGATTTCAACATTCAAGTCCAGCACTGTTCAAATATTTTTGCTAAAATCAGGTTAACATTGTTAAAATGTCACGCCAATAAATTTAACAAAAAAAATTTCACAATGTAAATAATTGAACCTGAATTTTGAAATCTAAAAAGTAAATGAGCTAAATTAATGAAAATAAAAGTAGAGGGACTAAATTCTAAATTTTTAAAGAGTACGGGGACTTATAACATATTTTAACTAGTATAACACATCATCATAACATTTCTTCTTATGAGTTCTATCCTTTTACCTTCCAATTACAGCAATCGAGAAGTAGGTTTACCGAGAGAGCAAGAAACAGAAAAAAGCACGTTGCGTCATACCTCCCCTATATTTACACCTTCAAATGGAAGAACCATTTCAACAGCTTTGCCACAAAATTCAGAATGCCTGGCTATTACACTCGAGTCTGGCCCTATAGCCCAAAAGGTTGTGGAATCATCTGTATTGTATCTCATCTGTTCAATGGACATGTAAATGGGAAATCAACTTACCAGTGCCACAAAAGATGATCAATAGCATGTTACTCTGTCATATTAATAAGTTAATGATTTATCCAAAATTGGAAGCTTGCAAACAGGAAAACCAGAGGCAAGCATGACAAAAAAAATTACAGGTTATTTTCCTATATAGACCTTTTCTGCAGCTAAACTACTTATGTAACATATAAAAGCAAAGCCGGTATTATACATCTTTAACATTAGGGTAAACTACACACAAGGTCACTAAACTATTAGTAAGTTTACATTTTGGTCACTTAACTTCAAAAAGTTATAAAATGGTCATTAAACTATTCGAAAGTTATCATTTAAGTCACTAGGCTGTTAAAAGCGTTGTTGTATGGCGTTCTTTGTTCGCACTACCTCCATCAATTGAAAACTCTCCTTCCCTTTCTCTTTTACAATTTAGTTTTTTTTTTTTTTAATGAAAGAACTTTAAACGTCAGGTATCTGCAAACCAAAATTCAAACAACTTTCTTCTCTGATCTCCAACCTTGACTGTTAGACCGGCTTGGATCTAAAGTGTGTTCTTTTACCGCCGATGGGTACGGATTCACCGTACTGATCATCGAATTATCACTTAGAGCTTACTAGCTGAACTTTTCAAAAAAAAAAAAAAACACCTTAACCCAGTGACTTAAATAAAAACTTTCAAGTTAAGTGACTTAAATGAATAATTTAGTGACCATTTTGTAACTTTTAACCAAAACGTAAATTTACTAATAGTTTAGTAACCTTGGGTGTAGTTTAAGTAAATTTTATTTCCATAGGGTCCCAAGGGTCCAATATTTATATTGCGTGCATTTCTCTTACACCATAAGAAAACTACTTAACATCATACATCAATCTTTGGATTTGGAAATTTTGATAAAATAAGAATCAACTTTACATTACCTTAATCTCACAGCTTGCTAGATAGTCACACATCATTCCGCCAGGAGTATGCTCAAAGAGATGGAATCTAACAATTCCTGTATTATCATGTAAAATCATGTTAAATGTCGAATCCCATTGCGGACTGGAACCTGGCCTCACATTTGTTCTTCTGGTTAGCTCTCCTAACTCAACTTCAACAAATGTCTGTAGATCTTTATCGTCAGAGTGCTCTCGTAAACCATCTACACCAGAACTTGGTTGCCTTCTTGATGGGCTTCCTTTTAAGCTACTCCTAGAAACTTTATTTCCGGAAATGACTGTCACATAAACAATACCACCAACAGCCTTCTTCCTTAAATCTACAGCTGATAAAGAGAAACATTGACGACGAGGTTCAACCATTGTCTTAGCTAAGGTATCAGTCAAAAGTTTAACCTGCATTATGGGAAATAAGTTAAGAATTAGCCAATTAGTGGCAAGTAAAAGTTAAAATTATTGAGATGACCTGTTGATGATGAAACAGTATCGAAGAAACATACCAACCAAGAAGAAACACCTGGCAGCTCTGTTGCAGGTAGTGATTGGCTTCCTCCACTGCCAAAGGCAACTGATATCCTAACTTCAGGAGTGAATATAAACGAGTACAGAATTGCTTTCCCATCCAGAATTGGCATCAAGAGAAGCTGCAGAACGTAAATAAGGCATAATATCAATATATCATAATCAACATGCGAAGAGTCAATACCATTTAAAACTCATCAATGGTATTGACTTTAAAACAAGGGCAGCAAGTTGGATGACAGCCTTTTTAAGCATGACACAACAGTAAAGGGAAGTTTTTATTTTTTATCATCAAATGTTGATGGCCATTTCTTAAGATCCATATCTGAAAGCTCTATACTCGAAACAATAATTTTACTAGAAACATAAACAGATCAAACAGTGTTCATAAAAGAATTTGTTAATACTCTATATCCAAAGACTTAAATAAGTAAATTTAAAAACCAATCCATCAAATAGGTCAAGTTTCTAGATAGGACTTTGTTAACCTATTAAAAGGAAAGAATGAAGGGATACATGGCAGAAACATCTCAACGTACATCACCCTTAATGCGAAGGCTATTTATAACAATCTTTGCAGTTCCAAAGAATGGCTTAGCCACCTTGGCGAGCAACATAATGCTGATGTCAGTTGTGTCCCAATCAAAACCCAAGCGCATAACTTGCTGTCAAAATGAACAACAGATACTTTGGTGAAGATGTCTTTTCATTTTAACCCTCTATTCCTTCATAGTAGAAAAAAATAAAGGAAAATGAAGTTGGATAATAAGTTGTAATCGAAAAACCAAAACCCAAACCTGATCACCAAAAGTTGACCAACGAGTCCCTTGAAGACCCAACCAAGGTGGAGACGAACCTAGTGAAAACTCCAGCAATTCTAACTTTTCCTACAAGAATAAAAGTCTTATTGTTGAACCTATTTCTAAGATTAACATCAACCAAAAGGCTCAAACCATTAGTTTGAACTTTTTCATCAAAGCTGAATGCAAACTCACTTACAATAAGTCTTGATTTGTTACGTTTCAAGCGTTTCTGCATGCAAGAAGATTCACTTAGTCACTTCAAAGTGGAGAATAGAGGATAGAAAGAACAACAGATGGACATTCAATTTGTCTATCAATAGAACCTTTGACAGATAAGATTTAGATGCTAACTTAAGCATTTCCCAAAGTTCATATAAACAAACATATATTTGTGTGGGTGCATCACCAGGCAATCCAATGTCCAGTATGTTAATCTAGAAGGAAGTGTCATGCAAAGATCCAACAAGTTTTGGACTCGATATGCACGCTTAAAACTGGAACTTGAAGTAGGACTAAAGTCACACAATTCTCACCTCAACAATGGATTGAAACCTTAATGAAAGCTTTGGATTTATGTAGTTGGACCAAATCTCTATTAAAAGCTTGTTTAGCCACTCACAGTGCTCCAATGGTGTTTTTGGCTGTTTAAAAGTATCAAATATTTGATTATGGTAAAACTCATATATATAAGTAGAAAATTAAAGTGTAGGTACCGAGGAACTTAGTGCAAATCGCTTCCACTTCTTATTCAAGTCTTCAACAGCCATTCGATGTTGATAATTACGATGCTGCAATGGAAGAGAAATACCTTATGTCACCACAATAAAAATTTTAAATACCAATTGCCATAATACCCTCAGCAAATGGCAAAGGGGAAAATCCTACATAAAGTTTTTTTCCCCCAAACATTTAGATATTTACAAAATAGTATCAAATAAAGTCCAAAGTGAAGAAAAGAAAAACATGACTAGAATGAGCCATAAGGTCCATAACAACAATTAAAGTGCTTAGTTATTATTAGTATCAAATAAGAGAAACGAGACAACCTACACCATTACCTTGGATTGAAAAATATAAATAATGCTTAGAGAATGGTTGAGCAGCTATATTGATTAAAGGGGAAATAGAAATTGGACCTACATATCACTTTAAATCTTTTAATGCGACTCTCATAGCTAGCTGAATCTCCAAGCGAATATTAGCTAATAGGACTATGCCTAGCTAGTTCAAAATCCAGCTAAAAGACAGATAAGAATACAATAGAATTCAATATAAGCCAGTTTCCCTTTCAAAAATGAACTTCATCAGCACTCTTGTCTTAAAAGTAAAAATGATATTTGACATGGTAAAGGAGAGCAATAGCAATTGTGTAGTATCAAGTGCCAGAATAATGAAAAAGACTATGTTACTCCCCAATGAGAACCATTGTCTGGCTATTTGAGAACAAATCAAAACAATTTACAAATATTGAGCCAACTTGAAAGTAATTATCAAAACAGAAGCAGGTCAATGGGGGAAACTTAAAATCCAATACATGTTTTATCAAAAAAGAAAAACTAATTTATATGTAAGCCTATTTACAGTTTGGACCTAAAATAGAGCAACTTAGGAATATTTACAGTATTTTGTAATACTTTAAGCTCTCCTCACACTGCATTTTAATGGCAGATAGAAAATCTATAATGGGAAAAAAAAAGATAAAAAAATAATGAAGAACTGTAATTTTTTGTCAAAACTTGTCAAAAGAAGTAATACAGATTCCAATAACTAAGGAATATTACACTGAAAATTGTAATTCAAAAGACAAAGTACAACAGAATCATTTGTTTACTAAACAATCTCCTATCGACATTAAAGCTGTTTAGATATCCCACTAAGCATTAACAGATCAAAAAAGAAAAGAATTTACCTGAACAGTTACCCAAACAGCAAGAACAAGAGGAACCCAATTAGATAAAGAGAAAATCCATTTCTCCAAAGCCCATAACATCAAAACCAACGGGATCAACAAAGGAAGATAAGACTTCTCCATCATGACATTGTTGAAAAAGTCCATAACTCCATCAACATTAAACACGCTTCTTTTCTTTCTCCTACCCATTTCAACAAACACCTACAAGATTAAAATATAATCTTTCAAATCTTTTTTCCCCCTTTGAAGTTCTCTGCTCGAATCCACCAAAATCGATACTTTCAAAATTCCCCCACCATTAAAATGGAGGAAACAAAGGAAAGGGGATATGAGAATTGTATTCAGTTGATTCAATTTATATTGGAAAACTCATAAAAGGAAACAAATATCCAAAGAGACAAACTTTGGGTCTCCATTTCTTTTTTTCCTGTAAGAGAATTAAGAACCAGAGACTAGATGGAGAAGAAAAGTCAAAGTCAGTCTAAAGGATACAATACAACTGGAAGAACCGTAATGACTAAACTATAATTAATTAATATTATTTTTCTCTTTTTGGTCTTTAATAATTAATATAATAATATCGTTAAGACTTCAAAAGAAGGGAAAAAAATACCCAAATGAAAGTGATAATATAATTTTTGGCCCCTAAAATTGGAAATTAGATCACTTTGGTACCTAAACTTGGCAACTAGGTGTATTTTGGTTTCCGAACTTAGATTGCGTCAAGATTTGATAATATAATCAATGTTACTGAAATAGGATTGGATCAATCAGTTGGATCGATTGAACAAAAATCCAATCAATATAACAATTCGAATAAAGAAGTTGAATCAATTGAATCATAAACTACTTGAAATTGGTAAAAATAAAAAATCTGAGACAAAAATCAACAGCCGAACAAGTTGAACCAATTTAATTAAAAATTATATTTTTATTAATTTTTTAATTATTGTTGGTCTAGTAGTCAAATCGGTTGAATTGGGAACCAATGGTCTAACCAATTCAACCACTGGTCTGATTAGTAAAACATTGAATATGACGCTCTAATATTGTACGACGTCATTGCTGGAAAATTTAGATAATTTTTTTAAATTTTCAAGTGTTGATGTGGCACGATTTTAAAGTATCACATCATCAAAATTCAATATTTTTCAAATTTAAGGACCAAAATGAATCTAATTGTCAAATTCAAGTGTCAAAGTGAACAAAAAAATATACAAATACAAAAATTGATCTAGTTATCAAATTTCGGGGACAAATTTTATATTATCCCAAAGGAAAAATATAGTTAAGAACATGTTTAATTAATGTAATACGAACGCAGATTTGGATCACCTTTTTGTTACTAAATTAATAAAATACCATTCAAAACCAATGGTTGAATTTTTTCTTAGGGCCCACCAAATGCTTGTCATATTTTTTTAATAAATAATTAAAACATTTTATCAAATTTGTTGAAAAAAGTTATAAATATTATTTATTTATTTATTTAGGTATAAATTTACTTTTTTTGGTTGCTTTTTTTTTATTGACCTTCTAGATTTGATTAAATTTAACTTTTTTAAGGTGATTAAATTTATTTGATTGTTGTTTTAATATTAATCTTATCATACATGTTCTTTTTAATATATTTTTTTAATTCTTAAATAGGAGGATAATGTATTTTAATATACTCAAATTCACGTCTTTCTATATTAACAATAATACCAATACCAATTAAACTAAAACTTGATTGACAATATTATTTGATTATTAAAAAAAGAAGAGAATAGAAAAAATAAGTTCAGATTATTAGAAACGGTTGAAGAATTTATTTGATCATCAAGACATCAACTACCACGAAATTGAAGTAGACCATGGAGGGAAAGGTGTGGTTTACATATATATTTTTTTTAAATAAAAAATAAAAATGAATTTAACATTAAATGTTTATTTTTATTACTTTAATCTTATTTTTTATTAATTTAACCTTTTTCTTCTAAATTTACTTAAATTACTTTTCTTCATATAAAAAAAAACTAATTAAGTTATTAAAATTATCTATAAAAATACCAATGTCGGCACTGTTAATTTTATTTATTTGCGTTAAAAAAATTATCCATGTCGATAATAAAATTAATATTATAATATATTAAGCCAAAAAAAGAATAAATAATTTTTTTCAACGGAATTAATGGTAAATTGACTTGTGACATTAATTTCATAAAAAGTTATATTAATAATTTTATGTAAATGTTTGTCCCCACATCTTATTCTTGGATCCACATTAAGATTAGTGTCCATAGATTTTGCCGCTAACTTTTCATGCTCTCTTTTAGCCATTAAGCTCTTAGTTCTATTCAAAACAAAACAAAATTTGGATCCCTATTTCAAATTATCAAACACGTGGACATCGAATATATATGACAACTATTTTATAGATGGTTCATATGAATCTTTCCATCACATTCAAGTATACCTAGGGATAGTTTATATGAATTAATTCTATATGTTTTTCTTAATCGAACATACACGCAGTGTAATGTTAGAAATTTTTTTTAGAAATTGAAATTAAATTATAATATTTATGATAATAAAAATATAATTTTATCATTTTAATATTTTTTATATTTATAATTTTTAAATAATTAAATTAAATTTTTATCATTTTTAAGGGATTAAAATATTATTTTATCATTACTAATTTAAAATTTTAAAAGGCCTAACTAAAAAATTTTATATTTTAAAGAGGTTGAGTCCCTGCGAGCCCCCTAGTTACACCCCTATATGCGCGTTCAGACAGGAGTCCTTATCAAACCATATAAATCATCTTCACGAATTAAGTCACTCCAAGACACTTTAAACTTATCATTCTTTTACTAGGAAGTGATTGGAAGATAATAGAAAGGGACTTCTTCTTTAGATATTTAGACTAAATTTAATTTCTATAGTTGATATTTTTGGGAGGATTTTACTTTAACAATCCTCGGCCTGAATAAGACTAGGCTTATACCATAAATTGAATGAGGAAACTTGTGATTATACAAAATAAAAAATAATTTTTTTGTTTGACATTTTTTTGTGTGATTTAATTATGATTCGACATTTTTTATTAACGAGAATTATCAAATGAGATGTCTACGTATGTGAGTCTAAATTTTTATAAACTTGAATTATGAGACCACATATCTAATATGAAAAGACTTCTTTTGTCCACATATTGTGTATTTTCATTCCCCAAATATTAAGATTTGTCTAGAGCAACTTACAATGATAAAGTCTTAGCAAACTTGTTAACTTGCAAAAAGTTTAGAATCAACAACTCAAGAATTAATAAATTAATTCTTTTTATAAAATTATTAAATATTTAATTAAAAATAATATAAATATTTTCAATAAATAATATGAGTAGATTTGAAATGGGTTTAGATTAGACATTTACAATAAGTAGGTAGGAAGAAAATTTTAAGCTCATATTTTGAGTCGGGTCAAACTTAGACAAATATAAAATATATTAATATCATCCTTAAATCTAACTCAAATACCTCTAAAGCCGACTCATTAGGGGAGAAATTTATAAAGTGTCGGCTGTTGAAAGCAAATAGGACCCCTAACAGGTCTAACTTAAATGATAGTATTCTCAACAAAAGATCTACATGTAATAAAATATAGGTTTAAATCTAATCATGCACAACTTTAATTTACCTTCTTAAGCAACCCAACGAAATACTCCCATTTTATGAACCTTCCGTTCCTTTAAATACTCGAATTTACATAAAAACGATAGATAAAACTTTTACCAAAAATAATACAAATCCTATTAAAAAATCAGCTCATTAAGTTGGGGTGGTAGACATTATGGAACATATTGGTTGCTTTGACATATTTTCCTTCTAGATAGAAAATGAGATGAGATAGTGGAAGTTATTATTTAACATATTGGCTGCCTTTTGACATTTTGATATGTTGATAGAAAAATGAGATGAAACTAGAGGTGTGCATGGGCCGGGTCGGGCCGGGCCCAACTAAAAAATTAAGCCCGTTTGTCGGGCTCGGGTCGGGCTAGGCTCAAAAAATGGGCTTAAAATTTTGCCCAAGCCCGACCCAAATAAAAATGTTAAAACTCGGGCCCGGCCCGGCCCGCCCATATTAATTTTTATATTATTTTTATATAATTTTAAAATATATATAAACCATCAAAAATACTAAAAACATCAAAATAAATATTTCTCAACAAATTAAAAATAAATTTTAAAAAATATGTAAACTTAAATAACAATAAAATAGATGCAACTTAACAAGTAAATGCCTCTAAAATAATAACAAAATTAACAAATGTCTTTAAAATAATAACAAAATTAACAAAAAAATAAGTTTTATACAATATCTAAACAATAACAATAAAATAGTAGCAACATAATAGTAAAATGGTAACAAAATAGGGAGAAAATAATAAGAAAATAATATTAAATATATATATATTTTTTGTCTTTAGTGAATTCGGGCCGGGCCGGGCCTGGCTTGGGCCAAAATTTCCTTATCCGAGCCCAGCCCCTTTTTTAAACGGGCCTTATTTTTTGGTCCAAGCCCATTTTTCGGGCATATATTTTTGCCCAAACCCTCCCACATTTCGGGCAGGCCTTCGGGCCGGGCCGGGCCGCCCGACCCATGCTCACCTCTAGATGAAACATAGCTCGTTCAATAAATGACAATCCTCAGAATATTCCTTTTTTTTTTACTTTTAAATATCTTTTCATTATCATTTATAGTATAAAAAATTATATATTCTTACCAATTGAGTATTAATTCAATCAGTATAATGGATATTATTGTCAATACAAGAAGACGTGAGTTCGAGTATATTGAAACGTATTATCCTCCTATTTATAAATTAGAGAGAGGATATAAATAATTCTAGGCATTATATTAAAAAAAGTCGATATAATCAAAATTTATAACGAAATTATTAAATATATATATATATATATATATATTCTTAGACTAAATTAATGCTTTCCTTTCCTATGAAAATAGCACTCTCTATCATTTGACATGTTTATGAGTTGGATAGCCCATTTAATTTAGATTTATTTAGATGATGATATATTTTTTTATTTACCTAATTTGATTCAAAATCTAAATTGAATGAAAAAAAATATTTTATTTTTACTTAATTATAAAATATATAAATATTAATAAAAAAATGCAAACTAGCATTTTAATGTTTTGGAATATTAAGCACATATTCATGTCCCGATTCAACTTAGAGTATAGATTTTTTTTATAAATTTATTCATAAACAGAGTTATTATTTTGATTCGAGTTGGATTATATATTGGATAAAGATTTATATTTATATTGGATTAAATTTATAATAAAAATATTATAGATAAGAGGTAGATTGCATTTTGCTCCTTCTATTAAAAAATAGGTAAATTTGTCTTTGTGTGTTAGATCAAAAAACAAACTAATCATTCTGTTAAAAATTAGTTATTGTACGTCAACGTGAGGTATATGTGGCACATTACGTGCTATTGTCGAGTTATTCCATCTAGATCAATTTTTAACAGTACAAATGAATGTAATTTTTAATAGAAAAATGATTTGCTATTTGATCTAACATACAAGAGTTAATTTGTTTATCTTTTAGTATATAAAAAAAATGTAATCTAACTTCGAGTATAAAAACTTCCATAATATTTTTACCAAATTTTAATATATCTTAATTAATATGACAAAATAACTTGTGCTAAATGGGTTCCAACCAGCCCAATGACCCAACCCATCAAGTGCATTCTTTTAGCTTACAGGATATCCATAATTACACGAATATTTAAATATTTAATTATGACATAAAACAAAAGATAAATATATATCATAATGGGTTAGCATTTGGTAACTGAAAATCTATTTTTTTTATTATACAAGCTATAACAGCTAAATTTTAATAGTGTCGAAACAGTGATTCAAAATCATTAAAATTCGACGAAAAAGTTAAAAAAAAAGTACATTCTCGAAATTCCGTTTTAGTAAATCTTATTGTAATTGTCTAAAAACAAACAAATGATTTTTTTTTCTTTTAATTTTTAAATTGAATGTTTATTTTTGCTTTTTTTTTTTTTTTTTGAGATCTACATTGTCTAGACTTATGTGATACATAATCATGCCTTTACATACATATAACCAATTATTTACATTGAAAAAACCAATAAAAATGTAAAAAAGAAACAATACCGTCGCTTTCTCTTCCTTAGAGAGATAAAGTAACCTTGATCTTACACGGTCTTTTTATCAGAGGTGTGTATGTCGACAGAGAATATAATAATTTTTATCTTTAAACAGAGCTGAATTTAGAAAAAAAAATTAAAGATGACGAAATTAAATTATAAATTTTCGAGAGATCGAAATATAATTTTATTTTGTATTAATTTTTTATTTCATCATTTTTAGAAAAGGGCTGGATATTTTTTTTCTGACCAAATTACAATTCTACTATATATAATTTTGTCATTTAATATTTTTTAAAGGGTTGAATTGCAAATTTTCATTTTTGTGTTAGGGCCCCTGCCAGCACTATTTCATTCACCATCGTCCCCGGATGTCTTGATTGCTCCCTCACTTTCCTCTCTCTATCACAATTGAGTGGGTTTGAGACTAGGGTTTGTATTTGAATTGAGGTTTGGGCCTAATTTATGTCTCTACAGTTCTATTGCCGTGCCAATGGTTTAAAATAAGGATGATGACAGAAAAATTATTTAACTTGAGCAAAATTTTCAACGTGATACTTGTACTTTTAGTTTATCCAATCTGGCACCGAACTTTTATTCCGTCTATCATTATGGTACTCCCTTATAATAGTGTTAATTTTAGTAAAAAATTAATACACTAAAAGATAACAGAATAAAAGTTCAAGTACTATATTAGACAAATTGAAAATAAAAATACCACAATAATATTTTGTTGCCATTATCTAGTTTAAAAAATCTATTTAATCAAATACAGCAGTTTTGAGTTTTTTAAGCAATAATTGGTGAAGTGAATGGAACATGTGGTTTAACAATGCCATCTCATGTTTCAAACTAATGACACATAATTTCATTAAGTCCATCTCATGAAAATAATAATCAACAGTTACATGAATATGGATGTGTAGAAAAATTTACCTTCCAGATATATCTATCAACCTAAACATTTGAATAAATTAACGCAAAATCAAATTAAATTGAATTAAATTTAAAATAATCAAAATTTAAAATGATTGGAATTCATAATGACTTGAACAATGAAAATTCGAATCTTAAACTTAAAATTTAACTCAAAGCATTTTAAATCTAAAAAAAATTAAAAATTCGAATTGATCCGATTCAAATTAACTTGTTTACAAACTTTTGTAAGATCCATATTTTGATGCAAGTAGAATGAAAATAATATTTTTTTACCATCGAAATTTACTAAAAAGCTACCTTAGTAGAAGATTCATTGGAGTCCGAATTTTAAATATGATATCATTGAAAAAAATAATCATAAATTTTAAAAAATTAATTTTTATCAACCATAAAATGATTTTTAAAAAAAATACCTACTTTAGACCAAACCCATGTTAGCGAGGTCAAAGCCACTTTACCATAAAATTTATTTAAAATTAAACTGAAATTCAAAATATTGAAAATAGTTGTAGAAAATTCTTCAAATTATAACTTATTTTTAACTATAATAAAGGCATTAATAACAAAATTTCAACGAAAAAGTAACAATAATTGGAAGCTTTAATTAATAATTTAATCAAGGCTTTGAGTTTTCTTTAATTTTACATGTATTAATGTTATATATTTATTTTGATATAGGAGGAAGACAAAATCTTAATAGTAATACGATTAATGTGATTCGAATTTAAATTATACTTAAAGTAGTATATATCCTAATTATCAAATCAACATACGAGTTCAGATTAATTTAATTTTTAATCCGTACATATTTTAATTTAATTTTATAATTACTTCAACATACTATCATTATCGTGTATTATAGTTGTAAAAAATAATTGAAAATTGAATCGTGGAAATTCAACGACATGAAATAATTTAATATTAAATGTTGCAATCATAGGTACTGGCGTTAATCACGCGTTGATATATCCTTTGCTTTCGTCACACACATTCTATTTTCTAACCTAAGTCTTTGGTCATTCTCAAATCCTAAATAAATAAATAAATCCCTCCAATTAGTTTATTCATATTTTGAATTAACAAATTTTCCATTTATTCAAAAAAATGCCCTTCGCTAACATAGTTCAAATTACCATTATTAAAAATTAAAAATGGTTATGAAATTGCCACAGCAGCAGCTTGACGTTTTCAAGTGAATTTCTTAGTTATAATAATTAACATATTAAGCAATGCCTTACGTTATACCCAATTAGTCACCTTTGATTCATGTCCATAGCTATATCTACATGTCTTGGTCATAATAATTATAAAAATGCATCTATACCATGGATTCATTCCTCTTTTAGATTATATTAATTACTTAAAAAGTTGTAATAAAGCCACATCCATGAGTTCAGTTTTTGCACGTAAATTAAAAATTCTAAACTCTAATCATACCATAATTGTTTCCATTTCGAAGGTTATTATAAATAATGTCTTTTTTATGTACACTAATTTAAATTTAAGCTTTATTATGTACAAACATCATATATTGATATACAAATGTTTGTTTGTATTATTGTAAGTTTACATTTTATTGTATGTGAATCTCATTTGAATTATATCTCAAATTTTCGATCTATTTTATTTTTTTATTAAGTTAATCGGATATATAATTATTTGTTATATGCACTTGTACTTGCGCCTTTAATTATACTTTTAAACACATTAAAAAAATGTGTCTTATAGTTAATAATTAGATTGGAGATTCATTAATCGAGCTAAATGAATTTATAAAAACATTATTCGTTAACTGAATTTAAATTTATTGTAGATTAAATTACCTAAATAATTTATTTTTTAATACAAATGCCCAGAATTACCTATAATTTCTTCTCAATACTTAAATAAGAGAATAAATACATTTCAACGCATTTGAACTCATGTACTCTTGCATGGATAACAATATTAATATCAACTGAACTAGAATTCAGTTGGTAAATATCGAAATAATTTAAATTAACAAAATCTGAAAACAAAACATAATGAATATATTAATAATCATTAAATATCAGTTTAATACGTATTAAAAGTATAAATTAAATAAAAATAAATCATGAAAACTTAAGGAAATTATTAGTTACGCAGAGGAATTTTTAAACTTTAAAAGTAATGTTAGGGGTTAACAAATATCTTATAAGATATAATAAAATATTTAAAAATAATTTTAAAAAATACATATCAAATTTTAAAATTGCTCGTAGAATAAAAAAATATATTATCAATGTATTGAATACTAACCCTTAAACTTAATTTATAATTAAAATAATATTTAAATATCAAATTTTGATAACTCAAAAAATAATTATATATATTTAAATTTCCTTTAGATAAAATGCCGACTCCTTCGGCCAAACCCAATTTACCCACGTTTTCTTCTGCACTGCTAGTAGTAATGAATACTTTGTTCAGTCAAGCACGTTTCATGCTTCTGAATAATTTAAGGGAGGAAAAAACAATGATAGATTAATATTTAGTACTTACTTAAACTTGCATTAGTTTTCCACTTAATCCATTTTCTCAATTTTATCCATGAATTTGGATTTTTTTTTTTTTGTAAAGACGTCACTTGAAAATTTTTAGAAATTTTATATAAAATCTAAAAATACAAAAAATAAAATTTATTAAAAAATAAATTTAAAAAAAATAAATCACATCAATGATATAATCTCAAAATACCATGCCATCGTATCTTAACGAAATTAAAATTCAGTGATTAAATTTAAAAAAGTTTCCAAGTTAGATTGCACAATTTTAGAGTGCTATTCTATTATAAATTAACAAAATTTAAATTTAGTGACTAAATTTAGAAAAGTTACTAAATTTCAAGACTAATATGTATAAAAAATTGGTAAGTTTAAAAATTAAATTTTTTATAAAAAAAGAACTATAAAGAAAAAAAAATTCATTTTCACCTAACAGCACCACATTTCATATTTCTTAAAACAAAAAACACATTTTCATGGTAAAAATATTATGAAAGCCCCTACACTAGGAGTTAGATTATATTTTATCTTTTTTACTCAAAAAAGAGCAGATTAATATGTTTGATCAAAGAGTGAACTAGTAATTTATGTTAAAATTTTTATCCATTTTTACTATTAAAACTTGACGTGACTGATAGAATAACTGAGAAGTTAAATGTGACATTTTAACCTATGAGACCAGTTTTTAATAATAAAAATAACTGAAAATTTTTACAGAATAATTAATTTACTCTTTAATTTAATGTATAATGATTAATTTATCCTTTTCTGAATAGAGGAGAGAAAATACAATAATACTCCTAGTATACCGAATTTCATTTTCAACATCAAAAGGAGAAAAATAGGCCAATATTTGCATTGATTCGTTAACTCTGTGTTGGCATAATTATATCTATCCGTCAACTGTTTTGATCCATCGCTGTGTTTTCTTTGACCAAAGGAAAGGAATTCCAGTAATCCATTTCCTTAAAAAACAAAAGTTGTTGATTAAGTACAGTAAATTAGGTGAAGAAGCTTTCAAACTTTTCTGCACACACATATATATATATATAAAGCTTGCCCATGGCTGTTGCTTATTAAAGTTTCATTTTCCAGTTCAAAATTGAACCATGTCGTCATCATCATCATCGTCATCATCATCTCTTAAAAAAACAAGCACAAGTTGCAGTGAAGATGAAGGTGATCATCATCAACAGCAGCTGAGGAGAGGACCTTGGACTATAGAGGAAGATTCAGTCCTTGTTCATTACATTGCTCGACATGGTGAAGGTCGATGGAATTTTCTTGCAAAACATGCAGGTAACTGATAAAAGAAACAGCTGGTATTATATGTTGAAACAAGACTAAAACCCTTTTTTTGTTGGCTTTAAGGTTTAAGGAGAACAGGCAAGAGTTGCAGGTTGAGATGGTTGAATTATTTGAAACCAGATGTTAAGCGTGGGAACCTTACTGCTGAAGAACAGTTTTTGATCCTTGAACTCCATTCTAAATTGGGTAACAGGTATGTCTGTCTGTCTTAGGGGTGAAGGAGAAGTTTATCTTTGCTTGTTATTTTAGAATTTTTAAGGCATCAAATTGAAACAATTTCACTTTTTTGGAAGGTCAGTGTATTTTTACCATTAAATTAAATTATAATTTTAAAAACTTTAAGGAACTAAAATAATAATTTGCCATTTTGGGCCTGCCCCCTTGACGCAGATTAAACTTTTCATCTTTTGGAGGATTAAAATGTATTTTTACCATCAAACTAACATATAATTTTAAAAACTTCAAGGGACTAAAATAATAAATTTTCAATTTTGGGCTTACCTCCTTGGCATATATGTATGTTTTTTCAGATAAAAGTTGGCTGTTTTGATCGGGCATGACATTGTGTTTGTGAATTTTTTTAGGTGGTCCAAGATTGCACAGCATCTGCCTGGAAGAACCGATAATGAGATCAAGAATTACTGGAGAACCCGTGTGCAAAAACAGGCTCGGCAGCTTAACATCGATGCTAACAGCGCGGCGTTTAAGAACATTCTCCGATATTATTGGATGCCAAGATTGGTTCAAAAGATGGAAGAGTCGTCGTCACCCTGTTTTTCATCGACAGTTATTCCTCGGAACCAACCGTTAACGAAGACCGATTACGTTGACGGGAATTCGTGTGTTTCTTCATTAGAACATGTGGATAATATGAAAATGTCCCAATTTGGGATATTTGGTAACAATGATTGCAATAGTAATGCTCTTGCAAAGGATTGGTACGGTTATGTTGGTGATAATGGTAGCTATTGCCATGGCATGGAAACCATCAACATGGCGTCCACGTCAGCACTGGTCGGGGAGGGATTTCCGACCTCCGCCGGGGCTTGCCACTTGGCGGATGATAATTGGGTTAATGATGGTTTCGTAGATGGGATATGGAGCATGGGGGAACTATGGGAACCTAGAAATGCATTGCATTGAAGTGAACCTTGTCAATTTTTTTCTTTCGTAAAATTGTGATTTTGGTACTTCTACTATATTTAAATTTAAAATTTAATCCCTATACTTCAATTTAGCGTGATTTTCATCATCTACTTCTAAACACTTTTAATTACCTTGGTTAAAATGTTATCATGGATTTTTATTTAGTACCCCTTCCAACACACGCATAAATTCATCTCGAGTTTTTTAAAAAAAATTAGTGTTAACGTTTTAACTGAACTAGTCCTATTTAGACTACTTAGTGACATTATAAAAATAAAAGATCAAATTATCTCAAATTATTGTATAGGGACTAAATTTTAAATTTGAACATAGTTAAAATCCAAATTCAAAATTTGAAAGTTTTTCCTTTTGACAGTTCACCAATAGTTCATAACCTTTTTTTTTTTTTTCTTATTTTTGTCCAAAAGTTACAGTTGGATTCAAAGTTTCTTAAGTTAGTGACTATAAACTGTTAGATAATTTAGAATAATGAATAAACATGTTTGTTTGTTTGTTTTAGGGAACCAATATATGTAATCTTTTTCTTACTTTCCTTTTGGATGGTTTAATGTTTTGGTATGATTAATGTATATTCGTATTTATTTTACTATCCATAAATATTAATTTTTTTAATTTATAGTTGTTTCTTTTAATAATATTAATTTTAGAATTTAAATTTAATTTTTTAAAAATATAATATATTAATATCTACGTGAAATGATAGATGATTTGTATTTATATTTTCGATCAACATTCATTTCGAATTTGATAGAAACCTTATTCTAACTTTTTTTTTTCGCCTTTATCTCCAAGTCAAAGTTGATGCCATGTTTAGAGAAAATGAAATAAATCCAATTTATGAAGAAAGTTGTAGTTTTGATTGTCATCATATAAGCTCCAAATTATTTCACAATCAACAATTTAGTCGGTTCATCGATATTGACCCTCCCTAAATAGCAAGTAAATTCATATTTAAAGTGTCTAATAAAATGAAAATTTGAAAGACTGATTAGAAAATGATACACAAATCACAAGAATTAAATCATAATTTTATTATTTTTGGATGGCTAAACTGTAAATTTATTATACATTAACTTAAAAAATTATGTTTATTTTGGTCATTGAACTTAAAAAATTATATAAAATTTCATGTGATGATTTTGTACAATCTCAGAGTGTCACATTCAATATTTTAATAACTAGACTAGTGGTTGACCACTAGTTCCCGATTCAACCAGTTGAACTGTCGATTTTTATCTTAATTTTCGATTTTTACCAGTTTCAAGTATTTTTTGAGTCAATCGGTCCAACCTCTTTATTCTAACCGTTATATTGATCAGTTCTCTATCCATTTGATCTAGCTTTCAGTAATATTGGACACATCACCAATTCTTAACAAGATCCAAGGTAAATGACCAAAATAAATTTAATTACCAAATTTAAGAACCAAAATAAATAAATAAAAATACAAATATCAATATGAACTTAATTATCAAATTTAAAGTTCAAAAATTAATATTATGTCTATATTTTATATTCATATTTAAATATATATTACAAATTAAAAAAAAATTACTCATCCAAAATCTGTGAATATGAACCATGATATTCATTATGCAATAATTGTGATTAGTTTACTGTTATATCAAATCAAGATGTCGAGGGCTCGACAAAGAAATGCAAACCTATCCATTAATCCAACGGCCTAAAAACCAATGGAATCAACCATAAATTATTGGGAAATTATTTGCTCCATTTTCAATCGAGATAAAAAAATTTGGGGATAAAGCATAATTTAATCCCTGAATTTGATATTTTTTTTATCTTGATCCTTAAACCTTTTTTGTCCACATTAGTCTCAGAACTTTACAGCTTTTCCAATTGTACCCTAAACTTAAATTCTATTGAACTGTGATTACGTGACACTATGAGATTTTACCACATTATTATTTAAAAATATTTATTTTTTAAGCTCAGTTAGATATACTGATAAGGTACATTACATTTTTAAAGGACGAAACAATAGGCGAGTATGGGCATTAACCTCTTGATTAAAAGGGGTAATTGCAAGTTTTGCCTCTCATAATAATTAATTAGTTAATTTAAGTTTTTTTAACCCTTTTAATCAAAGAAAAATTTGCATTTTTGGCCCATGCTAAAAATAACAATTCAATTTTATAATACTTAAAACAATTTATTTAGCTTTAACCCCCTAAAATTTTATAAATTTATCTTGCCCCTTTGAAAAAAATTGGCTTCATCCTTGCTCCCAGCCTCCCAGGTAGGGACCTCGGTCCCTTTAGTTAAATGGGATAATTAGAAGTTTAGTGCCTCTTGATAATTAATCAATTCATTTAAGTATTTTTTAAATTTTAATCCTTTTTAGTTATTGAAATTTTACATTTTTAGCTCTTTCAAAAAATTAATAATTCAATCTAAACCCGTTTAACAAACAAAAAAAAAGAAAGAAAGAAAGAAGAAGCTCTAGCCCCCTAAAATTTTATAAATTTATCTTACCTCCCCTCAAAAAAATTATGGCTTCATTTTTACTCTCAAAGAAAGAATTCATTTTCGAATCTCGAAAATAACATTATTGAAAAAAAAAATAAGTACTTACAAATATAAAAGATATCTTAGTTCCACCGGAAAGTAGGGAACGTGGAGAACACGTATAGTAGATTACATGGGATTTGGAAGCTAAGGAATTCCTTGTCACATAGATTGCGGAAACTTTATCTCCATCAACCCTTTTTTTCTCCCATCTTTTAAATTTATTAATTTGTCAATTTGGTCATTTTCAAATGGAAGCGTGGTGAGATGAAACTCTGTTTCTTTGGGTCGCTCTCTTTATATATATCTTTTAAAGATACTTAGTGTTTTAGTTCCTTTCCATGCATGAATTGATCACGATGGTTGATCTTCAAATCTCATGGCGGGCCATCAAAAAACCCTTCCCATGTCACTCTTTAATCTCATCTCCTTTCAACATATGTTAGAGGGTCCTGTTTGAATACAGGGACGAAGCAGTAGGGGTTAGAGTTGAATTTTTTTTAGAGGAATAAAGTGTAATTTGGTTGTTAC
Organism: Gossypium stocksii; assembly: GCA_020496765.1. NCBI lineage: Eukaryota > Viridiplantae > Streptophyta > Magnoliopsida > Malvales > Malvaceae > Gossypium > Gossypium stocksii. The sequence goes on along the minus strand of CM035627.1, from coordinate 115,009,729 downwards.
ATTGACATAAAATTTCAAATTTTTTAAAGGGATTGTACTGAAATTTTACCATTTTTGGAGCAAAACTTTAGATTTATTAAATTGGGATGGTTTGAGTAAAATATTAGACCTAAAAAATGAGTTCGAATAAAAAAAAAATTATGTCCGTTTTAAATATAGATCAGATTCGGATTTCAATATTAAAAAATTGAGTCAACTCATCTAATCATTTTTGAGTTTATAATATATTTTTTTCTTTTATATTTTATATGTTGTATTTATGTCCTTTGAAATTAAATATATTATGTTATAGTTGAATATTAAAAATATATGAAGGTGCTTATGTTTAGGATTTTAATAAAAGAGAAATTATGTAAAAGATATATATAATTATTAAATATTAAATAAAATAATTATATTAAAAAATATTAAAATACAAATCAGTTTAAAATATGTTTTAATTGATGATTTGAATGTGGATAAAATTATATGTTTATATTACGAGTTAAATAACTTAAATAAATATAAAATATATTAATATTATATATAAATTCAATTTAACTCACTCATAAATGCCTTTGTTGAGTTGATATTTGGTAGGGAATAACAGGTCATTAATCATGATAGGCTCAAGAAATTGGAATGGGAATTTTATATGATCGTATGTGGTCCAAAAATAAAATTAAAAAAAAGAAAAGAAAAAAGAAAGAGTTGTACTTGTAGGTGAAGTGTGAATCTTAAACAAGTCAAATTGTAAGGCTTGAAAGGATTGAATTGCTTTAAAGATTGAAGTGAAAAAAAAGTTACTGTAGCAATTATCTCAATAACACAAGTTGTAGATTTTTGGCATGATTGATGGAACTTACATATAAAAACAAAGAGTTCAAAAGGTATTGGAACAACATCCTTGATGGAACTTACAAGTTAAATCAAGAATTTCACCCTTTTTAAAAAATATAACTAATGTTAATTGAACGAATCGATTTGGGTCGTCCGGTCGGATTAGTTAGATCGAAAATTAATTAGGATGTCGAGTTAAAAAAGGGTTTTGAACTGATTAACTTGAGAATCGATACAAATATGTTGAATCGAACTTTTAAATTTTTAATAATTTTTAATCGAATTGGTTGAATCGATTGGACTGACGAACCAGTGATTTGACCGGTACGACTATCGGTTCGGTTTCAAAAACATTGAACATAAGTGATTCTTAGTTAGCTAGCGGGTTGAATTGAATTAGTTGTTGAAATTGAAATTTAAAATTTAAAAAAATAGAGAGATTGAATTCTTAGAATTGAAACTATATAGACTAAATTAATATTTGAAAAAAATGCATAGATTTATAACATATTTTAAAATTTTTTATCCAAATCCGAGGATGAATCTTTACTTGATTCCTTGGATAGTTTTATTTGGGGAATAATTTAGGGTTCCTTCATAAACGTTATTCTATTTTATTTTATGACTCAATTAATGCGAAAATGCAAATAATCATGAAAAAGAAGAGGGTAAATTCTACCAGTATTCACTCAATTATGAGCAACTTTTTGTTTTAGTCACTCAATTAAAAAAAAGTTATAAATTCGTGACCTGTCAGTTTTTAATTGGTATAATAACAAAATTGATCATTGATATATTTTTTAAATTTGATCCCGATTTTATATAAAATTATAAAAATATCGTTAAAAATAAATGTAGCGACGTAAAATTTGCTTCGGGTCGCTAATTGTGGCGATTTATTGAAAACTTTGAAAAATATCGAATTTTGATTTTATTATGAAAAGGGAGTCACCACCGATCCTTTTTCCTAGGTGTGATCGGACACCTATAAAATTCATTTTAAAAAGGAAAATCAGGCTTAGGTCTACATTTGAAATCCAGAGAAAAATAGTAGGGTTCGGGAGTCGGTTACGTGCGGGGAAGGTATTAGCACCCCGCGACGCCCAAAATCGATATCTTAATAAACACATGTTGTCTTAATTTTCAAAAAGGCGAGTTCAATTTAGAATTTAATCATGACCCGATCAAAACACGAGAATTTTAAGATTTTTTTTTTTTTTTGATTTCTTAAGAGGATATCTCGCTTTTTTTACATGAACCTATTGTGATTCACCCAACATAGCGATGAAGTCACAGGCTTAATGTTAAAATCGACATATTGCCTCATTATTTTCTTAAAACATGAAAAATAAAAGTTCTTTAAAAAGTAATATTGATGTTGAAATAAGATATGAACAAATATGCTAAATTCGGAGGTAAATAATGATAGAAAGTAAAAAAATACGAAACAAATAATATTTAAAACATAAAAAGAGTATACGTGGCAATGATAGTCACAACAATGCTTATGGCGATAATAATAGTAATGATATAACTACGAAATATTAGTGAACATATGTATATATAAAACATATAATACTAGGTTTAAGAAAAAGATATAGGTACAATAAATATTAAAAATAACCATGCTAAAATAATTAATGATAAAAAGAAGTAATAAATAAAAAATAGTGAAAATAATAAGTATAGTATTAAAAATATACATGATACAGTATAGACATAAAATATTAAAAATATATAAAATATATTAAAAGTGGTAAAATATGTACGCAGTATGGCATCAAGATATATACATAATGCATAAAATATAACATAAAAATATACATGTAATATACAAAAATATATAATAATATTAAGAATATATATACATAAAATGGTAGATACAAAATAAATAAGTAGTGAAATAAGAGGTACATAAAATGCGTATATATTTGGGAATAAAAAAAATTATTAACATAAGCAATAATAAATGATAAATAATAATTACGTATATAATAATAATAGAAATAATAAGTATAATAGTAGTAGTGACAAGATAATATAAATTATGTATACATAAAATATAATAATAATAAAAAGAAAAGCCCTAAAAAAGGAATACCGAGGTAAATTAATAAAATGTAAACAAGGATTAAATTGGGAGCAAAATAAAAGACGGGGTAAATTTTAAAATAAAAACATAGGGTAGGGACCTATTAGAAAACGCGTGAAACAAAAGGGGACCAAAAACGCAATTTTTCCAACTATTTCAAAACGCACAGCAGCAAGGGGATTAAATTGAAACACGGAACAACTTCCAGGGCCAAAATTAAAATAAAAATAACTTGATTGTAAAGTAATAAAAAGGCGGAAGGGCTAAAAGTGCAATTAGCCCTTCCGTTGAAAAACACGCGGATCCTAGGTGGGTTTGGATCGGGTCGGGTCGGGTAGGCATAAAACGACGTCGTTTTGGGGGTTTAAGGCCAGCCCCAAAACGACGTCGTTTCGGGGTTTTATAAAAAACAAGTTTTAGCTTTTTTTTTTCATTTCTGCTGCTGTTTCTTCAAAAAATGAGAGAAGGCTCTCTCTTCTTCTCTGGGCAAGCCCAGATTCCGACCAGGAGGGCCACCGCACACCGCCGGAGTTGCCGACGCCGGCCACCGCACGCGGTGGCCGGAAGTTGAAAAGGTAAGTTTTTTTTTTTTAGTATTTCCCCTCTTATTTAAAATATTTATTATGAAATTTTTAAAAAAAAAAAGAAGAAAACAAGAAAAAGAAAACCGATTCTAAAACAAAGAAAACGAAATAGATATAGGATACTAGATCACCTTAAAGCTCCTGATTCAGATTTTTCCTCCGATTGTTTGATGCTATTATCTGTTAATATCCGGAATCACTGTTTACATGTGTTTGAATGCTTCTATTTCTCTGATTGATTTCCAAAAAAATCTTCCCCCCTTTTAAAATGTTTTTAGATTCAGCTTTATAGCCGATTTTGATTACATTATTTTATCATTTTTCTGCTCTTGTTTGCGTATTCGACTACTTCTGTCTCTGCTGTATTTGCTGTCGTTTCGCAGGGCATGGGAACCATGCGGTGGCAGAGTCGGTAGCCGAACGTCAGACAGTTGGTGGTGGTGGTTGCGGCTCTGGCAGAGGCAAGTGGAGAGGGTGGTTGCGGCGCTGACTTAGCAGCTAGGGTTAGGGTTTCAGTTTTTTTCTTTTTGTCTCTGTTTTGGGCCTGTTTGTTGGTTAAGTGGGCTTACCGGGTTTGGGTCTTGGGTTTGGTTTTGGGATGGGGCAAAATTGGGTTATTTTGTAATGGATTTTGGGTTATTCAAATGGGCAAAATTGGGCTTACAACAGCTGCCCCTCTTTGCTCATTGTCGTGTAACGGGGATAGAGCAAAGACACAATGAAAGGCCAATTTTGCCTCGTCTTGTCGAGTCTGGACTTCTTTTGTGCTCTTTTTGTCCAGTTCCCCTTGTAGTCCACCGCATCTTGTAGCTTTAAGTTCAATCCATTGCGACTTCTGAGCTCTGACTTGTAGTCTCGATCAATTTGCATTTTCAAAGGCATAAAGTGATCTTGTTCTTCTGCAACTTCAAAGATGAGATCTTGTATCTTCAGTCTGCTCTGCTATAACTTTAGAAAGATGAATCTTGTGACTTCAATCTGCGCCTCTGCGACTTCACTGGGGATGTAAGGTCTATATCTTTGATTGGGTCCCTTGTAACTTCAAAGAGGCACAATTTGTATCTTCAGCTGGCTCTATTGCAGCTTTAAAGAGACGAAATCAAAAATTGCTCGACCTGCGTATTCTCGCAATATAGGTTAGTTTTTTTTTTTTTTTTTTTTTGTTGAAACATAAGTTGCGAATACCTTAGTGTGCAAACTGAGGTTCAACTCACTTCTCGTAATATGAGTCAACTTTTGAAAAGCAAATGTTAAGAATAGAATTTGAAAATATCCAGACATGAGGATCGAGGCTTAACTCACCTCTCGCAATATGAGTTGATTTTGAAACCTAAATTTAAAACTGAAGAGTTCAACTCACCTCTCGCAATATGAGTTGATTAAAGACTGAAATTGAAAACAGAAATCGAAAATACCTCAGCGTGACCTGAGGCTCAACTCACCTCTAACTCACCTCTTGCAATCTAAGTTGGATAAACAGAAACTAAAAGTACCTCAACGTGTCTTGAGGCTCAGCTCACCTCTCGCAATATGAGCTGATTTTTTGAAACATAAATTAAAGACAGATGTTGAAAACATCCCGTCGTGACTTGAGGTTTGACTCACCTCTCGCAATATGAGTCAATAACGAAAATTAAAAAATACCTCAACGTGTCTTGAGGCTCAACTCACTTCTCGCAATATGAGTTGATTTTTGAAAGACGGAAATTAAAAATACCTCAACGTGTCTTGAGGCTCAACCCAGTTCTCACAATGTGAGTTGATTTTTGAAAGACAAAAATTGGAAATACCTCAACGTGTCTTGAGGCTCAACTCACTTCTCGCAATATGAGTTGATTTTTGAAAAATAGAAATTTAAAATACCTCAACGTGTTTTGAGGCTCAACTCACTTCTCGTAATATGAGTTGATTTTTTTTGACAGACAGAAATTAAAAATACCTCAACGTGTCTTGAGGCTCAACTCACTTCTCGCAATATGAGTTGATTTTTGAAAGACAAAAATTTAAAATACCTCAACGTGTTTTGAGGCTCAACTCACTTCTCGTAATATGAGTTGATTTTTTTGACAGACAGAAATTAAAAATACCTCAACGTGTCTTGAGGCTCAACTCACTTCTCGTAATATGAGTTGATTTTTGAAAGATAAATTAAAACAAATCAGAATTGCAAAACATATTATCTGGTGGGACTCAAGTGTCCTTATCAAAACTTCTTACTTTGCTGGAGTACCTGCGTATATCATGCATGATGTTATCGTGATATGCATATGCTGGTCCTAAATGCCGCCATGCCTACATGATTATGCTATGTGTCTGGGGCTCTTTTGCCATATATCCCTTCTCATCATGATTCTTGTGATGATCTGCATCCATTACTTTGACTCCGGGTTTTCTTTTCAGGTCTTGTACCCGTCCTTAAGTTCAGCAAGTGATCTGCGTTTCTTAGATATCACTTGTTTGGTATATGTTGAACTTTGTTCCTGCTTTGAGATTCTTGCGTCTGTCTAGTTTTCTATCCGAGTAATACTCAACATTTCTTTTGTACAAAGCATGTCACATTACTATTTATCAATTAAATAAACATAATAAGATGCATGCAAATGGTCAGATAGGCATGAGAAAAAGACTTCATATTAATTTCAAAGGTAACAAACAAAGAAAGTTCGCCAAAGATAAAAGTGTTATGAAAGAAAATGAACCGCATTGGTGGATACAAATGTTCTAGATATTCAATACATAAACTCTGCCACGTTTCTCAATCAAGAATTTTTTCTGAGTAAGACTTCTTGTGTAGAAGACCTCGAGTGTTCAGAAATGCTTCATACTATAGCCTGGTCACTTGGCCCACTGTTCAAAATTACTTCTGCCCCTTGGGCCCAGATTTGCTTTATTAGGACGCCCTTTCAGGTTTTTCATCCCAATGTTCTGTGTTTGACCAAGGCGCCCTTTTCGGGTTTTCACCTTGATCTCCTCTTTTTTTTTTTTTTTTTTAAGTGTAGTATTTCTTCACAACATCGGAGTTTACTGGATTTGGTAACTCCTTCCCATCCATTTCTGTGAGAATCAAAGCCCCACCAGAGAATGCTTTCTTCACGACGTATGGTCCCTCCCAATTAGGTGCCCATTTCCCTCGCAAATCTTTTTGTATTGGGAGGATCTTTCTCAAAACGAGTTCTCCTTCGTGGAATTCTCTTGGCCGTACCTTCTTGTTATGGGCCGCAATCATTCTCTTCTGGTACATCTGTCCATGACAGATTGCCTTTAAGCGTTTTTCTTCGATGAGATTCAACTGATCATAACGAGCTTGGACCCATTCTGCCTCCTCGAGTTTTGATTCCATTAAGACTCGTAGGGACGGTATCTCAACTTCAATAGGTAGCACGGCTTCCATCCCATAGACTAGAGAGAAAGGAGTTGCCCCTGTAGATGTCTGTACGGATGTGCGATATGCAAACAGAGCGAATGGCAGCTTTTCGTGCCAGTCCTTGTAGGTCTCTGTCATTTTGCCGATGATCTTCTTTATGTTCTTATTAGCTGCTTCAACAGCTCCGTTCATCTTCGGGCGATAAGGCGAAGAATTATGATACTTTATTTGAAATTGCTTGCACACTTCTGTCATCATTTTATTGTTCAAATTCAAGGCATTATCTGAGATGATTCTTTCAGGCAAACCATATCGACAAATGATTTCTTTTTTCAAGAATCTACAGACGGCGGTCCTTGTCACATTAGCAAATGAGGCAGCTTCCACCCATTTTGTGAAATAGTCGATGACCACGAAAATGAATCGGTGCCCATTAGAAGCTTTGGGAGAAATCGGCCCTATAACGTCCATACCCCACATTGAAAAGGGCCATGGAGACGTCATAACATGAAGGGGAGAAGGAGCTACATGAATTTTGTCGCCATAAATTTGACATTTGTGGCACTTTCTTGCGTAGCTAATGCAATCCCTTTCCATCGTTGACCAGTAATACCCGAGTCTCATAATTTTTCTGGACATAGTGAAGCCGTTGGAGTGGGTCCCACATATTCCTTCGTGAACTTCTTCAAGTATTTTCTTGGCTTCAGTAGTATCTACACATCTCAGAAGCACCTGATCTTTACCCTTCTTGTACAAGGTGTCCCCATCAAGAACAAATCCCGCTGACATTCTTCTGATTGTCCTTTTGTCATTCTCGTTTGCTTGCTCAGGATACGTTTGATTCTTGACGTACTCTAAGATATCATGGTACCATGGTCGTTCATCAGCCTCTTTCTCAATGCTATAACAATGTGCAGGGACCTCGTATATGCTCATCTTGAGGGGCATTATCTCTGCTTCTTTATTTGCTTTGAACATTGAGGCTAAGGTGGCCAATGCGTCAGCCAATTGGTTATCTTCTCGTGGGAAGTAATTAAAACTTATTTCTTTGAAATCTTTGATCAATTCAGCTACCAGATAGCTGTACTTAATCAACTTTGAGTCCCTCACTTCCCAATCTCCACGGATTTGGTAGATCACTAAAGCTGAATCCCCGTATACCTCTAGGATCTCGATGTTTCGTTCAGTGGCTGCCCGTAGTCCCATGATACAAGCCTCATATTCTGCTATGTTGTTGGTGCAGAAGAAATTGAGCCTAGCAGTGAAAGGGTAATGGTCTCCTTCCGGTGATATTAAGACTGCTCCAATTCCATGCCCCAGAGCATTCGATGCACCATCAAAGCTCATCCTCCAAGGCGTCCCTTTTGATGACTCACATTCTTTCTCTGTGATGCACATCAAGTCCTCATCCGGGAAATCAAATCTCAGGGGCTCATATTCTTCTGTTGTTCGAGCCGCCAAGAAATCAGCTATTGCACTCCCTTTCACCGATTTTTGGTTCACATAGATGATATCGTATTCTGATAAAAGGATCTGCCATCGGGCCATTCTCCCCGAGAGTGCGGGTGATTCCATCATATATTTTATCGGGTCTAGCTTTGAAATCAACCATGTCGTGTGATACAACATGTATTGCCTGAGTCTCCGAGCTGTCCAAACCAAAGCACAACAGAATTTTTCGATTGATGAATACCTTGCTTCGTATTCTGTAAACTTTTTGCTAAGGTAGTATATCGCCTTTTCCTTCTTTCCCGACTCGTCGTGTTGCCCGAGTACACAACCCATTGAGTTTTCGAACACCGTTAAATACAAAATCAAAGGCCTTCCTGGAGTTGGTGGCACTAGCACTGGAGGGCTAGACAAATATTGTTTTATTTTGTCAAAGGCCTCCTGGCATTCTTCATCCCATGCCCCAGGGTTGTGTTTTCGAAGAAGTCGAAAGATGGGGTCACACTGATTGGTGAGTTGAGCAATGAATCGGGCAATGTAGTTTAGCCTTCCCAAGAATCCTCTGACCTCTTTCTGTGTACGCGGAGGTGGTAATTCTTGAATGGCTTTTATCTTTTCTGGATCCACCTCGATGCCTCTTTCACTGACGATGAAGCCTAGCAACTTTCCCGAGGTAACCCCGAATGTACATTTAACTGGATTAAGCCTTAGCTGAAACTTTCTCAGTCTTTCAAATAACTTTTTGAGGTTCACAATATGTTCCTCTTCTCCTCGGGATTTAGCAATCATGTCGTCAACATAGACTTCTATCTCTTTATGCATCATATCGTGAAATAATGTCACCATGGCCCTTTGATACGTGGCCCCGGCATTCTTGAGCCCGAATGGCATCACCTTGTAACAGAACGTTCCCCACATCGTTATAAAAGTGGTTTTCTCCATATCCTCGGGAGCCATTTTGATCTGATTATACCCCGAAAATCCATCCATAAAAGAAAATAATGAATGCTTCGCCGTATTGTCCACCAATGTGTCGATATGTGGTAAGGGAAAATTATCCTTAGGACTTGCGCGGTTCAGGTCACGATAATCCACGCACATTCGCACTTTACCATCCTTCTTTGGCACTGGGACAATATTAGCCACCCATTCTGGATATCTGGAAGCTTGTAGGAAGCCTGCATTAAATTGCCTCTTGACTTCCTCTTTTATCTTCAGCAGCATTTCGGGCCTCATTCGCCTTAATTTTTGTTGGATGGGTTTACATTCGGGTCTCAGCGGGAGCTTATGAACCATTATGTCCCCGTCCAATCCCGGCATATCCTGATAGGACCATGCAAACACGTCTTTGTACTCATGAAGCAAATCAATCAAATAATGCCTGGTGTCCTCTGAGAGTGAGGTCCCAATCTTCACTTCTTGCTTATTTTCATTAGTGCCCAGGTTTATTGTTTCAACAGATTCTTGATGAGGTAGAATCTGTTTGTCCTCTTGTTCCACCAACCTTAGCAAGTCAGGAGACGAGACATAGTCTTCGGCATTTCCCTCATCCTCGAATTCTCCTAGACAAACGGTCCTTTCAAAATCGATTTCAAGATTGGTAACGGGTTCGTTCATGTCATTGGCATCTGAACACCTGAAAATTGAACGGGAAAGAGAACGCTATAGAGGAACATTCAAGTTTTGGCAATAACAAACAAAACATTATGGCATGGTATGAGGTAAGTGCAAGAACAGGTCATGAAATGAAAGAACAATTAGGGAGTAGATGCAAATGCAAAAAGTTATGACAAAATGCTTCTTCATTAATATTCATTTAATAGATCAAGAGCAAATGCAAGCTCTTACAAAAGAATTCTATTATATCTAAGGACACAATAGAGGGTTAACGTTGAGCATTACTCTGAAGACTTAAAAACTACAAGAAGATCTTCAGCGGTCCAATTGTTCAATTTGAAACCAGGAGGGCAAGGGTGTATTCTTGAGATGTCTTTGCCTGCAGCAATATCAACTTCTTTGTCAATAACATTTATGTTGACATTTCGAAAACCCTTTTCGATTGATAGCAGCGTGTTTCGCGAGCTATTTTGTCCAGGGTATATCTTTCCCGCAGACGTAAATGTTTTTGACAAAGGAGGATACTAGATGGGCTCCCATTCTGGTTCTCGACCCAAGGTTCTTGCGATCCTTCTTTCTTGGTCCTTCTTCCATTGTTTCTTTAAGTGACACGCCTTCGGTTGGAATCCCAGACCAAACCGAGCCTTGTGAGGGACTGGCTTCAGGGCCCTAACTATTCCTTGCTGAAATTTCCCTAGACCTTTCCTTGCTCTAGCTCCTTTTCCTACCGTCAACTTAATCCCCATCTTTGTGTTCCTTGATAACTTGGGTACGGGGATCCTATTTCCCTCCGCGACAAATGTAGCATTGACAAACTCAAGGGATCGGAAAGAGCACTCTAATGCATCTTGGCTTACTTCGACATAAGGTGCATCGGCAGAGATGGATGCGACAATATCTTCTTCGCCCTCGACTGTAACCAGACAGCCGTCCATGATGAATTTCACTTTTTGATGAAGAGACGATGGAACTGCACCCGCAGAATGTATCCAGGGCCTTCCCAGGAGGCAGTTGTACGATGGTGTGATATCCATGACTTGAAATTCCACCTCGTAGACGTAGGGGCCTACCTCTAAAGGGATCTCGATCTTTCCTATTACTTCACGCCTCGTCCCATCGAAGGCCCTTACCGTGGAATGACAGGGCCTTAGGTAGGACAAATCTATTGGGATTCGAGATAGTGTAGCCAATGGCATGACATTGAGTGCTGATCCATTATCAATGAGCACATTAGGTACGATGTAACCCTTGCAGCGGGTTGTAATATGCAGCGCTTTCACCAAGCCCCTACCACCGGGCGGTATTTCATCATCGCTGAAGGATATGAAATTGACCGCATTCAGATTGTTTACCCATTTGTCAAGTTTTTCCACGGATATGTTGTTTGCTACGTAAGCTTGGTTTAATACTTTCAACAATGCGTTCCGGTGTGGCTCTGAATTTAGTAGTAGGGATAGTACCGAAATTTTTGCCGGCTGCTTGCTTAGTTGTTCCACTACGTTGTACTCGCTGTGCTTAATAAACTTCAGAAATTCTTGCGCCTCCTCTTCATCCACGGCCTTCTTAATTCCTGGTTCAGGCAAAATTTCATGTTCATCTTCAATCTCGTGCGCTGGCGCCTTCCCTTTCTGTTTCAAATCATTGATTTTCTTTATTGGCTCTACCTCCTTGGAGTAACATCTCCCGCTACGAGTAAAATGGCCCACTTCTCCAACACTCTCAGTTGTAACCTCAGACTTTTTACTTTCTGGTGTGACAATGTTGACGTCATATTTCCAGGGCACAGCTTTATCATCCTTATAGGGAAAAGGAGATGGCACTTCTATTATCATTTTTGGTTTCACGAGCTCTCTCTTGGCATCATAGTAGATTACCAATGGTCGATTAGCGCTATATGGGCAACCTGGTGATTGATTGTCGGAGGCGCACACTTCTCCTTCATCCGACTTTTCCCCTTTTTTGAAGATCTCAATCTTTTTACTATCCATCATGTCTTGGAGTACTTCCCTAAATTCTTCGCAAGACTGGATATCGTGCTCTTTACTACTATGGAAACTGCAAAGATGATGTCCACTTTCTTCAAATACTCCGCTAGGATAACAGAATAACCCATTTTCGGCCAATATCTCCCAGATTTTCTGCAGAGGTACTTTTATTTCAGAAACCCATTTCCTAACCTGCCATTTGTTTTCTTCTTCAACTACACTCACATTCCCTTCAGCGTGATTTGGGAATGGGTTCCCGGTTGCTCCGCCTGACTCATCAAATCTCAAGATACCCGCATCAATGAGTCCTTGAACTCTTCTTTTGAAGGCGAGGCAGTTTTCCGTAGAATGACCCTGATTCCCAGCATGATAAGCGCAGCTGGCGTTAGGATCGTACCATTTCGGGTACGGAGGCTTTAAGGGTGCCATGTAGTGTGGTGATATCAGCTGCTTCTCTAAGAGTTTCGGGTATAGTTCCCCGTATGACACAGGGATAGGAGTGAACTGTGGTTTCTCAGGATTTGATCTTATAGGCCTTTGTTCATTCTGAGGTTGGCCGCGGATGGGTGCGGTGTTTTGTGGAAATGTGGCCATTGGCCTTTGATGACTGGCGGCATAAACTGGGTAAGGTGGATGAGGGTGTGGTGTTTGGTAATATGGGGTTTGAGGCGGATAGTAGAAATTTGGGGGTGGATAGTTTCGTGGTCGAGGTTGGCTTGGATACGGGTTGGAGGCATAACGGCTTCCTACTCCTACCATGTGGGTCTCTGGGTCTTTTTTCTTTACGGGTATTGTTCTCCTGGAATTTTCTTGCCCCTCCATTCTACCACTTTTGACAGCATTCTCAATAAGCTCGCCAGATATGACAATATCTGCAAAGTCTTTTGTGGCACTTCCCACCAGTTTATCATAAAATGGTGTTTTCAAGGTATTTATGAAGAGGACAGTTATCTCGGTTTTTGTCAGTGGAGGTTCTACTTGAGCCGAGATGTCTCTCCATCTTTGCGCGTATTGTCGGAACGTTTCCGACGGTTTCTTTTCCATCATCTGTAGCGTCATACGATCGGGTACCATGTCCGACACGTGCTTATACTGCTCACAAAATGCTGACGCTAGGTCCTTCCATGTTCGGATCTTCTCTCTGCTAAGCTGATTATACCAGCGAAGAGCCGATCCAACAAGGCTGTCTTGGAAACAATGTATAAGCAGTTTATCTTCATTTACATATCCGGTCATCTTTCGACAAAACATGACCAAGTGTGCCTTTGGACACCTTGTCCCATCATACTTCTCGAAATCAGGTGTTTTAAATTTTGGCGGTAAAACCAAACCAGGTACTAAACTAAGCTCCTTAGCACCTAGCGCAGAGAAGGCCTCAGTGCCCTCTATCGCTTTTAGTCTTTCTTCCAAGCTTTTGTACTTTTCTTGGACCTCGTGATCTTCCACTCTCAACCTAGCAATTTCCGCCGGATCATCTAGGTCTGGGACAGGTGGGTTGGCAGGAGCAGACACAAATATCCCCTGTCCTAGATGTGTGGCCGGCACAGGTCGTTGTTCTAAGCCAGCGGATTCCCCTTGAGTTTGTACTCTTTGTGTCATATGAGGTGGAGTGAATTCCGGTGGGTAAAGTGGATCTTGATCAAGGTTAACAACCTCAGGATTCTGCACGGGCCCCTTCCCTTTTACCAGGGCTGACATCATTTCCATCATTTTAGCCATCTGCTCTCTTTGTTCCAGTGACTCCTCCCGGGACCTCACCATCAAATCCCTTATTTCTTGCTGTGATTTGGCCAGTTGCTCTTGCAATTCCCGTTGAACTCTTTCCATTCTCTCGATTCTTTCATTAAACTCTGCCTCCATTACTCTAGTTTGTCGTCTCGTTCTGTACGAATGTCGTGATTCCAGCCTTGTATTGTTGCAACTGCGAATTGTACGATTCTAACCTTAGCGAACGGTAGCGGGATATGTGTATGCAATGAATGGATGCATGAATGCTATATGAATGTTGGTCATGAATGCATATGCAAGAATTAGGTGTTGATTTCAAGATAGCCCCTATCTAGGCATTTCATTCATTCAAAAGAGTTCGTTACAAAATATTTTGCCATCTTATTTGGCTATTACACGAATTTTCTAGCTATATCACTATATTTCTTTACTCGCTCTAGGAATTCTGATATGCTCGATCGTTGACTCGGTGGGAATCGACAACTGAGATCTTCTGCTTCATCTGATAATTGGACCATGTATATTGCTACTCCACGGATTTCATTAATCAAGAAGCCAAGTTACATTTCCCTTTCCTGGAGGTCCGTTTTATAAGCGTGGATATCTCTATCGTATTGATCATTTTTTTCTTCCAAGGCCTTTAAGAGAGTGTTCAATTGTTGTTGGCGAGCTTGCATCGCGTCTTCCAAATCTCTTATTTTTTCTCTTAACTCCTGACATTCAGATCGACTAGTCATCAGTTCATTAGACGCAGTCTTATATTCAGCATTTTTCTTTCTCAATTCTATCATGGCCCGAGCAGTCTTTTCCTCCTCTTTCTTCGCCTTCTCTTTCCAAAATTCCATTCCGCCTTTTACGTTGCTCAATTCTTCCTTCCATTTTTCAGGTGACTTGCCTAGTCCGCTATTCTTGATAGTGGCTCTTAGCTTCTTATTTTCCAAGTGAAGGTCTCTTAAGTCGTTCCTCACGATTTCGGCTTCTTTCTGTACTTTTTCAGTCCTAGATCTTTCAATTTGAACGTCAATCTTTAATTGGTAATTTTCTTCTTGAAGGACGCTGAGATCCCGCAACATCTTGGATTTCTCGCGTTCAAATTCTCCTCTAGCTATTTCAAGCTCGGATGGTGCTTCCTCTATGAAAGGGTTCTGAGCAGCATAACTTGTCGACGATATTTGCTGGCTTTTTACTCGTTGCTTTCTCCATACATCATAGTCTTGGGTGAGAGTATCGGCATACAACGCCAACTCCATCAGATAAATTCTTTTCCAAGACTTAGCGATGTCTCGAACCTTCTTCATGTAGCCCTCGCCCACGAAAGGGAATTCGGATTGCGCTAAACCTCCGGTGGCGGGTACGAATTGTCGCGAAGAAAACTGTCTTTGGACCAATAGCGGGGTGTATCCGACTCCTCCCCACAGACCTAGCAGTGGTACCCAATCCTGACTTCCGATCTTATATAATAAGACTGACGGGCGTATCCATGGCGCCCTCCACGTCACATCCTTAGCGCGGAGGTTCTGAAAAACCGAAACCCAATGTTGTTCCGTAATTTCCTTAGGCCATTCCCTCCTACAATAGGCTTCTAAAGGGGAAAACATTTTTGAAAACATATGATACGGCGTGCGTTCCTCTTTCCAAAAGTGACTCATGATCCAAACGTTGAGCAATTGCGCACATCCAATAAAACGTCCTTCCCCTTTCTTCCGACAACTATTCAAAGACCTGAAAGTTTCGGCTAGGATTGTCGGGACAGGGTTGACTCCTTGTTTTAACCTCTCGAAGAAATCTACCACCGCGACTTCAATGTGCCCGAGGACTTTCGGAAAGACAACCAACCCGTAGACGGCCAAAGCAAACAGATTTACCCTCTTCAAGGTGTCAGGATGGCTCGAGACCAAATCTCGTATAGAGGACCACGGAATACAAATAGTTTCATTCTTCTTCTTTATCTGCTTCTCGGCCCATGTGTCGGTCATATCCGTCAATCTCATTATTTTCTTTTTGAAGGTCATCGGTTTAGGTTCTTTTACATAGATCCTGTAGGGCTGTACATTATCAATGCGAAGTAAGGCCGCGTATTCCTCGATAGTGGGAGTCATATCTTCTCCATTAAAAGTGAAACATTGATAGGCGGGATCCCAAAATTTGACTAAAGCTTGTATCAACTGCTCGTCTACCTTGACAGTGACTAGGTTAGCTATATCACCATACCTCTCAATGAAGATTTCCCTAGTATCCGAGTCCCATTGATTCCAAATCTGAACCAAATCCTCAAGATTATTTTGACGAACATTCACCATTACGTGCCCCGGCAAATCGGCAACACATCTCTCCATTAGACTATCCCCTCTTTCTCTTTGGGTTTTTACAGACCAGTCCCGAACTGTGACATTCCTTTCGGTTGTTTGTGTAATCGACTCCTCCATTAGAAACCCGTTTTTCGGCAACCGATCTCTAATCAACACCTTCCTAATGTGATGCCTAGAATGCATGATGGCAAATAAGACAACAACAAACAAATCATGGTTAGTAACATAGGTAAAAAAAAGACGAAGAATTTGGCAAATTAAGCTACCCGATCTAATCTATTAAGCAAACCCGATTCCTTTGCATAGAAGAAAAAAAAAGTAAAAGATACGAGACGCTTCTCCCGTGTACTTATTTTGGTAACTACTAAGTGGACAGGGGTTCGGCATGGCTCTAATTGGGTGGTTCATATGTTTCACTACATGTGGTTTTGATTCTAGATGGGTACTCGAATTGTCCGTACTGTCATCTACTAAGATTAGTACGGAGCCTCGGTCATAGCCCACCATAGGCTAACGAGATCAATTCGAGGGGTTACATTTACTTATGCTTATGCGGAGGGACAAGTTAACTCACGAAAGCATAAGTCGTATGTAACCCGAAAGTATCCACTAGCCTGTGCGGAGGGACGAGTTAACTCACGAAGGCGTAGCGTTTACTTTCACTTAAACGGACAGAGCCCGGGTATGGCGCTCATGTTATGCAGAAATGCACGTGCACAGTGTGTGGGGAGAAACTTACAAACCTTTCATTTTATTTAAAACTAAACTAAAAATAGTAAACTTGGAACTTAAACAAAAAGATAAAACAAGCTCGCAAAATATTTACGACAGTTACAAATGCATGATTTTTTCAAAAACGAAATTTTCGGACTAAAATATCAAATTGAACAGGGAATTTTGAACATTTTGACAACACGGGTTTAATTCGACTCGACTCTCAAAAAAAAACTATCCCCAGCGGAGTCGCCAGCTGTAGCGACGTAAAATTTGCTTCGGGTCGCTAATTGTGGCGATTTATTGAAAACTTTGAAAAATATCGAATTTTGATTTTATTATGAAAAGGGAGTCGCCACCGATCCTTTTTCCTAGGTGTGATCGGACACCTATAAAATTCATTTTAAAAAGGAAAATCAGGCTTAGGTCTACATTTGAAATCCAGAGAAAAATAGTAGGGTTCGGGAGTCGGTTACGTGCGGGGAAGGTATTAGCACCCCGCGACGCCCAAAATCGGTATCTTAATAAACACATGTTGTCTTAATTTTCAAAAAGGCGAGTTCAATTTAGAATTTAATCATGACCCGATCAAAACACGAGAATTTTAAGATTTTTTTTTTTTTTTGATTTCTTAAGAGGATATCTCGCTTTTTTTACATGAACCTATTGTGATTCACCCAACATAGCGATGAAGTCACAGGCTTAATGTTAAAATCGACATATTGCCTCATTATTTTCTTAAAACATGAAAAATAAAAGTTCTTTAAAAAGTAATATTGATGTTGAAATAAGATATGAACAAATATGCTAAATTCGGAGGTAAATAATGATAGAAAGTAAAAAAATACGAAACAAATAATATTTAAAACATAAAAAGAGTATACGTGGCAATGATAGTCACAACAATGCTTATGGCGATAATAATAGTAATGATATAACTACGAAATATTAGTGAACATATGTATATATAAAACATATAATACTAGGTTTAAGAAAAAGATATAGGTACAATAAATATTAAAAATAACCATGCTAAAATAATTAATGATAAAAAGAAGTAATAAATAAAAAATAGTGAAAATAATAAGTATAGTATTAAAAATATACATGATACAGTATAGACATAAAATATTAAAAATATATAAAATATATTAAAAGTGGTAAAATATGTACGCAGTATGGCATCAAGATATATACATAATGCATAAAATATAACATAAAAATATACATGTAATATACAAAAATATATAATAATATTAAGAATATATATACATAAAATGGTAGATACAAAATAAATAAGTAGTGAAATAAGAGGTACATAAAATGCGTATATATTTGGGAATAAAAAAAATTATTAACATAAGCAATAATAAATGATAAATAATAATTACGTATATAATAATAATAGAAATAATAAGTATAATAGTAGTAGTGACAAGATAATATAAATTATGTATACATAAAATATAATAATAATAAAAAGAAAAGCCCTAAAAAAGGAATACCGAGGTAAATTAATAAAATGTAAACAAGGATTAAATTGGGAGCAAAATAAAAGACGGGGTAAATTTTAAAATAAAAACATAGGGTAGGGACCTATTAGAAAACGCGTGAAACAAAAGGGGACCAAAAACGCAATTTTTCCAACTATTTCAAAACGCACAGCAGCAAGGGGATTAAATTGAAACACGGAACAACTTCCAGGGCCAAAATTAAAATAAAAATAACTTGATTGTAAAGTAATAAAAAGGCGGAAGGGCTAAAAGTGCAATTAGCCCTTCCGTTGAAAAACACGCGGATCCTAGGTGGGTTTGGATCGGGTCGGGTCGGGTAGGCATAAAACGACGTCGTTTTGGGGGTTTAAGGCCAGCCCCAAAACGACGTCGTTTCGGGGTTTTATAAAAAACAAGTTTTAGCTTTTTTTTTTTCATTTCTGCTGCTGTTTCTTCAAAAAATGAGAGAAGGCTCTCTCTTCTTCTCTGGGCAAGCCCAGATTCCGGCCAGGAGGGCCACCGCACACCGCCGGAGTTGCCGACGCCGGCCACCGCACGCGGTGGCCGGAAGTTGAAAAGGTAAGTTTTTTTTTTTTTTAGTATTTCCCCTCTTATTTAAAATATTTATTATGAAATTTTTTTAAAAAAAAAAGAAGAAAACAAGAAAAAGAAAACCGATTCTAAAACAAAGAAAACGAAATAGATATAGGATACTAGATCACCTTAAAGCTCCTGATTCAGATTTTTCCTCCGATTGTTTGATGCTATTATCTGTTAATATCCGGAATCACTGTTTACATGTGTTTGAATGCTTCTATTTCTCTGATTGATTTCCAAAAAAATCTTCCCCCCTTTTAAAATGTTTTTAGATTCAGCTTTATAGCCGATTTTGATTACATTATTTTATCATTTTTCTGCTCTTGTTTGCGTATTCGACTACTTCTGTCTCTGCTGTATTTGCTGTCGTTTCGCAGGGCATGGGAACCATGCGGTGGCAGAGTCGGTAGCCGAACGTCAGACAGTTGGTGGTGGTGGTTGCGGCTCTGGCAGAGGCAAGTGGAGAGGGTGGTTGCGGCGCTGACTTAGCAGCTAGGGTTAGGGTTTCAGTTTTTTTCTTTTTGTCTCTGTTTTGGGCCTGTTTGTTGGTTAAGTGGGCTTACCGGGTTTGGGTCTTGGGTTTGGTTTTGGGATGGGGCAAAATTGGGTTATTTTGTAATGGATTTTGGGTTATTCAAATGGGCAAAATTGGGCTTACAACAATAAAAATATAAACAAGTAATATATATACACAAATAAATATAAAAAAAGTATAGAAATTTCTATTTTTTTAAAATTATTATATTGTAATTATAGAATTGGGGATTCAACTGCTAATCAAATTAGTTCGACCACTTGTGCAATTCTTATAACATTTCAACTGTCTATTTTTTTATTTAATTATAAAATTAAAAAAAAATTATATATTTATTAGAAAGATGTTAGAAAAAGAAGCGGTTCGAACGAAAAAAGAAGAGAAAAAAAAAAGCGGCCCACCCATACAGACCAAATTATCCAAAACCTGGCCCAACTCTAATTAAGCAAATAAAAGGTAATTTACACAGTTGGTCATCCAACTTTCATAGAATTTTATTTTAGGCACTTGAAATTAAAAGGGTTGCAATATGGGCACTGTTATTACATACTTTTATCATTTTAGTCACCCAAATTTTAATTTGCCATTACATGCACTCACTTTTGTCACCCAACTTTACTAACCAGCAGTAATGTAATGTAAAGTGACCTTAAAGATCATTACAAACAGTCAAATCGATGTTTCCAGTAGCTGAAAAGCTGTTGTAATTCATGTTCCCTACAGATTGAGCAAAGCTTTTCGTAGGGTTCATGTTAAGCTCGTGAGGGAACTCGAAAAGAAGTTCAGTGGCAAGGTGATGGTTGTTTCATGTTCGAGTCATTGGGGATTTGTAAGTCAGACTTTTTGGGTTGGGTCATTTTTGGTTTGGGTTGTTTCTCTTTTATGGTCGAATTGGATTTTTTGGTTCGAATCAGTTGATGGGTCTATGTTAAGTACATGGTTATTTTGTGGTGCTTTGCATAAGTTGTTCTTCCCACACTTGATTTGAGTTTATTGTTTTACATAAGTTTCTATTTTTCCCGGAATATGAACACTTATAGTTGCACGTTTTCAAATTTTAATTTAGTTTATCCTTACATGATAGGATGTGATTCTCATTTCCACCCGAAGGATATTTAGGCCTCCAAAAAAGGGCTCTGCTGTTCAGAGGCCACGCAGCCGTACATGAGGCAATGCTAGGAGATATCATCTTGCCTGCCGAGATTGTCGGGAAGCATCGATGGATTGAAGATGAATAAGGTACAAACAATATTATGATGTAGTTATTGATGCTAATGCTCATTTTGCCACCCTTGTTGTGTAGGTGTATTTGCACCCGAAGGAACAAAACAACACGGAGTATAAACTCGAGACATTTTCAACGGTTTACCGGAAGCTTGCCGGAAAGGATGTTGCGTTTGAGTTCCCCGGTACAGTGGCATATATATATCCTTTTCAAGTGTATTGACACTTCGTGTTTTGGTCTTCTTTGCCTCCAAAACTGTTTTGTTGTAGTGTATCTTAAAATTTTGGCATTCATTTCATTATATAGTGCATTAAGCTGAATGTTCAATTAGGAAAACAGCTATAAAATAGATATTTGGAGTGTTTTGAGTTCTAAATGCTTATTAAATTTGTTATATTTGATGATATCAAAGAGGGGCTCATTGGGCTAGAGGTTCACTCAACTAAGACCCAACTAAAAGTTCTTCCTGTCACATTCTAAATCTCCTGTAGTTTTGTTGTCAATCTTGGCCGTGGGAGACCCAAATTAAGCTCGTTAATTATATAAAATTTTTCCGTCACCTAAAAGAAGTCAAAATTACTTTATATGATCACTCTATTAAAATCTTTTATAATCTTTACATATATTTTTTAAAACTCTCCAAAACTATCACCGATTCTTGGCACACTGTGTGAATTACTTCTAATCTCTAAAACCACATTTTGTATTAACATAAATGTTAAAGAAGAAAAAGAGCAAAACCCAGTTCAATATTTTTGTTTGGACTGATATACCTGTCAATTCTCGATCCAACTAATCTAATTAATCTGACCCAATTCCAACAACATCTTAATAAAATCCTTTATGATCATTACATTTTTTGTAAACTCTTCAAAACTATCACTAACGGCAATCAACATATAATGTGAACCGCTTTCAACTTTCAAAATCATATTTTGTATCAACAAAAATATATTTTTTAAAAATCTAGTTTAATACCCTTGTCTAAACCGATACACCTTTTAGTTCCTGATTCAACTAGTTCAACCAATCATCTGAACCGGTTCCAAGAACCCTTTTACAGGTGAGTACTGTTGGGGTCTCTAGGTATGTGGATCAACCACTTTTTAGGACTTCATTGTCTTCAACTCTGAGTCCCTATCGTCCAACACCATCCAGGTCGACAACACAGCCAAACACTGCTCACATGCCATTGCCCAAACTTCACTTATGCACATTAGGTAACTTGTCCTTAACCCAAATAATATAACCTAACCTAAGGTCCTCATCTATTAGGGTCCCATTTTACTTTTGAACATCTCCATCGGCCTCACAATATTGTTTCAAAAAATGGGTCTGAACATATAGATTAAATAAAAGTTGAAAAATCAACATTTTCTATCTGCCCCCGGTGAAGTAGGGTCAAGAGGATATTGGACCTCATATCCATAAAGGGGCCACTTTTTTGGCTAGGCTCTGTTCCCTGGTTTGGGATCTTTGGTCACTCTTGTTTACACTTGCATTCACCATATGATACATGGACACAACTACTGGTACCATTCCTTTCCTCCGAGAATGGTTCCGGTACAACGATGTTGGGGTTACAGATACTGTGATTCGATTTTATAATGGTGATTATTTGAATCAATTGAATTAAAATCGTAAAATAAATCTGAAACGATGATATTATTACAAAATATTAATCATTCTTACGCCTTTGTTGAGGTTAATGTCTATTATACTAAAACAGTGGAAGATTTAAAAAGTACTAGATTCCTGCATTAATATTTAAGATGGTGCCATTTTGTTAAAACTTTAAGCGAATAAATTTTGTTATTAGTCCTTGTATTATATATAAATTGTGGATTTGGTTCTTTTAGTTTGGTTATTTTTAGTCATCATATCTTTCGAATTTTAAAATTTTAGTCATTATCAAATAGTACTTATTAAATGCATTAAAATAAGTTATGTTATTTTCAAATTTTGATGTTGCAAATGTATTAATTAACAGGTGTAATGCCATATTAGTTTATTGTTTCCACATATTACTAAAAAAGATCCAAATAATGAATTTAACTATTGTCGTTTTACGTCAAGATTGAAATTTATTAAGGACTATGAATAATCCACTTGAAGAACATGAACTCAACTTACAACTTTAAGCATAGTAAAAGACTAACAGTAGAATTTAACCAAATGAATTTAACTGTTGTTGTTTGAATTAGGGTTAAAATTTCAAGATTCGAAAAGTACAATACTTAAATCTATGGGTCACGCATAGTACAAGGAGTAATAGTAGAATTTAACCTTTCAAATTATATTTTGACTAAAAGGCCTCAAATATTGTATTATTTCGGGATCTAAAAGGGGAAATGATTTATTTAACCCAAACAATATATTGTAGGGATAGAAGGTGGATGGCATGTCTTCAAAGACCTGGTTCAAATGCCAAACATCTCGTCACAATTATTTTCTAACCAGTCCAAAATTTGTAAGAAATTAATAATTACAACATAGAGGGACCCCTTTATATAATTTAAGACAAATTTGATTGTATTAAGTCAATCCAGATATTGCACTTCTCCCCCTAACCACAAATAATTTTTTTTAATGATAGATATTTGGAGCTGTTTTTCCATTAGTAATTTTTTTTGAATTAATGTGTTGCAATTATGATTATGACAAAATTTTTAACAATTTTTTTAAGGAATCCATGTGGAATTATATGCCAAGTGGAGATTGTGTGTTTGAAATTTTCAGCACCGTTTGAAGAATATAGATTGAGACAGTAGGTGGGGGTGGGGGGGTTTACTTCAATTGATGCAACATTTATTTTTTTATGTTCTTCAATCATTAATTGTTTTTTTAATTATATTTATGGATAGATATTAATTTGAGACGTGTTGTTATTTCTGGGCTTATATTTAAAGCTGAATAAGTTGATTGCAAAAATTACTTTAAAATAAATGCTGTGGCTTTCAAATAGCACAGTATGTTTGAAAAACTACAAGCACTAAAATGTAAATATTTGAAAAAGAACAAGGACTTGGGCTACATTTAGACCAAAGGAAAAATGAAATAGCTTCACCGCCCATACTATAATGGTAGATGGTGGGGAAGGGCAAAAATATAAAATTTGAAAATGTGTTTTCTTCTTTACTTAGCTTCAAATTTAACCCAACAACACAAAAAGGTAAAATATCAATTTCAGAATTTGTGAAAAATAACAAAATAATAAAAGCTTTAAATTCAACACCCAAAAAGGTGAAAACAAAATATGGTTTCAAAAAGGATTAGCTTACCTAAAAGTAGATTTCAAATGGTTTAAAGTGGATGACGTGGGAGAAGAATGGTTCCTCACACTTTGTTATTTATTTATTTATGTGGAGGAATTTTATATGAAGGGTTCATTTAATTTATTGTATCAAGTTTTTTTTTTATATTATTTAATTTCATTTTTGTAAAAAAATTAGTATTTCGGTATGATATAAATAGATTCCTCCACAAATTTTGTCATCTGTTTAATGATTCCATCATTTTAAGATGAGTTGAGTGTTTTTTCTCTTTGTTTCTCATGTACTAGTATATGTATATTTATATGAGATGAATACTGTTCACTGACATGATGTATTAGTTAGATAGACCTCATACATATATACATGTATATTTCTCTGGACTAAACACGTGTTTATAAGATTTTATGCGAGCTCGACTTATACGTGTAATTTCGTGGGAAAGTGAGCTTGACTTGCGAACCTGGCCTACGAGTTTATTACAATCCAGCCTAAATCCATTCAGACTTTGGGCCGGTAATGATAATTATCCTAACAAGGTGAATTTAGAAATTTTTTAAAGAGAGTCAGAATTGAATTATAATTTTTTTGTAAGGTTAAAAGTGTAATTTTATATTGTACTAACTTATGATTTCATCATTTTAAAAAGACCTAAATAGAAATTTTTTTATATTTTGAGAAGTCAAAGTACAATTTTACTAATTATTAAGGGACTAAAATACCAATTAATCAAAATATCCAACACACCGTAGTATAAAAAAAAATATTAAAAGTTTATTAATTTTTTGAAATAATGTAAATTGACATGGTCATATGTACTCATATTGGTGGTTGAGACGGCAATTCCAAATAGTCAATTTTACGTTTAGAAAGGTTTAACCTTTTTTTTTTCTTGCAAAAAGAGAGTAAAATTTCTTAGCATTAAATTCTCAACTATTCCCATCATTTGCGCCGTGTTTCTTTGATTCCTTCCAAAGAGATTAAACAAAATTCTTCCTTCTGTTCGATTCATGTTTTTTTTTTCTTTGCCTATGAATGAAAAAAAATAAATCCTTTCACAGCTTTCTCTCTCTCTAATTTTCCATCAAAATTTTGCAGAAAAACTTGAACATATTTGTGTCTCATCATATCACTGTAATTTTATTGAACATATCCATTATTAAGACAAAGCTGGTCTTTTGTCTATATTTCCTCGAAATCCACATAAAATTCCAGTCACTCTCCTTTTTTTGACTTGTTTTTTTTTCTTTTCTTTTTTCAGTTCAAAGAATCTTTGTCAATGTTCAAAATCAAGGCTTCAAATCTCTTCCCCGCCTACCACTATTGAATCCTTTTCCCATTTTCTCAAAAACCTTTTTTATTTTTTGTGTGTGTGTGTTAAGAAATTAAAGGCAACCCCCCCCCCCAACAAATTATGTGTTCTGAAACAAGTCCAAGGGTGTCTTTTTCTCATGATCTAAGCCAACCAACAATGGAACAACATGAACAACGAAGAGACACAAAGTTGTTAGAACAGCCGCCTTGTTCGGATTTCGAGTTCAACATTTGCACCACCAGCTTCGACCAACAACAATGGTCATCAGCCGATGAGTTGTTTGCTAATGGTATGTTACTCCCTAAAACAGTAACCCCAAAACATGATGCCATTGCCCCATCACTTGTTTCACTTCCACCACGGCCTAAATTGTCCATGGCTGATGATGTAAGAAAAGACATGGTGGAAAAAAAACCAGTTTCCAACAAGTCTTTTTGGGGTTTTAAAAGAAGTAGCAGCCTCAATTGTGATGTTAAAAAGGGACTAATTTGTTCCTTACCCCTTCTTTCGAGAAGTAATTCAACCGGTTCGGTTTCCAGTGCGAGTTCGAAACATAAGCATAGTTCACCAAAGCTACCATCATCATCATCATGTTGCAATGGTTATCAGTTTCCTCAAAAGCCTCCATTGAAGAAAAACCATGGGAATTGTTCATATGGTAATGGTGTTAGAATCAGTCCTGTCTTGAATGTGCCACCTCCTTACATCTCTAAAGGAACAGCCAACCTGTTCGGTTTAGGATCCTTGTTACGAAATGGGAAAGTCAAGAAGAGCAAGAAATGAATTTCCTTACATGATGTTGGATTATTTTTTTGTAAACTGTTCAATATTACGATGAACAAAGAAAGGAAAAGTTATGGCATATGTGTTGATGCATATCTTTGAAGTGTGACAAAGCTTAGGAGACAAGAAAAAAACAGGTACCCTTTTCTCTCATGGCTTGTTGGATTCAATTGAAAAAGAAGGTTTTGGCCTTATTAGTTCACAATTATGTAGATAAAAAGAGGGTTTTGATTTGCTTATATGAAAGATTTCTCTTATGGTTTTGTTGGTGTTACCATTTGTTTTTTCTTTGGAATATGATGCTGTTGATGTTGCCCTTTATGGATATAACTTGTTTGTATTATAGCTTATGATACACTTATAACCTAATCATGGACCATTTTGGTTGTTGTTGGTTGTCCGGAGTGAAGCTAGAAAGTTTTTAGGGGCCGAGATTAAATTAAATATTGTTATGAGAGTTAAAATGTAATTTTATCATTATATTAGTTTATATTTTTATGGTTTTCAAAAGGATTAAATTGAAATTTTAGCATTTTTAGGTGCCAAACTATAATTTTATCATATATTAATTTAAGATTTTATGAATTTTGAGAGTCTAAAGCTGCAAAATTTCACCCCTGCCTGCGCCCTCCCTTCGCCCCTGTTAGTTGCCTTAGCAATGGCCCTTTGTTTCTTTTTTAGTTTCTTTTTTCTTTGCTTGTTGTGCCAGCAAATTCAAGTGTAGGCAATTTGTAGATTCTTGCAAGGCAAGGAAATTAAGGCTTTTTTTCTTTTTCCCACTCTTAGCCCCCATTATTCCATCATTATAGAAATATTGATTGAGTGCATATTTAATTATCCATGTTGAATTAGATTTCGAGTTTTCTATTTATTATAGCAATTTCCTTTCTTGTTAAATTCAAAGGTTAAAATATGTTTTAAGTCTGTGTTGTTCTTATATTTGAAATTTAGTGCTTTTACTTTTATTTTAAAGAACCCTCTACTTTTAGGATTTAAAAATGCAAATTCAATTGTTAACATGGTTAAAATTACTCTATCAAATTCATGTTCATCAAGTTTTTGTGATATAACTACCAAATGAGTATTTTTATTATTATTTCAGAGTGTCACCGGTGAATTTAATAGAATATTTTAATATTGCTAACAGAGTATTGATAGTTGAACTTGAATTTTAAAATTTAAAAAGTAGTGAGACTAAATTCCAAATATACGAATAGTAATATTTTCACTCTCCGCTAGTAAGGTATCCAATATGGATGTTGAGAGGCATAATATAGGACATGAACTCATTGCTTGATAAAAAAAAAATGAAATCATTAGTGAATTTTATTATGAAAAGTGAAAAACTTTCACATCCAAACCCAAAAAAGAAGAAAAGAATTCATTTGAGTCAGTTTCTGAGTGTGTATTATTCTTGTAGGAGTAGTTTATTGGTACATGAACCCATTGGTTGCAACTGAATAAGCTGAGCTCTTAAACTGCACTCTTCAACCTAAAAAGAACACAGTAAGTAATCGTTGTAAGTGTACACATTCAAGTGAATAAAATTCCAAAGCACATATAAAAATGGTTTTGAGTGGTGCATTTTCATAATGGGGGAAGGCCAAACCTGAAATGTATTGGTTTTATATAACAAATCTCCACATTCTTCAATAACAGCTCTTTCTCCTATTGCCACTCTAGCCAATTCTGAAACTGAACTTTCCATTTCCTCAGCCTGCATTAAAAGGACCAAATTGCATCAATGTTTGTCACTTTTCTGTGAGGTGTTTTGCATGTTTTGAAAATCAACCTTTACCTTTGGCATAAAGCTTTGAACATTGGAAACTATAATTTCCATCATTTTTATTGCTGAAGTCATTGCTTCCCCTACCTCTCTTGTATCTACCTGCAAATAAACATATTAAAAGAAACTGAAATTGCTTCGTTTGAATAAAATGATGAACTTACAAAAATGGGAAAATAAAGGGTGGAAATATGTACCTTCACATTCCCATTGATTGGCAGTCTAAGAGAAATGTTCAACAAAGATTGAATAGCTTCTGATAAAGAATTTAAGTAATCTCCTTGGAATGTAGACCATTCTTCTAGATATGGCATCTAAAGGAGACCAAAAACAACATGTAAAACTTTGTGTGTAAATAACGTTTTAATTTCATAAAATGACGATCAATAAAAGTACCATGGAGATTTTTGTAGCCGGAGTCAGATTACACTTTACCCTCACTACTCAAAAAATGGCAAATTATCCCCTATATATTAGATCAAAGAGTAAATTTATCTCTTTTGTTAAAAATTTCATCCATTAGTACTGTAAAAAACTGATGTTGCTAACCCGTGGCGTGTCCACGTATACCGTATGTTAATGCACAGAGATCAGTGTTTAATAGTAAAAATGAATGAAATTTTTTAATAGAAGACCAATTTACTCTTTGATCTAATGTACAAAGGAGTAATTAATTCACTTTTTGAATAAAGGGGGCAAAAGGAAACCCAACCTCCAATACTTTTACCGGATGTGGTCTTTATGGAATTTGATGCATTACTAACATCTGTAATTAAGGATAATGACACATAGGAGTACGGTAACTTAAGATGCACGGAGAGCATTAACATCTATTGTCAAATAATTACACTACATGTAAATGCTCTTACGGCCTATGTTGCACCACCTCTTTATGTTTGAGAATGGTTCTGGAGATATGATCTTCCAAGAATCCACCAAATACCCGAGTCCAAATAACACAAGACAATGCGAACCGATTAAAGGGAGTATAGGGAGTATGGGAACATGAACTATCTATGGTACAAAATCAAGCTAAACCAAAGCAATAATGCAAAGTTTTAAGGACCAAAAAGGAATGTGTATATACCACAGGTGCATGAATGCAAATAAGATCAACACAAATTTGACCAAATTTACAAACTTACATGAGATTCTAGAATATTTGATAAGGTCTTCATCCTTTGTAGTAGTTGAAGCTCCATGCGTTTCCTTCTCACACAATCATACAACTCTGATATCTTCACCTCAAGAGAATAAAGTATTCTCTAACAAAAGTGGATCAAATCATCATAAAGAAACAGTGAGATGCTTAATAATATCATAAACAAGTTCCTACATGAACTAAAACATACGCGTATGAAACAAAAAAAACTGAAGTATACCAATCAAAACCATTTCTTAAACAAACAAGAAGATACTATATGAAGTTTTGATGAGTTGACCAAGGTGAAAGTATCATGGAGGCCCTTATAGTCGGATTACATTTTTCTCCATTTACCAAAAGGAATGAGTACATTAGTCCTTCATCCATTTCTACATGGACTAATTTGCTTTTTTTTTTTTAAGTAAAAAGGGTAAAATGTAATTTGATTCTTTGTATAAGGGCCTCCATGGTACTTTTACCATTAGCTAATCAACATTTCACAATAATGAATTGATGTAAGATAATAAGATGCATATGTTAGTAAAAGAAAGAACATTAAGAGCATAAGGGCTAACCTCAGTTTCTCTTTTCTGAATTTGAGTAGAGTTTTCTGCCTTGGCATTAGCAAATCTCCATTGTAAATAACAATTGTAAAGCAATTTCAAGGAATGTAAATCCTCTTGATGACGAGAAATTTTCTTTGATCCCCTTACTGTATCAGTCCCATGCTTTGTATGAGAAGGGACTGGTGGTAGTGAAAATGGAGTCACCTTAGCAGATTTCCCCTTCATTAGTCCATTAGGAAGATGAAACAGAGAAGGATCGGAACTTAATAGTGGCGAATTCAAAGAGCGGGAGAGTTTCAATGACGGCTCGGCATCGTCGCCGTTGTTATCCGCCTCAGGCAATGAGGTGCCTAAATCTATAAGGGACAGAGCAGTACGGCCAGACTCATTGATAGAGGGTTCTTGAGAAGAAGATGAAGAAGCATTAGGTTTCGATGATAAACCGATCCCACTTGATTGCAACAACTTGGCGGCCGCCGATGCCTTTGTCGTCGCCGGAACGTTGGCTGTCCGGTGGTTTAACCTTATTGTTGATGATGGTAATGATGAAGTTCTTTCAATAGTAGGCGTATCTGGCCTTAAAGGCGTATTATTTGATGTGCTTCTCCCAAATAATTTGCTGGTATCGCTACAAGTTCTTGAATGGCGATGCTTCTTTTGAACAGTAGTTATATTTATGAACGGCGATTCAAGAGAGGCTCGTGGAGTATCACAAGGGGCAACGGCGGGGATGTTCTCGTCAACCTCCGGTTCCGATTGCCGTCTCTGCCGCTGCAAATGGTGTTGCTTATGAAGTGGAGATCTCGAATGGTCGCCGGAGGAATGGGAGGATGATACCGGAGACATGAACCTGGAACTGACTTCTCTTACCCTCGGCCGCCGCTGAGGAGGGTGGGGAACGGCAGGCGGGGGTGGTGCCACCGCAACTTCTTCCGTTTCAACCGGCATTGAAAGGATCTATTGAAATTAGATCGATCTCTGTGTGCTAATAAAAAATTTCCGATCACTAAACCAAAAGAGACAATCGAGTGAAAAAATATAATATTATTTTCATATTTTGGTTAGAAGAAAAAATAGCCGTTGGAGCAACGTTCGAGTTTTCAAAAGTGAATCACGTGATTTCTAGCACGTTCACGGGTCTTGTTATCACTGCTGGCCCAGCCCACGTAAACTAAAAAAAAAAAATCCTATTAGACCTGTTAATTGGGCTCAATATGTTGGTTTTGGGTCGGGTTAAGGTGAATATACTTGAGAGGTCCTTTTATTATAAATATCTAATCAAATTAATTCTTTTACTATTAAATGGATAAATTTAGTCACTGTATTATTAAAAAAAATTAAATAAAGTTAAATTAAAATAGAGTTACAATTTACTATTTAAAAAGTATATCATTTTCTATTTAACAGAGTTAATATTTTTGAAGTTTTTATGGTTCTATAAATGAAATCTTTTGTTTGGAATTAATCTATAAATTAAAAAAATAAATTTAAAGATAATTTTTATACAACAAATGTTAGCTCTGTTTCAATCTAAACTTAATTGATTTTTTTAATAGTATAGAGACTAAATTGATTCATTTAATAATAGAATGATTAATTTAATCCAGTGCTATAATCTTATTAGTTTTGGTAACCCCAAACCATGTATAAATATCCATTATTGTCTTCTCCTATTACTACACATCTTTTTTTTTGCTTTTACGGGTTAAATCATTATTTAGGGCATGAACTTGACAACAACTCATATTGGGGTTTGAATTTTTTTTATTCAAATTAATCCCTAGATTTGGTAGTTATTCTCATACTAGGGCTTGAACTAGACAATTATTTTTACGTTGTGGCTTGAATTTTTTTTGTTCAAGTTAATCATTGACTTTAATAATTGTTCCCATATTGTAGTTTGAACTTATAATTGTTCCTACACTGATACTTAAGCTTCAGAGTTTTTAAGAAAATATTATGAGCCTAACTTAAATAAAAAAATTAGACATATAATCAATTATAAAGTCCGAAAATTAACTTTAATTTAAAAAATTTAAACTCTAATATAAAAACAATTCTCAAACAATTTAAAAGTTAAAAAAACTCTTATGTCCCTAACTTATAACCCAACATCCTTAGCACAGTCCAAACTCTCAAACCTCCGATCTAAAACGTAAACGGTGATTAATTCTAGAATAAAAAAAATTCATTGTCCAACCCGTAATGAAATTATAAAAATAAATAAAAAAGTTTAAAGATAAATTATAGTCCAAACCTACTTTTGCCTCCTCACTTTCCATCCTTTGAAACATGAAAAGACATTTTTGTACGCCGACTGCTGAAAATCACTATGCGACCATTTTTCCAAAGCTAGAAAGGAGCTAAAAATAATAATTGGCTTAATTCAAGCTTTGGCCCTTAAAGTACACCTGTTTTTCTATTTCGGTACCTATATTTTTTTTTACCAATTTGATACCTAAAGTATGTCTCCATTATATTTTTAGTCTATTTTTGACTGATGTTAAAAATATTTTTATAGCCAATCACAAAGTGCTATGTGATATCTTTATGTAGAAAAAATAAATATTTTTTATTAAATGTATATACACACTAAAAAATATAAAAATAAAAATAAATATATAAAAATAAAAATGTATTTATAAAAAAATAAAAAAATTATAAAAATAAAATTTACAAAAGAAATACGAAAAGAAATTAATTGAAATTAATAATATTATTAAAAAGGTGTAAAATTATAAAAAAAGTTTAAAAATAATTTTTTTATAAAATATATAATTCTAAATTTCTAAAAAGATATTTAAATTTCAATTGTTATTTGCAATTACTTGAAATTTAAATATATATTAATTTATATATTTTTTACTTTTTAAAATTATATATTTTAGAATTTTATAAAAAAATTATGTTTAAACTTTTTAAACTTTTATATATTATATATGTTTTTTTTAGTTTTAATCAATATAATATATAATACTAAAAAATAAAAAAGGACATGTGGTGTGTTCTAATAATGCTACATGACCGACTAACAACTGTTCAACACTCAGTCAACACTAGCGGACTATTAGTCAAAGTCAATATTTTTTTAATATTTAAATATTTAATATTAGAATTTTCTATTTTTAATTTAAATTTAATGTTTTTATTTTAAATAAATTTAATTGCCACATGACATTGTTTTCATTGGCCAAAATATTCCATTTAGTGCTTTTTCATTAGCTAAAGTTGCGTAATAGTTTTTTTAAATGTTCGTTACAAAATAGATAAAAAATGGAAGAAATTGATACTTCAAGTATCAAATTGAGACAAAAAAAAAATTAAATGCTAAAATAAAAATGAGTATAGTTCAAAGGCTAAATTATGAATTAAGCCAAAATAACTCAATGGATGATGAGCTAACAAATGCACAATAATTTATCTCTTATATAATGTTTTTTTTACACAATTAAATATCATTTACATTCATTTTACAAGATTAATCCTTTCGAGGTTTTTTATTATCATTCTTAATAATATCATAATCTAATATTCAGATACGAGTTTTACAATTGAGAGTATTTCTATATACTTTTATTTCTCATTCCATACATACACTTTTTATTTGGTTAAAATATACTCTAAGCTTATACATTATTTGTATATTTGTAAATTAGTCGGTTTTTTATTTAAAAATATAAGTTTAATTATTAAAACTATTTAAATTTAAATCTGTTACAATGTTATATTTCTTTGCTATAGTTGCTTCAAAAATTTAAATTTATTATTAATACATGTTTAAATAGTTACAAAGTAGAATAAAATCAATACAAAATATAAAATTAATTTATGGCGATGGTAATAGTGACTCTTGAAGTTAAGTACTCAAGGTTGTAATGTCTCGACTTTGCCAACAATACTAAAGCTTCATTTGCCCGTAATATAATTTTTAAGATAAAATAAAACATAAATTACAAAAATGAAAAAGAAATTCACTATTAAAGTTATTATGAGGGAAATTAAAACTCTTAATTAATAATATAAAACAAAGCCGGCTTTACGTTACTCAGTTCATGCATATATAAAAAATACCCCAAAATTTCAAACAACCGCATCATCAAATATTACGAAATCGGGGCTAAATTGAACCTAATCATTAAATTCATGTATCAAAGAGTGAAAAAATATAAGTACCAAAATGAATACAATTGACAAGTGTAGGGGTCAAAAATTATATTAACTCTTGTATGATTGTATCCAATTCCCACAACGAATGTCATCATCCTCTGTCGTTTCTCTCATTAAAGTAAAGCAAAATCCGAAAAGAAAAAAGAAATAAAAAAACGCCGTTCCTTCTCCAATCCAAAATTTCCCGAGAAAATTTCACCTTTTCTGTCAATCCCCAACCCTCAAAAACCTCCCAAATGCCAAATTCCATCAAATAACCCTAAACAATCAATCACCCAAATCCCTTTCCCTTCATAAATCCCAAATGTCAGGTCCATCACTCATGGATTCCTTATTTCAACGCACTTTAGAAGACCTAATCAAAGGTCTAAGACAACAACTGATCGGCGAACAAGCTTTCATTTCCAAAGCCCTTGAAGAAATCCGCAAAGAAATCAAATCTACTGACCTCTCTACCAAATCCACAGCTCTTCTCAAACTATGTTACCTCTCCAATCTTCACTTCCACGACATGTCTTTCGCTGCTTTTCATGCCTTAGAAGTCCTTTCTTCCCCTCGTTTTTCCCATAAAAAGATAGCTTACCATGCAATCTCACTTTCATTCCATGATTCAACCCCTGTTCTTCTCCTTATAACGAATCATTTGCGCAAAGATCTCACCAGTACTAATGAGTTTGAAGTAAGTTTATCTCTTCAATGCTTGTCTAGAATCGCTAATGTTGATTTGGCTAGAGATTTGACCCCTGAAGTTTTCACTTTGTTGTCTAGTAATAAGCTTTATGTTCGTAAAAGGGCTGTGGCTGTTGTTTTAAGGGTTTTTGAGAAATACCCAGATTCTGTTAGGGTGTGTTTTAAACGTTTAGTTGAGAATTTAGAGAATTACGATCCTCAGATTTTGTCTGCTGTTGTTGGGGTGTTTTCTGAACTTGCTTGTAAAGATCCCAGATCGTATCTTCCTTTAGCACCTGAGTTTTATAAGATTTTAGTTGATTCGAAAAGTAATTGGATCTCGATTAAGGTGTTGAAGATTTTCGCTAAATTAGCTCCTCTTGAACCGAGGTTAGCGAATCGGGTGGTTGAACCGATTTGTGATATTATGAGGAAAACTGGGGCGAAGTCGTTATTGTTTGAGTGTGTTAGGACTGTGGTTACTAGTTTTAGTGAGTATGAATCTGCTGTGAGGCTTGCAGTTGGGAAGATTCGGGAGTTTTTGGTGGATGAGGATCCAAATCTTAAGTATCTCGGATTGCATGCGCTTTCTATTGTAGCCTCAAAGCATTTATGGGTGGTTTCGGAGAATAAGGAAGTTGTAATCAAGTCATTGAGTGATCTGGATCCTAATATAAAGATTGAGTCTTTGCGTCTTGTGATGGCAATGGTATCTGAACATAATGTGGCTGAAATTTCAAAGGTTTTGGTCAATTATGCACTTAAATCGGATCCCCTGTTTTGTAATGAGATACTTGGTTCTATTCTATCAACTTGTTCTAGGAATGTTTATGAGATTATTGTTGACTTTGATTGGTATGTATCACTTCTTGGTGAGATGTCAAGAATCCCGCATTGTCAGATGGGAGAAGAAATTGAAAACCAGTTAATTGATATTGGTTTGAGGGTCAAGGATGTTAGGCCGGAACTTGTTCGTGTTGCTCGTGATTTGCTGATTGATCCTGCTTTACTTGGAAACTCTTTCTTGCATAGGGTATTATCTGCTGCTGCTTGGGTATCCGGAGAATATGTTGAGTTCTCAAGGAACCCGTTAGAACTTATGGAAGCATTATTACAGCCTCGTACTAGTTTGTTGCCACCGTCTATAATGGCAATTTACATTCAGTCTGCATTTAAAGTGTTAGTTTTTTGCCTACATACTTGCTTTGTGCGAGGGGGAAGTACCGCTGGAGTTTCAGCATCTGCATCGTATGAATCGTTTGATGATCTGTCCGTTGAAAATGGCGTGGATTCAACTGTTGCACATGGTCAGACATGTACATCAGCTCCTATCACCAATGAATCCATTGTTAACCTATTGAAACTGGTTGAATTAGCTTTGAGCCCTCTATTAGGAAGCCATGATGTGGAAGTACAAGAGAGAGCACGGAATTTGCTTGGCTTTGTTGATTTGATAAAATTAGAAGCACTGAGTTCTTCGGGACAAGAGGAAAATGATTCGGAACGGAAAGGAGTGGAAGCTACCAAAATCATCAGACTGGTGCATGATGCCTTTTCCAAGGAGCTCGGTCCTGTCTCTTTAAGTGCCCAAGGTAAAGTTCCTGTACCAGATGGGTTAACGCTTAACGAGAACCTTGGTGATTTGGAAACGATATGCGGTGATATTGAACTACCTTCATCGAACACATTTTCTTTTGGATATCCTTGTGAGGAGAAGGATGTGTCGTCTATCTCCAACCTTCAGATTAAAGAAGACTCGGGACAATCAAATGAGTCCACTTCTTTGTTAGCGGAGCACCGTAAGCGCCATGGGTTGTATTACCTTCCTTCGGGGAAAAGTGAAGTAATTTCAAATGACTATCCACCTGCCAATGACCCCGCATTACAGGGTGATAACAATGATAATGCTGGTGATCTTGTTAAACTCACGGCAGAATCGCTTGTTCCTAAGAGAAAACCAAACCATAGCAAGCCTAGGCCTGTGGTAGTGAAATTGGATGAAACGGATGAGAAACCTGTTGCAGTAAAGCAGCCCGAGTCTAGAGATGATTCAGTCTCGGGTGCTGTTCGTGACATTCTTTTCAGTAGTGAAGATATTCTACCCACTTCATCTCGAAGCAACCTTCCTAATAGCAGTAGAAAAGGGAAGGAAAAACAACACATGATTACTCAAGTCGAATCAAAAGAAAATGTAGTTGATGATGGAAATTCTAGTTCGAGAAGGAGAAAAGATCATAGCCATGGTAAAGAGAGAAGACATAGGAAGAAAAATGCTGAGGAAAGAAATGAGACCCATCGGAAAGAAAAAGAAAGTAGTAGTAATCACCCCAGAAGGCATAAATCTCGACAAAGAGCCGAGGAGCCTTTAAAAGTTCCTCCACAAACATCGGTGATTCCTGATTTCCTTTTATAGCATTAAACTTTTTTTCTTTATCCGCCCATTGGAAACTGCTTGAGAGAAATTGGCTGATGATATATCCCCTGTGTTCTGCCTTCTTGCGCTCTTCGGGTCAGTTCTTCTGTAAATTTATACTTTGCTTTTTTGTTTTTATATTTGGGGTTTGTGGTTTATTGAAAATTTGAACACTGGGATTGTTTATGTTACTCATTTTGAAATTCAATTTTGAAACATTCTGGCCCCTTGATACTTAAAAATGGATATATATCTGTGCATGTACTCATGTTGGATGTGGAAATGATCAAGCATCATATAGGCATTATTTAGTTAACAAATATGCTATATTCACCATATATATGTGTGTATATATTATCATCAGTATCTTCATGCTATGCATGTACTTGTCTTAGATGCGGAAATCATAGCATCATTGTAAAACATTATTCAGTCAACAAATTGGGTTTGGTAACAATCTGAAAAGGATTAGTAGAAAGTTGATGTTCGTATGTTGTGGGATACTGTTGAGGATTTAGTATTGTGGTGCTTTTGTTCTCCAATGACTGCCCTCGCATTAGATTCAAACTGGGTTCATCCTGCTGATTTTGCTGGTATGTTAGAATATGCTGGGAACAATGGGGGAATCTATGTTTCCTGGATTCAAAAGTGCATGAGGGATATGAATATTTGTCGGCTATTATACTAGGAGTCAGATGCATTTTGCTCCCTCTGCTAAAAAAAAGACAAATTAGCTGTTGTATCTTAGATTAAAGAGTACACGGGTCCTGTTAAAAAATCTATCTATTTTTACTGTTAAGAATTGGTTCCTGTGTGTTAGCATGAGGTATATTTTTTATCAATCATGTCAATTTTAATAATAGATTTAGATGTTTTTAACAGAAAGAATCAATTTCTTTTTTAATTTAATGAATATAAATGAATTTACCTATTTTTATCAGTAAATGGGGTAAAGTAAATGGGATAGAATGTAATTTGACTCTTAGTATAAAGGTTTTTATGGTACTTTTACGTCCAATATATGCTTGGTTTTTTTTTATTTTTTATTTTTTAAATTATCCCTTGGATCTATGTTGACATCTTGACAAAGGGCGTAAGTTACTTCAATTCAACTGATGGTGTTTGGCAAAACTTTAAAAAAAAAATTGATAAAAAGATTTTTTCAATTAATCTCAATTTTGAAATTGAGTAAACTAGACTCTAAAAAAATTGGAGCAATTTAATCCCTATTACTTTTAAAACTGAGCAACTACGGACAATTAATCACGGCGTTAATATTTTTTGTCAATTGTGCATATAATTTTGATCGGTATAATAATAAATTTAGCTTTCAATCAATTGTGCATATAATTTTGATTGATATAATAACAAATTTAGCTTTAAATGTTTATATATTTTGTCATTTTAGCCTTAATTGTGAAAACTTTAACAAATTTAATTTCAACATTTACACAAATATTGTATAAAAATTTGTTAAATTAGGACTAAATTGACAAAATATGTAAATTTTAAGAGTTAAATGTGTTATTATATCAATTAAAATTATTTACAATTGATTAAAAATATTAATATTGTAATTAATTGTCTTTAATTGTTCAAAATATTCTAACTTTTTAGAAAGGGAATTTACTCAATCAAGCAAGATTGAAAGAGTCTTCTTACAAAAAAGAAATAAAATATTAATTAGTTGGAATATGATAACTATGGGTATGTAAAAATAATATTTTTTTTTGAAATCCAAAATTTTCTTAATATTTATTTTCACAAACAATGGATGAAAATAATAAAGAAATGATAACATAAAATTATATTTATTTTAGTTTAGGTGTTAGTTTCTTAATTTCTTCCACTTAAAATTGTATGAAAATTTTCAATAAATTCGAGTTTTTTTATTTGTAAAAATTTCATTTCTAAAGAATACAACCTTAAGAAGATCTCTACTACTATATTGAAAACATGACCAAAGCTGATTTTAAGTAGGTAAAGTTTTATATTGATTGTATTTTTGTTAAGCCAATGCATGTCTAAAAGGGGTTTATTGTTTTATGCATTATGTAGAAGTTTAAAAGCATTTATGTTGTTTGTGAAATTCTATTTTATGAATAGGAATGATGTTGCTACTTGATGATTATGTTCAATTTAAATTACGGATTGTACAAATAAAATTATAGTGAACTATTCTCTAGATAAAATTCCGTAGATCTACGAAATTTTTGTCCATCTCTATCTCTATCTTGTACTATTTTGTTAGTTAGTTAGTCTAGTTGTAATTGACTATGCATCTAAAAGGCAAAATTAACAAGCTATTACGAGACACAGTGGCTTTTTAACCCGACTTGTGGAGTTAAAAAACTCCACTAATGTATTAAATAAGATTTATTTTATTATTTTATTACACCTTAAAATCGAATGATACCATTCTAGACGATTAAAGTACTTGTGAGGTCCCTATATTATAGAGACCAGATAAAGTTAGTCCCTTTATTATTAAATAGATTAGTTTAGTCTCTATACTATTAAAAAGAATCAATTAAGTCCAAATTGAAATAGAGTTATTCAATTGTAGTTAAATTTCAAACAAAAAAAATTCATTTATGGAACAATAAAAACTTTAAGCATATTAACTCTATTCAAATTTGCCTTATTTGATTCTGTTTGATAATACATGGATTGAATTAATTTATTTGATAATAAAAGGATTAATTTAATCAGGTCCCTATAACAGAAGACCTCTCAGAAACATTTACCTATTCTAGATACGTTCGTAAAAAATTTTATTCCATCGAAAATATACAATATAATAATTTTTTTATAAAATAATATAATTTAGAAAACAAAGAAGTTAAAACTATACGTTATTTATTAACATGTATTTTGGAGTTTAAATTTAAAAAATTGTAAATCAAATAAACTATTTGTTCAATAAAAATTTTTATCTCAATTTAATCAATTTAAAATAATTTTTTAATTCAAGCTAATGTACCGTTGGTTCAAATAACCTATTAATTTGACTTGATATCAACTAACATGGAATTAACCCTAAATAACAAAAAACAAATGATTGACTCAAAGGTTTAGTTGACGTCAAAGTCATTGCATTATTTTATACATATATATTAATTTACATAGGTTATTACGTGGCTGTTACACTGCTGTTTCCTCTAACGTTCCAAGAACCTTCTTTTTTATTATTAATTTTTTTAAACTCTCTTGTATTTAAACTCCATTTTCGCCTTTACACCATTCTTAAACCCATTTCCTCTCATCTCTCTCTGTCTCCCCCTCTCTCTCCCCTTTTTGCTGGGTTTCAAATATCTGGGAATTAATAAGTACTCAGCTGAAAATAATGGCGGCTAAACGGCTTCTTAGCAACTCATTTTCCGACCAAGCCGATGACCCAAAGGAGAAACGGATGAGACCTAGCCCTTCTTTTACTTCGTATGTTTTACTATTTTTTTTTAAATTTATTATATGATTTTTGTTACGACACAAAATATAATGGCGACTTGTGATGGGGATTTCGACATCACATTTCTCACCATACAAGTGCAGAGAATCGTTATATTTTACGGTGAAAGTAAGGGATGGCAACTATTTTGCTTGGTTGGTTAAATCGGTTTTACCTTAATTTACAAAAAAATTATTCAAGAATTGTATAATTGAAGTCACTTTAGGTTGATGAATTTGCTTGGTTAATCAACTCTAGGTATTAGTCTTGAACAATATATATTATATATTGTAAATAATAATTTTTTTAAATAATTAAAAATATTAAATTAAATCATTTTTTCTGGTCAAATCAGAATAATTAACTAAAAATAATCAATAAAATTAAAAACCATTCAACTCACCTAAAACGAAATTGATTAAATCAATTGAGTCAATCTTTCGATTTAAAATAAAGTCAATTCTTATTTCATGATGATTTCGATCTTAGGCTTGGTTTAAGTTATATAGGAGTACTTCAGAAGTTGAGATAATTAAATGAGATTATATTTGATGTGATAGTAACATTGCTTGTCAAATTTTGTATTATTTCTAAGTTCTTTATAATGGCATGTACTGCATACCCATTTTGCCTTGTAGATATTATAATTTCACATGATAATATTTAAATTTTTTTACATGATTTTATATTATTTTAAGATTCAATTTTACATATTTGTTTTTAATTTAAAAATTGTTAATTAGAAATCTAATTATTTTCTTATCTCTAATTGTTTAACAGTGTGATTGGGGAAGCTGTTATGGATAAGAGTTTGAGTACAGCTCTGGAACCAATCCTTCGAAGAGTGGTATATTTATATACTTTTCATTACATCAAACAAATATATTGGGAAAAAAAAGCATTTTTTAAAGGATAAAAGTTAAAATCAATATACAATATTAAAGACATGCGTGTTGGTTCAATTTCGATTTTCAAGTTTTTTTTTTTTTTTAGATTTATTGATTTCATGTATTTCTAAATTTATTTAAATAGAATGATTTTTAAAAGTTTTGAAAGTTAAGTCCTTGTATAATTTAAAATTTCGTATAAATAATAAAATTTATTATAGAAATAATGAATTTATTTTTTAATCTAGCAAACTTCTACTTTCACCCTTGAAAAACTTTATGATATTGATACCTAATACATTTGCAGGTGCAGGAAGAAGTGGAGCGTGGTCTTCGAGCTCGAATCCGTTCTTTCAGCAGGTCACCATCGCTTCGAATCCAAGCACCGCAACCGTCAACTCTCGAGCTCATTTTCCCTAAAGCTCTTACCGTACCGATCTTTACCGGCGGCAAGATCGTGGATGATGAGAGCAATCAACTTCGAGTAATCCTTGTTGATACAAGGGGAAACCAAACGGTTCTTTTTCCGAGCCCATTTAAAGTAGATATCGTGGTCCTCGACGGGGATTTTCCGTTGGATGGTAAGA
Organism: Gossypium stocksii; assembly: GCA_020496765.1. Taxonomy (NCBI): domain Eukaryota; kingdom Viridiplantae; phylum Streptophyta; class Magnoliopsida; order Malvales; family Malvaceae; genus Gossypium; species Gossypium stocksii. The sequence continues at coordinate 114,968,181 of CM035627.1, read as the reverse complement.
ATTGGAGCAACGAAGAGTTCGATCGGTACATCGTGAAGGAAAGAACAGGCAAACGTCCCTTGCTCGCCGGTGAATTGGTTGTCACGGTGAGGGACGGAGTCGGTTTGATCGAAAATATTGAATTTACGGATAATTCTAGCTGGATCCGGAGCCGGAAGTTCAGAATTGGCGCGAAAGTTGCGGGAGGGAGCTGCCAAGGTGTACGGATTCGAGAAGCCATGACTGAAGCTTTTGTCGTGAAAGATCATCGTGGCGAATGTAAGTTTTCGTCGTTCTCCATATTTATACCGAAATTTTCTTTTCAAATTTTCATAATCTTCTCTTAATTAAGGTTCTAAAGAAGGTTAGTTAGTTCTATAAAACATGTGATTAAGATCTTGAAGATGAGCTTAATTAGAATCAATCTTTATAGTTTAAATTCTAAAATAATTTTAAATTTTAAAATATTCTAATTGAGGTTATTATAATATTGTATTAATCAATTTCAATTTAATTTTAAGTGTTAAATGTCAGATTAGATATGACTAGAACATTTTTAAAATATATAAATTAAATTGTAAATATTGTTTGTTCTCACAATATCAAATAGATTTTCGAGCTTGAATGATTAATTTAATCTTTTGCCTAGTATAATTATTTCTCGTGTTTTTGTATGTTTTTGTTTTTAACTTTCAATTCAACAATTTGATAAAAAGCTAAAAAATACATATAGATTACATTCTTTGATGAATATATATTTCAATTACATGAAAAAATCTTATACAAAATAATTGTTAATATATCGAAGTATACAAGAAACATCATCCACCAACGTTAGGAGATGAAGTTTGGCGTCTAGAAAAGATTGGTAAAGATGGAGTATTCCATAAAAGGTTAGCCTCTGAGGGAGTTCACACAGTGCAAGATTTCTTGAAAATGTGGGTCGTCGACCATGCCAAGCTTAGATCTGTAAGTATTTTTGCAAGCACTTGTCAAAATTTGTGTTTGCTTTTCTTTTATATATATATATATATATATAAATCATAAATATAACTCGATTCTTGGAACAGATTTTAGGCCCTGCAATGTCAGAAAAAATGTGGAATGTGACAATCAAGCATGCTAAAACTTGTGTTATGGGGAACAAACATTATGTTTTTCGAGGACCTGATTACAAAGTCTTGTTGAATCCCATTTGCCAACTTGTGAATGCAGAGATTAATGGAAGCATATATACTACTCACAACCTCAGTGACATTAACAGAGTAAGTGTTATTAATTGGCTTTATTCGTAAATTAATCACTGAATTATAACTCGAGTTTTATATTGGTCTTTAACCTTTTTTTTTTCTGTCAAAAGTAAATAATGTCCGATAAGAATATATCACGCGTCGTTTTCTTATTGATTGATATTGTTTTTCTTGAGTAAACAGAAGAAAATGATAGTTTAGATATTACTTTAGGAGAAAAAAAATTTAAGGACCAAACTGAAAATTGGCTATAGTTTAGGAGCCAATTTATTTATTTATTTTGGGTCCTAATGGCATTTGAAATTACAGGCATATCTTGAGAATTTGGTGAGAAAAGCATATGCAAATTGGTGTTCCTTGGAAGAGATAGAAGGAATTTCCGATGAAATTGGCCTTCTCACACAAGGTAATTCATTTTCCATGAAATTTTCGTAACACAAAACTTGAGTTTTTTGGGTCGGATTAAATGCAAAATTGGCCCTTAAATTATATCATTTTTCCCATTTAGGCATCTAAAGTTTTTATTTATTAAAAATGATACTTAAACTATCAATTTATCTCATTTAACCCCATATCACGATACTAACCAATAAGAACGTGATACATGGCATGTTTTTATTGGATGTCATATATTTTGTTTTGGATAAAATGAGATAAAATTAATAGTTTAGATATCACTTTTAACCAAAAAATTAGATACCTAAATGAAAAATAATTTAATTGAAGGACCAATTTTGTAAATAAGTATTTTTAAGTAGTGATTTATAAAAAAATGTTACACAGGCGATCATCCCAATCATCAACAACCCATGGTGGGATCATCTCAATACAAAGTGTATATGACGGATCGTTTGATCGAGGGATATGTACCGAACGAAATGCAAGCAAATTGGGAAATAAGTCCGATATGTTTCAATACCTCAAGTGAAAATGGGGTTAGGTTGAACATGTTTCCATCGAACTCGGATGATGATTTGACATCTCCGAAATCTTTTATTACATGGGGTTAAATTGTGAAAACGGTTATCAAGCAAAAGTTGGTTACATAAGTAAAACATCTTAGAAAGACGAAAATTCAAACCTTAAAGATATATTATTAGAAAAAATTGACATAGTCAGTAAAATAGATATAAAAAGTAGTGTAAATAAGTGAAAACTGTTGAAGTATTTACTTTTTTTTATTGAACGAGAAGCAGTTACTATTATAAATGAATTGAGCTTAAATAAATAAGCTTTTGTTTATCTTCGTTTGTTTATTTTTAAGTTTGTTCGTATTTAGTTTGTATTCGTTAAGAATTTTAAATTTTTTGTTCATATTCGTTTATTTAAAATTATGTGTGTTTATCTTCGTTTGTTTAATGTTTACGAACATGTTCATCAACAAAATTAATGAATAATAAACAAACAATAAATACATACACATATATTATTTTAATATTTTTATGAGAAAATATTATTAATAAATAAGTAAAAAATGGGCTTATAAACGAGCCAATAAATAAACTTGTTCGTGAACATAGATGAACCGAACACACCTCTGTTCATGTTCGTTTGTTTATTAAACAAACATAAAATTTTTGTTCACACTCGTTTATTTAACTTAATAAATGAATATAAACGAACGTTATACGAATGGTTCACGAATAGTTTATTGAACGGTCTATTCATTTACACCCCTATTTACTATTACATGTAGGAACATATAAAAGTTGCATATGTAATTTACTGTTATTTATTTTTATTTTTCTTCCCCTACTTTCTAATGCTAGCTTGTCATATAAATTAGAACAAATAAAAAATTAGTTGGAATATTGATTCGAAGAATAGTATTAAATTAGTTAGAGTGAGAATTAGTATGAATAAGTTTAATTAGTTAAAAATTTAATTGAATTATTTTTTAAATTTTTTGATATTTTTTAATTAAATCGATTGAATTAATTTAATCGAGGAATTAATACTCTAACCGACTCCACCACCAATTTGATTTTAAAAAACATTGCTTGTGGTCTTCTAATTAAATAATCAATGTTAACAAAGTGAAGAAGAAATGTTGAGGTATTTTTTTTAGAGAGAGCTTTTCAATATAAATATAGTAAAATTATAAGTACATACCGAAGTAATCATAAAATAGATAAATGTAAAGGAAAGGTTAAATTTTTTTTTTTTTGGGAGCTGTGATTATGTTTTATATATATATATATAGAACTAAAATACAAAATATTGATTTATATTTTTATAGTTTTTAGAAGGACTAAATCAAAAGTTTATTATTTTTGAGGTTAAACTATAAATTTATTATATTTATAAATTTATAGGTTTTTTAAGGAGTTTAAAACATAATTTTTCAACTTTTAAGGGGTCATGGCCATTGATTATCCCTCCCTTTGTTCTAGCATAAATGGGCAAATAAACAAATAAGGACTAAATAAATGTGTTCAAATAAAGACTAAACCTTTCAAAATAGTTAAACACCAAACATATTTTCAAAAGTGCTCAAACAAAATTTTTTTAAATGTTGTATATTAGATTTTAAATTATGTTTTTATTATTTTCTTCTTTTCAAATAGCAACTGATCTATCGTGTGTTTTATTTTAAACATACCAGTATTCACCTAATTTTATATTATAAATCTACTTAAAGTGCCTGAAAAAAAATTGTATCTGAGCATCTTTAAAAATGTTTGATCATTATATGACCAATTCTTAAAAGGTTAGGCTCAAATTTGACCGTAAAGAGCATTTCGTAAATATAATTTTGAAATCTTGGAGGGCCCGTCTAGCAAAATTACTGCCTTTATATTTGTTCTTTTGTGTTGGGCAAAGTCCCAAGTAAATCAATCATTAAATTAATTAATACAAAATTAAAATGCCGTTATTAAAAACTTGAAAGCCGGTCCCGCTTCTAACCCAACGATAAATAAAGCGAACCATATCATCGATAACTCGGCGCGAAATGAGAAAAATAAAGAAATAATGACGAGAAAATGAACTAGCCGTTAGGGACCCTAAATTTCAATTCTCTTTCTTCAATGGCTTTTGAATTTTTTCCCCATTAAAGACAAAGCTTCGAAAATTTTTTTTCTCTAAATCCAATAACTCCCTCTCTCTTTCTTTCTCTTTGTACGCTCCTCTACTGTTTAGAAGTCTTGATCCAGAAACTTGAGTAAGTTTTAAAATTTTTTTTTTAAATTTTTTCTGGTTTTTGATTTGGTAATTTTTGAGCTGAAAATGGAAAATAATTGAAGACAAGTGAACTTTCCCTTCAAGAAACTGGATTAAGTTGAAGATTATAGGGGGAAAAAGGCTTCGTTTTTTTTCAGATAATTGGAAAGTTTCTTTTGGTACAACGATGAATAGACCATAACTTGGGTCCAATTAGAAAGTTTCCTTTGATGCTATGCAATGTGCGATTTGCTCAGATGATATTTTTTAAATATTTATTTTTATCATTCTCGTAACTGAAGAACTTTGAATTTACCTTTGATTTACTTAATTTTGTTTCTAATTTAGTACAAGTAATGAATGATTTTACATAAAGGATGGAGGATTTGGGATATTTCAAAGCGAAACTTCCTTTTTCAGCTTTCATTCACTAAATCTTTTAGGGATTTATAGATTTATATATGTTTAAATTTGTTTTCAGTTTTATCCATAATTTGCTAAGTTTTCTTAGATTGCAAATTGGCTAACGATTTGTTTATATTTTGCTGATTTTTTCCATTTCCAGTTCATATTTAAGCATTTCTTTTGATAGGTTTTCAAATTTCAAAAGACAAAAAGGAAGTAAAAGAAAAAGATGACAGTCAAAACACCAGGAACCCCAAGCAATAAGATAGATAAGACACCAGTAACAACCCCTGGAGGTCCAAAATCAAAGGAAGAGAAGATTGTAGTTACTGTAAGGTTAAGGCCATTAAGTAAAAGGGAGCAACTAGCCAAAGATCAAGTAGTATGGGATTGTGTTGATGACCACACCATTGTTTCTAAGCATCCTTCTCAAGAACGCACTGCTCAGCCATCTTCTTTCACATTTGGTAACTCTTTAACTACATGTTATTTATATAGTTGGTTTAAGTTTTCATTGGAATTTGGTGTTTGAGGTTCTTCTTTCTTTCTTTTGTTTGCTCAGATAAAGTGTTTGGACCTTCATGCTTGAATGAAACGGTGTATGAAGGAGTGAAGAATGTTGCTTTGTCTGCTTTGGGAGGCATAAATGGTATTTTCATTGTATTATTATCTTTTCTACTGATTACTGTTTTTGTTCCCTTTATTGAACCACTTGAGTCATGTAATTTTGGGTGCAGCTACTATATTTGCATATGGCCAAACCAGCAGTGGGAAGACATATACAATGAGAGGAATAACAGAGAAGGCTGTCAATGACATCTATCAGCATATAATGAATGTGAGACTGAGCTTCCCTTGAAGTTTAACTATTTTTTTCTTGTTGCACACAAGATGGCTGTGGATTTCTTAATTGTTCTGTTCTGTATTTGAAATGCAGACACCAGAGAGAGATTTTACCATTAAAATTTCTGGATTAGAAATTTATAATGAGAATGTTAGAGACCTGTTAAATTCCGAATCTGGCCGCAATCTCAAGCTTCTAGATGATCCGGAGGTAAATGGCCTTTAACTTCTTTTCATAGGAACAAAGCACTTATGCTTTCAATCCTCCTGTCGTTTACTATATTTTTGTCTGTTTAATCTATGCTTGCAGAAAGGTACTGTGGTTGAGAAGTTGGTGGAAGAAACAGCAAGCAACGATCAGCATCTAAGGCATCTAATTAGCATTTGTGAAGGTAATTAATGAATCAATTGTTTCCAGTTAGCAGACCTTTTCCTTCTTTTAAATGCGAGTCTAACTGTTTTACCGGCATTTGTAGCTCAAAGACAAGTTGGAGAAACTGCCCTAAATGACTCTAGCTCACGGTCACACCAAATAATAAGGCTGGTATGAATGAGGATTTCTGTTGGTTTTGTTAACATACTCAATGCTGTATGGAAGCTAATTCATAAATTTATTTGGCCAACAATGTAGACAATTGAAAGTACTCTTCGTGAAAATTCTGATTGTGTGAGATCATTTGTTGCAAGCCTGGTAAGACTGTATCCCTTCTCTTCCTAAGCCAATAAAATGAATAAATATGAGCTGTACAATCCACACTTGCTTTACTATTTGCTATATATCTAGTCAAGGTTGAGGTTTACTCAGCCTCACCAAAAAAGATGCACGAATTATTGTTGCTGATGACAATCTGTTGGGACCAACACTTGTAGAACTTTGTGGACCTTGCTGGAAGTGAAAGAGCTTCACAAACAAATGCAGATGGTGCAAGGCTCAGGGAAGGCTGTCATATTAACCTTAGTTTGATGACCCTCACAACTGTAATCAGAAAACTCAGGTAAGAATCTATCTTAAAACATTTCTTGCTCAGAATATTCACTGTATTTAGCATTTCATGGGAGACAATAATGAAATGAACTTCAAAACTAGACATATTTTAAGTTCTATTATCATTGTGTTCATGATTCAAAACTAGACATCTTTCTTTGCAGTGTTGGAAAAAGAAGTGGTCATATACCATACAGAGATTCGAAGCTTACTCGAATATTGCAGCATTCACTAGGTGGAAATGCACGAACTGCCATCATATGTACTTTGAGTCCAGCACTAGGTCATTTTGAACAATCTCGTAATACTCTCTTCTTTGCTACCCGGGCAAAGGAAGTGACAAATAATGCACAAGTCAATATGGTACTTATCTCTTTTTCATTCATGCTTTACGAGATTGACAAGAATTTCCTAATGAATTGACATGAAACCTTTTTGGAAACTTTGCTAGGTTGTTTCAAATAAGCAATTAGTCAAACATCTGCAGAAAGAAGTAGCCAGGCTAGAAGCTGAGCTTCGCACCCCTGATCCATCTAGGGAGAAGGACTTGAAAATACAACAAGTAATAACTATTCAAAATTGGCTTCATCTTGAATCGATTTATTTCATACTGCAACTTGAAGCATAAGTAATCACATTTCTTGTGTTTGCTTTCTAGATGGAAATAGAGATTGAAGAGCTAAAGCGCCAAAGAGATCTTGCACAGTCTCAAGTCGATGAGCTACGTAGAAAACTTCAGGAAGATCAGCAGGTTCCGTCACTTTTCCTTCTTATCTCTCTTCCCCTTAGCACTCTATTTATTTCTGGATTCATTTCAACTTGTTTGTGTTTATTTATTCAGATTTCAAACCAAATTGAGTCACCAAGTCCATCTGTGAAGAAATGTCTATCGTATTCCCATGTGTTGTCTCCAAAACTTGATGGAAAGGATCTAGGCCGTCATGATAAAACAAGAAAAACAATGTTGTTGAGGCAGTCTATGAGGCAATCATCAACTGCTCCTTTCGCACTTATGCATGAAATTCGTAAACTCGAACACCTCCAAGAGCAGCTAGGAGAAGAAGCAAATCGAGCTTTAGAAGTACTTCAGAAAGAGGTGGCTTGTCATAGACTAGGTAATCAAGATGCAGCTGAGACAATTGCCAAGCTTCAGGCAGAAATAAGGGAAATGCGTTCTGTCCGGTCAGACCCGAAAGAAGTTGAAGTTGGAGCAGCTATAGCTCCTAACAAAAGTGTTAGTGCTAACCTTAAGGAAGAGATAACAAGACTTCATTCACAAGGTAGTACAATAGCTGACCTTGAGGAGCAATTAGAGAATGTTCAGAAGTCAATAGACAAATTAGTAATGTCTCTTCCAAGTAATCAAGAATCCAACAGTGAAGCTACCCCCAAAACAAAGAACCAGTCTAAAAAGAAGAAGCTGCTTCCTTTAAATTCAAGTCACATTACAAACCGGCCGAATTTTATAAAATCTCCATGCGCTCCTCTATCAACCTCTTGGCAAGTTGTGGAGCCTGAGAATGAAGAAAATAGACCTCCAGAGGATGATGACAATGTTTCCAAGGACACTATCATTGAGTTCGAGAAAGAAACACCTGTGAAGAGTGAAGACTGTGGAGATGTTACATCAAAGGAAGGCACTCCAGGATATAGACGTTCAAGTTCAGTCAACATGAAGAAAATGCAGAAAATGTTTCAAAATGCAGCTGAAGAGAATGTACGAAGCATACGAGCATACGTAACGGAATTGAAAGAACGTGTTGCTAAACTGCAATACCAGAAGCAGTTACTTGTTTGTCAGGTAACAAACACAAGTGCCTTTGCCGTTATGATACCTTCCATTTTTCTCCATTTATCTAGTTTTTGACTTGCTTCTTTTAGGTGCTTGAGCTAGAAGCAAATGAAGCAGCCGGATACAATTTAGAGGACAATGAGAGTGAAATTGAACCTGAGCAACCCCAAGTTGCATGGCATGTAACCTTCAAAGAACAAAGGCGACAAATCATTGAATTGTGGGATGTCTGCTATGTTTCCATCATCCATAGGACACAGTTTTATCTGTTATTCAAAGGAGACCCTGCCGACCAAATATACATGGAAGTGGAACTTAGGCGCTTAAATTGGCTACAGCAACATTTTGCAGAACTTGGAAACGCAAGCCCAGCAATAACGGGAGATGAACCCACAGTGTCATTATCATCAAGGTTCACTTTCATTCTCTCTCTCTCAACCACACAATAACACACTTAGTAAAAGTAACATGGAGGCCTACTAGTAGTTAAATTGCATTTTGCATTTTCTACTAAAAAATAAGTAAATTAATCCCTGTACTAGTTAAAAAAGTATATTGGTATTTTCTGTTAAAATTTTCATCTATTTGTACCGCTAAAAATTGGTATTGGCCGATGGAATAACCAGAAAGTGATATATGGCATGCCATGTCATGCTAACGTACATGAACCAGTTTATAAAGTACAAGAACTACTTTGCCCAATTTTTAAGTAGGGGAGCAAAATGCACTCCCACTCAGAGTACAGGGATCTTCATGGTACTTTTCCCACACACATTTCTTGTTGCATCTCATTGATTATGTCTATTTTACTCACAGCGTCAGGGCCTTGAAACGTGAAAGGGAATTCCTTGCAAAGAGGTTGACCACACGTTTGACTTTCGATGAGAGAGACGCATTGTACATTAAATGGAATGTACCACTTGATGGAAAGCACAGGAGACTACAATTCATAAACAAGCTATGGACTGATCCTCATGATCCCAAACACATAGAGGAAAGTGCTCAGATAGTGGCAAAACTTGTAGGGTTTTGTGAAAGTGGTAACTTGTCAAAGGAGATGTTTGAGCTTAATTTTGCACTACCAGCTGACAAGAAGCCTTGGATGGTAGGGTGGAACCAAATCTCAAACATTCTTAATCTATAAGACAAAAATCATCTTGTAAGTACTTTTCTCATTTCTGTATATGTAAATGAATTTTTGGAGTCCTTTCTCCAATGTTCTTTGTGACCATTTGATGAGCACATTGTCATTTGCTGATACTTTTGAGATATTCTTTGTATTCTTCATGTTTCAATAATAGAATTTGCTAAGCTATTTTTCTTTTTTGGCTTTGTTTTCTGAGTTATTTGCACCAGATGTCCCAAAATTATGGTCCGAATTTCAGATTGGTCCCTAAACTTTTCCCATTTCTGTATATGTAAATGAATTTTTGGAGTCCTTTCTCCAATGGTCTTTGTGACCATTTGAGCACACTGTCATTGCTGATTTTTTTGAGATATTCTTTGTATTCTTCATGTTTCAATAATGGAATTTGGTTCATTTTGAAGTCAATGGATTTTTCACAATGTTAAGCTGTTTTTCTTTTTTTGGCTTTGTTTTCTGGGTTATTTGCACCAGATGTTCCAAAATTTTGAGTCTTTAAAGTACTAATATCATATCAATTTGGTCCTTTCATCAACTATGGCATGCTTGTATTTAAGACACTTGGATCAACTCTTTAATATATGTATACCTATTGCATGTATAACAATGTGATAGGCACAAACATGTTTAAAATTTTATGTATATATTGATCATATTCGAGCTAAAATTTAACATCCAAAGTGACAGTTAGATCGACAAAAAGATTTAATTGATACGATAACTGAACTTGTGAGAAATGTTTTGAAATATAAGGACTAATTTAGAATTTATACCATAATTTGGATACATCAATGCAATTATCCAATTTTGGTCAGGTCCATTGCAACAGCGAAAGGGCTCATTGATCAGAGTAATTTAAAGAAGAGAATTAATATACTTGTTTGGATTGAATATTTAATCTGGACATAGTTTTTTTTTTCTCAGTTAAATATTTGAGTTTGGCTTGAATTTGGTACTTAAATCAAATATCAGTATCTGACTCAATGAATATTTGACACGTGTGCTTTAGCAAAAAAGAATATTGCTACTTAATTGAAAAAAAAATTTAGATATTAAATTGAACATTAAAGGCCAATTTAAGTGCTGACAAAAAAAAAACCTCAAGTATCACATTTAAAAAATTAATGCACCAATATAAATATTGAAACCAAACTCATGTATCGAATTAAGACAAAAGTATATTTTCAATACCAAATTAAACATTAAAACTAATTCAAGTACCAAATAATATATTAACCCAAAAAATAATCTAATAATGCAACACTGATTTCCATTAAATAAATTACTTCTTCAACAACTAGTAGTACATGATATAGACTTCACACACACATTAAAAAAACAGTGAACACATTGGTGAAATATCACTTTAAACCCCCAACATATTGTTTCCATCACAGACTAAACCATATAGTTTTTTTTTTTTCACTACAAACACCAAAACAAAGATATTATACCACAACACAACTTGAGTTTTTTCTTTTAGCATTTAGGGAAGGGAGTACCACAAGTGCTAGCAACTTTCCTTGCATTTGGGGTGTTAATGAATTTCTTGAGATTAGGGTTCTTCAGATATTGGCAAAGGCAAGGCTTTTGCTCTTTGATCTTACTGCAACATAACTTTGATGGTGGGGATGATGATGTTATGGCACTCACACATGAGCTCAGCTGTGTTGGGCTACATGTTACAGCCATTGACACCTTTGCTTCCGCCAGTAGGAGGAGGACCACCACTGCTGCCGCTGAGAATGCCGCCGTATAGGATACCTTCTTCATGATGATGATGCCCTTTGTTCTTGTGTTTTTTCACTCTCTATGTGTATATAGCTTTGATTTTTTTGCTATGGGAGGTATGGTGGGTGTCCTTTGTAATTTATAGGGTGGAGGGTGTTGGGTGAAAATGGAAATTTAAGATGGAAATTAGTAGCAAATTGCAATTTTCATGTAGCATTTCGAGAGAGAAAAAGGGGGGGGGGGAGGAATGTGAAATATACATTCAGTTTTGGCCCACTTATTTTTATGATTAAATCGGTGGGGTTTACTAAATTAAGAAAATGCCTAAATAAAATGAAGGTGTGAAATCTAAGCATGCAAGTGAAAACTACTTGACCTAATGATTTCAATTCACTTTATCTGACAAAAACAACCATCAAATGATTTCATGAATGTATAGCTATTGATCTATTTTTCTATTACCATTCCAATTTCACCGACAGTTTTGATACGACAATTTATGAGGACATTCATAGTCAAGTTTTCCACAATATGGTGCGGAATTAATGAAATTGACACTGTATTTTAGCATAAGCTTTTTTGGCATAGAGTCAAAAGTTAACAGATAAATTAGACAAGGATAGCCACCGAAATGAGGTTTTTCCCTTGTCTTGCTCGATAAGTATCCACGTCTTATATGCTAACATGTCCTGCGGAATTGGAGGATTTTAAAATTATTTTTATATAAAATATCGAGTTTAATTTACAGTAACATCATGAGAGGTGTAGAAAATAACTATAATAAAATTTATTATTGCATAAGATATTGAATTTTACAATAGAAACAGTTCACACGATGCGAGGTGCAAAGAGCAGTTACAACAAAAGTGATTCGCATTATAGGAGATGTGAAGAATCATTAAACCTGGAGGTTTTGGAATATGTAGGATGGATAGTTAATTTTACCTCAGTGATGAGGGATAAGGGATAGGGGTTGGAAGTGGGCGTGGGTGTGGGTGTGGGTCGCAGCAGCGGAGTTCCCTCTCCTTAAGTGCAATGGTAGGGTGAAGTGTGTCAACTGGAGGCATTATAGGAGTTGTGAAGGGATTAAACAAAGTGTTTGCTGGATATGATGGATTGAAAATGTGGTTACGAACCTTTGCCAATATTTTGTAGATTGTGTGGGTCTATTGAGTGTGATGCTTAAGCGAGGCCATAAGGTCGAGCTCTCCTAGTGAAGCTATGGCGAAGTTATGTGCCGTTAGTCACTGTAATGATTAATTATTTCGATAACGGGAGTTTAAGTCGAACAATTATTGTTGTTGTGAAAAAGGATCAAATTTGAGAAATTAAAAAAATAATTTTATAATTGTTTCAGGCTGAACTATAAAGTTGTTGAATTCTTTTTTTAAGTTAGGAGTACAATCACACTTGTAAATTAAAAAAACACTATTAAATTGATAATTAGAATATATCTAAACTTAAACCGAAATAAAATTTAAATGTTATTTAAATTAAATTCAAATTAACTTTATTGGATTATTGTGACACTGATTTATATGTGTTTTTTTTTTTTTTTTTTCTCTTTTTCACACCTCTCTATGATATGTTGTCAATGATAAACATAATTTTGAAACATTATAAAATGGGGAAATAGGTATTTTTATACCATTCTAAATTAAAATGCATTTTCCCAATCCCAAGCTTCAAATTAGGGTTTACAATTCGAAACCAATTTCATATTAAATTCTTCAAATATGATTTATTATTCTTTTATCACTACAAAATTCGCAATTAAATTTATTAAGTTTTACTAATGTTTATTAAATTAAATAATCAATTGAGTTTTATAAATAAAAAAATTAACTATAAAAAAAAACTTTACCTCTCATTTACATGTCGGATTTATTTTACTTTTAATCTAATCGATAATCATGGGACCACACTCATGATGAATAAATTTTCAAACCCATTTTGATTGAAATATTATATATATTTATAGATTAATGCCCATATTAAGGGTATTTTAATTCTTTCCTTTTTGGTGATGTTTCATAATGTATTTTTGGTATACATTGTGGACTCACATGCCTTATTCATCATTAATTTGCATTTCCATTTGGTAGGAAAGAAAAAAGTAATTAAGGATATCATATTTGTTAATTTAATAATTAAATTTTACAATTATTTTTTTCTTATTTTAATTTGTAAGTTAAAATATGTACAAATATTTTGTATATTTAAAATTTAGTTATCGTGCTTTTCATATTAAAAAAAATATAAGTTTAATTGTTAATATTATTAATTTTTTTATTAAATTCAAGTTTATTACAATGATTTTTTTGACAAATTTAATAAAAGAATTTTAATGGTGTTAAATTCCAAAAAAAAAATTCTAAAAAAATAAAAATTACACAATTTTGGAGTATATCTTAACCTAATTTATATTAATCAGAAATCGTGTTCTTATTGGACATTAAATTGTAACTTATTTATTGGACGTTTATCTTCCCTAAAAATAGTCTGGGTTCGATTTTCAATTGTACCGAAAAAGAAAAAAATGCCATTATTATTATTTTATAACACATTGGTTACACTTACACAATGATAAAAGAAATCTTTGGATTTATATTTTACTAAAACAATATCAACATTTTAATTTAATTTAATTAAAATGATTAATTAAATAATTATCAATGATATAGAGTTTATGAGAAAAAAATTGACATTTAGCTTTACAAAAAATACAAATTAAACATGGTACGTGGTAGTCCTACTTTTTTGTCCACATTGTTTATAATTAGAGCCATTTTCTGGATTTGCTCTATAATTAAAGTTGTTAAGATCATAATCATTTTTTTTATTTTCAAGTCCTTGTATTCTTTATATATTTGTAATTTAGTTTACTTGTTTTTTAGATTTCATAATTTGGTTTTAATTATCATTAAAATTTTTCTATAAAATTCATTGATTTGATATTTTAAAATAAAAAAAATACTCACTTTAATAGTCATGTAACAAAAGAAAAGACGTAATAAACTTGAATTTGACAGAAGAATTTTAACTATATTTTCAAACTCAAAAACTAAAAGGCTTAAATTTCTTAAAAAAAAATAGAAAGACTAAATTTTAAATATATAAAAATTACTTTAACCTTATTAAGCTAGCATGTGAATTAAGGATAGTTGTAATTAGTAAGCATGCTCTTAATTTATTGATTCCTTTTTGACAAAACGTTATATCTTAGGTCATTTTCAGAAAATTGATTACCTGATTGACACCGCTAATTTTTTATTCAGATCAATTCAGTCCAATAGTTTATTTTAAAAAGAAAAAATTTAAAAATCCGTACTGATATTGGGCTTTAATGATGATATGTACATGCCACAACCAAGGCATGAATTCTGATGCTATGATTAACTCCTCATTGCAATTATTTACTGCAATTATTACTTTGCTTTCTTGAATTTCTTTTTTTTTTTTTTACTGCAAATAAAAAGTTTAAAATGGTCCATTAGATAATTTTATTAAACGTCTCTCAGTATTTTCTTATTTAATTAGTAAATAAGTCTAATGAACAAAATTATTTTTGTTTTTATTACATCTTCAAAGTTTATTAAAAAATTTAATACTTCAATTTTTTATATTATTTTTATTTCGTTTACCCAAATAGTAAGCCTACCATAACCTGAGAGATAAGTGGTTGTAGACATATGGACTATACATAATTTACATGTCACAGGGGCAAAGTTATAAAAAAAATTTTAGATAGGCTAAAATTAAATTATATATTTTAATAATAATTAAAATATAATTTTATTATTATATTAATAAATATCTTTATGATTTTTAAAAATTAAAATTAAAATTTTATCAGTTTTAGGAATTAAATTGAAATTTTGAAATGGAACCGTGAAACCCGTATTTGGATATCAACAAGTTTATATAATTGGATTGCTTACACAAAATCTAATTTTAAAGTAAAAAAGTTGGACTGCTAGAAATAATAGCATGGGCCTATAATTTCACTTTAAATCTTCACGCCTTCCATGGCATCTGTTGTTGTTTGCAATCATTATCTCACTTTTGGCAAGCCCCTATCTTCATCTTCTTTTTCTTCCTTTTACACTTATTTTTTTCCACCCTCCCACCTATTATTATTTTTTTAGTTTTTTCATAGTTATCAATATCAAGGTGGTCAATTTCATAGTGGTAAATTTTTTTTTTATTTTAATATTGGTAAAATATTTTTTTTAAATTAAATCAGTGGTAGAATAGATTAGATAATAGATTTGTTGGTATTAAAAAAAATTTTAAAATAAAAAAATATTGATTCAATTGATTTTTAACCGGTTCAATTTATTTATATCAATTTTTAATCTAGCCTATTCAAATCGTTCTCCAGATTGGTATTTCAATTAGTTTGTTCTGATCCGGTTGAAACATCTTTGGATGGTGTGTATTGATATCAATGTGTTTCAATGTATTTTTTAAATTTATTAATATTTTTTATATATACACACGTGGATATATATAACTATTTATGTGCAGAAATTAATTTTAAAATTATTAGTTATTTTTTTGGCAGAAATAATTAAACTTCATAATTTAATTAAATGATTATATATTATTTTTAAATGTGCACTAATAAAAATGGATATAAACTGAAATGATGGAAACAGCCTGAAATGCAATTTTGATATAAATAAATGATTAAATGAATGGTAAAAGCAGTATGATTAGATTCACTACATACATAGATAATGATTAGGCATGCTCATTGCATTTCCTATTCTGCCAGCCTTTATTAATAATAATGAAATAAATATACTTTGATCCCACGAGGATTATAATGCATTTTTGTAAGTAAAAGTATTATCAAAATTTTAGTTTGTATTCTATTCTTTTATTAAAAAAATAAATAAATTAATTTATATACATTAGATGAAATAGTAAACTAGTTATTATGTTAAAAATTTTATTCATTTCTTTTGTTAAAAGCTGATATCTGTAAGTTAACATGAGATGCACATTTGTTTAATTATATCGTCAATCACATTAGCTTTTAACAGTAAAAATGAATAAATTTTTAACAGAAAAAATCAATTTGCTCATTAATCTAAGTATAAGGACTAATTTATTTAGCAAAAAGATAAACTATAATTTGATTCTTAGTACAAAGCCTCCATGATAATTTCACCGTATTTTCTATTTTATTAAGACGCACTAGATATGTTCAAAATTGTAGGAATGTGTATTAAAAACTAAATAAATCAGTTAACTAAAAAAACAAATAAATTGAACTGATTTTAATGCCAAAATTAAATAAATCAGTTTATTCTGTTTTTAATATTTATTTGTTACAAATTGATAATAACTTTCAATATTATCGAATTAGTACTATTTTATATTGACATATTGTATACACAAATAATTATATTAATCTAATATGAAAATAAATATATATATTTGTTAAAATATGTATAATTGAATCAAAATTAAAATTTTAGTTATATATAAATTATAATTCAAATGTTATATGTATAATTATACCAAATTAAAGTCTATATATTAAATTAAATTTTATATATGGATTCTTAAAATAGTGGGATTTTGATATCAATGCCTAAAATAATCAATTCGTACCGTCTATAGATTGCAGCTCTTATTATATTTGATAAATTAAGGAAGAAAAAGTTTGTTCTTTCTTTTTTAAGAGATTTAATAATTAATAATATTTTAATTGGGTATTTATTTGGGTGTTTTATATAGGTAATAGAAATATCCGTACGATGTGCGGATTAATTTAAAAATAAATATTATATTATATTATAAATTTACTTCAATTGAGTAGACTTTTAAATATATATATTTATAATATGAATCAAGTATGAATTTCAATATTTAAGGCATGAGTTTTGCTTGATCTATTTTTTTTTTTTTATGATATGTTATTTTTATAACTTACATAAATTATATAACATGAAATTAAATATATAATATTGTAATAAATATTAAAAATGTGTTATTTTTTTGTTTAAAAAATTACTAAAAAGAAAAGAATATATAAGTTACTAAATTTTAAATAAAAAATTATATTTTTAAAAGAATTAAGAAAAAAATCATATGATGGGCCTAAGCAAACTTGCTATATAAATAAATTTAAGAAAAATTAAATTAAAATAAAAAGATTAAGTCTCAAATTTAAGCATGATAGAAATACCAAAATCATAATTTGACTATTAATAACCCACTAAAATAAGAGTCTAACAATGAGATTCTTGGAAAGTAAAAAGTTTTTAACAATTTTCATTTTCATTTTAAATTTAAAGTTACAATAACTATCGATAAATTTTAAAATATAGTAAAAAAATTATTAAAAAACTTGAGACATATGTGAACTTAATTATTTGGAAGAGTGAGGTAGCTGAATTACTTGGCCCTAGCTATAAATTATGATTGATTATTATTCCTAAAAACCTTACTATTTCCCATTCTATCAAGAAATTGATGGTCCCCAAGGCAAAGGACTATTTTGCAATTAAATTCAATCTTGTAATTGAAGCATCCCAATGATCAGGGAATGCAATTGTAGCCCAAATTTCTAAATTGGTTGTAAAAAATTTAATGCTATTAGTTGGTGGTAGTTTATACTTTATCCGCCCTAAAAAAGAATTACAATAAATATATATTTCTTGTGAATAAGTTTATCCCTAAAATTTCGAGTGATTTTGATTTTAAATTATTTGAATTTCAAGTTTTTATTTTTTTTAATTAAGTCATTTTGAATTCTTATCATTTTATGTTTAGAATGTTTTGGTTCGGATCAGTTTTGAGTTTGAATCAATCTGGATTTGAATCAGACAAATTTATATTATTAACTTTTTATTATCCAAAATCACGTTTAAAAAATCAATTAATCACTCCACGTCATCATTTTTTCATATCAACTTGCTCTGTCATTATTTTTTAATGTTAGGTGCCACGTTAGCACTTAACCGCTCACCAAGAATTTCAACAAAAAAATAAATTTAAAGGTTCAATTGGATACCAATCATGATTTAAAAGAAACAATTTACTGCACTTTTTGACGAACAGCTTAATTAAATTTTTAATTATTTTCAGAGGAATTATTTAGCATTTTATCCGATGAAAATAAACTATGGATTTAAAAAACTCTAGTGATAACGTGTTTCATAACCTAAAACGATGACTTTATAAGTTGTATCAAGCATGGACTCCTTCCATTAATAGCTTTTAAGTCACTACACTTGAAAACCCCCTTTTTTGTTGATAAAATTAGGTCCAAAATTTCATCTACTTTGCAATTCATTTCATTGATACATTTTAATTATAGCCCCCCACAGTTCAATTTACTTATATTCTTCTCATTTCGCATAATGCCCTTATCAACCATAATCTCTTTCATACTAAACATAGAAGCTGCTAAAGTTCCAATTTGTTTGCGCATGAAGAGGTGCATAAAGAGAAAAAAGTACCACAAGCTTAAACGAGCTGCCTCCACTAGGGGTACTAGCCGCCACGGTGATGACGAAAATGAGACTGTTTTGATGTTGGGGGAGCGTCGTCGAAAGGGGATGATCAAAAGCAAAGTGAAGGTGCCATTGAGGAAATGGAGAGATGCATATGTGGAGACTATGCTTAGTTTTGCTGGCCGTGTTGCACAGCTCAACAATGGTAATGTTTATTTGTTAAGAGAATTCCAAATGCCTAAATGCTAATTCCCAAGGTTTTGGAGATTATTAGTACCTAGTAATGTGAATCAAATTTTAAATATGTGTGTATTTAAGTCATATACAATTTGGATATGACGTGTCAAGAAAAACAGTTCTTATAAATTTGTTGATATTATCTATTTTTTTAACATGTTAGAATCAAGTTGTTCATATAATGGATAGGCGTGTTCATAATTTAATTTACATATTTTAAGCATGTCTCACTTGATACTCCCTGATATAATATTAGTACGATTTGAAGTTTAAGAATCAATTTAAAACATGTGTAATAGTTTAATGACATTTGATGAAATTAACCCTAATTATTTATAGTAGCTGATAGCAAATTTCTAAATTTCGTTTTAGAATTAAGTATTTTCATGTGAAGACTTTTATCAAAAACCACTGCATGTGATTCCAATAAAAGGCCTACTAATAAAGTGTGTTGGGTCAAGCCAAGTTGGATTAGCATGTAGTGTTGTTTAAAGTTTGACTCCATGAATTCAACGTAAGCTTCAATCCCTAATTCAAAATATTAATCTTTAATATATTGTTTTGGGTCAAAATTATTTTAGGAGGTGAAAATTAAATTATAAATTTTTGAGTTGTTAAAATTCTTTTAGGAGGTGACAATTTTTTTATGATGTTATTATTATTGAAAGGACTAAATATAATTTTTTTTATTTTTAAGAGGTCAAAGTGTAATTTATAATTTGATTATCTTTGAGGGAGGGATGCTTGCCCCTTGTATTCACCATTGCTTTAGGTTTTTGAGCATTTAGGTTTGAATTTCATTATGTGTATAATGTATGAGTTTTCAGTCTCATCGTATATATATGACATGTATGGGTTTTGTCTAGATTCTTTATTGTTTTATATCTTATATTGATTTAATTCTACCTTATAGCTGTATGAATATATATTTTTATTTATAATAATAATTTTTTCAAAGGAATGTTTTTATATATTTTATTAAATTTTCATTTCTCATCCAATGATAACTTTTCTGAGTAATTAAATACATATATATATATATATGTATATATATAATCTTAGTTTAAATTACTTTTTCATTCATTAATATTTAAGACATATTTAATCCTCATTTACAAGTTAATTTTCGTATTTAATAGATAAATTTTAAATAAATTATATACGTTTAAATGATGATGATGTTTGTATTAAATATTAATAAATGAGGGATGGACTTTAACCCAAACTTAAGTTATTTGATTATAATATGGAGAGGTGATTTTCATACCAAATTTTGACAAGTTTTTCCGACAGCAAGTAATGTGATAGTTGTTTTTATGTTCCTTTTATTGTTATTTAACAAATACAAAATAATTCATTTCTAACATTATCACGTGTAATGCAATTACGTGAAGTAATTTTAACTAAAATAATTTATAAACTTTGAATTGTCTTTTCTAATTACAATTAAACTACGCATTTACCTAAAGTTTTATAAACTTTTACAAGACACAAGTCTCTCATTAGAAAAGAAAATAAAGCCGAATTGGTAGAAAAAAATGCAGTTGATCGATAACATCCTCTTATTATCATATGGTAAAAAAAGATTTTTCCGATCTCCA
The DNA here is from genome assembly GCA_020496765.1 of Gossypium stocksii. Classification (NCBI taxonomy): domain Eukaryota; kingdom Viridiplantae; phylum Streptophyta; class Magnoliopsida; order Malvales; family Malvaceae; genus Gossypium; species Gossypium stocksii. The sequence goes on along the minus strand of CM035627.1, from coordinate 114,947,580 downwards.
AAAAAAATTATCGTTCACTGCGAGAGACTCTATTGTCTACACAATTACAATTAAAATATCCAACTCTCAATTTTATTATTATTCTTAACCTCAAATTCTATGCAAAAACTATAATCATTCCGAACTTAAAAATCAATGTTATTCTTCTACAATAAACTAATTATTCTCATCGGTACAATAATCATAAAATGTAGAAATATAAAAATATATAAAAATCATAAAAAGGAAGAGAATATAAATCAAAACTAATAATGTTAAACTAATTTCTCCTTTCATATTATATTGCAAAAACTACCTTCCAAGGCTTTCAATTTTAAACATTTATTTTTAAAAAATTCATATGATTATATTTTTGAACATATAGCATATAATACAGTGCATATTTATTTGACTTTACTTGTTGAAATATTCCCCAATAGGTATTAAATTTGTCACGAGACATAAAAATCCAATGAAATTTATTTATTTAACATATATATGAAAAAAATAATAATCAAAAGAGTATATAAAAAAAAGAGAGAGAGAATAATAATTAATAATGAAATTATTTTAATGAAGGGATTTTAGGTAATACAAAAGCCAAGGGTGGTTGTATTATTGTGAAAGCAATCCCTTAACAACTCCTTTATTTTTATTTTTTTCATCTAATTTAGTTAACCCATAACTAATTAAAATTTTATTATATAATTAAATAAAAAGACACGTATATTCTTCAACAAGAGACAGCAAATTTTTAATTCAAGCTTTCTCCTACTCCTTACATTCATCATGCATCCAACCATGACCAAAGTGACAAAGATTGTTAACATGTAATAAAAAAAAAAAAAAAAGAGATTGTTAACATGTCTTAATCTACCCTTAAAAAATTCAACATATTTGGTGTCTCTAAAATTTTGAAACTCTCCTACCTTAGAAAATTTTTATTATTTTTAGTTGGTTGGTCGATGTGCAGTCCATTGACTGTCTATTCATCCTAATAAGATCAACAATCAATTATTGTAACAAAATAAAAAAATATATGGTAGTTTGAATATATCAGATTCCCAATTTAATTTTTTAACGTTTTCTTTAAGAATTGATTTCTAAATTATTAATTTTGTTTTATTTTATTTAAATTCACTTTTGATAGAATAAAAATAAAACTTTAAGGACTGACTTGAAATTTGAGATATAGTTTAAGAGCTATTTTATTAATAAAACTCTTTAACTTAATCGGGTTGGTATTGTTTCTAGGTTAAGCTAGAGAAGGATTGTCTTGTCGAAAAAAATTGTGTGTGGCGCACAACCATCTACCAAAGGGACATGAACATCCATGTTTGGTAGGATTTTAGCCCAAGCCCTTAAATAGCATCAATGAGCAAGTATGCTACAATGCACGATCCTCTTAGTAGGTGACGTTAAACGTCGATGCTGAAGTGAATTTAAGGGGGTAGGTAAGGGGTTCATGTCTCTCAAAATGAAAAATTTTCAATTTAGTCCTTAAAAATGAAATTTTAAGTTAATATATGGTAAAATTTCACTTTGACCCTCTTAAAAATAAAATTTTTTATTTAATCCCTTTAAAAATGATGAAATCATAAATTAATAAATGACAATATTATATTTTAACTTCTAAAAAATTTATAATTTTATTTCAAACCCACTAAAAAAATTTCTAGATTCGCCTCTAGTTGAAATCCTAGTTTCAAGCGAGGATGTCCACATCCCATTTGTAGGTAGGTAGTGCACCATGAAATGTCATTTCCGGTAAGGTACTTCCATCTTGTGAACTTATGCCTCTTGCATCTTCTTCAGGCACTCGAGCTCTCATCAAAGTCAAGAGATAAGATCCCAACTCAACACAAAGACAATATTAACCCGTCAAAGGGTAATATTTTGAAGAATTCTCCAAAAAATCTACCCTCAATAGTACTCTGCTCATATGTACAAACCCTCAAAATTACATTACAATATATATTGTTTGTCTCACTATAGAAATATAACCAAAAAAATAATCGTGGGGAGCAATAATTCCCAAAAAAGAATCCTCCATTATTGTCCTTCAAAATATAGTATCCCCAACCTTTGATTCGCCGCCTCTTGAAAATGTCTTCACATCCTGTCTTCCTTTCATCTTCATATCCTTCTAGATATATATATATATATATGAAAGTTGAACGCAGTTAAAGTTTGCAGAGTGGAAAAAAATGGGTGAGAAGATTATGTACGATACAATATTTGCTAGAAGCTTTAGTCGATATGACCAGAAAAAGTTAGGATATGGAGCATTTCTAGCTTGTTTTCTTATTGCATTGAGCTTCTCCACTGTCTTCAAGCCTTATTTGGGTCCTTTAACTGTAAATAAGAGACTATCAATCAATGATGGTTTGAAGATGGTAAGGGCCAATGATACAATCAGCTCTAATGCAACATTTTTTAGTAATGTTGTAATTAGCTTTAATGCCACAGTTGAAATGGTTAGTGACGGTTCGAGTAGTATGAGTTCAACGTGGAGAAATGACACGATCGGTTCCAGTACGAGCAATATGAGTTCAACGTCGAGAAATGACACGATCGGTTCCAGTACGAGCAGTTCTAAGACGTTGGGATTCAATTACACTAATGGTGTAATAAGGAATGATACAAGGTTGATGCCGGTGTTAGAGATCAACAATGGAAGCAGTTCTCAACAAGGACAGGGTAAGTGTATGTTTTGTTGATGCGTTGAGGGTGAGTTAACTCTTTCGGGAGAAGTTTTTGAAGTGTTGTTTGTTGGATAGTTAATCAGTCCCTCAACAACCGAAAATATTGTCCCTCTATTGAAATTTCGTCCCTAACCTTCACAGCGAGCCGTGTATGGTTCACGAAGGAGGTGTCTCGATTGATGGAGATATTAGTATAGAGCGTGTGAATAACTATTAAGCTACTTGAGAGTAAGGTGACTCGCACCACCAACCTAAGGCCAAGCCTCAGGTTGATGGTTCAAGTTGACCTGTACTCAATGGATTTCATTATTATTCACAAATCGTATATTAATACTTCTCCCAAACCTTTCAAATCATATTTCTACCAACTGATGTACTCCCCTCCGTGGCTTTCCGCGGTGCCTAAGGATAAAATCCCAATATAGAGATAATACTTTTAGTTGTTGAAAGATTGGTCAATAATTCAATTGAGAAGACCTGAAATAGTCAACCCACACTCAACAAAATTTAAAACCCATGTTGAAAACTTAGGATTGTTAGTGATTCTGACAATGTTTTTTATTTTTTAATTTTGATTGATTAGGTGGCGTACCAGAGAAAATAATAGATCCAATTTGCAATATTGAAGGAAGAACAGAGTTTTGTGAGATGAATGGAGATATCAGGATCAATGGGAAATCCTCTACGGTTTTGCAAGTTGGTATGATGACTGAAAATAGTTCGTGGATTATCGGTCCGTATGCTCGAAAAGGAGATCGCGAGGCTTTGAGTCATGTTACAAAATGGAGGGTGAAAACCGGGGTAAAGGATGGTGACAACGGAGTGCATCAATGCAATCGGTACCATGGAGTTCCGGCTGTTGTTTTTTCGCTTGGCGGATATGCGGGGAACAATTTCCATGACTACACCGATATCATTATTCCTCTTTATCTAACATCTCGACGGTTTAACGGAGAAGTGAAGTTTCTTATCACCAACAAGAACCCATGGTGGATCAACAAGTTCAAGACCATACTACGAAATCTTTCCCATTACGACCCAATCGACATTGATAACGAACAACAAGTCCATTGTTTCCCAACCATGATCATCGGCCTAAAACGCGACCCTAAAGAACTAACCATCGATTCATCGAGATCACCTCATTCCATGAAAGAATTTCGACAATTCCTTAGAACAACGTACTCATTGAAAAAAACCACCGCCGTAAAACTAACCAACAACAATCGAAAAAAACGACCTCGTCTCCTCATCCTTTCAAGGAAAAAAACACGAGCCTTCACCAACACGAAAGCAATTGCGACAATGGCAAGAACCTTAGGCTACAAGGTAATTATCGCGGAGACCGATTCAAACGTAGCAAAAGTAGCTGAAACCATAAACGCTTGTGATGTAATGATGGGTGTCCACGGTGCTGGGTTAACCAACTTGGTTTTTCTCCCAAACAACGCAATCTTAATCCAAATCGTACCCATCGGTGGGTTCGAATGGTTAGCCCGAACCGATTTCGAAGAACCATCGAAGGACATGAACTTAAGGTATTTGGAATATAAAATTAAAACAGAAGAGAGTACATTGATTCAACAATATCCACCCTACCATGAAGTCATAAGGAATCCAGGTGCAATTGCAAAACAGGGTTGGGATGCATTTAAGGCAGTGTATTTACAGCAACAAAATGTGAAGCTTGATATACATAGATTTAGACCCATTTTGTCAAGAGCTATTGAGCTTTTACATGAGTAAGTTATTATAAATTATATTCAATCATTTTTCTTCAATGTATAGTGATTAAAGAAGTGTAAAGAGTGAAATAGAATCATATATTTTTTTTACTGGGGATATATATATATATATATATTTGTTTTTTAAATAAACATTTGTATTATCAAAAACCCAGTCTTAAAAAAGAAATTCATCATTCGTTTGGGGTCTAATGGTGATATTTGGGCTCAATAATTTGTTCGGGTTAATTTTCAAAATCATGAAAACGTGAAGCCCATTGGCGATTTAATTTTTTGGATAAACTAAACTAGTAGTCACCCAACTATTAGTAAATTTCTTTTTTGATAATTAAATTATGAAAAGTTACAAAATTGTCACTCAACTATTCAATTTTATTTTATTTTTTGTCACAAGCTAACTAACAATGACAACTTTTAAATTGACATAATAGCAACTTTAAATCTCAACATTGAATTTAATTGAGTTTGGAGATATAAATGAAAAATGCCATTTAGGGTATGCCTGAGTGAATCGGGCTTGAGCTCAAGCGTGAATTCTTTTTTTAGAATGGACCTCGACCTTATCCATAAACACTTTTAACTTCCAAGTCTCAATAATTTTTTTGTTTTTAAATGGTTAATCCATCAATAAAGTCTTAGTTGTGTTGACAAGATTGAAATTTTAAGGCCCACTAGATTCGAGTCCCACCCTATGAGCATTATATATAGACTAGCTAATTAATTGAGCCAACTATTTGAGCTCAAAATATTAGTCTCGGCTCAATTAACTACTTAGCCCATATATATTGTTCAAAGGGGGTGAGACTCAAATCTACTTAGTCTTAAAACCTCAATCTTGTTAATACAATTACGGCAACATTGATGGATTTACCATCTCTAGTAAAAGCAAAATCTAATTGAGATTTGAAAATAGAGATGTTACTGATCAAGTGAATATCCATTTAAAAAAAAAAAAATTAGACTCAAGCTCAGGCTCGATGGACTGAAAGTTTAAAACACCTATTTCAATTAGGCCAAACTTGAGCAATTATACGGTGTTAAGTAAATTACTCCTTTCCTTCCCAACAATAACATCAAATTTTACCATATGAAAGTGGCTAAATTTTAGCCTCTAAAGTTGCCATTCCTTGGGAGCAAACACATTTTCATATGGTATACACAGGGAATGAATTCTACTAAAAGCAAATAAAGATTTGCTTACACACTATGTAGAATGTTTAAAATGCTGAAATTTGTTGCAGTTTTACACTATACAAAAGCCATTGTCAACAAGCCCTTGGCTCAATGTAAGGTTGACGGACTAGGAACTTTGAGATCACATGTTCGAATATCATAGATTCATCGCCATATTTGAGTCCCACGCTTTCCTCGATACATTTATGATTTATTTCATTCATCTTGTATATGATCTCCAATTTCAGGGTCAATAAGAAGATGTTGCTTCAATGTGTCTTCATCAATGGCTAAATTTCCTTTTTTTTTCTCCTCAGTTTTACCCCATAGTACCAAATAAAGGCCTATTACTATCAAAACTGCACCAAATACACTACAAGGACCAAAAAAAAAATATTAAGTGAAAAATATGCCATGATCAATGCATAGCTAACTTAGCTAGTTCCCTTTTTTATTTTCATACCATCCAGAGTATAATTTGTCGCCGAGGATTACGAACGCCATGATCGCGACTAAAAGCATCTGTAACGGCTGGAAGAGGGCAACAAAAACAGGGCCAACTTTGTGGATACACCATGTCTGAAGAGAAAACACTATACCAGATGCCACTATTCCCTGACAAAACACACAGACATGCAATAACATTACGTGAAACAGAACATATTTATGTATATGTTTCAGATCATGCAAAACACTGGGAAATACATGTACATACAGCATATAGAATAGTGAAAAGCTCTTCCATTGATTGGATTTTCCAATTATTGAAATCTGTTTCCACAAATGCTGCTATAACCAGGAACTGGATTAGTCCAAAAAAGCATGTGAATGAAGTGACTGTGAGTTTTGCTGGATACTTCTTCAATACAGGTGCCTGCAATTCAACAAGGAAAACCTGCCAACTTCAATGATCATATACTACATATATATGTGTGTGAGAGAGTTAAATCAGGTCTGAACTAGGCAACTGCTTTTTTTATTCAGGTTAGTCCCTGAACTTGATAATTGTTCTCATATTGGGGCCTAAACTTGACAATTGTTCTCACATTGTGGCCTGAACTTTAGGGTTTTCAAGGAAATATTATGAACTAACTTGGAAAAAAAAAGTTCAGGCCTCATGTAAGAATAGTTGCCAAGTTCAGGCCTTAAAAAATGATTTAACCCTATATATATATATATATATATATCATGCATTTTAGATGGATTGTATAGATGTCGATACCTGAAAAACCAACCAACCAGCCCAGGATAAGCAGTGGCCGAGGAGGTAAATGCATCCCGAAGTCCAATTCTGCATATTGTTTGATTGGTGTACTAGAATGGGACCTTTATAGAGAGTAATTACAGTGGCACCTCCTACACTTACAATGGTTCCCAAAACTTTAGCCAATCCATCTTTTCTTGCAATATTTATTTGCTCAAGTCTGCAAAAAAAGAAAAAAAGAAAAAAAAAAACAAGAAAAAAATATTACCAGTGTTCTTATGAGACCATACATACATACATACATACATACATACATACATACATACCTTAGAGCTGAAGCTGCAAGAAAAGTAATTGCAGGAACTGAGTTTTGCATTGCTGAAGCCAATGTTGGAGATGCATAATATAAACCCAAAATGTAAAATCCCTGGTTTGCTGTTATTCTGAAGTAACATAGACTATATAAACATATATACATATATATATAATAAGCTCATAAACAATGAAGAGCTATTATGGTAGCTAGTGTTTTCATCTTACCCCAGTAATGCCAAAAGGAAGAACTGAACCAGCAATGAAAAAGTAAGGGCTGGTCTTTCTTTCCTGAAATTAATTAATTGATGAACATTAAATACTGTACTATTGTGAACTATTCTATAAGCAAAAAAAGTTTATATAACAAGGGCTTACTTTTCCAAGAAATAAGCAAAGGGACCCAACAAAAGCAAAGCAATGATATTTCTATAAACAGGATAAACTACTTTGCTAACACCAATATTAAGTGCAACCCTTGACACAATATGGAACCCTGAAAAGCATAATTGCAATGTAACTAATGCTAGAACAAGTTTCATCTTGTATGAAACAATACTCTCTTTCCCCATTATTGCCTGTTTATCACTTTGGTTGAGGCAGTATCACAAATACATGGTTGGCATATGCTTTATAAACAAACCATGGGGAAGAACCATTTTTTTTTTCTAAAAGCACATGCAAAAATAATCATGGCAGTGGAAGGGCATTTCAATCATCTGGTCTTAAACTTCAACATGGATTTTATTTTCCATTTTGACTTTAAAAATTATATAAGCAATTTGATACTTATACTTTTTTTTGTCCACTTTGATCCTTAAATTTGGTAATTAGATTTATTTTTGTCCCTAAATTTAGATTCTATCAAGATTTGATGATGTGATTAGTAGTGTTACTGAAACAAGATTGGATAGAAAGGACTGAGAATTGATCGATATAATGGTTAGAAAAAAGGGTTGAACCAATTAATTCAAAAACTGCTTGAAATTGGAAAATCGACAGTTGAACATGTTGAATTAGACTAATAATTTATTTTTATTTTTTACATTTTATAAATTTGTAATTATTATTGATCCGACGATTGAACAGATTAAACAAATTGAATCAAGAACTAGTGATCTGACTTGTTTAACCACCATTCTAGTTATTAAAATACCGAATGCGACACTCTGAGATCATACCATTATCACCTGCAAATTTATATAATTTTTTCTAATTTTTCAAGTTAAAAGACCAAAATGGATCTAATTGTTAAGTTCAAGAGCTAAAGTAAACAAAAAAAAGTACAAAAAAAAGTACAAGTACCAAAATAAATTTAATTATAAAATTGGGGATCAAAAATTATATTATCCTAATTATATAATTTCAATTTTCTTGGGGAGACAAAGAGGAGATTTAGCATGTTGGACAGATATTAAGGAAAGGCCAACTTGAAATTTTGTTTCACATTTGATTTCATGTTTGGTATAACTTCTGCAAAAAAAGAACGAACATGTTTGTTCTCATCTCAATTATTGAAAAACTGTAATTCAAATTGATTTACTTTTTTTTCTTAATTTTGATTGGCCACATTGAAGAAACATAGAAACAAACAAAGCTTGAAGAAGATTCATGTATGTGTGTATCTATATTTTTGTTCGAGAAAGATAAACCAGAAAATTTTTTAGTTAAGAGAGGAAAAATCTAAGATGAGATTCATGAACCTATTTATTGAGAACTAGTGGGAATATTCTTGCTCTTTCAATTTATATATATAAGATGAAATCATTTGTGGAACATGGTGTTGTCCAAAATGGTTCATCATTGGCCTTGACAGAGATGCTGCTGTCTTGAAGAAGAAGAGTTGGGAGATAAATTTTGAAGACATGTTTTTATTGTATAAATTATCATTTGAAGATCTCAGCACAAGTGGGGGTGAGATACTGAGTTTATTACCAAAATGTTTGCAGAGATCTTATCAACTTTATTACAACATGGGTTAAATGTCCATTGACTTAAAAAAGACCAAATATAATTAAGAAGACACTTTGTGGGATTTAGCTGTACTCCTTGATTATTACAATAGGTGAACAAATCCAAGTTTACGTACGTAATGTTATTAAATGTCCATTGACTTAAAAAAGACCAAGTATAATTAAGAATACACGCGTGCTTCCCACCATTACGTGTAGAAGAAGAACCTTCCAGGTTTTCTAGTAAGTTGTCGATGGTGTTTTTATTCATTTTACTGTCTGAATTTAATATTTTTCAGATCAAAATCATCTTCAAATAAAATCTTTCAGTAATGTTAAACTTTAAAATTTAAATTTATTTTAAATATCAAAGAAAAGAACCCACTTCCAATTCTTCCGATCATTTATTATTTTAGAAATAATGGTTTTGATTGCAATTTCCAGCTATGTTTTTTTTTTTTTGCAAAAGTTGTCAGAGGAAATTTTGGATATATATGCACATTAAATAAATCTCATGTAAATCAGTAAACAGTAGCATGAGATTTCGAATTTATGGTTTAGGGAGCAAGTTTTTAGCCTTGAATTATAATAAATTTTTAGGAGAATCAAGATATGATTTACACACAATCACACTTAAATTTATTACAAGTTTTAAAATTTTCAACATTACCATTAACCCAAAATTTTCTTAAATTTGAGGTTATTTCAAAATTAAAATATTAATGACATAAATTAAATGAGCCAAATTAAATAATTTTATCGATTTCAAAATAAGTAAAAGTCAACGTTTTGATCACTTAACTTTAATGTTACAAAATAATTATTAAATTATTCAAAAGTTTTTATTTAAATCATTAGTCGTTAAGTTTTTTTTTTATAAAAAAAATCTAGCTAGTGAGTTCTAAGGGACTATTCAACGATTGATATGGTGGATCAATACCCATCAATGAGTAGAAGAATATAACGTAGATCCAAATCAATCTAACGATCAATGTTGGGGATCGGAAAAGAGAGTTGTTTAGATTTTGGTTTAGAGATTCGTAACATTTAAAGTTGTTTATGAAAAAAAAATTATAGAAGAGAAGGGAAATGAGAGCTTTCAATTGTTGCAAGTGATCAAACAAATAAGGTTACACAATCGCGACTTTAACAATCCAAAGACTTAAATGAAAACTTTCAAATAATTTAATGATAAATTGGTAAATTTTTTAAATTAAGTGAACAAAATATAAATTTACTAATAATTTAGTGACCTTAAATGTAATTTACTCAAAGATTTTAACAAGTCAGGCCCAAAAAAATTCATTTGAAAATATTGCACCCAAATTAGTCCAAAACATGTGAAAAATGATGCTTGGGATTTAAGATCCAAGCAAAATTTATTTATATACTTATAATTAAAATTTTTTAAATATCTATCAAATTATCTATACTCGTGTAATTCTAATTTATTTAAAAGCTGTAAAATTATAGTGTTGATTATATAAATTAGATATGATTTGTGGCTCACTATTATTTTTTCTTTATTAATATTCAATGCATATTTAATCATCATTCATAAGTTAATTTTTACATTTAACAGATAGATCCTATATGAATTCTACACATTTGAATGGTGATCATTATTATATTGGATAGGGATAAGTAGACATGTTCATAGGTCGAGTTACCTGCCTAGGCTCGAAAAATGGACTTAGATAAAAGATTAGTCTCGTTTAAAATATGGGTTGGGCTCACACTTGAACATTTAAGGCCTGAGCTTGGCCTAGCCCATTTTTTAAGTTTATAATAATTTTTATACATTATTTTTTATATATTATGTAATTTATAACATATTAAAATAATAAACTTATACTAAATATATAATATTACTCTAATTAAACATTAAAATAATATTAAAATAACATAATATAATTTTTTTAAAGAAATTAAAAATAATATGGGTGGGCCTAAAATGGGCTTGGGTTAGTCTTTTGCAAATATGGACGAGACTGGGTAAAAATTTAGACCCATATTTCGATTGGGTCGGCCGAGCTTGGGCAAGAATAAAGTATAGTAATATCATGCTTAGGCCTAGTCTGACCTGACCCATGAACACCTCTAGGATAATTTAGCCAAGTAAAATTGGCTTTATATTTTCTTTTTCTTTTTCTTTTTTTTAGATTTTTATGAATTTTTAATTATTTATTTAGTTATTGCTAGCCTGATGGTCAAACCAATCGAATTGAGAACTGGTGGTCTAACTTGTTCAACAATTGGTTTGGTTATTAAAATACTAAATATGACACTTTAATATTGTACCACATCATCATCTATTTCTTTTTATTTTTTAAACTTAAGAGTGTCATATTGTAAAACTTTTTAATTTTTCATATTTAGGGATCAAAATGGATCTAATTGTCAAGTTTAGGGGTTAAAAATTACATTATTCTCTTTTCTTTTCTTTTTCAGTCATTATCACAATGACCTTAAATGAATAATAATTTTTAAATTTAGAAATAAAAGTGGATAAAAGAAATTTAGAAATCAATGTAAACTTATTTACTAAATTTAGGGGTCAAAAATTATATTATCCCTTTAAATATTAAAGGATGAAACCTTATTATCCTCGTATTAAAAATCAATCAAGTAACTTCAAAAATTAATTTAGGACAGAGAAATATGACACGACATCGATTCTAGGAAACCCAATTTTGTAATAAATAATGAAAGTTGAGTGGAAATACAAGATATGGTTGTCACTGTATCATGATCTTACTGCTCTCATTAATAACACAACAGGAAATTGAATGCCATTTCTCAATATTTGAAGTTTTATCCGAAAATATTTAAAAATAATTTATCCGAGCAATTAAAGGCTAGTTTGGTTGGATTCAGTTACAACTTTTAAAATTTTAAATCGTTTGTGTAAATTTAATTTGGTTTGATTCGGTATTTAATTTTTATATAAATTTTGTATTTTGAGTTTTTAAATTTATTTTGATAATAATTTTATAATATTATTTAATAAAATTTTAAAGTTTTTATAAATATTTTAAAAAAATATATTTTTAAATTAAATAAAAATATTAAATAACAGAAACTTTTTTTTTTTAAAAAAATCCGTTATAATTAAATAAAAAAATTTGATTCAATCTAGATAATTGCAAATTTTCAATTTGTATTTTAAAAACCGTTTAAATATCACGATTTAGATCGACTTCTAAATTCTCAATTTAAAGTGTGTGATTCCTAAAATAATTGTATTTACCCTACCAATTCTTAAAATCAATTACCATTACTTTTTTTTATTTTGGGATAAATATCAAAGCTATATATAAACTTCGAATCAATGTGCAGCGTTATATATGAACTTTGATTTTGTGCTATTTTATACGTAAAAATTTTTATTTGATTCAATTTTCATGAATCATTGACAATATTATCGAATCAACACTATTTTACGTTGATATATTACTTACACAAACAATTATATGAATCCAATATATATTTATTTCCTTAAATATGTATAGTTGAATCAAAATCAAAGTTTTATCTATACATGTGAACTACAATTCAAGTTTCATATATATAATTGCACCAAATCGAAGTTTATATATCAATTTACACATAAGACCAAAGTTCATATATAAATTTAATATTTATCCTTTTTATTTTCTAAAACACTGTTAGATCCGTTAATTCTATTTTTATAGTAAAAAATAAATCTCTGTTAATCCTTTTTTTTTTTCAAGTTGTTTAGCATTTTCCTCAAATTTTCATATACTTCTTTTTGTGTACCCTAGGAAAGGGGTAAGGAAAAAAAAAGGAGCTTTCAAGTGTTAGTTGTGAGGACGAGAATATAAATACATTCAGTTTGGGTGGGACTATGGGACTTAATTTTCAGTCATAACTATATCAATTGGTTATGGTGGTGGTGACCTATGAAGTGGGGAAAATATAGACAATATATATATATATATATATATATATATAATGAGATGAAATTGACAGTATATATAATGTTATGCATTATCAAATGAACTAGATAATTACATGTGGTTAAAACTATAACAATGCGTAAAATTTATACCGTCTATGATTCGAACAATTAGATGAAAAAATATATATACAAGGTTGATCAGCTGACATCCAATGTATATATGCTGCAGCAACCGAGCTCCCATTATTACCGTTTGAGAAGACCAAATCTCTCTTTCTGTATTGCAAACAAAAATAAAAATCGATAATTGTCATACCTACCTCTCGTGAGTTCGAATCACTAAAATTACATGACTTAGATAATCATTCTTCAAACAGGACAACTCATACATAATATGACAAAACATCAATAAACTTATTAACTTCTAAAAAGTCTAGAACTAATATGTAGACAACACGCGGTATCACCTCTGAACAATCAAGAGAAAAGAACCCCTTTAAAGGCTATTAAGCAACAATAAAAAAGGTCAAGATACCTTCTCCTCTGATGACCACAATCTGATGATCTTAATCCACCTTCGACTCTCCACTTTCCAAATGAACCGTTACAAATCATCGTAACTTTAGTCATATTTCATAAAATGGACATAAAAAATATTTAAAAAAATATTAATTAGCGTTAATGCAGTAATTGCAATTCCATTTCCAAGCTTGAATTTTCAAGGGAGCGGTGGTAGTACTGAATATGGATCAATAAAAGTCTTCTACGGAGCCGAAAAAATGAATATGTCGGCTATATTTATACATGTTATGCTCTATTATACCATTGATAAAAACAAAGAATTTTCCACAAGCAAGTGGTACCTTTGGATAAGGGGAATCACTTTAATGGTATTATCCAACAAGCATATAAAAGCATAGCATCCGAATTGTTTTGAAAAAAACATCACCAAGACTTATCTTCAAATTTGTGCGTAAGCTACCAGTATACGAAAGTCAAAAAAGACAAGGTAAACAAAATTATACCAATCGATGTTGATGTTGGAACCTAACATGAACTTACATATGTTGAAGATCAAATTAGATGGTTTATTACATGACGAAGATCATCATCAATCTCTTAGTCCTGTAATAAATCTGTAAACTGAAAAAAAAAAACACAAACAAAAAAACCCATACATACACAGAAGAAATGTAATTCAATGGGTTTAGGGTTTAAAAGAGGGGCTATGAAAGGTGATGATGACAGAAGCATAGAGAGCACAAAGGAGTGGGATGCATGCACATATGCAACACCATCATCTGTGCTCTCTATCTTCTGTCAACAACAATCACCAGTGCCTCCTCTTCAACCAATCCTCCCATATATACTATATATAATTATATATATGCTCCTTGAACTAATGTTTTCTCATCAAAAGAATCATTATAAAAAAGACCAAAAATGTTACTTTAATAGGAAAGTGTTCCCTAAAGAATGAAGTGAGAGAGTGAGAAAACATATAGGAAGTAGGGGATGCTCTATAGGAGAAGAGACCCATAGACCTCCCTATTTATAGGAACAAAAAAGGGTTTGCCCACTTAAAGATAATTGGATGTTTCTAGGAGTGTTTCTCTCCATTTGCTAATCCTTTTTCTTTCTATTTTACGGCTATAATGTTAAAACTTGTATCTCCATTTCAAAATGCATCTTCCGCCGATTCATTCTTTAATTCATTTAGGGTTAAATTATTATTTGGGTTTCAATTTAACAATTATTTTCACGTTAAGATCTAAACTTTTTTATTCAAATTAAATCCTAAACTTTACCATTGTTTTTATATTGGAACTTAAATTTTAGGGTTTCAAAGAAATATCAACAATTAACTTAAACAAAAGAAAAAATTTAAATCTCAATGCGAGGATAATTATCAAGTTCAAAGCTTAACTTGAATAAAAAAAATTCAGATTTCTATACGATAATAATTGTCAAGTTCATAACTTATTTAAACTAAAAAAAATTCAAGTACAAGAATAGTTATCAAATTTAAAGTGAAAGTGATTTAATTTTTTTTTTTTTTACATTTTAAACCCCATAACAATCCTAAGGGTACAAGTACCCCTATTTTCCCGTGAGAAAATCTCTTTTTTTTTTTTTTTTGAGAGAGAGGGTTAGTTATATATGTACCGTGTGAATTGAAAACAGATTTTTCAGTTTCAATGATCTTGTGGCAGCTTTATAATAGGACATGCCATGTGAATTTGATATATATATATATATAATATGAGAATGCATGATTTGTGGCTGTAAAAATAATCTTTACATCATTTCAGGTAAGTTGTTAAGATATGGCACCCATTTTGTTGTTGACTTATCAACAGTAACATGTGAGACCCACCATGCAAAATTTATTAATATTTATTCATGAATTTTCTATTATTTTTATTTTATTAAGTAATAAGGTTGTATTATTTAATAATGGTGCATCAAATATTCATTCAATTCTTTATATTCAGTTAATTATTGCCACAATGGTAAGAATAAAATGATATATTATGAATAAATTAGTTTAAATTAAATATAATATATATTAGAAAAGTATAAAGACACATATTTATGAAAATTAAAAACATTTTAAGAATTTTAAAATTACTACTAAATAAGCATTTAACAAATCTATAGATTTAATAAATTATCATAAATTTTATATTTTTATTGCTCGATTAATACTATTTTTGAAATCCAAATTCATATTCTAAAATCTTTAATTCTCAAACCCAACTTTTAGAGGAACAGATAATTTTAACTTGAGCGCATTTCAAAGACATTAGCAATTCCCCAGAGAGCATCCCTCAACACACATATCTTATCTTGTATCTGTATTATATTGTTTGAATCACAACTCATCTGTCACTTGCACACTCTTGGAATGAAAAAAGATGGAACCAAAATGGGGCGGTGGGTTCTAATTAAAGATGGCTACACGTTTTCCAAATAAAACTCTATATCCCTTGACTACGTGTCAAGACCCTATACATAACCTTCCCCATTTGGGTTCACCACATGAACCCCATGCATCATAAAATATCTTCACATTGCTTTCTTTCTTTATTTCTTTCCTTTTCACATTGAGTTGGGAGATTCCATCTTAATTAGGTTTATGTTTACGCATGAGAATGCATGATTTGGGCAAATATATGTTAATCAAGGGCGAATTAAAAAAAATTAAGGAAAAAAATTAAATTTTTAATATTTTAAAAAATAAAATTAAAATTTTACTATATATTAATTTATGATTTTATGAATTATGAAGTGTTTAAAGCAATAGTTTCACATTTGGGGAGGAGAGGCTAGGGCCCTGATTCTCTCCCTTAGCCTCTGATGTTAAAGTTTTATACGAGGATTATTGCAACAACAATACTAATTAAATTAATACACTAAATAATAAAATGATTGGATTTCTTTAAATCGATTTTTTTGTAATAAATTTGAAGGGGTTGACTTTTTAAGAGAAGTTTTTGAAGTATTGTTTATCATTTATCAAGAAAAATTTTCTAGAGTCATGCAAGTTTACCAACTAAGGAGTTTCCAACTTTGTGAATCATATTTATTTAACAATACTCGCATCACGAAAAAAATCCCCATACAAAAAATAATATTTTTTTAATCATTGAAAGGTTAATTACTTATTTAACAGATAACATTTCAAAAATTTCTCGAGACAATCGAAAATTAAATATAAAATTTCTAATTTCTTACTGTATTATCATTTTGGTATCAAAATGAAAAGAAATAGTGATTTTTCAATGTGGGATATGGGACCCAATTTCCCAAAGAATGCAAGCATTTGCCCTTTTTGGGGGGGGGGATTGAATACTTTTGAAGTTTGTGCTTTTCCCCTTTTGGATAGGGTACAATGGCTCTGTTGATGCTGCTGATGATGATGATGCAATTGAAGAATTTGTAGCCTGATTGGTTGCCAGCAAAAGTGATGGGGTATTGCTTTGATTGATCATTGGTTCCCTCTTTGGGACTGTTTACAACCTCTCCCCCATATTTCTGATCCATCTATCATTTCTATCTCTTTGACTTTAAATCTTTGTGTTTTCTCAATAAAAAATATATTACAAAATATTGAATGCTTCAATTTCCAGAGCCTTCAAGCAGCCCTACTGGCGTCCAACTCACGCTATATCGAAATATACCTCCACCTAAATTAAAATTAATTTCAATAAAATTTATATACGATAATATTTGGACTCCAATCATTAAGGTTTTAAGATAACCTAAGTTTCATTGGTAAGTCAAAATTCATATATTTTTCATAATTTTACCAGGAAGTCAAAATTTATAACAATCAACAAGAGGGAAGTCAAAATTTTTATTTAAAAGCTCAAAATTAAATTGTATATTTTTATGAAAATTAGAATATAATTTTATAATTTTAATAACTTGTATCTTTATAATTTTTAAAAGACTAAATCAAAATTTTATCATTTTAGAAGAGTCAAAATATAATTTTACTATTTATTAAATTAAAATCTTATAAATTTTAAAATGTCAAAAGTAAAATTTCTCATTTTAGGGGCGAGCCTCTGCTAGTTTCCTGACGCCGCCCCTGAAAGCCAAAGTATTCTCTATATTAATTTTACAATTTACGGAAACTTTTTTTTCAAAATTCAAAATTATCCTTTTTTAAAGAATACATTACACCTGATACTTATTTTAACAAATAAAAAAGATAATTAGAAAAGAATTAGTGCTTACATTTTATTAAAAGTGTTTTAGGGGGACGAAGTTGTTGATAAAACTTTCGTGATAATTTATAAGTGTCATTAAAGAATTAATCACATAACATAATTATAACCACATGTTTATATTTTTTTTCTTTTAAAGGTATATTTATTTAAATATAAATTGTCGAGTTATATACTAATTCTCTTATTTGTCCTAAAAATAATATCTAAACTATTGATTTTGTATTAATTTATCAAAAAATAATATCAATCTATCAAAACACAGCATACGACATATTTATTGGACGTGATTTGTATATTAGAATTAAATGAAAATAATTAAAAATTTAAATATCACTTTTATTGAAAATCAATTTTTTAATAATGCAAAAGAAATAAAATTAGGGCTAGAAAAAAAATTATAACTTTTTACATTATCCACAAAACGAATTTATTTTTCCTTATTTTGAGGGAATTATACAAAAGGTTGGTGTTATTTAGAGGTGAGCATGGACCGGGCCGAGCCAGGTTCGGGTCGGGCCCGACCAAAAATTTGGGCCTGCTTATTAGGCCCGGGCCTGGCCCAGCCCGAAAAATGGGCCTAAAGTTTTACCCAAGCCCGACTCGGATAAAAATATTAAAACTCGTGTCTGACCCGGCCCGGCCCGCCCATATTAATTTTTATATAATTTTAAAATATATATAATACATCAAAAATATTAAAAATATAAAAATAAATACTTCCCAACAAATTGAAAATAAAATTTAAAAAATATTTATACTTAAATAAACTTAGATAAACGCAACTTAATAAGCAAATGTCTCTAAAATAATAATAAAATTAACAAATGTGTTTAAAATAATAACAAAATTAATAATAAAATAAGTTTTATACAATATCCAAACAACAACAAAATAGTAGCAACATAATAGTAAAATTGTAGCAAAATAAGGAGAAAATAACAAGAAAATAATATTAAAAAATCATTTTTTGTCATTTAGTGATTCGGGCTGGGCTCGAGCAAAAAATGTCTTACCCGAAGCCCAACCCGTTTTTTAAATGGGTCTTTTTTTTTGTCCAAGCCCATTTTTCAGATCTATATTTTTGCCCAAATTCTCTCACATTTCAGGCGGGCCTTCCAGCCCGGCCCATACTCACCTCTAGTGTTATCATCTCAATAGTATCACACAAGGGTGAAGTTATAAAATTTTTTTAGCGATCGAATAAATTATAATTTTTAATAGTCTATATATTTATAAATTTTAAAAGATTAAATTAAACATTTATTGTTTTTAAGGATAAATACAATTTTACTTTTACTATTTTAAAATTTTAAAATTTTTAAAAGACTTAAATAAATAATTTTCTATTTTAGGAGTTGAGCCCCTGTCTAACTCCTTTATGCCACTAGTACCACGCCTTAAAGTCACATCCAAATTGTGTGACCACTCATTTTTAGCATATTAAAAGCTTTGTTCATGTAGGCCTAGTTTTTTTTTCTTTCTTTTCATGGAATATGGATAACAATATAAATTATCATTACTAGTACAATCAAGGCCAGGTCCACTATATTCAATAAATGTTTGGTTTTCTGCAAAAGCCGACTTAAATTATAAATTGTCTTAATTTATTCATAAACAGTACGAAATAATAAGAACATGACACGTAATCATAAAATATGATATGATAGTTGCTCATTTCGTCCTTTAATAATATAATTTGGATTCAATTTCCGCTCATGAGAATAAAGTACATTTCATTTTTGGTCATTTATCTCTTTAGAGAGTATTGATCATTTAACCCTGATTTCGATCAAAAAAATGACATGTGACATGTTTTTTATTGAATGCCATGTACTTTTTGAATAAAATAAGACACAATTGATAATTTAACCTAAAAAGATTAATTAAGTATAATCGAATAACCAATTTACTAATAAAAGTTTTTTTTAAAACTTATTTTTTTTTATGACTATAAGTTACATATTTTAGATAATCACTTCAAAATCTAAGTTGATTTTTTTATGACTATAAGTTACATGTTTTAGATCAAGGGCGAAGCCAGAACAACCTTTTAGGGGTGGATGAAATTTTAATTTTTTATAGTCTATATCTTTATGAGTTTTAAAGGATTAAATCGAGTTTTTTATAATTTTAGTGGGGCCAAAGTGTAATTTTATCTTTACTAATTTAAATTTTTTAAAAAATCTCAATGGCCTAAATAGAAATTTTACATTTTAGGGGGGTCAGGGCCCCTATCAGCCCCCTAGATTCGCTACTCTTTTAGATAACCACTTCAAAATCTAAGTTGATATTTAATTCTAGGGGCGTATTTAGAGGGGTTGATATTTAAAAGGAAAATTTTCCATTTAAATCCTTTAAATTTTTAAAAATTTTAAATTAGTAAAAGTAAAATTTCACTATGACCCCCCTAAAAATGATAAAATTTTAATTTAATCTTTTAAAAATTATAAAGATATAAACTATTCAAACTTTAAAATTATATTTTTACTACTATAAAAATTAAAATTAAAATTTGTCCCCTCCTAAAAAATTTCTGGTCTTCACCCTGTTTAATTTATTGTGTTTTGGTAGAATATTCATGTGTTTGAAGTTTTGGATTTTTTTAATAACAAAATAATGTGGATGGCTCTAGCAATTAGAAAGGCGATATGAGTGGTGTTTTATGAGAGACTCTTTATTCTTTGCCCATTATGTGTTGAAAATATTACGTCAGGGTAAACTAATGGCCATCAAATTAATATGCTTTGGAATTTTGTGTAATGTCATATAGGAATAGTTTTCATGCAATTGCCTACTGACTTTGACTGCATCATTGCTTTAAACCCTTCTTTTGATGTGCAAACTTACAATCAAGGAAAGGAAACATGACATTATAACATAAGCCTTTAAGCTATATATATATAGAAAAAACAATACTAAAATTAGATATATCCAACAAGCAAAACATTATTACGAAACCCACGTAATTTAATGAAAGTCTACTCTTAAATTTCGTGGTTTTTCTTTTCTCTAAACTTATCTAACTTTATTAAGTTTTACTATTTCTAATATTTAATACGAAAAATATATTATCATATGTGTAATGCCATGTCATCTTGTTATTTTTACATATTACTTAAAAAAACAATTAATGGATTTAATGGTTAACGTTTACAGTAAGACAGAAATTTTGAAATTCGAAAAATTATGGATTAAGAACGATCCAATTGAAGGATGTGGACTAATCTATAACTTAACACATAGTATGGGAGTAATAACAAAATTTTACTAAGCAAATTTAAATGCTTCTGTTTGAATAAAAATGAAATTTCAAATTTCAAAAGTACAATTATTAAAGTTGACCAATTTAAAACATATAAGGATTCCAATTGATAAATTAGAGTACAAGGACAAATAGTAAAATTTGACGAAATTTAAATTTATACAACCATAACATAATTAACTAGTTTTTAACCCTTGCAAAAATGGATGCCAAATTATAGATTTTTGTTCTTCAACTACGCTGAATTTAAAGATTTAGTCTTTATATGCTAATTTGATGAGTTGAAAGGGATGAAATTATAAAATTTTGAAAGTTTAATATGTAATTTTACCATTATTATTAACTTATAATTTTATAGTTTTGAAGGAACTAAATAGAATTTTTTTCACTATTGGGTGGTTAAGTGTAATTTTATCATGTAATTATATGTTATATTTTCTTGATAAAATTAAGAATGAAGACAAAACATATAGAGAAGGTAATTTCCTAATTATATGAATAATTCTTTTATTATTACCATGAAAAATGATTTTCCATTCAACTAATTACAAGCAAAAATTAAAAGGAAAACCAAAAAAAAAAAAAAAAAAGAAGCTTAAATAGATGGGTTGAAAAAAGAAACTTAAGCTGGGTTAGGTTATTGGGTTAATATGAGACTAAACCCAAACATTTAAAAGAATAAATAAATAAAGAGTCCAGTTCCAATTTCTTTATGGGTCAAATTTTGTTATTAATCCATCTATTATACATAAATTATAAACTTAAATCTTAACTCTAATTTGATTATTTTTAGTTTTGTATTATGTATAAATTACAAATTTAGTTTGTATATTTTACTTTAGTCATTTTTAGTCCTTATACTTCTTAAAATTTAAAATTCTAGTCTTAATCCAAATGGTAGTCATTAAATATATTTAATTAAATTATATTATTTTTAAAATTTATGCGATAAACATATCATTACATGTACATTTTCATGTAAGCTTGCTATTTCCATGTAATACTTACAAAAGAAAAAAGCAATGTCATTGGATTCAATGGCTATTGAATTGAAATTTTAAAATTTCAAAAGTACAGGGATTAGAAAGGATCAAATTAAAGAACATTGACTAATAAAAAACTTACTCATAGTACATGACTAATAGCAGAATTCAACCTAACGAATTTAACTAATATTGTTTGGGTTAGGATTAAATTTTCAAATTTCCAAAAAAAATAGAGATTAAAATTGATCAAATTAGAATAAAAAGACTAAATTGATCCAAATATTTGGATTGAGTTAAAATCCTAAAATTAATATTGTTGAGAAGACTTTACCTGAATACTATCCTCGACCTAAACAGACTAAGCTCTAACTGTAAAATGAATAAGTACACATGATTATACAAAAAAATAAAAGTTTAATTCCTTAAAACACTTAATTCGATTATCATCATATGCAATTATAATACGTGGATTTTTAATCTCATTATAAGTGTATGTATTGCGTAAATTTTGTCCATTTCTTTCCTACCATTTATCAGTGTAATTCCTCGTATATATATTTACTAGTAACATAACAACAACATTAGCAATCAGTAAATTACAAATGATGTAACATTTATCTTTAATAAAATATCTAAGATTGAATGCACCACTTATTGCCGCATATCAACATCTTCGTGGAAAACTTTACAGTTTGAAAGTTCAAAAGCAGAGAGACAAAAGGTCGAACAGTTTGCCTACAGCCTTAGTGTCTTACACCTGTACTAATAAACTTGCATATATCAGTATAATCCATCATGTTTCTTGTGAAAAAAAAAATACAATGGAACCGAGAGAAGATGAACGGTCACTGATCAGCTTCAGTTCACCTTTAGAAGATAGCAAAGAGAAAGATATAGGAAAGGAAGAGATCATCGAAGAAGTGAAAAAACAGCTATGGCTGGCAGCTCCATTAATATGTGAAAGCTTGTTGCTGTATTGCTTGCAATTGATCTCTGTTATGTTTGTGGGTCATTTGGGTGCGTTAGCTCTTGCTTCTGCTTCACTGGCTACTTCTTTTGCTGCTGTGTTAGCGTTTAACTTGCTGGTGAGATCGGTTTCTCTTTTCTCTTAGCTTTTTGCTTCTTCTTTTTTTTTTTTTAATTTTATTTTTTACTTTTATAAATCTTGGAATCAGCAAAGCAAGAAAATTGAGGTCTAAATGTGGTTCAGTCCTTTTATTATGGTAAAATTTGGGATTTAGCTGCTCTAATTTGCATAAATTAGTCACTTACTGGTAGATCTAAATTGATAATTTCGTCTGCTGTTGCCATTAATTAAAGTGATTGTGTGGAATCTCTTTAAAAGAGATAGGTTTAAGCATTTCGAAGATATGCGAATTTATTATTAGTTGGATAATGATGGATAGGATTTATTAATATAACTCTTCTTATGTGATCAAATAATAATAAAAAAAGTCTCCATCACCAATTTAATTGAAGCAACTAAGGGTGTTATTATTTCATACATACTAAAACCAGTCAAATTAAAATAGATAAATTAAATCTTAAATTTCAACATAGTAGAGGGGCTAAAACTAAAATTAGACCAAACAATATTTGTTCTAAACAATTTGTTCAAGTACGAATATTGATGCACCATGGGTCATATGCACCGTTAGTGAACAACGAAGTATGTGAATCTTCATCACTAATGAAATTAAAAATAGTAGAGAATTTATCAAAAAAAATGGTACAGAATTTATAAATAAATATTAATAGTTTTATTTGAATATAAATTTAAAATTAAAATTGGGAATTCGAAATTTTATATCAACTCTAAATGCAAAATTAGAAAAAAAAATATATCATATCAATATTTAATTATGTTTAAGTAAAATTATTAGTATTTATTTTTTACTTTTTTAGGATTTTAAGATGTATATTGTTATTCACTAATAGTGCATGAAATTCATGTATGAATTTTTCTTGTTTTAAAATTGAGTATCACTATTTTGAAGTATTCATAGGCCGAGTAGCCTGCCCGGTCTGATCAACCCTTAGTAGGCTTGACCCGATCCGTTTTAATGCATAGAATAATAAAAAATGTAATATACATATATATATATATATATATATATATATTGAACATTAAAATGAGCTATTGGAACAAACTTGTGTGGGTTAAGCTCAAGCTTAAATGAAAACTTTTTAAAATTGAGTTTCAATCCGAACTAGCTCGACCCATGAATACTTCTACTACTAACGTTTTGAACTGATTTTTCTTCTAATGGAGCAGATGGGAATGTCAACAGCATTAGAGACCCTTTGTGGCCAGTCATATGGAGCAAAGCAATACCATATGCTAGGCACCCACACCCAACGAGCCATGCTGATTCTTTCACTCATTACCATTCCCTTAGCTATCATCTTAGCCAACACTGGTTCCATCCTATCTGCCGTAGGCCAAGACCCCGAAATTTCTCGAGCAGCTGGCGTATATGCTTGTTACATGATCCCGACCCTGTTCGCTTACGCCATTCTTCAATGCCTTCTAAGATTCCTAAGAACACAAAACAACATATTCCCAATGGTGTTAAGTTCCGGAATCACAACTTTGATACACGTTTTCATATGTTGGATTCTAGTGTTTAAACTCAGCTTCGGGAACAAAGGCGCTGCTCTTGCCGGTTCCATTTCGTATTGGATCAATGTGTTGATGTTGGCATTTTACATTAAATTCTCTCCTTCTTGTGTTCAAACTTGGACTGGCTTTTCAATTGAGTCCTTGTATGAGGTTTTGCCTTTCCTTAGACTAGCTGTTCCTTCAGCTGTAATGGTTTGGTAAGTTTAACCACACTATATATCACATCAAATTCACCAATGAACCATTTTAAGTTTTTTGTATTTTACATATGTTTGAACATTGAACAGCTTGGAATCATGGTCATTTCAAATACTGGTGTTTCTCTCGGGTCTTTTGCCTAATCCGGAGTTAGAAACTTCAGTGATTACGGTCTGGTATGTTCAAAACATTCTTTCATTTACTCGATTAAGTTCCAGTTTTGGATATCAAGTCAAATACTTCTTGCTGTTTCACAGCATTAATACCACTGCAATTATTTTGATGATACCCTTCGGACTGAGCAGTGCTGCAAGGTGAGCTACAACCGAAACCCGACATCACTAGCATTTTAAATCTTCTAGTGGCACGCTACATCCCCGTTCCCCACCTTGTTTGTTATGGCAGCATAAGGGTGTCAAATGAATTAGGAGCCGAAGATCCGAAGGGGGCCCGGTTGGCCGTGCGTGTAGTCCTGGTCCTTGGGGTCTCTCAAGGCATATTGGTGGGATTGGCACTGGTGTTGATGCGAAACGTCTTGGGCTATGCTTATAGCAATGATACATCAGTCGTTAGATATGTCTCAACTATGGTTCCAATTCTTGCTGCATCCAATATTATAGATGGAGTCCAATGTGCTCTTTCAGGTTTTTTCTCTCACAACCTTGAATATATATCATCAATATCTACTATATATATAGATTAATTACACTAGATGATCTCAAACTATGGTACAGATTTTTAATTGGTCTTCAAACTTTGAAATATTCCAATTAAGTAGGGTTTTATCTATTAACCTAGCATTCAACTTGGGTGTTAAATGGTTCAGAGCATATTTAAGATCAGTCTCAAATCTTTTTACATGGATCAAAACTGTAAACACGTGTGTACCCTATCGTATAAATTACTTTGGTTTGACTAGGGCAAATCTGTGGGTGTTGAAAACTCAGTAAAACAGACGTTCTTGAAGAGAATACAAGAGTAATATGAGATGAACTAATCTCAGAACAGAGAAAACCTGCTTCTTGAATGATGCTCTTGGACTAACAGTAAGAAAACTGAAGAAACTAACTCATATTGACTTAGTCAATTCCTTAACAGTGGGGGCAGGCATTGGCTTTGGCCCTGGTGTTAAAATTGCTATGTAAATCCCTTAGAAAATTATAAAATGATAAAATTGTCTTCTGGCCCTCCAACATTTTATATTTTAATTCTGCCCCTTAATTTTTTTCTGCTTTCGGCCTGGGTCTGATGTGTTGAAAATAGAACTAGCCCTTCAAGGCACTGCTTTTTTTTTTTTTTACAACCAAGTTAATGATTAGGCTAACGAAAAGAACCTGTTAATTCAATATTGATACTTTAATTACTCTATTAGAAAGTTTTGAAGCTTAATGACTAATTTAGAATTGGGATCGTAGTCTAGAGAGGCTCGGTGCAATTAACCATATATATTTTTTCATTTATCGCGCTATCTGTTTGAAAATAATACATTTTGTGAAACATTAGGCATTGTTAGAGGCTGTGGTTGGCAGAAGATTGGTGCATACATCAACCTGGGATCTTATTACCTTGTTGGCATTCCTTTGGCTATTGTATTAGCTTTTGTCTTCCATATTGGTGTCATGGTAAACAATATCTCCTTCATTCACACTTACCCCATCTTCATTCTGAGTGCCAAACGTTTGTCAAAATTCGGTAAAAGTATTATAGAGTCTCTTATACGAAGAATTAAATTGTATTTTATCCCATTTACTTAAAAAATGAACAAATCAGGAGTTAATTAATTTCTGTATATTAAATCAAAGAGTAAATTGATCATTTCTGTTAAAATTTTTATTCATTTCTATAGTTAAAAACTAGTGTGACTGACAGAATAATCAGACAGTTACGCTTGTTGTACCATGTGTACCTCATTTAGACGTACAAGGACTAACCTTTAACAGTAGAAATGGATGAAAATTTCAATAGGACTAATTTACACTTTGATCTAATGTATAAAGACTAATTTGTTTATTTTTTAGATAAAAAAACAAAATATAATCCAACTCTTAATACGATAACCTCCATAATACTTTCACCTAAAAACTCTAAATCTAATTAACCATTTCATCATTACATTCGACAGGGGCTTTGGCTTGGTATCACAGCTGCACTCACCACTCAAATGTTGTTTCTTTTGATAATTACAGTTCGCAGTAACTTGGAGCAAGAAGTAAAGTGAACATCCATTCCCTTTTTTTTCCTTCTATTTCATCGCTATCGCCTTAGATAGGCGATAAAAATATGATGGAAATTTATGTGTTAAAAATTAGATGAAATTATCATTATATTTTAAATAAAAAATTATTTTTTTGTTAAAAATTAATATAAATGATGGAATAAACTGATAGTAACACAATATCTCTTGCTAATATACAAAAGCTAATTTTTAAAAATAAAATTAGACGAAATTTTTAACAAAAAGAATCTATTTAATATTTAATTTAACAATTTTTTTTTAGTAGAGAAGAACATAAAATCTCACTTCAATGATACTTTTACCCATGTATTTGCTTTTCTGCAAAATTTACAATCTTTTCCTCCCTTTTTTTCAGGCAAAAAAGGCTATGGAAAGGGTATTTTGAATATGGAATACTTGCATGTAAGAGTTGGGAGAGTTGGGACACTATGTTGCGTATATTATAATTTAAGAACAGAGTTGAATGTATATTTTGCATAATAGGAAATACAATTTGTATTGTATTTAATCAAGTAGTGACACGAGTACACCGGCACCAAAACGCGGTTCCTCCGCTTCTGCCTCGAGCAACCGCGATTTCCTCGTCAATGTAAAACCAGATAAAGAAAGGATCTTTGGTGTTTGGCTCTCTATCATCTTTCTGGCCAAGACCGATCTCCAGAGGGTTGAAAGGTCCAATTTTAACCCGGATTCGTTCGAAAATAAAGGATAATATTCTGTTCTTCCATGAAAATTTTCCTTCAAAGGTTAAGAAACCAATTGGTCCAAGAAATACACCATTCTCAATCCTCCTCCCCTAAAACAGTTCAAGGCAATTAGAGCATAATTAAACACTAAAAGAACCCATAATTGTAATCTAAAATTTCAACAAAATTCAACAACCAGCACCTTCAATCAGAAAGCACATAAAGACAGATTCACAAGGCAGTCTTTCTTTCTTTATTATAATCTTTTCATCAATTTTCATTGAAATCAATTCCAAATTTCGCCAAATTAACCTTAGTTCAGTTGCTACCGTTGTTATTGCAGCAAGTAAAAAAAATTAGTTTGAGCGCACTTAAACATGTTTTTCCTATGATTTAAAGGTCGGGAAAAGATTACGAGTAAAAGTAAACATTATATCAAAAAATTACACATTTCCTAATTCTCCAATCCAACCATGTGTTTGTTAGAAATTTTATGTATTTAAATGAATTACACAAATCTCACATTACTAAAGAAAGATCTCGAGACCCTTGTTTATAAAACATTATACTTCATTAAGCTAATGAAAATTAAGTTGAGATTAGTAATGGTAAAATTTTCCATTTATCTGATGGATTAAAGCAAATTTTTAAAAGATTGATAAACGGGCCAAAGTGCATTTTTTATCATATTTTAAGAAAGTATAATGTTTAAAGGATTAAATCAAAATTTTATAATTTTAGGGGAGCCAAAGTGCAATTTTACCATGAGTAAATTAAAATTTTATAAATTATAAAGAGGACTAAATGGAAAATTTTCCTTTTTTGGGGGCCGGGCACCCTGCCAGCCCCCGCTGGCTCCGCCCCTGATTTGATCCTTCTACTTACTCTAAATTGTATTATCCAATTAAGCAGCAAAACAAAAAACTTCAAGTGATATTGAAAGAAAAACAGAAAGGGAAATTGATGAGCTTACAGCAGCATCGAACCTCTGAACCGCCGTAAGAGGGAAATAACGGCCGCCTTTCAATTTTTTCTGCAAAACCCAAATCAAAGAATCTTAATATCATTCGCATAAAAATCAACAACAAAATAAAAAAAAATTATGTGAATCAAAACGAAAACCTCAGCAGTAAAAATAAGCATCCAAGTTCTACCAGGTGAATCCAATCCACCAAGCGTTTCAAGGAATGCCGATGAATCAATTTTAGCTTTTTCAATAACCGAAAAAGCCGAAAGCACTTCCTCAGCTGGGACTTTCCTAGTTTTCGCTGCGTTTTTTAAAACCTTAACGCTCTTCTCCACTTCCTATCATCATATATAAAAAAAAAAAAAAAAAAATCATCAATTCATTACCACACACCACAAGCAATTGAATTAATTTTTAAAAAAAATGAAAATCCGATACTTGGTTTAGTTGCTGCTCTTGAATAAGTGACGGGTTCTTTTCTTTCTCATCGAGGGTAGCTCGGGTCCTTGATTTGAAGGATTTGGCGGAGGTGAGAAAAGGGATGTGTGGGTGGTAATTAAAAGAATTGAGATGCTTGAGTGGCTGTAAGGAAGGTTTTAGAGATAGTAAACGAGAGGAAGATGAAGTACGATATGAATGGCAGCTTAATGAGGAGAGGGAAAAGGATGGTGACGTTGCTTGAGATCCCATTTTGAGAGGTGAAAGCTTGTTTCTTGGGTCTTCTTCCTTTTGGGATTAGAGGCTACCATTTTTCTTTTTTTTCTTTTTTTCTTTTTTTCAGGCTTTCATGCATCCATTCGGCTTTCTTTTCTTTTTTTTCCCTTAAATTCCATATCCATCCTCGAAATTCATATGTTTATTCAATAAAAGGTCCCTATACTACGTTTCTTTTTGGGGTTTAGTCTTTCTATTATGAATGGATTATTTCCAATTTTTCACATTTTGAATGGTTAAATTATGCTATTAGTCTTTTTATTTTGCAAAAGTCATCGATTTAGCCTATGCACTTTAATTTGATCAATTTTAATCCTTATACTTTTGGAATTAGTCAATTTTAGTCCCTATGCATTTTGAAAATTTAGTCCTCACCAAAATAGTAGCAGTTAAAAAAGTGTATAATTGTATAATTGGTTTATATTCTCCAACTGATCATTCTAAGCTCCTATATTTTTCGAAATTTAAAATTTCAATTTTGATATAAACAACACTCATTAATCCATTAATTGAATTTTTAGTGAGTAATATGTGAAAATGATAATTTGACATGATATTACATATATGATTTTAGAAATAGCAAAATTTAACTTACTGAATTTAATAATTATTATTTGATGAGGATTAAAATTTAAAAATTTAAAAAGTATGAGAACAAAAAATGAAAAATTTAAAATATAAAGATTAAATACCAAAACTTTTGGTAGGAACTGAACATCTGCAAATTCAATACGAGTTCTATGCTATCGTATCGCCGTTTGAAGCCTCAGTATGTGCCGATATGGAAACAAGTCCGACCGACGTGTGCAACTATAGACATGTTATATAACTAAAAGACAATGGTTCGAATACCTTTCTTGACATTGTAGCCTTTAGACCTTAGAAAAGGTGTCATCTTAGACTGAATTTCGTCGTAGCTGAGGAAGAACACCCCTATGAATAACATTAACATACAAACTCGAAACACAAAAACCTGGAAAAAAAACAACCTTGGTTTAGACCAGTTGACGGACCAGTCGTCCATCGTATTAACTACTACAAGTAGCTTCGCCACACCTAAGGTCTTTACCAATATGACATGTTCACCGGTCTGCCCTCCCTTCCCGTAACCGGTTTCGATTTCTCCTTTACGAGCAGATATCACCTAATTCAAGAGAAAACTTACAGTCCAAGCAGCGTAAGGCATTAAAGGAAAAAAAACACTGATTCAACTTGGCAGCACACCGATATGAGCTTGAGAAGCGCCGTTGATCGTATTCGGAATATAACCCTTGTGACCCTAGTTAGTCAATACAAAATTATATTTAGTTTCTAATATAAATTGATAGTAACAACAGTAAGTTCAGAGGCAATGTTCTTACTGGTGCATCCAAAATAGTAAACCGAGTTGTCTCGGTCTCGAAATGTGCTCTTCCGACTTCGATAGTTATACCCCGCAATCATGAAGCGATATATAGACATTATTACGAGAAATATATGCATGTTTGAATAAAGATTAGTACCTTAGCCCTTTCCTCTTCATTAGTGTCCATAATGTGTGCCATGTACCTACAAAACAATCATGTTTAAATTTTAAAACCCGAAGGGCTGACCACTGAGGAAGAGTATTTGGCCTCCGATTGTTGACTTACCAGTATCAACGAATCAAGTAAACAATAGTCGAAAATCGAAATGTGCAATGGAGACTTTTGCAGTAAAAAAGATCCTCAATCACACTGATAACCAGCAATTTTGAACTGTTTCTCTAGCTTTAGTATATTGTGCTGATAACGAATATTAATATGCTAATTCAAGCCAGCTTTCAAACAAAACGATGAAGCAGTTATACGTACCGACGTGATCGATAAACACAGCACTCAAGTGGCGTTTCCTTCCGGTTTTTGTACCTATGGCACAAAACAAAAGACGGTAACGTAAACATGTATCCTACCCTAACACCCGAGTCCCGACGTAAATACAAAGTTCAATAACCCATTGGAGATTATACACAGTCCGACCAGCTCGTCAGACCGAATGTGACAGTATTTTACCTGCAGAGTGTTCAAGCCGCAATGCATGGAGCTCAGCCTCAATATCTATATATACATATGTATAAACCATAGAGATTAATTCCAATAATTATCAATTCTCACAACCAAGGCATATTAATATTCATATCCATATTAATAACATTTTTTTTAAAGCTACAAGAGTACTTAAATTTACAAATAATTCATATCCAAAAATAAATTATAATAAAAAATTAATAATCTTGATATATTAGATATGTGATTTAAGCTAATTAAAGCTTTATATTAGCACCTCAAGGCATATTAATATTGGTTAAGCATTTGGGACTTTCACATGGTATGATTTCATTGGGATGTGATTGCTAGGAAAGTTATTTAATAATGTTTGGTATATATAAGAAGGTATTGATTAAAATCTCCAAAAAATTACATTATTAGGTTTGGTTCACTAAATACTTTTGTACTAATACAATGATAATTTATAAATTTGCAGTTATTAGATAAAATAAAATATTTATGTATTTAATTGTTATCATAAAATTTATTCTTAACGGATTAAATATTTAATATTAAAATTTAATTGATAATTTTTACATTATCTTTTCAAAGCAACAATGTAATATAATTTATTCTAGATATTAAAAAAAACATAATTTATTTGAATATTGCCTAGAATTCATTAATTTATTTGAATATTGCCTAGAATTCATTGGCTATTGGCAATAATAATAGTAGTAAAAACATTTTTTTTTTAAATCCATGGCTGGACTCAATTAAAAGGAATTTTACTGAATCAAGTAAGTCTTACTTTAGCTCATATTTTGAAAGCATTACATATCTCAACACTATAGAAAGTTGACCATAGAGAAAGAAGAAAGTGATAATAAAGTTTTTAAAATTGGATCGGAAGTTGAATTGGTGAAATTACTAATTTTAGGTTCAATCAGTTTATTTGGTTTAATTGAATAAAATATATATTTAAAATTAAAGAAAATCGATTCAATTGGGTTTTTAAATGAGTTTAATTAGTTTGTACGGTTCATGAATTAACCAGTCTAATTGATATCCCAATTAATTTTCAATTTGACCAGTTGATCTAGACTTAGTTTGGATGGGCAGTGAAATTAGCTCTAGTGAGATTAAAAATAGCGGTGGCGATGGGATTAATTATTATAGTGGTAAGATTGGAAATTGTAGTGATGAAATTAAAAATAATGATGAAATATGTATTTAAATTCAAACACAAATATAAGTAAAATATTAAGGATGCTAAGTTATATAAGTAAAATAAATGTTAAAAAATTGTATTTCATAGCAGATATTAAAATATATTAAATTTATATTTGTTAAATATATTTTTATTTTTCGTATATCTACTTTTTTTTAGAGTAATTTATATAAATTTTGATTATTTATATTTGTACTTATTTCTAAATATATTTTTAAAGCATTTTTAATATATTCATTAAATTATATATTTTATATTATAACCCCCCAAAAAAACAACCTTTTGTAAAAAAATATTTATTTTTAATTGAAAATAAAAACTCGGTAACTAAAAAGGAAAAGAAAATGACTGACGCTACAACCTAGGAAATCTATTTGTAAATTTGAAGAAAATTATCCATCACTTCCGAAAGTATATTTATTGGAAGAAATAAAGTATCAAAATATAAAAACTTTATGTAATTATTTAACATTATTAAACCATATAGCAAATCCGAGTAATTTGTTCCGATTAATTAGCTTAAAGAATTCGTTTTAATTAAGAAAATAGGACTAAAATAATATATGCATGCAATATATAAAAAAATTACAGGTTTTTAGGAATCTGACTCTATAAATTTTACAAATTATAAAAATAATCTAATTTTAAGATTAATTGTAGAAATGACCTGATTCGTGTACAACAAAGTTGGGTGCTGTCACTCTTCCAAATGCAACACCCTAAAAATCCTCCCAAAAAATAATTTTTTGGTGTTGCTTAACAAGTTAGAGACATTGGACTGAAGTGTGCAGGTACAAAAAATTTAGGGATTTAATGAAGTAATTACCTTTTGTAGATTGGTCAGAAAAAAAAAAGAGTGAGAATATGGTGGCACTTAATTAAACTTTTGGTTTATTTATATGTTAGGTGTTCTCTTTTGAAATTAAATTTAAATAATCTTTAAAAGATATATGAATAACAAAAACAAATCATTCTCTTTTTTCTTTTTTTTTAAAAACTATATAAAAATTTTATTTAGATTACGCAATATGTCCCTAAAAAAATTCCTCAAGTTTATTTAAGTTTAAACATTTTCAATTCATTCCCTAACATATTTGAATTTAGATAAACTTGAGGAAATTTTTTGAGAGATATATTAGGTAATTTAAATAAGAATTTTATATATGTTTTTAATTTTATTGTTTTTAAGAAAAAAAAGAAAAAATTACTTTTGTTATTCTTTTATATTTTAAAGTTATTTAAATTTAATTTTAAAAGAAAACTTACTTAACATGCAAACAGATAAAAAATATAATTAGGTGTGGCCATGAGAGTATAGGGCATTTTTTTTTGGTCAACTTAAAAAGAGTAATTACTTTATTAGATCCTTAAATGTTTTAACCCTACACGCTTAAGTCTAGTCTCACTAATTTGTTAGGTGATACCAAAAAAATTATCTTTTTTGAGAATTTTTAGAGTGATGTCACCTGGGAAAATAGTGGTAGCCAACGCTACTATAGAAATCAGGTCATTCCTATAATTAATTTTGAAATTGAGTCATTTTAATAATTTTTTAAACTTATAGGGTGAGATTCCTAAAAGAACCAAAATTTACAGCAAGACAATAAATAAATAGAAATCACGTGATTACAGTATAAAAAAATCTCTTACGTTTCCCTAAAAAGGAAAAGAAAATCCCACGTGGCAAAATCTGACAGGCTAATGAAAGATAAAAGAGGATACGAAAACGGCATCGTGTGACGTCGAATCCAATTCCTAAATTGAGTCGAGGGCCAAAGCCCAAGGAATTGAGCGGGAAAAGAAAAAAATAAAAGTCGATGTGCGCAGGATAAAGTGAAAAAGACAAAGGGGAAGGCTTACACTTAGCAAATAAAATTGGGTAAATGATAACGTGCGCAGATGGGGGCCCAGCAACCTGTCATGAGCGGTCACATCAACGGTCCCTTTTGTCTAATCAAGAAAGTCTTTTATTCAACAACTACCATTCATTTCACGTTTAGACTTTTTTTTCCCTAAATCTCTTTGTACCGCCACGTGCCGGTCATTTACTGTTCCCGATTCTTCTCGTATTTGCTATCGTATTTTATTTCTCGCCAAAATATATAGGGAAAAATAATATAATTACATATTTATTTTAAATCGGAAATAATAATTATAATCGAAGGCCTAAATGGACAAAAAATTTCATATTTATGTTATAATTTTAGCTTAGTTAGAAAAAACCAAAATGTATAAAAAAAATTTTATGCATATAATATTTTCTAAAAATTTGCTATATTAGTGATAAAAATTTTTTGTACATTTAAATTTGATAGTTTTGAGTAATGCATCAAAGTTAGAAAAACTAAAAATTTTCAATATAAACAAGTTGGTATAATTTCTAGTATTTGCATTATATTGTAATATATTACTTTTTATATAATATAAATCACATTATACAAAAACTAAAAAAAATGTTAGATCAATTTATATATAATATAAATCTCTTCTTCTTCATTCTAGAAGAAAAAAATCATTTGCTTGAGGTACACGTAAAAAGCAATTTGTTTGATTATTCAATTGAAGGGATTGATTTCACATAGTGTTAATGATAGCATAGTATGAAAAAGATATAGGTTAGACTATCAACCTACTTAAAATATAATTATTTTTAAGAAAATAATATGTTTCTAAATAGAAATAAATCCATAATCAATCGTTAAATTAATTTTTAACAAGAATGAAAATTTATAATTGTTTACAGAGAATCCGTTAAGTTTTAATAGTTTAATTTGAGTATTGTATTTATTATTTTTTTATATTTTATTAATACAATAGTATTTAATTTATTTATAAGTTATTTGTGTATTTTTATAAATAGAAACAAAATATCTGAATATATAATTAAAGAATGAAATCAACAATTACCGGTGATTATCATTAAATTGTGATGTTAATAAAACAAATAAGAATGAAAAAAAAAATCTCGTGGGTTGCACCTTCACCATTTATCATAGTCAATATGAAGATATGCCTTTATCGAAACAAGGAATCTTAGGAGCCGGTTCCCAAGACTTTCATCTAATTCATTGTTTTTTCTTATAATAAACATCTATACAGCTAAAAACTGGCCTGCCGACCCCCCACCACCATCATTATTTATTGGATCAAAAAACCCTAATGCACTTCTATTACATGTTGTATATATAACCCTTTCTCTTATCCTTTCTATAACCTGAAGTCATCTTCGTAGAGGAAATTAACAGTGTCCTAAATTCTGGGTTTCCCTTGTTCCATCATATCTTCATGCTTGTCACTTCTTGTAGGTTAAGTAGTGTTCTTCTGCTTGTTTTGATTTGAAAGTTTTTGGATCTGATGATTTTTCCCCACGTATGCTGAGCCGTTATATATATATATATATGTATCAAATAAGGTTGAGAGATTCAATATTGTCACTATATCTAGGGTTTCTTTTGTCTTCTTTTTGACCATTTTTTCTAGGTTTAGGCAAAGGAGAGATTTATTGATGGTTAAAGGTGAGACAAAGGGGTGGAGCTCCTTGAAGTCCAATAGAGGGTCTTGCAGGGTATATAGAGCTGCTGAGCTATGGATCCCTAAAGCTCTATCCCATATATATAACTTTTTAAGGAAGGGATAGACTTTTGGCTTGCATATCTCAGGAGCTGCATTACCAAAAATGTCAGATCGTTGTTTGGATTGAAGGGAGCTCTACACTTAGTCACTGATCTTTGTTTTTAGTAGCTATGATCTGATTTAACTTTGGAGAACCCGTTCATGGTTTTGCTTTGAATATTGCAAGTTGATTACTTGATTTTCTTTTTTGAAGTATATGCAGGAGGAGGGTGAAGGCATTGAAAGCGGCAGAGATTGTGTCAGAATATCTTGTGCTTAGATTTTTTGGTTCAGTGATGTTCTAAGCTATTTTTAGAGAGAGAGAGACGGCAGTTAGGGCCATTCATGGTACCTTTATTTTTTTTAAATATATATGGTTTTTGCTTTTATTCTTCAAATATTGTTGGTGTTTTGTGAATTTCAATCTATGTTTGTGTATGAGCTGCAAAGTTTATTATAGTATTTTAATTTTGTTATTCTTTTAAATTGTGTTATATCATCACATAAATATTATATAGTTTAAAAGTTTTAAATAATAATGTTACAAAAGTTTACAGTATGATGTTATTATATGAATTAAAATAAAAAAATTGTTGAAAGAGTTGAGGGACTAAATGTTAATTTAATTTTTAATTAATGATTTAATAGGTATTATGATTTGTGATTGAAATATTAAAATACCAACTTCAAGGAGCAATCTTCTGATTATTTACTGTAGGCAGGGGTTTTTTTAATTGAGTGTAATAGGGTTTAGATTTGGGTATTTAGTGTTAGGTAAGTCATTGACTTAATTTTTTTAATTATTAAAATAGTTTTCAATTAAATGTATTTTCTTTAGTTGAAGCTATAAATCATTACAGGTTTTACTATCATAATAATTTAACCAATTTCACTTTTTAAATGTGATTTAATTAAATTTCATGAATGGAACTAATAAATCATATAAGATGGTTTGATTCAAAGCTATGCATTTAGTCAAAAAACCGAAATAGATAAAAATAAAATGGAAACTAGGAAATTAAAAATCCTTTGAAGCCCAGTGAAATGAAAATGAGATTTTTTTTATTGATTCTTTAGTTTTTAAATAAAAAAGGCATTTTAAAGTATTTTTTTAATTTACAAATACAATGCAATTAACGAATTAATTTTAATAATAACAAACATTATAAAATGTAATCGAACGAAATATATTTGGAGACAACTGTGATTTAGATAATTTGAGAGTAGAAGCGAAGATATCAAAAAACCAATTTCTTAGCCTAATTTTGTTTTTTTAATAACATTTTCGTAACTTTTTGTAATTCATTTTTTTATAGTTGACTGAATCGATTATCAAAGGTTCAACTAATTTGGCTGTCATTTTTTTTTTTACAAATTAAGAAAGAATAATTACAACAACAAGATTTGTACCATGATAATTGAGGTGTTTAACAAAGAATCTTAACTGCTACTCCTTTGTGCTATTGGCCGTTCAATTTTCTATTCATTATCAATTGGTAAAAAAATTGTTAATTGATGTCTAATACTAAATATAAAAAATTCTTAAAATGATTATTATCAATAGGTGCAGTTTAATTTTCTAATTCAAATGTGGTTTTTTTTTTTCATGATCCATATTATAAATATCAGTCAATTTTCGATATAGCTTAATTTAATAATTTAATTAAACTTCATTGTAAAGTAAGATATGAAATATTTTCTTTGAAAATCGTTTCTTGTGCAACTATTAAAATTTACATGGTTATTTTGATACTTCCACACAACAATATTTGATTTTTAGTAAATATCAGACAATGGTCTTTTATAGATTATATGCCTCTTAAGTCCACTTAAACTTGTAACCTCAAAGAACTGAGTTAATACTCAATCTGCGAGGTTAATATCCATAATATTCAATCAACAGTAAACTATAATTCTCAAAAAATTAAAAACAAAGTCATTTTAAATTGAGTAACAAGACTTCCACTAATACACTCCATTAATTGTTAAGACATTATTAGCTTTTTAAGTCCACTGAAACACGCAACTTAACTGAAACACGCAACTTACAACAACGACGATATCAATGAACTAGTAATTAATAATTTATAACAAGGTGATTTGAACTTGAGAGAAATAAGACCACCCAAGTAAAAAAAAAAATTCTACCTAAAACTTGAGCTTAACCATTTTTGCTTCAAACATAAAGCACAAGACAATTAGTTTTGATAATAATGTTATGTACCGGTTTGACGCAGAGGAAAGTGAGTAACATAATGCCCTTAGCTGCAAGAAAACAATAACAATACAACACAAATAGGTAAATTTGGTCATCCATTTGAACCTTCAAGTACATGGATCTACCTACAATGTGATTGTATTATAAAAAATAAAAATAAAAAGCTTTTAAAATTGAAATACACACAAGAACAAATTCTGTACATGTATGCATGCATATGCAAGTGCATGTGTCTGTGTACACATGCATGATGAAGCAACTAAACTCTGTTCCTTTTTCTACTCAGTTATTCAACTTCTAAATGGCATAAGAACCAGCAAAGCTTATTCCCATCAAACGAAAGCAAAAGAGATTGATCCCCTAACTGATATCAAAGCCGATCGCTTTTTAATTATTGCTACCCTGCATGCACGACAAGGACTTTGCAAACTTCATTGGCCAATGATAGCCTCTTGAACATCATCAACAAGCAATAATAATTGAAAGGAAAAGGTAGATAAAATTAAGTACACAAGTAACAGAGAATAAAAGACTCTTTAACTCAAATAGCAGATAAAAACAAAAGCTATTTTGCATAACTTGTGATTAGAGTACCAATATTCCCTTAAGTGTAATTATTTAAGACTTATTGTTAAAGAGTTATAGATTTTCAATGAGATTAATCACCACTGCTTTTATATATAAGTGGAATATTATTGTAAAGAATCGGCACTAAACAATTTTCCCTGGAAGAAGAGAAGAATTAAAGATACTTTTAGTGACACCAATGATGAAAACTGGAGAAGATTATCTCAAAAATGCAAAGATGAAAGCTAAAAATAACCAAATATCTTAAAAAGTTTTTTGAGAGCTATATAGTTCGGTGATTATTTTCTTTCTACATAGGTCCTCTCCTTCCTCCTTGATCAATGGCATGTCAGCAGTTAGAAAATTCTAAAAATTAAATAAATCCAGCTATGCACAGCAAACAGAGTATAGGACGAGAGTTTAAACATTCTTTTAATGAAAATACACTATAGCATCCCATTCAAAGAAATCCCACACCAAATACAACATCCGGCAACAAATTCATAAACTCCAAGATAAAGAAGAATAGAAGGTTCACCAGAGTGAATATAATTGATCACACATAGTATGTACGATTGAATTAGATGCAGAGACTAAGCACAATCGTGCTCGAGAGGAGAAAACCTAAGAAAGTTTTCCATCAAAACAAATTAAAACTCAAACTTCTAGGGCACTACTCGTAAGTTTACTAGAAAATACCAAAATCCGATGTTAAGGTACTTGTGATGAAGAAGATGGCAACGGGGTTGATGGTGGAGGTTCTCTTTGAAGTTCCTTGACAACAGCAGCCAAAGCCTCAGGGTTTAACCCCAAATCACAGAGAGCAATGAGGACCGAGAGAGTATGCCTATCGAGGCCGGTATCAAGAATATTTGACATTTGAAATGCCAGATCTAGGGATTCTCGGGCAGTTCGTGCAGCTTCTGGATCCATAACACAACAGGTACAAAAAAGGGGAAAAGAAACCTTCAGAAAATTATTCTTGATTCAGCGAATTTACAAATATATATTTAACAACAAACTAACAAATACATTAATAAATGCAGCTCATGAAATTATTCGAGAACTAAAACAGATTTTAAAATGGCTTTAATTGAATACAAATTAATAGACAAAACCACATGAAATCATCAAATAATCCCCGAAGTATATAAAAAATCGAAGTTCCCACTATCCAACCATGAACCAAACACCTATGTTTAGCAAAGATAATAAGCAATCATCAGAAGTTCATCCATAAATCATCTAAAAGAGCCGTCAAATCAATTACACGCGTCGAAGAACAGAAAGAAAAAGGCAAAACAATTTTTCAGCCAAAATCATTCCTTACATTGAAAATATTATAAATATTGTTTCCATTCATAAATTTATTCAAAATAATCAAACAAATAAAGAAAAAAAATCCTAACCTCGAGAGATCTTGGAAACAAGAGTTAAGAGAGATGTGAGAGCGTTTTCGAGGTTTTTTTTTTTTTTTAATTTCTCACGAATTATATAATCTTGAAAGGCATTTTGGATTTCGTTCAAGCCCACTAAGCAAAGTTCCTTAACGTTGGATTAGTTGGGCTTTAAATTTTTGGATCTATTAGATAAAAGGTAAGATTGAAATAAATGATCTTTGGCTGTAAATACCATGGAACAATATTAATTGACAGCAAATAAATATATGAATAAACTATTAAAATATTTATTTTATTTGCTTCATATTATATTTTAGTCATTTATATTTGAAATATTATAATTTAGTTGCTTACGATTATAGTTTTGTTACGAAATGATTACTCTGTCGTTAAGATCTATTACATTCCAAAAGACACTCCGATGTGATAGTTAAATAAATTTAATTAATTAAAATTTCTAAATTAATTAATGAAAAATATTGATTTGATTTTCTAAAATAA
This sequence comes from Gossypium stocksii, assembly GCA_020496765.1. Taxonomy (NCBI): domain Eukaryota; kingdom Viridiplantae; phylum Streptophyta; class Magnoliopsida; order Malvales; family Malvaceae; genus Gossypium; species Gossypium stocksii. Next base: position 114,906,642 of record CM035627.1, on the reverse strand, counting down.
TCAAAACCAGTGCATCATATTAATTTTTGAATGGAAAAAAAAAATCATTGGTCATTGGCGTCGTTCTGCTCTTCTCTTCTATGATGATAACAAAAAAAAAAATTCAATTACTACTTTTTTAATCAAAGAAAATTGGTTGTTAGGACAAAATTTTGTATTCTACTTTCATAAAAAAAAAAATCTCATCCAGACTAAACATTCACATTATGCACAAAATGAAAAGATTGAAGAAACTAAGAGATTGTTTAATGAGTCTCCGGTTCGAGATGTATTTACATGAACAGTGATGGTGTCTAGTTATGTGCAGAATGTACTCGTTGATGAAGCTAGGGAAACTATGAGAAAATGCCACAAAAGAATATTGTTTCATGGAATGCAATGATTGCAGGGTATGTACAATGTAAGAGAATGGACATGGCTAGGAAATTGTTTGACAAAATGCCATTTCGAGATGTCACTACTTGGAATACAATGATCACCGGGTATGCTCGGAGTGGTAAGATAGCTCATGCTAGGGACTTTTTTGATCGAATGCCTCGACGTAATCCTGTTTATTGGGCAGCAATGATTGCTGGGTATGCTCAAAGTGGTTATAGTGAAGAGGCTTTACGCCTTTTCGTGGACATGAAAAGAGACGGAGAAAGGTTGAATAGGTCATCATTTGCATCTGCCTTGAGCACGTGTGTGCATATTGCTGCTTTAGAATTGGGGATGCAGTTGCACGGGCAGCTGGTTAAGGCAGGATATGAAAGTGGGTCCTTTGTTGGAAATGCCCTGCAAGTGTGGAGTCATAGAAGAAGCTTGTAGTGCATTTGAAGAGATAATGGAGAAGGACATTTTCTCGTGGAATACAATGATTTCTGGTTATGCAATACATGGATTTGGTAAAGAGGCCCTAGAGATTTTCGCGTCAATGAAGGCAGCTGGTTTCAAACCAGATGATACAACTATGGTAATTATTAATTAATTTTAAAATTTAACCTGCTATTAGAAATACTCTGGCCATATGTTATTAATTCATTTCCTTAAACATATTCCACACTCAAGATATGGTGTCAACCATGCCCCAAAAATAGCATTTAAAAAAAGAATCACGTGTCCTACCCTAGTGGTTAACTTGAGGTTTAGCTGAAATGAGTGTTAATACGGCTTATCTTCTTAGAAATGGAAGGAATGTTTTAATCTGATGCAATACTGTTTCGATTTTCTATGGCAACCTTCGTCTAGGAGAGGCAATCGAGAACACTCTTTAAATGTGGAATATTTTCTTCTACGTCATATAGTTCGTAGTTTTTTATCCGTGTAGTTTATTGTTTCAGGTCGGAGTACCGTCAGCTTGTAGTCATGCTGGCTTAGTGGATAGGGGCATGGAATATTTCTAGTCGATGAACCAAATGGTATAACAGCAAATTTACAACACTATAATTGCATGGTTGATCTTCTTGGCCGAGCTGGTCGATTGGATGAGGCCCCGAAGTTGATCAGAAACATGCCCTTTGAACCAGATGCAGCAACACGGGGTGCTTTACTTGGTGCAAGCAGAATTCAAGGCAATACCAAATTAGCTGAAATGGCTGCCGAGATGATTTTCGAAATGGAGCCTGAGAATGCAGGAAGGTGTTCTCTCAAATTTATATGCAGCTTCTGGTAGATGGGTTGATGTTAGTAAGGCGAGATTGAAAATCAGGGATACCGGCGTGGAGATAGCACCAGGGCAGCTTGAGGTCTAGAACAAGATCCATACATTATCAGTTTTTAGTCAAGGTTAGAAATTTCAAATTCAATAAATATTGTAACTAAAAATGACCAAATAAGTGCTAATTTAAATAAAATAATAAACTACACCTTTAATCATTCAAATTTCTAAGTTTTTATGTTAGACACCAAAAAATTAAATGTTTATTTAAAAAAAAAAAGTAAACTACACCGTTTAATCTATGCTTTGAATTTAAAACAGATACTAATTTAAAAAGTCTTAAATTGAGTGAAAATTATAAAAATTATTTATTAATTATAGATATCCTATGTGGAAAATAAAAAAACAAAAATGAGTCTAGAATCTCATGAATTTTTATCAATTTTTATTAAAGTGCCTAAAATGATTTAAACAACAATGCTTAAAATTTAACTTTTTTTTGTCTAAAATAAAAATTTATTAAATTTAGGTAACCTTCTATAGAGTTTACTCTTATCTAAATAAAAGAAATGAAAGAATCTAAAAAAGCAAAACCTTAAAACAAACACCAATCCCATCCTTTGTTTTTTTTTTTTTTTTAATTTCTTCTCACCTAAAAGTATCTAGTGACACTTCTATCTCATCGTTCACACTTAGTCTCCATCTTTTCACTGTGTAAGGACAATGGAGCGAAGTAGGGAGAAGGCAAATGTTGCTAAATTCATCATCGTTCTATAGTTGTCATACTTTACAATTTACAACATCAATTGTTTCGCTCTACTATAAATGTAGAATCTCGAAAAACACTACTACCTCTGTAGATGTTGATGCATCCAATCCTAACCCACCTCAATTGAATTTTTGCTATTTATTTTTAATATTTTTAATTTTTTAAATGGAAATAAATATTTAAACATAAATATATGAATATTTTATAACGTATTATTATATTTTTACCTTTTTAATAATTGTATATGTATAATAATAATATAGCAATTTCGTATAGTGAAGTGAGGTGGGATAGATCAAGTAATTACTATAACTACTCTATACCCACCCTCCCCTAAGAAAAATTGTCCCACCTCACATCCACTTTTCAAAAGAAAAAATCCATTCTATTCGGAACGGATTAGCTCAAGTTTTGCTGTCATTTTGATCTAATGTGTAATATTATATATGAACTTTGATTTTGAGAGATCTTATACACAAAATTTTGATTTAATTTAATTTTCACAAAATCACTAACAACATTATCAAATTAATAATATTTTCTATTGATATACTACATACACAAATAATTATATTAATTCGATTTCAAAACAAATTTATATGTTAATTTCTTTAAATGTGTACAATTGAATCAAATTCAAAATTTCATGCATACATATGAAGCACAAGTCAATTTTCATGTGAATAATTACACCAAATCAAAGTTCATGTATCAACTTATACATTAGACTAAATTTCATTTATAAATTTGGTATGTATCTTTTTTAAATTTTGGCCCATGTCCATTAGCCGTTACTAGTTTTACAATTTAGATCCAATCTTAGTCCAAGAAATTTGGGTTCTTAGGGTTAGGGCACATCACATCATCATTCTTTTAAATCTTTTACTCATTTGTTTCTTAGCTGCTCCTGCAATTGCCGGTTGCCGCCTAAACTAAGTAATCCTGTTATATTTTAGGGTTTTAGCGTTCAGTTCCCACAACCCTAGAAACAGAATTGGGAAGATTAACTTCAATCAATGGTTTCAATGGTCAGTGGCTCAGCGGAGCCTCTCTCTGCATCGGGTCGGAGCTCAGAGAAGCTGAGCCTCCCATCCCTCCAATCCAAAATGAAAACTGATCCGGAAGGCTATGAAACGGAGCTCCATCTCATCCGCAACCAATTCTATTCCGCTCTTGAGCTCTTTCAACAGCAAGCGGCTCTGAATTTCTCCTCCATCAGTGGCGTCGGTGCTGACCCAACTGTGTCTAAGGACCTCAGTGACCGTGCCATGTTCTTGGCCCATGTTACGCCGTTCTATCCCAAGCAGCTCGCCGAGTTCCCTTCCGATCTCGCCGCGTTTCTAAAATCATCTGCAAGGACTCTTCCGTCAGGGCTTAGATTCCATGCCACTCAAGCCGTCATTCTCCTCGTTAACCGGAAGGTGACTAAGAAAATTAGTTCATTGTGAAAACTCAATTGGGCATTATTCTTGGATGTTTTGAATTTAACTGCAAGTTTTGAATTTTGGTATTTGGCAGATTATTGATATAAAGGACACTCTATCGTTGTTCATGGAATTGCAGACACTAGATGATAGGAATTTGAGGAAATTAGCATTTTCTCATGTTGTCCATAGCATTAGAAGAATGAACAAGAATCATAAGAATGAGGCCAAGAATCGCTCCCTTCAGAATATCTTGTTTGGCTTATTGCAGGTCTTCGAACAATTCTAGTTAACAATGCCATTGGAATAGTAGTTTACCTGATTTAGAATGTTGGGTTTATTTTTTTTAAATATTTCTTATTTTTATTATAGCAAGATGATGAAGCAAAAGCGAAAAGGTCTCTAATTACTTTATGTGAACTTCATCGAAGAAAGGTTTGGTTTGATGAAAGGACAGCAAATGCAATTTGTATGGCATGTTTTCATTCATCTTCTAGGTATGTATGATTTTTGTATGGTTAATAGTTGTTGTTTATGTCGTTGACTGTTTAGTGAGTAAATTGTTTGTATTTGGTTTTGCAGAATAATGATTGCTGTGCTCTCTTTTCTCCTTGATTATGAGAAGATTGAAAACGATGATGAGGATTCAGATGATTTAAGTAGTGAAGATGAAATGACACAAAATCCCCACGTTGTTATCAGCAAAGAGACAGTTTACAAGGTTATTTCATCCTCTGATTCATTTTCAATTTTTTTTTCTTTGATCCACTCTCATTTTTTGTTATTAGTGCCAGCTAGGTAAAGTTCCCTTGTTCCTTGCTTAAAATACTCTTAGTTTTGGTAGCTATAGGATAATACAAATAAGTTTTGGTAATTGAAAAATACATGTATATATACATGGCTGATGTATGGAATTTCCATGCTTAGCTGTTTGACTGGTTTTTTCCTTTTAAGAATTCTAGTTGCTTGCTGTTTTTCTTTAGATCACAATATGTATGGTTGGTTTTAATGAATTTTCAGGCACACCATAAGGGTACAGCTGCTAGCAAGAAGAAAAAGAAAGCGAAACTACAGCGTGCTATTCGTAGCATGAAAAGGCAACAACGCCTGTCATCAGAAAGCAGCAATTGTAGTTATTATTCACCCCTTTATCATCTGAAAGATGCACAGGTTAAACCCGCTTCTAACACCTTATTAATCACATTTGCCGTAATATTCTTTTGTTGAAATCATAAAAATTCTGTTTTGCACCCAGGGATTTGTAGAAAAGCTTTTTTCTCGCCTTCAAACCTGCAATGAACGATTTGAGGTGAATGCTTTTCCTGATGTTTCTAATTTGGAAGATTTTGCACTGCTCCGCGTGGCAGATTTAACCTTCTGTAGCAATGATACTGTTCAGTGTTTTTTTCTATTATTTTACATATTTCCTTGTGAATTGAATGCCTGACTTCAGGTTATAAAAGTTTTAGTTAGGCTTATGTGTAGTTTGCTTTGACCTGTTAATTACCTTTTAGATTAAATGCCTCATTAATTTCGATTTTCCTCCTTTCTTTAACTTCAGGTTAAAATGATGATGTTGAAAGTAATTGCTAGAACAGTTGGCCTTCACCGTCTGATATTATTAAATTTCTACCCTTTTCTTCAAAGATATGTTCAGGTATGTTATCTATATTCAAGTGTTCTATTATAAACATAAGACTTGCTCTGGTTAATATGTGCCAAATATATTCTTCTTCTGCAGCCTCATCAGAAAGATATCACTAATTTACTTGCAGCAGCAGTTCAGGCCTGCCATGATATGGTATGGTTTTTGATTTGATAGTTTGAATGCATCATTCTAACCACTGTTTTTTATTCTCATCGTACATTAGCCTTCTCTGGTTTCCTGCCACCAATTGAATCTTGTTTAAGCAGGTTCCTCCTGATGCAGTTGAGCCATTGTTCAAACAAATAGTAAACCAATTTGTACATGATCGTTCACGCCCAGAGGTATTGATTATTGCTTAAAAGCTGCTTTATATACCATTTTTCCTTTTACTGATTCATCACATATTTGCTTCATGTTTTAGGCCATTGCTGTTGGACTGAATGTGATAAGGGAAATATGCTTGCGCATGCCATTGGTAACTATCTATTTCATTTGGTTTCTGAATTCACCCACTTACTGATCGTCCCCTCCCCCCCCCCCCCCCGGCGGACAACCACATGCACGTACAAAATCTGAAATTGACCCTATAAATCCTTTTAAAATGAATTAATCGCTATAAGTTGCTGTTTTATTTCATTAGTGCATTCACTTATGCAGACTATATTGCTTAAAATCATTTAAGACAATCATTTATTTCTTGGTACTAGTTGATGACTGAAGATTTGCTACAAGATCTCGTATTGTATAAAAAGTCACATGAGAAGGCAGTTTCAGCTGCAGCTCGCTCGCTCATTACTTTGTTTAGAGAGGTATATATTTGTCTTTAGGTCTTCCTATACTTTTTCTTTGTTTCTTCTTGTACCTTGACTACTGCATGCTTCTCCACTTGTTTTATTCTCAGGTTTGCCCATCACTGCTGGTTAAGAAGGACCGAGGCCGTCCAATGGACCCTAAGGCAAAACCAAAGGCATATGGAGAAGTCAATGTCCTAAGCAATGTTCCTGACATTGAATTATTGGAACAAGACGATGACATTGATGGCAGCGAGGATGATGAAAGTGTAGATGAGGCTGTATCTATTAGTTCTGATGATGGCAATGAAGACAATGATGATGAAGAAAGCCAGTATACTGCAGATGATGGGAGTGAGGATGAAGATGTATTGGATGAAGAAGGTGATGAGAATGACAATGTTGATGAATACGAGAGTGACATTGATGATGCCAATGAGGATGACAGTGATGATGAGGATAAGGGCGATACAGAGGAGTTGGAAACTGAAGAGGATGATCATAATGAAGAAGTTAGTGGTTCTTCTATAGCAGGTGACAGTGCTGGAGATGGTGGAAATGAAGATCAAAAGACCAAGGCAAGTAAGAGAAAATTGTCTGATTTCAAGGGTCAACTTATTGCTGCTGATACAAGTCTTCGGGCTTTAAAAAGGTTAGCAGAGGCAAAGACAAGCCATGCTTCGTCAGACTCAGTGGATGGTATTCTCTCTGATGAGCATTTCCAAAGGATCAAGAAACTAAAGGTATGTTAAGTACGTCCTAACGAACCTAAAGATCAAGTTTACACCTTGTGCAGATCAATTTAATACACTTTCTAATGTAAGAAATATACTTCATTACAAAGTTTCAGACATGGTAAACTCATCTTTTGGGGTCTTCCATTTATCGTATCAGGCTAAGAAGGAAGCAAAAACTGCTTTGGCGCAACAAGGGTTTAAGATTCCAAGTTCTGATCAACTAAGTTTCAAACGAGTAGATCCCTCAAAGCTTGAAGTATGTATTCTCTGTCTTAACCGATAAATATACTTTTCCGAGTCAATGACTGTTCCTATAAACATGTATTCACAAAGTTCTATGCATTCTTCTTAGGCCCATGTCCGACTCAGGCTTAACAAGGAGGAAAGGCTAGCATTGGTAAAAGCAGGAAGGGAAGACAGAGGGCAGTACCAGGCTCGAACTGCCATCAAACAGAAAAAGGTATTCTGGTTGCTTTTACAACTTATGCTTTTTATGCTTTTGGGGTTTGAACGTTTTGTCCATTTAGATTTCCTTAAGGTTAAATTCTGTTATTAGTCTCTGTACTTTACGAAAGTTATGCATTTAGTCACTATACTTTAGTTTGGTCATTTTTAATCCCTGTACTTTTCGAATTATAAAATTTCAGTCCTTACCAAACAATAACCGTTAAATTCATTAAGTTCTACTATTTTTTAAAATCTGATGCAGCAAACATATTATCATGTGTAATGTCATTTTAGTTTGTTATTTTCACATATTACTCACTAAAATCTAATTAATGGATTAATGACTATAATTTCCGTCAAGACTGAAATTTTAAAATTTGATAAAGTATAGGAATTTAAAATGATCCAATCAGAGAATATATAACTACAACTACATGCATGGTACAAGACTAGTAATTAAATTTTATCAAATGGATTTGATTGTTACTCTTTAATTTCGAAATTTGAAAAAGTATAAAGACTAAAATTGGTCAAATCGAAGTGCGGTGACTAATTGTAGAATTAACCTTTCCTTGACATGATATGCACTATCCATTTAGATGTTGGTATTAGTTTTAGAAATATTAGTTCACCTGCAAGAGGATAAGTCGGGTAAAAAGAGAAAAAGCTTTGGATTTACTAATGGTGCTAGTCTGTTAACTATTCGTTTTGTTTCCTTTTCGTGTTGGTCTTGTGTATGCAGACTGGTGGTTTAAGCAACCGTCAGAAAGAGCACAAGAAGTTTATGCCGCTTGCTGCCAAGAAAGCCAAAGCTCAAAGATCTCGACAAGAGAAAAATAAGAAGTCACGTTCTGGCAAACAGTTCCGTGGGAAGAAAGCTTGGAAGCAATGACAACATTATTTTTAACATTCATACTATTTCCATCCAACACAGGAATGCAATGATGTTTGAGCTGGATTGGTTGGTCAGGTTAGGAATTGGCTGAGGTATCAGTTTGGAGAATGGTACTGGATTGGTTAAACTGTGAATCGATACAAACCGGTTGAATTAGTGAAAAAATCAATTGAATTGGCAGTTGAGTTGGTTTTTCTTTAAGATTTTTAAGTAGCTTGACCGGTTCGATTATTGATCCGGTTTTAAAAAGTACAAATGTTAAAAAGTTTTATTTATATCTTTCCTTTTTGATAAACATGTTGCGGTAGAGATTTTTTCTTGTAACATATAACTTGACAGTGCGTTGAAATAGATATTAAAACAAAAATTTTGCTTTGTTACAACGGTGATCATGCCATGTGTATATTTTTTTTGGGGTAATTGCTTATGCACTTGGTTAATATGTTTATGTTGTTGGATTATTAAAATTCTTTAATTGATTTAATATTTAATATTTTTTAAAATTATTTGACATATCTGGATTTTTTAGTTAAATTGATTAAATATTATTTTGGTAAAATAAATATCATCCCACATTATTACGGTAAAAAATTATTAAAAATATATTATTTTGATATCTTTTCCAAAATATTACTTATACGAGCATTATAAATAAATAATATAAAAGTACAGAGAACGAACTTGGAAAGAAGAGAATTCAGCTTTGTGTGGTTTGACTGGGTTAGCGATCCCGGTATTCATTGATAGAAAGGGAAGAGGGGCCAGCATTAGAGTGGTGCATGCGCAACACAGGAAATCATTTTACCTGATTGGATAAAAGATTGGTTGATTTGACTAGACATGGAGTTGGATCAAATAATGCCTAACTGCATTTAAATTTGTCAGAAAGATGAACTCGGCATTTGTAAAAACAAATTCATTTACATCGATTCTTTTGTATTTTCTTGCGTAATTAATATTTTAATAATTTATTAGTATAATTATATTTATTATACATATAAATTTTAATGAATTCAATGTCTTTTATCACATCGGTTAATATTTATTAAAATCTCAACTTCACTTCTAAAATTAAAAATTTTCACTATGTATAAAATAATTATTTTTATTTTATTATACTCAAAGTAAAAATAACACTATCCTGAACTCACTTGTTGAATTTTTTAATCCACTAATTATACAAGATATTAAGTCAATTGTCAAACTTCGAATGGCTATCTTTTTTACCTTTTTTTTCCACATAGTACAAGTGGATTCTTATCCTGTTGACCAATAACGAAGAAAAAAACTCCACAAATAATATTAAATAATGTCATCATTCTTAACCTGCATTTACCATTCTTTCTGTTCAACTGGCAATTTTAGGATAATAAGACAGTTACTATACAAATGACATGTACCGATGATCGAACTAAAACTATCGATTCATCAGTAAAGCTGGTTTAACTAATTTGTATAAATAAATCAATATTAAAAACTCAATTTAATCAATCCGAATTGATTCTCTGATCTGATCAATTCAGTACTCTTCTTCAAACCGATATTGCGGTTGATTCCCATTTTAATCAATTCAACAGACTATTCCGGTCCAATTTCAAACAACCTTGATTACCACATCAAAAAGACAAAAACTACCAAAAGAAAGGGAATTTTTTTCATGATCCATAGAAAGCTTCAATGATCTAAATTGAATTGTTCTGCACCAATAAAAGAACTGTGGAATTGATCCACAAGCATAAAACTGAAAACTGATACACTTTTCAGCACAAAATGAAAAGTAAACCCAGAAAAAACAAAACATGTCATTCAAGTTCAACGTCAGACGATTGCACCTAGAAGGTATGTGACAGAGAGTCATTCACAGTCAGCTACTACTTGAGTCATATCCACTTTCATCCTCTTGCTAGTTCTTTTCTGATCAGAATCGGTAGGAGGATTCTGCAAGTCATCTTTCGGATCAGGGTTGTTGGCTTTCTGGGCAGTTTCACTGTCACCAGAACCTATGTCTGCATTTTCCTCCGACTCGTCCACCTGTTCCTCACTCAACTCTTCAACAGCGTCCTGATTCTCCTCACTCTTTTGCTTCAGTGACTCTATCACACCCATTAGTTCTCGGTTGACCTAACACATTAGTTCCGTAAACTTAGTTACAACCAACTGAAGATAGTAGAATTGTCCAGCATGTAACCTTATAATCTATTTTTCAAGCAACTTTTTTTCTAAAAGCAAAACATTTCTGCAAATAACATGGCACACCTGAAGGTTTTGAAGAAACTCAGAGATATCGGTTGGGCAAGAAGGACAATGGAGCACATTTTTTTGTGATCGAAGTGTCCGGCCACCTTTGCTTCTCTCTCTAATAGCAGTCTTACCAGAAAATGCAGCTTCAAAACAAGATTTGCAGAAGTTGTGAGCACAAGGAGTTGTAACTGGAAGATTCATAACTTGCCGACAGATTAGACAACTAAACTCTGCACATAAAGCATACCACAAATCAATAAGAAAGCTTTCGGGAGAGATGAATAAATACGTATCAAGCATATATTTTATTTACAGTTAAAGTACCCGGGAGGTCGCTGTATCATAGGGACTAGATTTAATTATACCCTCTATTATTCTATAGAACAATTTAGTTCCTATACTATTAAAAAGAATCAAATAAATTTAAATTGTAACATGGTTAACATTTACTGTATAAAAAATAACTTTAAAATTATTTTTTTCAATTGTAGTTAAATTACAGACAAAAAAATTCTATTACAGAAGAATCAAAACTTTAAAAAATTCTTTTAAAATGTTAACTTTATTCCAATGAAGCCTTGTTGGATTCTTTTTAATGGTAGAGGGACTAAATTGATCCATTTAATAGTAGAGGGACTCATTTGATCAGGTATAGAGCAGGGACAGAGTAAACCAACACAAATAGTTATCGAAGGAAAAAGAGAACAACCTTTGAGTAGTCTTTCTCTTACAGTTGTAGTATGTGCTTGCCTTATAACTTTCCTTGCCCTTTTCCTTTCTTCGAGATCAGCTGCATTCACTGGCTTTTTGCTAGGAGGCGGTGGTTTTTTCCATTTCCAGCGATTGTCCTCTTCCTAATTGAATTAAGAATCACACAAACACGTGGGAAGAGGAATCGGATTGTAGGTGTGATATCAAAGACCAACCTCTAAAAGAGAGGTGTTTCACTATTCAACTCCACTAGTTTTGTCATTCTCCAACACAAAATACTCACAACAATGTATGTCATTGAACTGAATTCTATTTAGCAGATGAAACCTTATTTGAAAAGAAAAAGAAAAAAGAAAATAAAGAAATCTCAGTAGAAACTGCATCTCTTACATCAAAGTCCCATGATGGACTTTCCTTTCTCTCAAATATGTCAGTTGCCTTCTTCAACTCGGGAATGACCGGTAAGGGCCTAGGTAGATCTCCATGATCATCACTACATTATTAATGTTCAAGAAATCTTAGTGGAGCTAAAGAAGAGAGGAGAGCAGGAGCCCGCAAATATATATATGAAAGGCAGAAACCTTGTCCAAGGGGCTGGCTCATTGTCGCATCTCACAAACAAATATCGGCAAACTTTAAATCCCTGATGAAAGAATATCCTATCAATAAACTAATCTATAAGGATCTGAGTAGCAAGCAACTTTGATGTGTCTGATAGATATATGATACCTGTATTCCAACTTTTCTCCAACATTTTTCAATTCTGTAAATTCCATCATATCTCACACCTTTTTCTGGGGCATATGAAGAACGTTTTTCTTTGTGAGACCTACACATCAAGATAAACAAAAGTTTTTAGTAAGTAAAAATAGCTTCATTGGAGTAGGTCTCTATGATAAGACTGTTGACTCAAGAAGCAAACATCTAACATGGATTGACTTGGCACAACCAAGACAAAAACATCCCATAGCCGTTGGAACCTTAAAACTGAAATGTTAACCTATTATTGAAGCTTCAATTGCCCTTTGCACACATATTGACAACCAATTATAGAAAAAAAGAGAGTTAAGCTTCATGTAATGAGAATTGCCTTACAACTCGGACAGGATAGCCCATTTTGCAGCTTACTCGCAAAGCCTCATTCATCTTCTCAAATTTTTGATCAAATGACTGCTCCTTGTTTGTCCGCTTATTTCCACTGAGATCTCTACCTCCACTGCCATCAACACCCAGAGATATAAACAATTGTCAAATGGCCAAACGTCAATAGATAAACTTCTTCAGCTAACAAGGAAAAAGACAATAATATTGACACTCTGCAACTGACTGTTCTTGAATAAATAAAGTATTAAACAGTAACAAATCATTAACATCCGCTGCACTAAACAGTCATCAATGCACTTTCATTTTACAAACATGTACAATGAAAATGATAGGATAGCATGCTACTAATATGTATAACCCTTTGAAACAAACCTTCCTGTGTAGAGAAACCACTCCCCATGATCCTCATCATCCTCATAACCTCCTGAGAGAGCTACAGATTGAGCACCATAGTTCGACTGACCAGCAATGCCTGCAACATGTGGAAGGTGAGCACCCCATTGCCGGCATTCCAATCTGTCTTCCCAACATTCACCAACAAGCACACCCTGATTTCTAGCTGGATCATTTTCAGCTGTGATTGGTCCAAAATGATCAGGTGGTACAGTCACAAATATCTTCCCACTAGCAGCATTAGCTTTTCCAGGTTTTTGTGCTCTCTCTGTAGTGAAAGCCTTGTCAGGCCGATCTTGATTATGTACAAAATGGTAGACTTTCATAGGCCCTGCAGCTACATTTGATTTCGATAGCTTTGCCATTCTTATAACAGATACAAGTGTAGAATTAATACGAGGCTGACTTGCCATTTTGGGGGGAATTGTTGAGCGACATTTTGCACAAGTACGCTTCCCTTGCCCTATCCATTTCTGGAAGCATTTAAGGCAGAAATTGTGGCCACAAGGTGTCTGTAGCAACATGAATTACACATATATCAACATTTTATATGCATAAACATGTAATGTAACTATTTATCCTTAAGGGAATTAAGGGCTAAGAAATCAAAAGTAAATTAAAACTCTTTACAACTTTGAATATGAAAACAAATATCTGACTCCAATGACATAACAACCGCTTTTGATTATAAACATTAACAAACTAGTTGAAACTAAATAGACAAAACATAATAAGAAATGTAACTCAGAAGAGTAGCATCACTTATAATTGCAAACTAGATGGCCTTTTAAAGTTGCATACTATATTTAAGTTCACAAGTAATTCAGTTTCATGAAGTGAATCATTTTGAACAGAAAAGAAAAATACTATGAAGCTACAATATAAGATTCATGCTATATAATTTTTTTTCATTTATTTGTTCCTTTCTTCAAATATATTTACGGTAAATATCATTCGTATTTGTATCTAACTTTTTACCAATTGATTTTTATAAATGTATTTAATCAATATAACACAGCTTAATTTTAAAGCACCATCTAGGGGGGAAGGGCTAGGACGTTAAATGATAATGAACTCAGCAGAGCTTAACATTTCTAAGAATAACATTGGGAGAAAAACAAAAGAAAAAACGAACCGTAACAGGCCTGTCAGGTAACTGCATGCAAAACGAACAGTTTAAGCTTCCATCAAGAACGTCCAAAAATGAGCTCTCTTTCTCTTTCCCTTTCTTCTCTTTATCCCCATCTTCTTCAACTCTCCCGCTCACCAGCTCCTGCCTCTTCCTCGCCTTCTCCTTCTCCGTCAACGATTCATCCGCCTCTATTGCCCTTATCGCCGCAAATAGCTCGCTAGAGGTCCCATCTAAGGCGCCCGCAGCAGAAGGAAGAGGATCTCCGGAACAGTCGGGGCACTGCCATTGCAATGTAGAAGCTAGGGTTTCGGGCGGAGACGCCAAGCAAGCCACGTGCCAAGGAGTCGCGCACGTGCTACAAGTCAGGGTTTCCTCCGCCAGAGGGGTGACCTTGCAGCGGATGCACGCGCCGTCTCCGTCGCATGGAAGCTGGATGCTATCGTGCGCCATTGGTAACAAGCAATGAAATGTTGATGCGCACGTTAAGAGACGTTGGATTTGGTGATGGGACTTTCGAGAGAAACCAAAAAAAAAAAAAAAGAGATGGATTGGGCAGAAACGGATGAAAGAAATATTTTACATATATTGAAAAAGAATTTGAATTTCAAAAAAAGGAGGGGAACAGAAAATTTGTGATTGACGATATTGACCTTGCTTGATTCATTTTTTTAAGTATCTGCCATTTTAATTTTGAAAATTACTATTAAAATTCTGATAAAACAAAGCTTTATAATTTCATTAATCTACATACAAAATTACAAATAAACCATTTAAATAATTTATTCAATTTTGATTTGGAAAAATTTATCAATAACCATCCAACTGCTTATTGTACGGGACCAGAGGGAGGGACTGCTTTGGAATTGATGATAAATATATAATTATGAAGGTTCTACTCTTTTGACTTTGCCTTTATTGAAAAATAATAATAATTAGATAAATATGATATAAGAATCAGTAAATTTTATATAAAATAATTTAATAAATAACACTTTCAATTTTAATTTTGATATATTTACTCAAGCACTTACTATTTTTTATTTCTTAATGTATTTATTAGAATGAGTTAAGTTATTAATTTTTCGTGTTCTATAAAAACATTAAGAGAATAAATACTAATCACAAATTTAAAAATTACTTTTTACTTAAATTAAATATCAAACCCTTCACTAATCAAAATAGAACAACCCTTACTATTTCACTTTACTTCCATAATTAAACACCCACCATTCTAGTTCTTCATTCTTGAGATATAATAAAATATTATAATAATAATAAAGGGCGTTACTTTGGTGACACGAAAACAACCACCCACCATTTTAAATTCAGCCATTCTATGGGGGTAGCTTACATAGTTGTTGGTAAAGTAATAGATCACAATAAATTAAAAATTAAAATAATAATAATAAACGTGTAGATTACAACTGTTTTAAGGACTTAGCTATAGAGCTATTAATGGTTCGGGTTCGGCCAGTCCGTGATGTTATTTAAAATATATATTAAATGTAGATTTTTTTGGGTCGGACCCATTAGTTTGTTTTATTGTAAATATATATTTATGTTAATATTTTTACTAAATCTTTTATTTAAATCGAGATGAGACTAATTCAATGTATGAAAATTTTTATTTTAAGTTTGGGTCAACTGGACTTATCGACTCATGTAAAAGTTTAGTAAATTGAAAATAACTCAAGTTAACAATTTGGCTTCAAATTTTGAAGATTTTAATAAAAATATTATATTTAAAATTTTAAAATACGAGTCAAATTTCGGATTTAATAAACGAGATTTAAACATTATCTTAATCTTCTTCTTTTCTTTAATTTCATAATTTGAGTTTAACTAAACTTGAACAACTATATATAATATCAATATCATATATTAATTAAACTTGAACTCAATTCAATTCAATTTGGTTTACTTAGTTTTTAAAATTGTTGAAACTAACCTTCATAATTCGAATCGGTTCTCAAATTTTTATATCAATTGGGGATTTTGACTTTATTTTTATAAAAAATTTGCTTTATGACTTGTAGGTATTATTTGATAACATTCCTAATTTTTTTTATAAACGTTTCTAGAAAATAAAATTCAAAGTAAATGAACAGTAAATTCATATATCTTAAATGTGCTATATTTCTAAGCAGTTTCCAATAATTCTAATATAACCATAATTTTTTTTAACTATTCATGTCTTTTAAATAATGTTTCAGAACGGAATTTTGTAGAAAGATAAAAAGAATGATGGCAGAGCTTACCTTCATTCAAAAATTCGTTTCAACAAATTTAATTAAAATTTAATGTAATTATCGGGTACCCATAAATATCGTAAAAAAATCATTCTTTAATATAATTTGCTCATGTTTCATTTGCATACTGTTTATTCCTTTTGATCCAAAACGTTATTTTTCAACATTTTTTATATTAATAAAAACGATAATTAAATTTTTTAAAAGACGAGATATGTTTTCTAATTAAGAGGTTATTCAAAATTTGAGAGAAATTAAACAAAAATATTAAACTCATAAAATAAATTTAGGCAAATAAATTAAGCCTTTTAAAATATGTGCAAAACTTATATTTTAAAATTCAAAACATTGATCCAATTTGATTAGACCCATCTTCAAGTTTACAATTTTTTTTCCTCTATATTATATGAAATTCATATACTATTATAAATATTAAGATGTTTATTTTAGAAATTTAATAAAATAATATATATGTAGTAAAAGATATATATAATTACTGAATAATAAAAAAATAATAATGCTTTTAAATACATATATATATATTTATTTGAATAGATTAATCATTTACAAATATTAATAGATTTAGACAAAAACTGAATCTCATCCTTCAAAATTGGACCAGGCCTAAGCAACTATCTTGGTACTAATACCAAATGGAGCTTACTCAAACCCAATTTGGCAATTGAACCCAACCGAAAGAAGTTTGAACCACAAATGAAAAATAAAAAGTGAAAGTATCTAATAGGTGGTCATTTTATTATAAAAACTAATTCAAAATAGCCCATATATAATTAAATGGATAAATTTAGTTATTATACCAGTAAAAGGAATTAAATAAGACATCTTTAACAGAGTTAACATTTACAATTAAAAATATTATTTATTTTTTAACAAAGTTAATATTTATAAATTTTTTATGGTTTTTGTAAAATGTTTTTCCATTGAACCACGAATGAAAAAAATCATACATACAAGTGTTAATTCTATTAATATTTTATTTTATTTTATTACTAATTCCGTGATTAAATTTATTTATTTAATAATAACACAATTGATTTGAACAATTCTTATAGTAGAGTAACTTGACAATTCGTTAAAAAAAAAAAACCCTACTCCTTATTGATGGAAAATAAGGCGAGAACAACCTATTTACTGGGTTAACCTTTCCAGTGAGGGAGAAATTTAAAATAAATTGTGCATGAAATTTGATATAGCATGTAATATTATACATGAACTTTAATTTTGCATAATTATTTTTGTGTATATATTACATTTTGTTTTATAATATTTTGATGCAATGTATAACATTATACATAAACATTTACTCAAACATAAAAATAAATATAAATTGACGTATTTTTTTAATGTGTACAATTGATTCACAATCAAAGTTTTATATATATTTGAATTATAATCTAAGTTTTATGTGTATAAGTGCATGCAATCAAAATTCATACATCAAATTACACATTGAACCTTTATTTATATTTTTTACATTTATCCCTTTCAATAATCAAATTATATCAATCAAAATTATCAAATTGACTTAGGGGACCAAATTAAACGTGGATGAAACATTGAAGACCCAAAAGCAATTAACAAAAGAAACTAAATTTAACACATCTACATCTATACCAAATTAAGTCTTTAGATTGAGTTTAAGTTGCAAGTTAATTGGTACCAACCCAAATTGAAAAGGTGTTTTTATAGTAAGGCTTTTTTTTTTTTTTTTAATTTGATTTTTAAAGTCTTTAATTTTTTTATGTGTATTTTTTGAATTTTTAGAATCAAGACTAAAATTGTCAGAATATGTAAGTATTGAAGGTTAAATTTATTAAAAAATTAAAAATTAAGATTAAATTAATAAAATATATAAACATCAAACACTAAATTTATTATTATACAAATAAAAAATAATGACAACATTCTATTTTGTGTCCAAATATATTTTAAAAATCGAGTGACCTAATATGGGGAAGAAATTATAAAAAAGAAAAATTCAGTGACTAAAATAAAACACAATAATACTTGAGTGACTGAGTGAGTAGTTTACTTAAAAAAAAATAAAAATTACGGGGAATAGCTAAAGAATTTCACAACTTTCTAACTAAATTCCAACTTGCAAAACCCTAATTCCTTATAGACCGGTAGTATATATACTTCTTATACACTCTCATAATCGGTTCTCAGATACTTCTTAGCCCTTCATTTTCTTCCCTCTGAAACCCTAAACCGCCGCCGCCGCCGCCGCCCGTCAAACGCCGACGAAAATGGCTTTCGAGGGATTAGTTCTCCGCGGCACCATGCGAGCCCACACTGACATGGTTACAGCTATCGCCACTCCCATCGACAACTCCGATATGATCGTCACTTCCTCTCGCGACAAGTCCATCATCCTTTGGCACTTGACCAAAGACGAAAAGACATACGGCGTCGCTCGCCGCCGTCTCACCGGCCACTCACACTTTGTTCAAGACGTTGTTCTCTCCTCTGACTCCCAGTTTGCTCTCTCCGGTTCCTGGGACGGTGAGCTTCGTCTTTGGGATTTGAACGCCGGAACCTCCGCTCGTCGTTTCGTCGGCCACACCAAAGACGTGCTCTCCGTTGCTTTTTCAATTGATAACCGTCAGATCGTTTCCGCTTCTCGTGATCGAAGCATTAAGCTTTGGAACACCCTTGGAGAGTGCAAATACACGATCCAAGATGGTGATGCTCATACCGATTGGGTCAGCTGTGTTCGTTTCAGCCCAAATACTCTCCAGCCTACCATTGTTTCAGCTTCTTGGGATAAGACTGTGAAGGTTTGGAACTTGACCAACTGTAAGATTCGAAACACACTGGCCGGTCACTCCGGTTATGTGAACACTGTTGCGGTTTCACCTGACGGTTCATTGTGTGCTAGTGGCGGAAAAGATGGTGTTATTTTGTTGTGGGATTTGGCTGAAGGAAAGAAGCTTTACAGTCTTGATGCTGGTTCTGTTATTCATTCGCTTTGCTTTAGCCCCAACAGGTACTGGCTTTGTGCTGCCACTGAGCAGAGCATCAAGATCTGGGATCTGGAAAGTAAGAGTATTGTGGAAGACTTGAAGGTTGATCTCAAAGCTGAGGCTGAGAAATCTGATGTCACCGATAATGCAAACAAGAAGAAGGTAATAATACCCTTTCTTTATTATTATTACGACTACTTCTTCAAAGTCCTTTAATTTGCTTATATTGTTTTGCTAGTTAATCTGTTTTTGTTTATTTCAATGTAAATAGTTTGTGTGGTACTTTAGTGGCAATGTAGCTTTACTATGATTATTTATTATTTCAATTGCATCCTAAGGATCCGATTGGCTTTTGTATTTTGACCTATAAAGATGTAGACTATAGAATTTAGCTGCTTGGTAAATACCATTTATCATACAACTTTAGTAGCAGTGTAGCTTTACTATGAATATTTATCATAAAACTTGCTGTACAATATAGTATTAGCTGCTTGGTGAAATACCATTTACCATGAATGAATTAAGACTGGCATTTTAATTTTAGTTTTCCTTTTTTGTTGATTGATTTGTACTTCCAAAAATCATCTATATTTTCCCAGAATCTTATTCTGTTTCCAGAAATTGTATTGTTTGTGGATGGGAAGTTATTTGGTAATTAGGCATGTCCATGATTCATATGAAATCTGCATTTGTTAACACAATCTGGCTTTGTAAAGTTTATTATTTGCACACATACTATTGCTGTAAATCTCAAAGCTTTGAATTTATCATTTTTTGGTTCAACTCACACACCACTGATAGGAGCAAAACGCTGCCATGCACACGCTACTATCTGACAATTCCTGTGACTTGAGCCCACGGCTTGGGTATGGGGTGAATACCCTTGGCTAATGGGCCAAATGCTGGGGTCTTAACTTGTCACCATCACCATGATACCCCATAGTAGGTTGTGCCCTGAAATCTGCATCACTTTAATCCGTTTGAGTTGTCTTAATCAAGTTTATATTGGTTTATTTGTTGTACTGATTACTGTTTTGAGTGGCTCTCTCAATTCAGCGATTAGCTTTGTCATTTGTCAGGAGAGAATGATGGAATTATATTTATTGTAATGCAAACAAATGTTAATCAAACAATTAAAAGAATGCCATTATTGTGTGTGGAATTTGCAGGTGATATACTGCACAAGCTTGAACTGGAGTGCAGATGGAAGCACCTTATTTAGTGGTTATACAGATGGTGTAATCAGAGTTTGGGGAATTGGTCGATACTAAGACCAACATTCATGCATGCATGTTGTGCCTTCCAATGAGTAATCATATAGTATGAAGGAACATGTAGTGATACTTTTAGTTGCTTCTCTTAGCATTTTCAAACCTTTTTAAAGATTTTGTTCAAAATGTTGTAAGGATTGCTTTCATTTTGTTTGGAGGTTTTCATTGAGCCCTATGCTCTTATGTTACTTTGGTTTGGTTGTTACGTTAGAAGATATTTTACTTATTTACGTGAGTTGTTCCCTTATATAAAATGTGTGCCGAAGTTTTTGAGACCGAATTAAATCTCACAAGAGTATTCAGAAAATCATCGCACTTTTTGTTACCTTGTTTATGCCGATAAGTAAACTAATACATTGTAAAAGTACCATAAAGGTGGCTTGTGTTAGGAGTCCAAGGGGTTGGTTTACTTTTGAGAATGCTTTGTTTGCCTTGCTCTTCTTCGGACAACTTTATTTTTGCTTCCTGAAGAAGGGAGAAGTCAGTTGATTCTTCCGAAGAACCGGAAGCGAAGCGCTATGCCGGGGTAGGGGGACGGGAAAAGAAACGGCTCCGAAGAAAGAAATTGGGGTTCCCAATGCTTCTCCACGCCCAACGAGATGCGCCAACCTCGGGATGCTTTACTCCTAACCCCACAAGGTTCCGAGACGGAGCTTAACCTGAGTCTCGGTTAAGAACGGCGATGGTCTTCGTTTCACACGGCGCACGATTCCATGGATAGTTTCATTCGACATCGTGATGGAGGACATAGCTTACGATATTCAGCTTTGATCACGCAATTTGATCAATTAACAATAACTAATCAATGAACCGTAGATTAGAATAAAGAATACATTGATCCTTTTGTTAATATTTTCATTAATTTTTTATTCTCAATGGTTTGTTTTTATATCAGAATGAGATATACTGTTTATCTCTTTTGAAGAGCATCAGCAACAAAAAGGTTAGTTATTGTTGTCAATAGTGAATACGATAGTTACAACAATAAAAAAAAAACCGTGCAATTGTAATCTAATTATTTTTCTTTTATGATTTAATGTACATAAATAAATTATTTATTTTTAAAGGGAACAAAGTACAGTAACTTTTAATAAAAGAGTAAGTAAGACAATTTTAATATGATTATTTCAGATTTAACTTTATAACTTTTGAGGTAAAATTATAATTGTAGAGTATAAGATTAATATTTAACAACCGATAAAAGAGTCAAATAAATAATATGCATTATTTAATTTTTTTTTGACATTAAATAGCCTATCTAAATCTAAACAATTCTACTAATCACCCATTGATTAGTTTTTGATAAATTGAATTTTATTTACAGTTAACCAGTACAAAATTATTTGTTTAATTTACATTTACAATTAAAACTAAGTCTTAGATTGGCTGTAAATTATAATCATTACTGAGAAATGCATAATATCCTTCAATTATGAATAATTTAAAAAATTTAACATACTTGAGGCAGTATAAATTTTATTTCAATTAACACTCTTTGGTATTGCAGGAGCAGTGCACCCCTTAAAAGGAATAAAAACAATCTTTTTACAACTACAGAAAAGGAGACCAAAACTATAATCCTATAATGCAGTACATTCCGATATAAAATTTCCTCTCTACCCAATGTAACAATTTCTTTTTTTACCTAAAACATAATTTATAAACAAAATTTTTGAAGCCAGGCCCAGGTTGAATAAATCATTGTGCCTAAAACTTCCATCTTTTAAAAAAATCATAATAATAAAATGAAAGGTTTAGGGATTTTGATTCCCTTATGACCTATTTCCAACCTCTTCACTGCTTTTATTAGGACATGTCTCCATGGTTGCTGCTTTATGCAATGGTTACACGCCTCTTCTTTTTTAATCGCTTGCGCAAACACGCGAGGGTGATGTCTTCCGTATTGATCTTGCTTGGTTCTCTCACAATGTCACAGGGAGCAACGGTCTTGTTTACTACATCAACTATCTCAATGTTTGTGCCATTCTCGCCATCACAATGTTGCAAACCGAATTGGGTTTGATCTATCTTGCTACGTTCATCCAATCCTTCCGATAAACAAGCATTATCAACAATTTCACATCTCCTCTTCTTCAATTTATTACGAAGAAAGCAAGCAAGAGTCTGATGATCTCCGTCTGTTTGACCATCTTCATCTCCAGATGGCTTGTTTCTCTTTCTGCTCTTGCTTTGCTGCTGCTTAGTTCTGTTCTTTTTCGTATTTTTAGCTGCTGAAAGGTTCTTGAAGTGTTCAGCTACGATGGTCCTTGAACTTTGAGAGGTCAATGAGTTCATGCAAGTTTTCCTCTTCGAACCAGGTTTAGCTTTCCTAGAAGCATCATCTGCACCGAGAATTTCAGATTCTACACCGCTGTTTTGCATCACTTCAGCACCATCATCACCTCCTGAAAACACGGAAATCTCGGAACAGATAGAATACTGTTCTTCATGTGATTCTGTGCACATACTCCTCTTGGAAAACTGTTTAGGTGATGCTTTGTCATTCTTTCTCCTCTTTACAGTAAGACTGCTACCAAATGATTCAGCCTCATGATTACCAGTCATGCATAATGTCAAAAGTAGGTGAGATGAGCAATTATCCTGCACTGATTCGACGAATTTACTACACTCTGACTGTTGTTTTCTTTTATACGTCTGAACCGCACCATCCTGCATTCTGTCACTGCAATTAACACGTCCAGAAGGTGGTTGCTTTCTTTTCTTTTGAATGGCAACATGTTGTGCTGGTTTGGTATGATTATTATTTCCTGAAGGTGGTTCTCTCTTTCTTTTCTTTTGAAAGGAAACATCTCCTGCTGGTTCAGTACAATTGTTATTCTCTAAAGGTGGGTTTCGTCCAGTAGTAGTCTTAGCTCCTTTTCTACAACTCTTGTGGCTCCTCTTTTCTGGGGAAAGCCTGTAGCACGAGGGTAAAGGAATAAGAGATCTCTAGCAATTAGCAAGAGGAAAATCATAGTTCGCATGAATATACAAGAACTGAAATAGCAATGATAGGCTAAATGAAAATATACGGACTTCACCATTCTGTTGAATAAGGAGCTACGAAATTGGATGTCAAAAATCTTACCTTAAAGCTGCAGCATTTTCCTTCTCGGATTCTGGCCTTCTTCGTCTGCATACAACAAAAAGATACAACTTAAGGAAAAAGAAGAGAGAGAAACAGAATGAGAATGAGAATGAGATAGCTTGATTGTTTTACCTTCGTTTCCCTTGTTCTTTACTTGGTTCAGAAGTTGCAGTTATCATTGGTAATTGAATATTAAAATCATTGGGGCCAAGGGCAGGACGCTCAGATTCCCGATCTACAAAATTCGATATAAGAGCGGCTTTACGTATTTTCCTAGCTTCTTGAAGCAAAGGCACTTCTTCAGGATGCAACGTTTTCCACCTCCTATTAAAAAGACAAAGGTGCAATTAAAAGGTTGTTTAGAAAGACAAAACAAACACGGTATTGGCATTATATAACCAACATAAGGAAAAATAATTCACGATTAGATGCTTTAGCTTGACTAGGAGTATAAATGAGTCAAATCTGCTCACATTCCATAGGAGTTTATTTTTATGTATTCTTTTCCATATAATGTGCAAATATAAAGATAACCTCATGATCAAACTTGCGCTCATGCTCAAGCTCAATGTTCAGCAATATTTTAGCTTTATGGCAATCAAACCTAATCGATTTAAACTCAAGTAGCTAGATATTAATTATTCCAAGTCAAGCCTGAGTTAAGTTCAAACAAACTTAATGTAAACTGAAAGCTTGAGTTTCATAATCAACTTGAGCTTGAGCTCTTCACCAATGTCACTCTATCTAAAGCTCATTACACCCTAAACCCAATAGCTAAAATCTTTATCATACCTCCAACACTGGTTATCAGTTCGTGAAGCCACGCATGTGGCAACCTTCGACCAGCAATATCCGTGTTCTTCAATGGCGGCTTTCAGTCTTGAGTCTTCTTCTTCAGTCCAAATTCCTACATTCAAAGCTGGATCTAAGGAATTGACCCACCTGGCAATAGAGTGAAAGATTAACAATTCCATTTAATTAATGCCATGTTAGTTGACTTCAAGATTTCGATTACATACCTTTCCCTACATTGCACTTGAGTTCGACCAGGAACAACCTCAGCTATTTTTCTCCAATTTTTAGGGCCAAAAAGCAACACAGCCACTTTCAAGCGTTTATCTTCATCATGCGTCCATCTCCCAACTCTCTGCCTGGTCGGATGAAGTGATTTTTTCCATCTGCATATTAAAAGACTCTCATTAGTATAAGAAAAGGATGATAAGCAAGATCTGCTATGTAATTCCTATATGATGACTGCATAGCATGCATTCCTAACATGCAGTAGATAGGGCAAGAAAGGGCCATCCATGGAATTAGGTGGAGCATGGAGTTACTTTAGCAGAGATTTCAGTTCAAGATACCAATGGCAATATGAAAGCATATAGCCAATGTCATTGACAATGAAATATATAGAATACTCGGAAGGCAAGAAAATTTTCTATGCAAAATGCCCTTGTAACAAAAAGATTATGCAAAATGGGAGACATACAAAATGATAATTGGCGTTGATTATATTAACTCTTAAAATGTGGATGTATCAAAATTTATATCTATATAATCAAGATTTGCAATTCTTTGGATCATATATAATGATTTCGATTAAATGTTAAAAGGAATGATTAAATAAACTTATAGAAGGTGACTTATGTTAGAATAAATCATGTTTATAATAGACAAATAAATAAATTTTAAAGCACAGAGCAAATGATTTGACTTACACATTTCTTACTCAATTCATTCACTAGAACAACTTTTATGTCATTAGCTGGAAAGGTATGACATAATTATATACAATAAAAAAAAATCGAAGCGGTTAACTGACCTATTAGAGCATTGAGTGCCAGTCCGTCCTTTCAATGTAGAAGCCACAGATTGCCAATCACTTTCACCAAAAACCTCAACAGCAATGCGAAGTTGATCATCCTCCTCTTCAGTCCATTCCCTTTTCAGTATGCATGGATTCAAACTCCTCTGATACCGTGCCAGGCATTGAAATGGAGTCCTGTTTGACCCCAATGATACCGCAATATCAAACCAGTTATCAATCCCCATTTCTTGAACAATAAGCAAAAGATTCTTATCTTCTTCAGCAGTCCACGGATTGCGATTGATGAGGGGATCTTCATGATTCAGCCAGCTGCAGGAGTGAGAGAAGAATATAAAGATAAAATCATAAAAAAGAAAAAAGATAATGCCTCTATAATGGTTCTGGTCTGAAGGGCATGAGAAATGAGAGCATCACAGAAATGAGGGCATGAGAAATGAGAGCATCACAGATAAAATCACATGATTCAAGTATGTTTTATGTATATCCTAACCCCATAATAAAACAGAACGGAGAGCGAAAGTTGGTAAACAAAAATTTGGTAACAAGAAGCATAAAAAATAAGGTAAGACAAAGGAGGAAAAAACACAAAATGAATGGTAAAGTGCAATTTTCAATGCACGGAATGCTTATGTTCTTTTAAATATATATGTGCCTGTGTGTATAGAAAAGATAACCATGCAGGAGATGCTTACCGAGTTTCACATTCTGCCCCACAACGACCCTTAACATAAAAGGAAGCTAACTGGTTCCAATCCACTTTAGGAAGAAATTCCCTAATCCTCTCTGGGGTGATTTCAAGATCTTTTACTGTTGCAATGATGCCATCCAAATTATTTCCATCTTGTGGTGACCCACCTGAAGTACTGGCAAGATAAAGTACATGAGTATAATGCACAAATATTCCAAATGAACAACAGAGTCAAAAGAGAGGGAAACATATCTTTCTAAATCTAGTGATATCCCAGAAGTATATGAAGAGGATAAGAAAAGCAGCTCTTGCTTACTTCCATTTTCAAATTGTTTTCTATATTTCAGCACTTAAATGAATATTTAGAAGTTCAAAAATACGAAAACAATCTTATAAAGAAGCGCTGAACAGCCCCCAAAACTTTGTTATCTGACATGCTACACCAGATACTCTTGAATAGGTTTGAGCAGTGCATAAAATTTAATATATCCAGCATGCAGTCCAAACTACAGTGACATATCAAAAGAAATTTGCAGGGAACATGCAGTGGGAAATTAGATGTCTTCCATCCACATTATAACAGTTAACCAATCATAACTTTATCTTAATTTGATTCACAAGATGCATTATTAGCCTTGTGAGTTGCAAGCCATATCAATTTAAGACCTGACTTCAAACACAAAACAAATGATTTAGATATTGAACAAAAACAAATAATATAACTATTAGGAAAACATACCTCAACCAACCCACAGAAACTTGAAGTGCCCTCTCTTGAAATTGTTGCCTTATTCCCTTTTCAAGATTTTCTCTTTCTTCTCTGGACCAATTTTTCCGCTCAAGCTTAAGTGGAAAATCTATTAAAGCCATTCTGTAACTGGCTACACTAGAGTTCTCTAGAGGACCATAATCAGCAGTTACTCTCTTATCAATAACCTGCAGGAGCAAAATATGTCATACTCATCAGCAAATGGCACCCTAAAAATCAATCTACAATAAATTTGACACGTTTGCAGTCATACATAGAAGCAAAAACAATTATTAGACCTTCACTTGTAATGATTAAGGCTACAAGACACATATGCACTTGGTAAAACAAACATAAATATAAAGAAAGCATATATATCTATAACTATACCGCACAAACTACTGTCCTCCATAAACATTTTCTCTATCTGTCCTATAACGTCAGTTATTAGATTGCCTTTGAGAGAATGAAGTTGAAGGAATAATACATCTTTCATAAAGGATATTTAATACTGTGCCAAAGAGAAACAATTAAATCAATAATTGACATTAGGTTCATAAAACCCAAACAGAAAGATGGATTAACATTATGGCTCGTTGGTGAGAACGAGGAAAATGATACTGTTTCAGGTCTTTGAATATCTATTAAATGGTACACGAATATAGTGCCAACCTTTCAGCTTTACCATATCAAAATGTAAGAAACTCAAAAACGTCACAGAAGAAAATCACTGGCATATATTTTGATATGTGCAGTGTTGTCAAAGGTAAAAAACACATTTAAGTGCTAGAATCCTTAAATTGCTTGATGTGCAAGGCAATATAAAAGTGCTCAGCTTAGGATGTAAGGCACAATATGTATACACGTGTATTTTGTAATTGAGTTTATATATGCAAGTAAATAAGCTTAAAAACTCTAAACAGGGGTCCGATTTATCCAACAAACATGCAAATTTTTATCCTTCTCCTGTTGGCCAATATACATTATTTCCTTACAGTGTCATGTTTATTGTTGAAAGCTCAAATATTGAGAACTAGAGAATTTGATATTATTCATTTCTTACTAGCGTGCCTAGATGCACACTTTGACACACTAGATAAGTGCAAATAAATTATTGAGAAAGCTAACTCAACAAGGTCTAGTTAGTGAACACATTGGAAGTTGAAACTTAAAATAATGTTATCCGCAGAAAATGCTTTGAAGTGCAGAATGTGCCGTACTAAAATTTCAAAAGTATAACAGGTTCACAAGCCACTAATTAGGAGAATTTATCAGATAAATATATGCTAGCATGAGAAAGATATAAAAGGCAAAAATAAGAGTACAAGACTAGATATGTTTTAAGACACCAAACATGAGCAATTATATCTCAAATATGCATAAGATGATCAAAGCTGAGATGAACATTGAGATAAGTTCATAAGAGAAAGCTGGACATCAAAAAATTCAAGGCAAAAAATACAAGAAACATACTTAAGAGAGTTTAGACAAGTAAAGAGCATGGTACAGGTGCTCCTAAAAGAGATTTAACTAGGATATATGAAATCCATATCAAGGGGATGACCAAAGGAGAGAGATGATGGTAATTAGAGAGAAAAAACCCTTTCTTCTCCAGCTCATTGAAGATATGAATTAAACTGAGAAAATGTAGAAATATCATCTATGTAGCCAACCCCACTTAATAGAGAAAGTCCTATGTTACCGTTGTAGCAGTAAAAAGCATTAAACCACACAATAATATGCTGAGCAAAATCTACTCCCACATTACTATGTGACTGACACCATAACCATGTGTCAAGTTAAGTTTGTTCATCTATTTAGTAGCACGCCTTAACAATGTTTCTTATCACAATCTTGCAAACCTTCTTCAAGGAATAGGCACTTTTGATATCCAAACCATAAACATGAAGAGCATTTGATAACCTTTACTGTTCATTCCAAAAATTAAACACACACATATATAAGTTATATGAGAATAATTGGAATCATCAAAAGTCAAAGAAAAAAAATGGTTACCTCGGGATCCTCAAAAGTCCTCAACTTCCTGGCTGAAATTAATTGTATACGAGGATCCTTCTTTGCTGATAATGCTCGGCCTGTTAATTTTTTGCAAGAAACCTGAAAGTCTCTAAGAATTTTAACTCGTTCCTTCAATTTCTTGTTCTCCTCAATTTTAACTTCAATGTGAGCCAACTTACTTCGAAGGAATGCCTGATAAGACCTGTTCTTTTTAATTGCATCGAAGAGAAGTTGTGCAGACTTTGGAAATCTTGAGGACTTGTATGTTGATAACACGTTGACATCAGACTGGTCACACTGAACTAACCTTAGAGGCTGCATCTCCGCATTGTCACTTGAAACATGGGAAATATTGCCAGTCTGCACATAATCTTGAAAGTTTTCACAAATATCATTGCCTGTTGCATCTTTTAAGGGTGTTCTAGTCATATAAATGGGCTCTGTTTTCTCCATGCTATCCTCTCTGCTGTTTTTCCAGGTGTCTGATCAATATATTTAAGAGAAACATAAACCAGGGGCATAAATGAGCAGCAACTATAGGTAGTTGTTCATGTTTTAACAAAAATGTATGGACTAGAGACAGAAACTGAGAAGAAGCAGAGGAGATTGATATCAACATAAACAATATCTTAGGAACAGCTAACAAAAGCTTAAGTCCTGAATTAGAGTTAAATAATAAAAACTTAAGCTCTATATTAGATTTAAATAGTATTGACAAACAAATGTTATCAAAAAAGATACTCATCACCGGTAATATGATGAATTCAGCCATTGCCTTTAACACATACGGATGGCATTCAACAAAAAGAGCGAAAACAAGCTTCCATGAGGTCTCCAAGAATTTTAAAATTTTGAACCCAAAAGAGAAAAATGGAAAGAAAATTTTGGTATAGTTTTCACTTGTACACTTCTACCAAGTTACATATGCAACCAAATTTTAACTTATTTATCCGTATTTTATTAATAATACTTCAAAATTCATCCTTCAAACATCTTCTCTATCAAACATGCGATTTTTTATATATTAAAAAAAGGCACTCGATCAATAACCATAGCAACGATTAGAACACAAGAAATAACACTAAGCAGAGACCAACCATAACAGTATTTTGAACCGAAAAACAGTAGCAAGGCCGAAATTCAGAACTTGAGATGATAACATCATGGTTTCAGATTTAAAATTCGAACTAAAAATGAAGTAATGAAATTTTATATAACGAAACACAAAAATTCATTATCGAATTAAACAGAACTCATTAGAACTTCAACTCACTACAATGTAAAACCGTAGTTTCAAGGAGGATAAAGACTTACAATCGGTAGAATAAGCCAAAAACCGCTTCTGGATAACACGAAGAGTCTCGAAATCATCTTCAGCATCTTCATCCGAAGAAATTGGAGGAAGAGTGCAGAGAGGCTTCAAAGAAAGGGGCTCATAAACATCCTCGGAAAGCGCCAATCGATTCCGTATACTCCGGAAAATCTCCAGATCATCCTCGCTCCCCGAATCCGCGGACGCAGGCGAGGCGGCGGTCGAAGTGGAAGGCCGTTCGTTGTCGACGGATACCATATCGAGGCCGTTAAGGTCGGTTCCGGTGCGCAAACAGGCTTTCTTTAGAGCTTCCATGTCCTCGTCAAAACCGACGCCGTTTTCATTGCCGGAGAGTTCAACATCATCTACCTCTTCTTCTTCATCGTTCACGGTGTCGTATTGGTCTTTTAGTGACATTGCTCTAGCTTGTTTGTTGAGACGAGAAAGCTAAAAATCTACAAAAGGTTTAGGTGCAATTACAGTGAAGCTTGCAGGGGAAAGCTAAAGAAGTTTAAAGAGACAGCAGCAACGTAGAAATTAACAAACAAGCGGTGGTTTCTGCTTCCGATTCGAACAAAAGAATACATACAACGGTTCATGGGTCTCTGCTAGGGCGAAAATTAGAGATCCATTAATATTTTTGGGTTAGAGAAAAAAATATGGGCCCATGGGTTGGGTTTTATTTTTAAATCCAATGCGGAAGAAAACATAAATTATTGGGTTAATTCTACTAGACGTCCCATTTTATGATTCAAATTTAAATTTGACCCTAAACTATAAAACATTTTAATTGAGTTCTCAAAATATAAAGTCTTTTTATGTCAGCCTATCTATTTTTTAGATCATATACGTGCTTGATTCTTATTAAAATTATCATTTTTTTGAATATTAATTTTTTAATTTATTATGTTTTATTTTTGTAATCAATTATTAGTCTCCTAAGATAGTATTGTAACTTTTAAAAAGAAATGATATTGCTCTTTATACTTTCTAATTTTTTTTTTACTAAATTAACCCTTTGGTCATAAATAGAAGAAGTTGAAGAAGAAAGAAAAACATCTTTCCTTTTGCCACTTGCCTATGGAAATTATTCATTAAATAATTAAGAACTTTTATAATTGACTTGGTGGTTGAGAGATATTTTATCTATAAAATTCACTCGAGTTTGAATCGATTATTTTGTAACTATTAATAATTAGATGATAAAAAAAATTTACTAATACTTAAGTGATGATTTTGTAGCTTTTTATAATTAATTGATAAAAAAACATAATTGGTGATTATTAATGTAATTTACCCTTATTTTGTTTCGATTATTATCATTGGACATATATTATTTGATACTGTACTCAACCTCCTTTAAATTTCCATATATTGCCCGCCCTCCAAAAGCACTGCTCCAAACTTTTGCATTTTGATGCTGAAACTGAAAGCCATGCGCGGGAGATACCGTTGGAGGCAGTTACATTCCATCAAAGAACTACGAACGAACCCAAATTCATATCCATCGAAGAAGACATTAACTCAAAGAAGACAAAATGACAAACCCCGACCAGTTGGTGACTCCGACATAAAGCAATGGAACATGACCATATCTTACTACATGCGCAATTCCCAGCTGGACTCAGCTCTTCATTTCTTTAACTTGATGCCACGCCGGAGCTCCGTTTCTTACAATGCAATGATATCTGGGTACTTGATGAACGGTCGGTTTGATCTCGCGAGGAACTTGTTCGATGAAATGCCTGAAAGAGACTTGGTTTCTTGGAATGTTATGATTAGTGGGTGTGTAAGGAACAATAACCTTGCTGCTGCGAGGGAATTGTTTGAGGAAATGCCTGAAAGGGATGTTGTTTCGTGGAATGCGATGTTGTCTGGGTATGCGCAGAATGGTTGCATTGATGAGGCAAGGAAGATTTTTGATAGAATGCCTTGTAAGAATTCGATATCGTGGAATGCTTTGCTTGCAACTTATGTACAGAATGGGAGGATGGAAGAAGCTTGTAGGTTGTTTGAATCGAAATTGGATTGGGATTTGGTTTCTTGGAATTGTTTGATGGGTGGGTTTGTGAAAAAGAAGATGTTGGTTGATGCTAGAAAGGTTTTTGATAGAATTCCTCTCAGAGATAAAATCTCTTGGAATACTATCATTACTGGTTATGCACAAAATGGTGAGATTGAAGAAGCTAGGAGATTGTTTAATGAGTCTCCGGTTCAAGATGTATTTACATGGACAGCGATGGTGTCTGGTTTTGTGCAGAATGGACTGGTTGATGAAGCTAGGGAAACTTTTGAACAAATGCCACAAAAGAATGCTGTTTCATGGAATGCAATGATTGCAGGGTATGTACAATGTAAGAGAATGGACATGGCTAGGAAATTGTTTGATAAAATGCCATTTCGAGATGTCACTACTTGGAATACAATGATCACGGGGTATGCTCAGAGTGGTGAGATAGCTCATGCTAGGGACTTTTTTGATCGAATGCCTCGACGTGATCCTGTTTCTTGGGCAGCAATGATTGCTGGGTATGCTCAAAGTGGTTATAGTGAAGAGGCTTTACGCCTTTTCGTAGACATGAAACGAGACGGAGAAAGGTTGAATAGGTCATCATTTGCATGTGCCTTGAGCACGTGTGCGCATATTGCTGCTTTAGAATTGGGGATGCAGTTGCATGGGCGGCTGGTTAAGGCAGGATATGAAAGTGGGTCCTTTGCTGGAAATGCCCTGCTTTTAATGTACTGCAAGTGTGGAGGCATAGAAGAAGCTTGTAGTGCATTTGTAGAGATAATGGAGAAGGACATTGTCTCCTGGAATACAATGATTGCTGGTTATGCAAGACATGGATTTGGTAAAGAGGCCCTAAAGATTTTCGAGTCAATGAAGGCAGCTGGTGTCAAACCAAATGATACCACTATGGTAATTATTAATTAACTTTAAAATTTAACCTGCTATTAGAAATACTCTGGCCATATGTTATTAATTCATTTCCTTTAACATATTCCACACTCAAGATATGGTGTCTACCATGCCCCAAAAATAGCTTCTTTTTTTTTTTTAAATCGCATATCCTACCCTAGTGACTTGAGGTTTAGCTGAGATGAGAGTTAATAAGGCTTATCTTCTCAGAAATGGAAGGAATTTTTTAATCTGATGCAATACTGCTTCGATTTTCAATGGCAACCTTCGTCTAGGAGAGGCAATCGAGAAAACTCTTTAAATGTGGAACATTTTCTTCTACGTCATGTAGTTCATAGTTTTTTATTTGTGTAGTTTATTGTTTCAGGTCGGAGTACTGTCAGCTTGTAGTCATGCTGGGTTAGTGGATAGGGGCATGGAATATTTCTACTCGATGAACCAAGATTATGGTATAAAAGCAAATTCACGACACTATACTTGCATGGTTGATCTTCTCGGCCGAGCTGGTCGATTGGATGAGGCCCAGAAGTTGATCAGAAACATGCCCTTCGAACCAGATGCAGCAACATGGGGTGCTTTACTTGGTGCAAGCAGAATTCATGGCAATACCAGATTAGCTGAAATGGCTGCCGAGTTGATTTTCGAAATGGAACCTGAGAATGCAGGAATGTATGTTCTTCTCTCAAATTTATATGCAGCTTCCGGTAGATGGGCTGATGTTAGTAAGATGAGATTGAAAATGAGGGATACTGGCGTGAAGAAAGTACCAGGGTGTAGTTGGCTTGAGGTCCAGAACAAGATCCATACATTTTCAGTTGGAGACTCATGCCACCCAGATAGGGATAAAATCTATGCTTATTTAGAAGAATTAGATCTTAAAATGAAGCGTGAGGGCTATGTGTCTTCTATAAAATTGATATTACATGATGTAGATGAGGAAGAGAAGGAGCACATGCTCAAGTATCACAGTGAAAAATTGGCTGTGGCTTATGGTATTCTATCTATTCCTGCTGGTAGACCAATCCGTGTGATAAAAAACTTGCGTGTTTGCGAAGATTGTCACAATGCCATCAAATACATATCAAAGATTGTTGGCCGGTTGATTATCTTAAGGGATTCTAACCGCTTTCACCATTTCAGGGAAGGTTCATGTTCTTGTGGGGATTACTGGTAAGAATGTATCAGAAGCTGTTTGAAGTGGAATGGCTAAGGATTGATACAATAGATTTGCATGCCTTTAATCCTTAATTTTTTTTTAGATATACATTTTCGGAATCTTATTAGATGCTTCCGAGTTAGCAAAAGCCTAAGGTAAACAATGTGCTGCATGTGGAAAGAGCCTACTTCCTTGAAGCCTTCATCCTACAAGTGTAGTAACTTTAAGATAATTGTTACATTTTTGTTGAATTTGATGGTTGATTCTTTGGACTAAAGCTGGTCCATGATCAATAATGCGAAATAAATTGAACTTCTAGCATATGGGGGAGGGAGGGGGGAGGCTTTCCTTTGCCATGGTACTATGAAGTAATGCATTTGAGCTGTGTATACATTGAGGAAATGCCTCTTTAATGTACTTGGCATGTGGGACAAGGAGGAGCAGACATCAGCTTCTAACTTGCTTTAAATCTAAATTAACTTGGGAATCAATTTACAACGGAATGGAGAGAAAATTGTTGAATTGAATGGTTATCCTTTGCATTTTTGCTGCACAAAGAAACTATTCACAGGTATTTTGATTTTTGATTTTGTGATACAAGCCATGGCTTGATTGTCAGCGTCTCTAATCCTTGAAGTGTCATTTCTTGTAATAGGCTGGCCTTCACCATGCAGGTTGCAATCAGACATTGTCTGTCTATGTTTCTCGATGTTATATGTTGGAGTTGTGTGAAGAAGCAATGGCAAGTCCAGCAAGGGGAAGATATAATAAACAAATGCAAACTGATCAGGTCAGTCAACAAGCATGGATTAGAGTAAACAAAAGATTATTCATGATAGATTAAACAGGTTCTGTGGTGAATGCTTGTCTATTTCCTTTAATATGATTTAAAGGAAACTTTGAATGTTTGGTAATACTGTGTCATTGGTAACTTATTCCTGCAAACAATTTTTATGCAACAGATGCTCTGTTATCCTTAATCAAACCATGAAATTGATGGATTTCCTTTTATATATTTAACATACTATCAAACATGCATTTTAGAAAGAAATGGTCTTGTAACAAATGGTATCAGAACAATTCATGTCTACTCAATTTTATGTTACACCTAATGCCCCAGTGGGCGGATGAGTAGGTAGGGTGGATTAATCATGACTCGGCGCAAAGTTTTTAAAATAATCCAGGCAAAAATGACAAAAAGGCTCGTGATGAGCAACACAAAACTAGATAGGGAAGAATGTCACACTGAGAGCTCTAAAGAAGTGCATTAATCTTGCATCAAAAAAGAAATTGTCTCTGAATATGTAAACAAACACACTACATATCTTTTACCATACATATACTTTGGGAAGAGAGTAATCAACAAACCTTTCGATCATTTTGGCATTCTTAACACTTTGTTTTGTTTTCCTCTTATTTTATCTTCTGAATGAAGTGAAATTTATTGGAGGCCGTTATTAAGCCATTTGGTTCCTTCAAACTTTATAATGCCTCCAAATCAATTATTTTATTTTAATACAATACACTTTTGCCTTAATAATAGGTTTGTAGTTTGGACCAAAAATTAAAGAGATTTGATAACACAGATTCAAACTCTATCTTTCCCTCTTAATATTGATAACAAAAAGAAAAAAGAATAATTTATGGATCTCCTGTCAACCACCACAGCATACGTTTCCAAAAACCGCCCATAAGATTCCAACAAGGTAAAAAGATCAGACCCACCCGCAAGCATAAAACTAGAGATGTCCATAGACAGTACATAAAAGCTTGTTTTGCTATTTAAAAATATTAAAATTTATATATTTCTATAATATTTATATTTTTATAATAAATCTAAACTAAAAAAAAATGATTGAATAATAACTCAAACCCAAGGTGATTTCGATTATGAAACTCCAATTCATGCTCGACCTGTGAACAATTCTAGTCAAAACCTCCTGCTTCGGAAAATAAAGAGATAATCCATTGTATTAATGCAGAAACAACTAGACATAAGAAATCGACTCTATTTCTTCACAAAAATCACATCCCTGACTGCCGAGTCTTATATGAGAGTCTAAAAATCTCGGCCTAGAATAGAAACCATGACATAGTAGTTTATATATAATGTTACTGTTTTTCTTTTATAGTGTTCTTACTCCCTACCAATTCATGCCATTCTAAAGTTCATTATATAGGATAAATACAACAACTCTTGTTTTTCTCAAATGTATGATAGCCTGAGCTTTCTCGATCGTACCCGCTATTATAGTCCTACCGTTGGCTTCTGTTCATGTAAACCAGGGGAAAAAATGAAAAAACTTTGGTACAAATCACTATGAATCCCCCTCTTCCCAACAATCAAAGGGGGGGTGGGGATGGCTAACGTACTGACCGAGGCAACTAAATACTTGAAAAGCAAATTCCAAGTTTCAATCACGCATTGATAGCTGCAACCTTCTGAGACAAGACATCGACTATCTCATCGTCGGCTTCAGCAATAGTTTGCTCCTGCAGCAACAGAAATGAATATGACATAAACAAGGTGTACACGTAATATTCACTTCGTTCCATAAAAGAGAAGCTTTCACAATGAAGTCTTAGTAAAATCGTCTACCATTGATTCATTTTTCTCTTTCACAACAACACACTTAGAGGCGCTAATGCTAGCACTCTTCAATAGGCTACGAGCACTAGAGTTGGGTTTGCTAAGGCCATTTTCCCCATCTGCATCTGTGTTTTCTGAACCATCTGAGAACCGAGACTTTGAAACCGTATCATTATTTTCAGCAACTTTCTCTTCCTTGGGAGCAGGAACTCGTTCACTGAGAAAAAGATAACACGGTTGATCAAGCTAATTGAAATATGACAAATGAACTAGACAAAACAGAGGTATTTTACACCCAACCTAAAGTACAGTAGTATCCCCTGGGTTTTATAGTGAAAAATAAAAACTAATATTATTCTTGAATTTTATGAAGCATACCGAGGCAAAGAAGCATGCTGTCTTTGAAGTGGAGTACTTCTTTCGCCTTTACCATAATGTTCCTCCAGATGTGCAAATTGTCGCTTGAACCGATCAACACCACTATCAAATTGAAAAAGAAAAAGATGTCAATTGTGATGCTAGCAGCAAATGTTTTCAACTAGACTTTCTAGATCTTTTACATTACCATTCCATTTCACTTCATTAGAGCAAAACTTCAAAAGGAATTTGATAGCCATCCAAAAGATATTACTTTCTAAGATTCTTTTTTTTTTTTTTTTTAAATTGTAAAACAACAATCCTAGACATCATATTGAGCAACAAAAAAAAGAGTTCGAACGAGTCGTAAGGTATATAAGGTTGAAAATGTGGACACCTCATGAGACCGAGGAGAGTGCTCTTGGGTCAAGTATTTTGTGTTTGGTTAGCATTTAGACAGTCAAAGCAACCTGATCAGCAACAAAAGGTGAAGCATTGAACCAGATTAAATTAAACTGGTTTTTATCATTTTTCAATATTTTCATTATTTTCTATTAATTATTAATTTTACATTTTAAAAAAGAAGACTATTTTAACTACTGGCTGGTTGCACGCTAACTAGGTTTTCAAAATATTGGCAAATACTAACTTTTCCCTTAGATTTCCTGTGACACTACAAACTTCCTTCATAAATATATTGTCGTTTATGCTTGTATAACTATAAAAATTCCTTCACAGATCAAGTAGCAAGTGTCTTCTGACCTTGGATACAAGAAGCTGGTTTGCTCCCCACCCCGAAGATACTCTTGCAGCATCTTCGGATGATACTCTAATATCTGTTCACTCCAAGCAAGAAGTTGATTACGCTACATGATAAATAAAAGCCACATAAATACCAAAGCAACAAATGAGTACCTCTCGATAAATCAGCTCTCTGACATCATCTTTTGCTAGTTTCCTTCTCTCAAACTCAAATTCTAGTTTTGAAATAGGTTGGGTGGTTGGTTCACGATCCACATTTGCCAAACCATAAAAATATGGATCAGCTAATGCCTGAAAGCATAGTGCATAAGCATTAAGGATATCAGAAGCTTCCAATTCAATATCTAACTTGCTCATTCATCATTTATACTTGATATGGTGTCAGCAGTGAGAGGAACCATCATATCTTTGCTTATTCAAATCAAAGAAGTTCCATTCAAGATCATCCCTTCATAGATTTAAATTTTATATGATTTATACTTTTAATGCCTTCTGAATATATATATCTCAATTTCAGGGTTATCTCTTGTGAGCATACTTCCTTTCCCTTTTTCATGCTTTTGGGAAAAACACTCTCGGATAGCAATCTTACTTCTTCAGCTGTGGGGCGATCTTTTGGATCAAATGCAAGAAGGCGCTCAAGTAAGCGAAGCGCAAGAGGATCCACATTATGGAACTTATGTGAGAAAGGAACTGGTTGCTTTCTACGCATGCTACTAAGGTACCTCCTTGCCTTTTCATTCCGAATCTGCCAGGTCATGATAAATTAAGTATTGACGAGTTAGTATTTGATCTCCGGAATCTCAAAGACTATGACAAAGCTAGAAATGAGTGTCAAATGCAAAATACAACTTAATATACAAAAAATAAAATAACCAACCTTTGATATGGATTCAGCAGAAGGTGTGCCAAGCATATCGGTCATGAGATCCAATTGGTGCACCACATTTTTTCCAGGAAATAGTGGTTTTCCTATAAGCATCTCAGCAAATATGCATCCTATGCTCCATATATCAATTGCAGGAGTGTACTACAAAAGGACAAAGACTCAGAAATTTCAGTTATAGCCCCAATAAAACATAGTTAATTCTGAATACTATGCATCAAAAGGCAAAATGAAATTGCAGAACTCATGTTCAAAAGATAATATAAGTAGTGATTAGCCCCTTCCTCGCCAAGACTCTCTCACAAAAAAATAAAAAATGGAACAACTGATGAAGACAATTGATACATGCACTAAGAACAACAGAAGTACGTAAATATTCATGATTAGAGACATTGCATAAAACAGGATCCATGAATACTGGTGAAACTGAAAGTAAAGGACACAAACATTCTGTATCTTTCGCTCCTAGGCTAGATGCTAATATACTCAATTGCATTGCTTATTTGAGTGCAATAAAAGCATAGGGGCTTATCTAGGTGAAGTGATAAAGTTCAGGAGCTTTTAATTTTAGCCTAAAACTAATTTCTAAAAACTTTACTCAAGAGCTAATATCAATTTACACAGTGACTAGGTATGCATATGCACAAAGGATGTTAAAGGAAATTCCTTATCCATCAGAAAGTAGAAGGAAACTCCCTAATGTGGTTTTCACTTTCTTTAATTCGAAGTTCAAACAAAAAGGAGATTAGAAAGGGGGAGAACAGAGGGGTAAAAACATTTCAAGAAAAAGAAAATCCACATTTAATGACTAGGTAATCAAAACAGAAACATCTTTGTCTACAATTGGAGCCGGCAACCGGAAACACAAAATAGAAACAAAACACCTAGTCTATTGAAGATCATCAGACTTACTTTGGAGAAAAAAGATCCACAGAGTTCTGGAGCTCGATACCAACGAGTTGCTACGTAGTCCTTAACGGATTAAACAAGTTCAATATAGCATATGCATTTTAGAGGCTTACCCTCTGTAAAACTTAAAGCAAAATTTAAACCATTTGATAAATACTAAGGAAACATAAATGCAGAAGCTTCAAGATTTCATGACAGAACAACATACAGTCCAAAAAATTGCTGATGGGGCATCATTAAACGATACTCGTGCAAGCCCAAAATCGCATATCTTCAACTTACAATCAGCATTAGCAAGGATGTTCTTGGGTTTTAAATCTCGATGGAATACATTTGCTGCAAAAAAAATAAAAATAAAAAATCAATAATAAATCCATGAGGTGGAGGTAGGAAGCATGCTGAGAAGAGTATACCTGCGTGTATATACTTCAGACCACGAAGAAGCTGATATAAAAAAAATTGATGGTGCTCAGGAGTTAAGTCATCGTTGGCTTTAATTACTTGGTGAAGATCAGATTCCATCAACTCAAAAACTACATAAATATCTCTAAATTCTCGTCGCGATGGAGGGAGCATAATATGTTTTATTTGTACAACATCCGGATGACGAAGCAACCGTAGCAGCTTGATTTCTCTCAAAATTCGTGTTGCATCAGAGACATGCTCAAAGACCTCATTAATCTTTTTTATTGCAACCTTTTCACCAGTGTGGGTGTCAATTGCAGAAGCAACAACCCCATAACTTCCTTTTCCAATGACCTCCTGAACTTGATATCGACTTGCCTCTCCATACTCTGTGAAAAATTCCTTTTCAAGTGCAC
Organism: Gossypium stocksii; assembly: GCA_020496765.1. Lineage (NCBI taxonomy): Eukaryota > Viridiplantae > Streptophyta > Magnoliopsida > Malvales > Malvaceae > Gossypium > Gossypium stocksii. The sequence goes on along the minus strand of CM035627.1, from coordinate 114,866,123 downwards.
CCTGTATGGGACCATTGTTTAGGAACATCAGAACTCACATTCGGAGACGAGGAAAAAAGCCAAAAGGTGACAGGAGATGCATGTATTGAAAACATATACCTTTTTACTAATATTTTTTAATCATTGGAACTACTGTAAAAACAAAAAGAAGTGATGCTTAAGTTTCAGGCTAGCTAAGATGAAAAATAAATCTACCACCTAAACATGGTCAGAAGAAACTTCAGGATTACAGACGAAGCCTCGAATAACAATTTCTATTAGGCTTCCAAAATGACAGCAACTGTATTTATAAGCATATATAAAGTATTAAAAGGGACATTGACCCTTTTCCACTTGAAACAAAATTCAGCTTTGACTACGATGTTGACAACCTAGACACCACAGCTGGCTATGCTGACCAGCCGAAAATTATTAAGGGAATTATAGAAGCTTTGAAATAATAAATAGAGTGCGAAACAATAAACTGCGTACGGAGAACGCTGTTTAGCTTCAAATTCCAACATATGCGAGTGATTGAATATATTTCTACAGTGATACTATAGCAAAAAATAAATAGAGAATAAATGAATAACGGATCATTATACGAGAGGAAATTTGATTTTTTTTTTTTTAAAAGAACAAAATCCATCAATTAGTAATAATTTTTTAAATAAATAAGCAACGACGTTTGCAATCTTTCAGTACTAAATTAGCAAGCAGGATAATCTTCTAAAATTTTCACTCATCTTATACAAGAAAATCACAGCATTCATTTTACATTATTCAAATGTCATAAATCGCATTTTTGAAACAAAAGCACTCGGATCTTCTTTAATTGAAAAGAAAAAAAAAAACGAAACTCCTTTTTTTCAGAATTTTCTTTTTTGAATTTTTTAAATAAGGTTCTAAGCAGACAAATTCGGTCCGCTTTGCATTATAAACCACGCAAATCCACGATTTAGCTCCTTAAATGAAAAATGTCTCCCTAATTTTTCAGTTTTACATAAAAAAACAACGATCGCAGTTCGAAATTTTGAATCGTTTAAAAATAACGATTGCAAATAAAGCAGATGAGATCTGAAAAAAATAAGTAAAAGTACCTTTTTGTGAGAATCCATGGAAGAAACAGGAAAGTAATGACGCTTAGGAACTTTAACAAGCCTCAAGGAAGAAAAATCAAAATCCTGAACGACAATATCAGCCGTTGATTCTTGTGATTGTTTTTGAGTGAGGGTTAGAGTAGTAGAGGATGAAGAAGAAGTATCATGATGATCGATGATAATGTTATTATTTTGTTGATTCGAAGAAGAAGGAATCAAATGGCGACGTTGAAACCAGCGACGAACACCGTCCACGAGACTTCCACTTCCCCCCATATACTCTTTTTTACTTGGATTCACAGCCAACCAATATCAACATTTCCCGTTTCCTATTTTTTCTCCTTTCGGCTTTCTCTTCCCCCTTCTATTTATCCCCCGTCTCTTCTCTCCCACCCCCCCCCCCAAAAAAATAAATTAAAATATTCCATTTCTTTTATATTAATTTATACTTTTAACTTTGAAATTTATATTAAAGTTGACAAGATGTATTTAATATATTATTTTATTAATTTAAACATAAGTAAATTTACATAATGGTTAATTACAAAATAGTTTTTAAATTATTTTAAAATTTTCATTTAAATCATTAGGTTGTTAAAATCTTTATTATGTAGCATTGTTTATTCGCACCACTTACATCAATTCATTCACGTCACTTACACCAATCGAAAACTTTCATTTTTTTCTACAATTCAAAGTTATTTTATAAAACAAAATTGAGAAATAATAGTCCACTGAAACAACTTTAAACATTTTGAATATGTAAGTCAAAATTCAAATTACTTTCTTCTTCGATCTTCGGCACTGACTATCAAATCAACTTAGATATAATATATATTTTTTTACTCATTAATGGATATTGATCCACTGTATCGATCATCAAATCATTGCTCAAAGTCGCTAGCTTGACTTAAAAAAGTTTTAACAGTCCAGTGTTCAAAAACTTTCAAATATTTAGTTCAATAACCATTTTACAACTTTTTAAAGTTGAGTGATCAAAACGTAAATTTACTAACAATTTAATGACATTGACTTAAAATTACCCAATTATTTGTTAATTTTGAAATTTTATTCTATTTACTTTTATTTAATTTAAACTAAATAAATATTTTATTTCTAAAATTTAGGCCATCAAACTTAAAAAAAAAAAAAAAAAACTCAGTTTATTATTCTTATACTTTATACTATCCTATACACCTAGATATTTCTAAATTTTAATTTCTAATCATACATTATTATTGTTCACTTATTGAAATCCGATAAACAATAGTGTTAAGTATTGACTTGAGTTTGTCACAAAATTAATTCCTTAATTAATACAAACAAGATTCTATTCGCATTGGTTAAATTAAGAAAGTTATTATTGTATCAACATTTATATTCGCTTGAATTTAACAATAAATACCCGAGACTCATATATTTTACCTATCATATGGTAAAGCAACAATAATGCAAGAAGACATAACATTACTTATGAAACTTCTAATGGATTGTCATCTAGTAATGAAAAATTTTGAGTACAATATAAGGGAGGTCCTTTATTGAGCGTTAAGAACAAATATTAACCTTAAATTTGATTTATAAGAGATTTAGATTAAATTAAAATGGTTGATGACTCACTTTAAGCATCTTCCACGGTATCACACTAAAAGATACATTATTCAATTCATTGAAAATATACATTATTCAATTCATTGAAAATATATCGATATCAAAAAAGTTCAACAACTTAATTTATTATATATATATCTTCATTATTATCAAATTTTAAAATTAGTAGTAAATTTAGTTTAGGATCCTTTGCTTTATTACGCATTTCTCAATATAAAATAGATTATTTTTTAGGGACGAATCTAAAAAAATGTTTTGAAGAGCTAAAGATGAATCATATTTTTTGGAAGTTAAATTGCAACTTCTTCATTATATCAATATGTAATTTTATAAAACTTTAAGAAATTAAATGACAAATCTAATATTTTGAGACTTAAATTAATTGTCACGTTTCAACACACTCAATTTTATATTTTTTTTACTAAAAGAAATGTCGATGTAACTCAAGTAAGGCTCAATGAAAAATAAATTTATTTTTTATTTTTTTAAATTTGGTGTCATTTTAATGATTTTGTTAGTAGATTATAAAATAATAAATTAACTTCTCTAGAATGAAGCATAATTGCTTGGTTCGAAATAGTTGGCCTAACATCGGCGACACGTGGACCTCTGATTATCTTATATATATCGGTGGCTTACACGGTCACAGCTAATTGCCAGTTCCACATTTATCTCCATAATAAATTAATCATGTGTTTATTTGCATGATTGGCCTTTTATTTTCACACCAACATCTACTCGCCAATTTTGTTATTATCTATGGATGAGCTGGGATGTAATTTTTGTATTTTAATTTAATTATTTTTAAAAAATTAAATTATATTTGTAAAGTTATTAACCTGATACATTTTAATTAATGAATTTAATTTTATCATTTAAATAGCTATTGTAATTTTAAATTTAAAAAAATAAAAAAAATAAAAACGATCAAATTAGAGTATAAAAATTATATATAAATTTAACATAGTATATGATTAATAGTAAAATATGACCTAATAAATTTAATTATTTATGTTTGGATCAATATAAAATTTAAAATTTTAAAAATATAAAAAACTAAAAATGATCAAATTAGAATATGTAAAATAAATTTATTACTTATCTATCATATAAAGCAGAGTTGTTGGAACTAGATTGATTTGGACAAAGAATCCACCGATATATCGATCAGGACAAAAAAATTAAATTGGTCTCTAAACGAACCGTTCAAAATTGATAAAAATTGAAATCTTAGACAAAAGACAATGGTTAAACAGAATTATAATTTTTTAATATTTATTAACTTTTAATAATTTAATAATTTATTATTAAATCGATTACCAAATTAGTTGAATTAAAAATTAATAATTTAACTAATTAAACGACTAGTGACACAAAAGGGACTAACAAAGGTCAAGGTCTCAAAAATAAATAAAAAATCACATTGACCTATTTATATTTTATAAAATTATAAATAAATAAATAAATAATTTACACTTTAATTTCTTAAAACAATAAAATTTTAATTTAATTATTTAAAATTATAAATATATAAACTAATATAATAATAAAATTACATTTTAACTTTCTTAAAGAAAATATAACTCAATTTCAACCTTAAAAATAATTTTTTAGCTTCGCTTCTATCCACCGATTCGATTTTTATGACATCCATATAAAAGATTGAGCAGTGCCAAATCTAAAATCTCTTTTTTTTTTTTAATAGTAACAAAAATGAATGAGCAAAGCCGAAAATGTAAAGTAAAAGTAATCGAAAACGAGTTGTAAGTGTCAGCAAATATGTGGCTGCAAATTGTGGCCATCGGGTAGGGCTTGAGTGCACGTTTCCATCATGATATCCGAAAGTGAAATCCCATACACACACACAAATAATAATCATCATCTATCATTGTTATGATTAGTGATAACGATAAATTTAATTATTTTGAATTCCATATAAAAATATAATTAAAATAATATGTAACGATGTATTCAATTTTGAAATAAAATTTAATATAGAATAAATAAATTATGATAAGATATAAATATACGAGTGACAAAATTTAATCATAGAGGGGATGGATAATGGAGGATTTTCCTTTTATGGTTTTGTATGAAAAAACTTTTGGTGCGGTATTACATCAATCGTTTTTGCATGCAAAATCACATGGACGTTGGTTTGGAATTTAAAAAAAATAAAGTAATCATTTTAATTTGGATAAATTTTCTTTCTCACAAGTTAAAGTTTATAATAAAATTTGAAATGAATGCGCATGCATAGAGCAAGTTAAAAAAAAATAAATTCATATAAAATATAATTTCATAATTTTAATAATTTAAATTTTTTAATTTTTAAATAATTAAATTAAAATATTATTATTTTTTAAGGTGAAAGTGTAATTTTACCTTTTATGAAATTTACAATTTAAAGAATTAAATGAGAAATTTTACACTTTAAGAAGTTAGGCCTCTACGATGCCCTTATACATGAACATTACCTAACTAGATAGCATATTTTATTTCTTTTAAATGGAAATATAAATATTATTATAAGTGTACTTTTATTTATTATGTTTATATCATGAATCAATTGGATATTAAATTAGTTGGTAAATGACTGAAAACATACTATTTTTGTAAAGAAATAAAATAAGTTAAAATATGCTTAAAGTATTTGTATTTTTCCTTATGAGCGAAGCCATTTTTTTATGGGAGGACAATATTAAGTTATATTGTTTTATGAGAGCTAAGTAATTTTGCCATTGTATTAAATATTAATATATATTTTTCTGATCTTTAAAATAATTAAATTAAAATTTTATTATTATTAAATTATAATTTTACCATTTATTAATTTAAAATTTTACATATTTTCATGGGTAAAAAGCATGATTTCCCATTTTATGAGGGTTTGGGCCCTGATTGGCCCTTGCCCTTATCTGTTCTCTTCTAATATTTAGGATTTAGTTTACCAATAATTTAATTCTCTATTTTTTTTCTAGATTTTAATTTTTAAATTTAACTTTTACGTGTTAAATTTCATTTGTAAAATTACCATATTATATTTAGAAACTTGAAACTCTTTTATGACAATAGAAAGCATTTGAATTACCAACTTATTTCAATCTTTTTTAGATTAAGCTATATTCAAGGTCTTTAAATTATTTATTCATTCAACTTAAAAAGTTATAAATAGTCACTGAAATTATTTAAAAAAAATCATTTAATTCATTGAATTATTCAAAAGTTTTTATTTTAAGTCAGTTTTCTTTTTAAAGTTCGACTAGTGAGCTTCAAACGACGATTATACGATTGGTACAGTGGATCAGTACCCATTGATGAGTAGAAGAATATAAGTTAGATCCAAATTGATATGACAATCAGTGTTAAAGATTGGAGAATAAAACTATTTGGATTTTGATTTGCGGATTCTTAACATTTAAAATTGTTTCATGAAAAAAATTAGACTATAGAAGAAAAAGAGGAAGGGGCAGACCTAAGGAGACTGGCAAGGGCCCTATTCCCTAAAATGGAAAATTTTCATTTTGACCATTTATAATTTATAAAATCTTAAATTAGTAATGGTAAGATTGCACATTGGCCCCCAAAATGATAAAAATTTGATTTAATCCTCCAAAAATTATAAAGATATAAACTATTAAAACAGAGAAATTGTATTTTTACAATCATAAAAATTATATAATTTAATTTTGACCCCCCAAATTTTTTTTTGACTTCACCCCTAGAAGGAGAGTTTTTAATTGTGCATACAATGCGAACAAAAAAAGTCATACAATAACAATCTATTGACTTAAATGAAAAACATTGAATAATTTAATGACTATTTTTGTAAAATTTTGAAGCAAAGTGTGTAGTTCATATAAATCTTTGTTGTCAACATTTAACTAGGCCGAAATGGCGTTATTTGAGATTTCGGTAGATAAGCCCACCACGCTGGGTCCAAAAACCTTGGGGCTTTATATGTGGATTCTCAATTGTTTATTTACACTGACACATTGATTTTTTAATTATTACATTATTATTTTGCATATACACAGACACATTTATTTATTTTTATTACATTAGTATTTTAATTTCACGATACATATAATTCCACGACAAGGAAAAAAGAAAAAGACAAAATAAAAGAAAGTTCTGGAAGGAAAAAAAGAAAGAAAGAAACCAAGGCAAAAAGAAAGTGGGTTCAACTGGTTAGGGCACAGAGCATGATGCATAATAGGACAAAAGAATTAAAGGTAAAGCAAATGATTCTGAAATGTTATGGACTTATCCTCGTCTACGACTTTTTTTTCTTCTCATCCAATTATGGATGGAAAAGGTGCTACAGCTAATTTATTTTTTGTCTACAACCGTCAAATTTTAATAATTTGTTTGTATTTATTTTTACTATATTTATTTTGGGGTTTATTTTTTTATGTTTTCAATTTAGTTAATAATTTTTTTAAAGTTTTTATATGAAAAGATTATAAAGAAAAATAAATTTTTAAAAAAATAAATTTATTTAATGTGTAAATTTTATGAGTTAAATTGTTTTTAGAATTAAAAATAAATTCATTTAATTTACAATTATTGAGACTAAAAATTGCTATTATGTCAAAATTTAAAGTTGTTACCATTAGTCAGCTGATGATAAAAAAAGATAAAATTAAATAATTAGAGGATTATTTTGTAACTTTTCATAGATAGATGACCAAAAAAATTTAATAATAGTTGGGTGATCATTTTGTACTTTTTCATAATTTAGTAACTAAAAAAAAATTAGATGACTACTAGTGTAAATTACCCTTATTCATTTTTAGTGTTTTTGAGTTTACCTATATAATATGTTTGTGACTAACTTAAAAATTATTTGTAATCAATAAATTATATAAATATATCAACTTTAATATTTTAAATATGTGAATTTTGTAATTGACATTATTATTTATAATTGTAACTTTTAAAAAAATAATAAAATATTAACATTTTTAATTATATTATAAATAACTCAAGACAAAAATAATAATATTAATCATACTATGCTAACTCTTGTTTTGAGTAATGAATAAAACTTTCCTTCTTCTGCAAAGATTATAATAATAAAAGATAATTTTATTTAAGAATATAAATTAACTTAACATACAATATTAAACTTAATTTTATTTAATAAATAAATCTTAATTTTTTTCTAAATGTATAAAAAATACATATAATTATTTTTTACTTTTATTTATTTAAATTAAAATATTCCCTTGAAATAATATTCTCTATCTTTACAACGAACTTCTATTTTTTTTTTTCACTAATTTGAGGATATTCAAGTCAGATTTTCTTCGCCTTTTGAGAAAAGCAACATTTCAATTGAAAAAGATAAAATATCAAATAAATAATATAATATAATAAAGTTTTTTTTTCTATGGATAAAAAATATAATCCTGTATTTTAAAATTTATATAAAATAGAGGAATAAAATTTTTATGTATCAATTAAATTAATCATATTATCAAATTTTGAAGACATTAAATTATTAATATACACCCAACAATATTTAATTTACTCTCCAATTTTAATTTTTAAAAAAAATATAAGTAATTAAGATAAAAAAAATCAAATAACATAGAAACTTTAAAATTTACACAATTCTTATTATTGAAAATTTAATGCAATATAATTTTTATTTTTAAAAAATATATAACATGAAATAAAAACCAATTTAAAATGAAAAAAGAAAAAAATCCAAGAAACTTAATGATGTAACAAAAATCCACGAAACCAATTTAAATTGATTGCGCAAAAATTTAAAAAAAATCAATTTTTAAAAAAAATTAAAAATTAATTATTTTAAGTAATTTAATTAAAGTTGAATTAAGTTGGAAAAGATAGTAGATATAGATAAATATATAATAATATTTTATTATTTTTAGAATTTAATGATGTGATATTATTAATGCTTAAAAATTATATTTTTTAAAATTAGATATAAATTATTCCCATAAATATATATATATTTTTAAAACTCTTTCCTAAGAAACTATTCACTTTTTTATCCATATATAAAGAAAACATATTATAATTAAAAAAAAATCAATTCACACATTTAGAGTAAATTCTTTTGTCCATTATAAGTAGCATTTTTTAATATTTATTTAAATAATAAATTATTTATTATTCCTTATTCCTAGCATATATATATTTGGAAGCTACTCCACTATGCTTTCTTCACTAATATGATCCAACTTTTCCCCTTAACTGGGTGCTGAACTCTTCTTATTCTTGGTTGTTGAAGGTGAAAGAAGCTCAGGGTCTATTGGTTACGGTGTTAAACCTTTTTTTTTGTGGATTTATTTGTATGAGGGACAAAGGTTGTTTTCTTTCAACTGGATCATCTGGGCCCTTTTGATATTTGACAAACTTCACTGGGTATTGCTTCAAAATTATAGTTTTTTCGCCTTTTGGATTTGACGGGTTCATCTTTTTGGGTAAAAAAAAAGGGGTTATTTACTTCAATCATTTCTTTTCTTTTTTTCTTTTAAGATTATTTTGAACTGAGATTTTCATGCTTGGTCCAAGACAATGGAGATGTTTATGGTCAGAATTTTATTTCGTTAGCATTGGAAGCTATAGCCAATATGAAGAACATTCTCAAGAAGCTGCATGTATCTAATCAATCTGAAGATATTGAAGGGTCGTCTTCATCAAGAAGCAACAAGAAGTCCAGTGATGATGTATTATCGTCTCATCATAGCCCTGAGAATAATAATAGTAATAATAACAAATCATTATCTGCTCTTTCTAGTTGGTTGAACTCAGTAGCTAATAGGAAAAGTCCAAGTCCACCATCTTCTTCAAATTTGAAGAAAGGGGAAACTATGGAACCTAGTGATTCAGTTACTACTAGTGGTTCAAAGGCTGCTTTGGATACAGGAAAGGGCAATTCAGGGTCTAGCAACACTAGGGATCCTGATGTAGAAGAGGAGTATTTTCAGATACAATTGGCTATGGAGTTGAGTGCTAGGGAGGATCCTGAAGCTGCTCAGATTGAGGCTGTTAAGCAAATTAGTCTAAGCTCTTGTGGTCCTGAGAATACTCCAGCTGAAGTTGTTGCATATAGATATTGGGTATGTTTCCATTTAGCTTTTTTTTTTCTTCTTTGGAAGCTTTTAGTTTAATGGTCTTGGTTGAGTTTTTAGCAATTTATCTTCACTATGTACCATAGGTAGAGCCTTAGTCAGCTGCTTTGCAGAAAAACACATACACAAACATTGAATGAATGGGGTCAATTTGTTTTGTTTTGTACATATAGAAGGGGAAAGGCTTTCAAAACCAAATCCAATAAAGCTCTGACAAGGGGTCTGTCTTGCCCTCGTGGTTGTTGTGATCCTTTCCAATTGTCATTCTATCTTTATTTTATAAAAGCATCTAAACATGAACGTTAGTATCATTCTCAGTTTTTTTTTCTTATGATGCATAAATACAGAAATTCAAGTCATTATAACTACATGCTAACTTTTTTATTTTATTTTAGTAATGATTAAGGATTCTACAAAGTTATATGAAATGCAAATAGTAAAGGTAAAAGGTTCTACAAAGTTTGTGTTGTATTTGTTAAATAATAGTATTATACTAAATATAAGATAGAGTCATCTCAGATTGTGTTGTTTCGAGTTTGAGTCATGGGTTTGGCTGGTTTTTCGGGATCAAGTCAGGTTTTTAGGCTCTAGGTTCAAGCATATATGCATAATGAAATGCTAAAAGTTATCAGGTTCTCATACATTTAGGTATTCCTCACTCGCCCCAGCTAAAAAGAAAATCTTATGGCTAACATTGCTAACATGTCTATATGGTCCTTTAAACATCTGTTTCTCATGGTTTCCTTCCCTTTGCTTAGTTACTTTCTGGCATTTATTTGCCATATGTTTATCCCTTGCTAACCAGCTCATATCGTAGATTTGTCCATGCTTTGCAGAATTATAATTCTCTTAATTATGATGACAAGATCCTGGATGGCTTTTATGACCTGTATGGAATTCTAACTGGATCTACTTCGGAAGGAATGCCTTCACTCCTTGATTTGCAAGGGAAATCAGTGGCAGACAATGTCTCTTGGGAAGCAGTTTTGGTCAATAGAGATTCTGATGCAAATTTGTTGAAACTTGAACGAAAAGCACTAGAGATGACTGCAAAGTTAAAGTCAGAATCTTCGGCTTTTGTAAGCAGCAATCTAGTGCAAAAGCTTGCAGTTTTAGTTTCTGAATATATGGGTGGACCAGTTGTGGATCCTGACTGTATGTCACGAGCCTGGCGAAGTCTTAGTTACAGTCTAAAATCTACCCTTGACTGCATGGTTTTGCCACTTGGTTCTTTAACAATCGGTTTGGCTCGTCATCGTGCATTGTTATTCAAGGTACTTGCTCAGTCTTTTCTTTTTTATTTTTTAAATTTAGTTATTTATGGATTGATGACTGGATTTCTCAAGATTTATAGGAATGGTTAAAGGGAAAGGTTCCATACAGCCAATCCGATGTTGTTGGAATAAAGAATTAGTTCATTAAAGTTTATAGTTTACTTGATGTTTCAAGTACAACTAAATTTGGTTTTCTGTTATTAGGAGTTTGGGACTGCTTGTAGTCGTGTTAGATTTAGCCCATTTGAGCAATTTGTGTATTCCTCTTGTAATGATTCACAAAGATTCTTTCTTATGTTAATGTTAATATGCTAAGATATCTCAGCCACATCACCAAAATATTACAAGTTTTACTTGTTCAATATCTTGTTCCATTGAGTAGCTGTTAGGAGTGAAGAAAAGTTGCAAGAAAGTCCAGGAGGAAAAAAATGTTACTTTGAAGAAGGTCGTATTTTTCTTATTTCTTAATTCTTATAAATGCAAGCAATATTGAGAAACAACAACTGCAAAAGGAAAAAAATAAAAAAGGAAATGAAGATTTTTCACTACTGCACAATACCAAAGACCGACAGCAATTAATGAACCCTCTATTATTCTTTCTAATTTCTATGTACTTGAAATATTTGTGGTTTCTACGACGATGTTTGTCTCTCATTATTTTGTAAATTTATTTTAGTTCATTTACGATGATGTTTATCTTTCACTTGTACTCTGGGGCATTTTTCTTGACTCTTGCCTTTAGTTATAGGGAGAACATTTTTTAGCAGTTAGATTTTTATGGTTTGAATGCGATGATCTTCAATGATGGTTGTTTATCTTTTTGTGGCTTGCAAAGGTTTTGGCTGATAGTGTTGGCATTCCTTGCCGGTTGGTGAAAGGGCAACAATATACAGGTTCTGATGATGTGGCAATGAACTTTGTAAAGATTGATGATGGAAGGTGATTTCTATTATGCTTTATATGTTTACCTATTCCCCTAAAATTTGAGGCTAGTCGCCTGAATTATTGAAGTTCTGTTTTCTTGGAGGTAGAATATATTTGTCATTTTTTAAGTTGGGTAACAGTTGACTATTTTGTTTGATTTAATGTCTTGCTTTTGCTGAATTTTATAGCTACCTTCTATAGAAACCTCAGCAATTTTCAACTATAGTGTTGTTTTAAAATTCATATGGTGGTTATTACATTATTTTGGTGCATGCTTTCTGGGCTAGTGCTTCTTATTGACATAGGCTGCAAAAGCTTAATTATTCATCAAAAGTGGTTGGTGTGATTTTCAGGGAATACATTGTAGACCTAATGGCAGATCCTGGCACACTTATTCCTTCTGATGCAGATGGATCTCATGTGGAATACGATGATTCTTTCTTTTCCTCCGGTCCTTTGTCTCGAGACATTGATTCATCCCATATAGCCTCTTCTACCAGTGGGGTTGGCAGTTCACTTGAAGATGGAAAAGGAGATTTTAGTGCTTGTTTAAACTTGTCTGGAGCAACTAGTAGTGGGAAGCAATCAAAGGAATCTACGGGTGATTTTAAAACCTCTTCTAGCATGGAGAAGGAACCTGTGCGAGAGCTTCCAAACAGACCTAATTATCCTTATGTGCATGCAAGATCTCCTTCCTGGACAGAAGGTATTAGCTCCCCTGCTGTACGTAGGATGCAGGTGAAAGATGTCTCAGAGTATGTGATTGATGTTGCCAAGGAGAATCCGCAGTTAGCTCAAAAACTTCATGATGTGTTACTTGAGAGTGGTGTTGTTGTTCCTCCTAACTTATTTACTGGGGTTTATTCTGAGCAGTTAGATACATCAAATATTGAAGTGAGGTTGCCAGTTGAAATTAAGGATGAAAATGGAAAGGGCACTGGACCTCCCAATAGTAAGAACCAAAATGATTTTAGACCTTCTCATTGCTTGCCTCCTCTACCCCATCAGAAAGTACATGCCAAAGCAAGCTCTCCTCATGACCAACCTGAACATCTTAAATCTGTGGAAGGCCTAAGGGTCACTTGTCCAGTTGATACAAGGGAAGTCATTAGACCACCTGTGTTGTCACAATCTGAAGCGGCTTCTATTCAGTATGCCACAAGTGTCCCAGTTGCTGCAGCAGCAGCAGCTGCTGCTGTTGCATCTTCAATGGTAGTTACTGCAAAAAGATTGGGCACAGATTCAAATGTTGAACTTCCTGTAGCAGCTGCTGCAATGGCAGCTACTAGTGCAGCTGTGATGGAGCAAACTGATTGTAATGATGGAGATGCTAACTTGGCTAGCTGTGAGCATATTAGTAAAAGGGGGCAAGATGCCTGGAGGATAAATTCTGAAGGCGAGAGGATGTCAGATAAATCAGCTGGTAATGATAGTTCAAAATCTGATAATGCTCTTGATGATGTTGCAGAATGTGAGATACCTTGGGAGGAAATCACCTTGGGTGAACGGATTGGACTTGGTATCAACCTATTCTTTAGCTACAAATTCCATGCTTTGTCTTGTGTAGATGTGATTAATTTCATTATTTTGGTGAATCCTTTCCGTCGCAGGATCATATGGTGAGGTTTATCGTGGAGAATGGCATGGGACTGTGAGTTTTTTTGTTCTTAGTCTTTTATGTCCAATGTCCTCTTTGCTAGTTACCATATTGGTTTTAGACTTGATGTTTTAAAACACTACTAGAAATCACTAATTTTCAAATAAACTTCATCTCCTGTTTCTTTTTCATTTATATAGACAGACTAGTCTTACTAAGTCTTGCAGAATGTTCCTTTTTATTATTGGGGACTGGATAATTATGCCATATTTATTAACTATAAATTCTTTCATGCACGCAGATTAACTTTACTACAATGTCAATTTGGTTCTCAATCAATGTCATAACATGATTTTGCACTTTCCCACTTTTTGAGTAGAAATGATTTGTTGTCTGGGTCTTTGATGGGGTAAACTTTGCCATATTATGTTGCTTCTCTTTGAAGGAGAACATTTGACCATCTTCTCATACTTCGATTTCATAGGAAGTTGCTGTAAAGAAGTTCCTGGATCAAGATATCTCTGGGGAACCACTTGAAGAATACAAAAGTGAGGTACAAGCTTTTCCTTTCTCACCTGCTGCTATTTTATGTATGCACTACCTTATGCCAAAGCCTAAATAGATGTGTTGTTCATGTCAATGGAGATGTTTTAACCCTGAGTTACAGATTACCATATAATTAACTATGAAGCATCTTACAGACCTAAAACTGAGTCATTTTTGTCCCACTTTATGTCCATCTATACTTCTCTAGTGGTGTTATTGTTATGGATAGAGCTTTCCAAGGGCCAGGCACTGCATCTATACTTTAAGTCTGCATGGTAAATAATCTGCAGCTTGGACCCAATAAGTAGTTATAAAATTGTACTCTGCATAACAGAATAAATGTATTATATATATATATATATATATATATTTATCAATTTCCTTTAGGAGAACGAGCAAAAACTAGGCTTCATGAATGGTCCTGGTTTTAAAAGATTAATTTCAACACCAGAATGGTCGAACCCTTAGAATTCTATTGAGAAAGTAAAGCATTTCTTTTTCCATTTATACGAGTCCATGTCAGTGGTCTGTTTGGATTTCATTAATAGTCTTTCCTTTGGGAGTGGTTTCATTTGGCACAATCACAGTTCTTTGCAGGAAGTGTTTTCCCTAAATCACATTGCAGTTTCTCCATTGCCCCCTCCATTTATTGTCCAAATTACTTTCCTTCTAAAGTAGAATTTTTAAATACTAATTTTGTAGGTCCTCATCATGAAAAAACTCAGACATCCCAATGTTGTTCTCTTCATGGGAGCTGTAACTCGTCCTCCAAGCCTTTCAATTGTAACAGAATTTCTTCATAGGTAAGTCGTCCCTCCATATTTTCATAATTTTCTTGAAATTTTATCTGTTGATAGAATGACCCTTAGTTTCAATGTCTAGAGATCAAACTCTGGAATCTCAAATGAAATACTTTTGATGGATTCTTCTGATGACTTCCTAATACATCAGTACAATTAGTTTTTGTCTGAGCAGCATAGTTCATAAATCCACATAATTTTGTCATATTTCGGTATTTTATTTTATTAAGCAAATGAATTGGGAGTAAAAGAATAAAGAGGGCTGAAAGCTAAATATACTATTACCAAGGGTGTGGCATATATACAAAGACACTTTGGAAGAGTTACTGAACTTGTGCATTAATGGATAAATTGCTGCTCAAGTCATAGTTCTGGATTCTGAATTTGTTCATCTTGGCATTCTGGCTCTTTTATTCTGATTCCCTTTGTTTTGGACTCTTTTATGTATTCTTTCTGATTCCTTGTTGCTAATGCGCTTAACCATTCATTTTGTTGTATCTTCCCTCTAAAGTATTTTGCATCTTGCATTTTGCAGAGGTAGTTTGTATAGGTTAATTCACCGACCAAACAATCAATTGGATGAGCGGAGGCGTTTGAGGATGGCTCTTGATACTGTATGGTCCTATCATTTTATTATTAATAGTACTAGCATTCATCACACTCATTTTGTGATTGAAAGAAATGTTTCCAAATGAAAAATATAATATTTTAAAAGAAATATATCGTTAAAAAATTTTAAAAATTGAAAGATATTAAAAAGGGAGAGTAGTTCTTTTAATGAGTAGATGTTTAAAAAAATAATAATTAGTGTTTTCAATGTGTAGTGTTTTGTAAAATTAAAAGAATTAAAAACCCCTACATTTTATTGTTTTAATTTTATTTTTGCTTTTCTGTAATTTATTTAATAGAGTTGATGTTAGTTGACTCATGACATCAAACTTAGTATGCCCTTTTATAATTACCATAGTATGTTGCACATGAATATACTCTTAAATAATAATTATATGCTAAATCCACATAGAGTTTATTGCTTTTGACAGTAATGAAAAATTAAAACTTCCATTTTCATCAATCATAAGTTTTACCAACATTTGAGCCTTTATATGTTGTAGAATATTATTGTTTTGACATTGGAGATGGGGGATTTGAATCCAGCTCTTTGAGCAGGGGAAACATGCACCAGTCTTTAAAACCAAGTGCTCGGGCGCCGAACAATTATGTTATTCTTGCGATATATTTAATTTGGTATGCTCAAAGTTCACTCGATGCTTTGTTACTCATTTTTTTCCTTTAAATTCTTGGAACTTTCAGGCTCGGGGAATGAATTACTTGCACAATTGCACTCCAATGATAGTACACCGTGATTTGAAGTCCCCGAATCTTTTAGTAGACAGAAATTGGGTTGTAAAGGTTGCCATTTTATCTTCTTTATTATTGCTGATCCTATTAGGAATTTCTTTTATAAACAACTCACCCTAGCATGATTTTTGTTTAGGTCTGTGATTTTGGTTTATCACGGATGAAGCACAGCACATATCTATCATCAATGTCGACTGCAGGAACGGTAATGCCAAACAGCTTGTTTTTCTCTTTTCTTTAACTACTTTATATTTTGTTCATATACATAGATTATGTTTAAGGTCACCTTACCAGTGTCGACATGACTTGATGCTGGTGCTGGTACCATATATGGCTATAGATCTAAGTCATGGAGATTTCTACTCTTGCACCCTCATTTCTGTTTCCTTTTTCCTTTTATACACTTGAAATTTTGCTGTAGACCGGATAATATGTAAAAAGATTTATGGGGTAGGGGGAACCTCTTCTTAAGAGTCCACATTTTGGGATTCTCAGGTAGCTATATTTCCAACTTGCATGTAGTGTTCTACAAACCTTGCTATATACCTTGATAAACATAATTGGATGTAAAAATGAATAAATAGCATAAATTTACGATGTTAAAAGTTAAAACCACATATCTAGATGAATTACATGCCTTTAGAAATCCTGTGGAATGATCAATCTTTGAGGTTAATCTTTTCTGCTATGGATAAACTTTTCCTCTAGGGATGTAGGGGGTACATATACAACAGACTCATACGTGTAGCCAAAAAGGAATAATTTCCATAGTATGGCTTGCCAATGCACTTTTAATTGTACCATATGAGATGTGCCTTTGAACTTAAATCAAGTCCATGTATTGCTTTTTCTCCAGGCTGAGTGGATGGCTCCGGAAGTACTACGAAATGAACCTTCCGATGAGAAGTAGGCTTTTCCCCTTCCCCCTCCATTATTTCGGGTTACTTCTTTTTATTTTAATTATCATCCTAGAATCATTTTAATGATCATAATTCATAAAAATATGGTCAATATGCAGGTGTGATGTTTATAGCTTTGGAGTTATCTTATGGGAGCTCTCTACCCTGCAACAACCATGGAAAGGAATGAACCCAATGCAAGTTGTTGGTGCTGTAGGATTTCAGCATCGTCGTCTCGATATTCCAGATGACATTGATCCTGCCATTGCAGAAATTATTAGAAAGTGCTGGCACACGTGAGTATATTTTTCGGTGGTCCTAGTTCATAATGCGTGTAGCATAATCTAGTTTCCTGTCATTTAAATCTATAGGATGTAGTTGCAGATGCATTTTTTATTGGTTGATAGGCAGAACTGATCCCCGTTGTTTAAAATTGTAGAGACCCAAAATTGAGGCCGACATTTGCAGAAATTATGGCTGCTTTGAAGCCATTGCTAAAGCCTATAACAAATGCACAAGTACCTAGATCAACTATATCTTTGAGTAAGGGCCATGAGAGAGGTAAGCCATGAAAGTGTTGTCGAAGTTGGTGTATTCTGGTTTTATCGATTTGCTGATAGTTCGGATGAGATATGATTGACGATTGCACAACGTAATACTCCCATTTGGGCATGATGTGATTCTTTTTGCCCATTTTCCTTCATGCTTTATTTTGTGTTACCCTTTTTTTGGGGGGTCAGTGATGCATTGTGCATCTGTTTGTAAAAAAAATGTTGTAATTAATGTTTTGCCAAATGATATGTGAACTGAAGAAATCATGTATACTTAATCATTTTTAGGCTGTGTACAGTGATGGTAAGCAAGGGTGTAAATGTATATATACACGCATACACTATATCAATACGAGTGACTTAAATTCTACTTTTAGAAAAAAGTTGGATTTAATTGTTGTATTTTTTGACTTTATCAATTTTAATTTATTTACATTTCATGATTTGAATGTCAGTTTTTAAAATCCATTTGTTTAAATTTTCTTATTAATCTTTAACTATGTGAAAAATTGTAAATGTTATTCATGTTTTTTAATTTGATCGTTTTTAATATAAAATTTTCGAATTTTGAAATTTTAGTTTTAATAAGAAAATAATAACTTGACATGTATGTGATACTATGTTTGTTGCTTAAGATTTTAGAAATAGCAAAATTTAAGAAGTTTGCTATCAATCTAAGTACTAAATTTATAATTTATGCACAGTAAAAAAATTAGTAGAAGAATTTGACCCATGTTAGAAGTTGACTCCTTTGAGAGAAATTTTCTTTCGGAACTGACACACCTCTCAACAGGTCAGCTGACGAGAACAAGGGCTATCTTGACTTCCAAAACTTAACCTAAAATCTTTTAAGTGTGAATTGTATGAACAAATTTCACTTTTTAAAGGAAAAAAAAAAAAAAACAAAATCAAAGAATGTAAAAGCATGTATATTTCTCACTAATAGTTTCGAATAATAGTGCTTCTAACTCACAACAAATCTGTTTGTGATTTTCGTAGGGGAAACAAAAACACTGCACAAATATATAAATTACGACCTCTCAAAATGTTTTTAAGGCCAAGAAATGGCAATCAATACATAAAACGGCAAATTTACCCGCTTAGAGTGTTGTTAATGTTTTCCAAGGACATGACAGCACCAGATCGGCCTTCATCCGACGGTCGGGAATGTGTCATCAGAATATACAAGACCCAAAAGTGAAGGCATACCAAGTAGACCAGAGACCAGAGTTTTGCTGCAGCATTTCTTCTTAGGAATATTGCACCGGCCACGAATATAGCATCTAACTGCTTCACTATAGATCCGAGTTGTTTTTTGCCTGAACGGATTTTGTCCTCGAATAGAGGCTTCAACTTCGAATCGGAAAGATCCCATGTTCCAGATTCCAAATCACTTGATGCTGCATCGCTTGTATTCACGGAACTGTTCTCGTCCAGCATCCTCGAAACTGCCTGGAGAAGCAACGAGTGTAAATTACAAAAGATTAGTTGTTTGGTTCTGAAAATTTGTACTGCTAATTGTTCGTAAAATAATATTAACCTCAATTCTGAACGTTAATGTTGCCTTCTCAGAAGAGAGAGATTCAACCTGCGGGAAAAGAAAAAACAACAGAGTGAATGAACGAGACTTTATTGCTATTTGATCTGGCAAGGAGCACAAGAAATGATGTTTAATATTTGACATTGATGTTCTTCAATTAACTTATTGCAGACTGTGTTTGATTATTCCACTGATGTTGGCGTCTGCTTCTGTTTTGACATGGTCATCATTCACGCCATGTTAAAAGATGAAACAGTTTAAACTCTCTGTGCAATGAGCCCAGTAAAGTGGAGACCCGAGTCCGACCAAACATAAACAGCAGTTCACTTAAAGCTTGCTAAGATCACTCTTGTCCTTCCGCTCAAGTTCCTTATGACATGCTAGACAGGAAAAATAACAATATGATATTTTTTTATTAAGACAGACCTGGGCTTGTTTCTGAATTAAGCGATCAGTTAGCTGTCCGAGCCTTCGGTTAAGCTCAACTTCTACTTCTGTTGGGTCCTCCATTTCTTTCCTTGTCAATTCGATGCTTGCTTCCAGTTGTTTTGCCTGTTTGTAATAAGCAGATTGAATCGACATACAGAAAACCTCAAACACTTCTATACGAATAAATAGAGCTAAAATATCAAGAAAAACATGTAGATACATATAGTCTAGTTCAATGAAGAAATTGAATTTCATGCAAGTTCTCAATTCATGCAAATTTATATAACTGAATGTGATTTTTGTAGAGGGAAGGAAAGAGGAAGCTAACCTTGCCTTGCAGCCGTCCAATTTTATCAGTGACAAGAGAGTACTCGGCCTCAAGTATTTCACATTCGAATTCAATTCCCTTCGAAGCTGCTAACTACAACAATTTGAAATAAAAAGATTATAGAAAAGATGACCCAAAAATTGCCAAAAGTATTTTTGCTGAAAATATCAGAAAATATGACGCTATGTTACACCAGAGTATCTATGTCCGATACCCATATGCAACACACATTTGGACATGAGTATGGGGGATAGGACATTCCAAAAATCCTCCAAATAAATGGAAAAACTTGGAACAAAAAAATTCACATATCCATGTCAGACACAGACCCGTATTCAACACACACCCAAGTTTGAGAAACATAGATATGAAGAATTTACTCACTTGGTTCGGATAAGTTCCGCTCTGATGACTACTAGAGATCCTCCTCTTCAGTTCTACAAGGTGAGAAAGAATCAATACTTACTAAACCGGATAGGATTATTTCATGGTAGTATTAACAAGAAACTGCAGATGACCTTTCCTATGCCCTGCAAAACAGGAATCTTGTGCACTGCACGATAACTTTAATAATTATAAAACATTATGCTATCCTCAACAATTATATAATATATCTAAATTCTAATCTATGCTGCAAGCAGCAGCATTACAGTCAATATGATCTCTAAAATGCAGTTGTAATATTTTAATCAAGTCAACTGGTTGAAATACTTACATTCCCATTCATTAACTATAAGAGGAAAAGTAGCAAAAATCCTAGCACAATTTTACTTTCTATAATAAATATTTATTCTTGTTCTATTTTTATGCATAAACTCATTTAAGGCCAGTGGTTTTATATTTTATTTCTTCTCTTTCCTGTTTATTTAGGTTAAGATAGGACATAAGTGCAGGTTCATCCAAATTCTTTCAAGAAACTATAATCAGATAAAAATAACAGATTAGATACCTTCATGGGCTGTTTCTTTCAACTCTATCTGTTGTCGGAGATCTGCTATCTGATTAATCTGATCCAAAAAGCTAAAACGTAATGAGCAAAATATGTGAGGTTATGGCAGGATGAGGCAAGAAATTCTTTCATCATGATGTTAGTTACATTTAGAATAGATCTATGCATTCCCAAGTGATCAACTAGTAAATTAAGAACTAATCAACAAGCCAATAAAAGACACTACCAAGTAAAGTCCATTACACATTTTATATAGGAAAACACCAGTGTTAGTTTTCCTTATTTCTTTGTTATGTGTGTTTATCCTGCCATCTTTTCTGTGATAAGCTTGAACATGAGCACAGTCGGAATAAGACAAATGAAAGAAAAACCAGATTTTAGAACCCAGAAGCTAATGACATAACAGCAATAAAGGAGGATGATAGATCCAACAGACAATCATACCTCTACTTCAAGTTTCTTCTGTGCAGTAGCAAGTGATCTTGCAAGATCAGCATTTCTGGTCTGCAATTACTAGTGATATTTAGAAACAAGAACTTCAGGACATAAATAACCAACAAAAATATGGAGAGAAGAGTCCAATGAAATATGAAATAGGAATTTTAAATCAATTGTTGCAGGACCTCTAGCTTTGCTGATCGCTGGAGGGCTTCCATTCTAGTATTATTATGTTTCTGCTTTTCTAGCTCAACAGCTTCCATCATTTCCATCATAGTTGTCTGTAGCTCTGAAGCCTAATTCAAGTAAGAAGATAAGAAGCCATTAGTGGTAGAGTTGAAGATAACTTCTGCTGTAGGTCAAGGGAGGGGGAAAGAAGAGAAACAGAGGATGGAGGGATAATAAGGGAGAAAGTTGGTGAAACAGATGGAACTTTCAGTAGTAGAATAAAATGGGGATGAAAATTAGAGTAATAAGACAAAAATTAAATCTAGGGATAAAATCAAATATTCTGATCTCAATGTTCTTCACCGTTAGAAACAAATGAAATAATACTTCTAGACTACTGTACACACATATACCAAATACCAAGTATAACCTTATAGCTCTAACTCTAATAATTCCTTAAATAGTAAAATCATGGAATGTGAATGATCATGATCTTGTCCCACATCCACTTCATTGACATTCAGAACAACTGTAAGCATACATTCAGAAGAGGAAAACTGTAGGCATAAACCATTTAGATGTAGTTTGGGATTAGCTGCTAATCATTAATGAAAAAAACAGGAAAAAAGAAACACAGCAAACATGCCTATGGTCTCTTTCCAATTCAAAGTGAATAATGATTCACGTGTGCAAACATTGTCCCAGCCTTTTCCATCCTTGGCCGTGTTAATAGTATTTATTTCTGCCAAGTTGTCACTCTAGCTTAACAAATAAGTTAGAAGAGGTAGACCTTGGAGGCATAACACTTAAATTTTTAGTGTTCTAAGTTATAACTGGGTTTTACAGAGAAGGAAAAATGAGGGTTGAAGAGACTGGGGAGGGTAGTTGCTAAGAAGTCATACATTCTATCTTAACAACATACAGAACTTGCAGGATGGATAATCCTAACATCTTGTTCCGGTCCCGACTCTTTATTTTTCTTTAAGTAATTATATTCACACCCATGTCCGACGCATATTTGGACATGAGTTTTGGGATATGACCCCTCTAATACATAGAAAATTTTAGAAGTTAAATATACTTGTGCCGGGCACAAACTTGCATCAAATACTCGCACCTAAGTCCAAGTAACATAGTAATCCTATATCCTAGTTTTAGTGGTTCCCGCTACCACCACACCCTCAGCCACTAAACACCCAACTCTCCAAAAAGAACATATAATGCATTACATTTTTCCTGTGAAAGCAACAAATTTCTTAGTTAAGCATTTTAGATTCAAAGTGTATAATCTTGGAAATTTGGAGAAAAGAAATGCCCGTTGTTATAACAAAATATTTTCGTTATCAACTCCATAAAAGGAAGGAAGAAATGTGTGCATGCATTCATGTAACATTGTAAAAGGGACCATGTAAATGTTACCTCTTTTGCTTGTTGTTTGGCTCTTTCCTCAAGTATTTTCTCTAAGCTCTGCTTCTCTCCCTCTAATTTCGCAACCATATTCTCTCGTTCTTTGATAGCTTCAATAGCTTTGGCTGCTGCTCGCGCAGCCAAAATCCTCTGCTTCCTCCTCCTCCTTTCCTCCCTCTCAAGTTCACTTTCAGAGCCAGACGAAGAATCAGAATCAGAATCTGAATCAGAGCTTCCATCACTTGTTGGCTGAGAGGTCCTTTTCAAATCATTGGAGACTAAACTTCTGGATGACCCGGTGGACTTGGATTTCTCACTTACAGCAGTTGTCAACTGATCGTGAGCATCAGGCATTCCTATTTTCACATCAGGTATCGCATCAGTATTTCCCAATTCCGGCATATTTGGAGGCAAATGGTTCTTGCTTACAGATCGTGACAACCCTTCATCATTAGACAGAAGGTCTCCAGAATCCAATTGCCAACCATTTTCTTCATCCATGTCATCTTTCAGTTTCACCATAGAGATTGAATCAGTGACCTCATGATTCAATTTCGACCCTTCCAAAGTCTTACCATCATTCTGTATATCAACGCTATTATTAGAAGCCCGCCCCGAAGAACTCGATTCTTCACCTTCATTTGGCTTCCCATTCAACTTATTTCCAGAAACAATATCTGATCTCCTCACAGACTTGGTAGCACTAACATCGCTCTTCTCATTCTTCTTCCTTTCCAATGACAACGAATTAGACCCTAATTTTCCTTTCTTCCGTGCATCCTTCCCCAATCCCCGTATCCCAGACACCACATTACCACGAGTATTACCCAAAGAACTGGTACTATGACTCGGTGTACTAAGAAGTTCAGTCCAATCACTATCTGTAAGCGAAGTCTTATGTTTCAAGGAAGCTTTCGAAATCGAAACCTCTTTGTCCAGATTCGGAACATTAACTGCCTTATTACTGTTACTGTCATCATTACTAGATACTTTAGCATTTTGATCACTGAATAATTTCCCTTGATAATCATAATTCTCTTGCGGTTTCTTTTTCAATTGATCCTTTAAAGACACAACCCCACCTGTTTTCGTCGGAGTATCAATTTTAATCTCATCAGAAAGTGGCTTCTCATTCTTCTTAAGCGACTCCGCCGCTTGCTGATCGATCTGAGCCGTCAATCACATATTTAGTTACAATTTAAAACTACTCTAAATCAAATTCAAATTTTCCTATATATATAAAGAAAAAAAAAAAGCACAGTGAACAATGAAATGAAACCAGATCCATAAAATTCAAAATGGTCATTACATCTCCCTTGAGAAAAAGAATGAAACTAGAATAACTAAAAATATGTTCGAACAAAAAATTAAAAAAAATTTTAAAAAAACTTACCTGTTGAAGGAGAGTTTCAGCGACTTTGAGCTTGGAGGAGATCCAATTTGCCATTTGAACCTCGTTCTTTTTTTATATTTATTTCTTCTCTTTTTTTTTCTTTTTTAATTAGCACATTTTAACCTAAAGCCCTCTTTAATTAATTTTTGTGGTTATGGGGAAAAAATGTTGGAGTAGCAGAGAAGACGAAGAACGGAAGGAAGAAATTCGAAAGGGGAGAGTAAGTGCTAAAACGACAGTTTGGTGAGAACATTGGTCCCGTCAGCCTTTGGATTTGGGCGATCAAAGGCTCATAAGCTACAGAATTTGTGCATCTCATTTTGGATCTTTGAGATCATGCGATATGGGCTTTGATCTAATAAAGGCGACCTAATGAGATGCCCCAATTTAGTTAAGTTTTGGGTGAGCTACAGTAAAATTAACTAAATTTCAAAAAATTATAAATTAGTCGTTAAATTATTTAAAAATTTTTATTTAAGTTACTAAATTAGTCAGTAAACTCTAAGCAATGATTCGACGATTGATATGGTAGATCAGTGTCCGTTGACGAGTAGAAGAAAATAGCTTAGATGCAATTCGATTTGACGAGATCTAGAAGAAAAAAAAGTTGTTCAGATTTTTGTTCATAGACTTGTGGCCTGTAGCATTCAAAATTATTTCATGTAAAAAAATTTCAATTGCAGAATAGAATGGAAAGAAGAACATTTGATTGGTGTAGGTTTAACAATCCAGTAACTTAAATGAAAAGTTTGAATAATTCAATAATCATTTTACAATTTTTAAAATTAAATGACTAAAAATAAATTTATTAATAGTTTGCTGACTTGTAATGATAAAAATGTATTATAATTATTCAATTTAAGGTGTTCTTAAACCTAAATTACGTTGATTTTTAAATTTTAAAATTTATCATTTTAATCCAATTTTCACTTAATTTTTACTTAAATTTTCAATAAATATATTTTCACGTATTTTTCTTCATTCATATCATCAATACCATAATCAGAAATTAAGACAAAACACTAATGAGAAATTAAAAAACCCACAAATAAATTGCAAATAAAAAAATCTAAAAACTAGCTAGTAGCAACAATTATTTGACTGTTTCGTTGCAGTAACTTCATCAAGGCTGATTATTTCTTTTCCACCTTTAAGACTACCAATATTATCATTTAATTTAGAATCTAAATACTTTTTACTCGTGATTTCATGAATTTTTGTGATCATTCGTAAAAATGCTTCCTCCACGTTCAAATTTTGCAGAGCTGATGTTTCCATGAAAAACAAACCATGGGACTCTGCTAGATTCCTTCCTTCTTCTTCGCTGACTTGCCGGAATTGGGTCAGATCAGATTTGTTTCCAACAAGAACGACTACGATATCCGAATTACCGAACTCTCTTAGCTCGTGCATCCATTTCTTCACGTTCTCGAAGGTTGTTCTTCGGGTTATGTCGTACACTAGCACTGCACCTAATGCTCCTCGATAGTATGAGCTTGTAATTGCTCTGAATCTGCACGAAAATCAATGTTTTTATAATGAGATTGATAGTTAAACCACCATTGTCATTAGATTGTTTGTCGGATTGGTTTAACTAAAAAATAAAAAAATTTTAGTTTAATTATAGATTTAATAGATTCATATTGGTTTTCGATCTAACAAGTTTAAAATCATTCTTTGGACTGATACTTCGGCCAGTCCAATCCAATTCAAATATTCTTGACAAAAATTGATGTTATTCATGTAAATTAAACTATTGTGGATGACTTCAAATAAGTCTCCAAATTCCAAAACATTTTATTTGAATCCTCAAAGTAAGGGTGTGATCTAGCTAAACCGAATTCAAATAGTGGTAAGCTTTAGCTTAATCAAATATCAATTTCAAAGTTTGAGCTCAACTTGAGATATAATTAAGTTATTCAAGCTTGAGCTTGATTAAACTCGTTTATCAATTCTCGTACTTAAGCTTTAATTCGAACTCAATTGAACTTGTTCATATTCAAACTTGATTAAACTCATTCATATTTCAATAATATAAATATATATTAAAATAAAAAGCTCAACAAGACTTATAAACCGTTTAAACTAAGTCTTATAGTGCTCGAAGTTAGAACAAGCTCGAATTTATAAGCATCAATGTCTCATTTACACTCATAACTAAAAGTATCAATATTGTATCAATCACATCTTTCCATCAACCTAATGTCAATTTGGACATTAAATACCAAATATAACATGGAGAATATTAACTAAATTTTAAACATGATGTATGCTTACTACATGAACAACTTGAATATAACGTGTAAAATAGAGTCAAAATTATTTCTTTAAAAAAAGACACATCAAATATAAATTACTTATAAAATAGAAAAAATATATTTAAAATTTAATTAGTATATTTTAAATATATTTCAGTTGATATCCAAACTAATATTTAATATATAAGTTAATAATGAGTCGGAAGGAAAAACTTAATAGCTAATTCAAAATCTGGAACGTAATTTGAGGCATGTGATGTAACTAATGAGGTAGAAACTTAAGAACAAAGAAACTGATTCCAAACGTATCAAGGGTATATCAATTCCCCACAAATGAAACTTTGTAAATCTCTCTCTATTTTCATCTGTTAACTTTTATTAGGATAAATCTAAAAAAAATATACACTTCATAAGTAATGGCATTTGACTTTAGTAGTTTTCACCAAATACCAACTAAACCTAACCTCCTACCAACAATGAAATTTGTCAATTTCTAGATCATAAAAGTCCAAACAAAAGTAGGGTTTTAGTGAGGGGTTAACTCTCGCTCACAATGTGAATGGGTTATAAATGGTGTGATAATTAATTACTAAATAACGATATCGATATGTTTTTGTGTAATATTTTATAGTTTAGTTTTTAGCTTTGTTTATAAATTAGATATTATTTCAGTAAAAAATAAATTATATATTATATACATATAAATATAAATATATTTCAAATCTATATAAATATATTTATATGTAAATATAAGCTTTAAAATTATTGATTATGTTTGATAATTTAATAATTATTAATTTAAAATATAATTATAGAAAAATTAAAACGGTTAAGATAAAAAAATTTAAAAATTGATTTAAAATATCAAATTTTTGTATCAACCAATACACACCGATATAAGTCAGTATTAATCGAAATAGACCGAAACACAATGAAATAATTAAAACGCATTGAAATTTTGACCAAATCAAAACATAAACTACTTGATATCAATTTAGGACCGAAATGATATGACTAGTACTAGCAAAGTACCAACTATCACAGTGATAACGATTCAATTCTAATCTATTTTTAAAAAAAATTATTGCTATTATATTGTATTTTTTTTTAAAAACGAACTTAAACTTAATCAAATTCTATCAGTTTAGGTTCATCGATTTTTATTTTTAATATATATTTTAATATTTTTAAGTTATTCTCATAAACATTTTTAATAAAAAAATTAAAGAATTAATGGTAAATTAAATATAAATTTAAATCCTATAATTATTATTTTTTAAAATTATGAGTCGAAAATCAAATTAAAAAAACGATGCTTGGACCTAACTAAGAAAGCTTGTAGAAAAAGGGTGAAACAAAAATATGGCTTCAACCAAAAGGAAATGGACCATTTTGCCACTTCAAGTAAAACAAATAACATTCACAAGCATGGTAGAAGAATTCGTGATAAACAATTTTCAAAAGCTGACAACTTATTTGCACTCTGAATTCAAACTATTACGACTGGTTGAATTTTAATTCAATCTATACTATTATTATTGTAATAATATAAAAGTGGTTCCATCACGATGAACGCGATAATATTTTCTAATTTAGAGATTTAAAGGATTTTAGGATGGTTTCCTTGGATTACTTAGGGGATAAGATTTAAAATTATATCGAATTTATTTAAAAATAAATTTTTTTTTTTTTAGTTTCAATTTAGGTCCCACCAAGAAGAGGAAAAAAAAGGGATATGCTTATTATTTTTTATTATTTTTCCATTTATCCGATATCCATTTGAATCAGCAACTCAAGTAGCTGGAAAGATGAATTTATATGATTTGGCTTGACCGAGTTAACTCACTAGTTATCATACATATACATGAAATCAGTTCCTACGGAGAGACTGTTAACTGAGTCAGTTTGAATTCTAGTGAGTTAAATCAGTCAAATCAAATATTCATCTCCTTGAACTAATAAAACACATGATTAAAACAATAATCAACTCATCATCTCAAAAGAAAAAAAAAAAACATTTAAACGGCATAATCAAAAGCAAAAAGAAAATAGTGATGGAAAACAGAGTTTACCTTTCTTGGCCGGCGGTATCCCATATTTGAGCCTTGATAACCTTATCGCCGATCTTAACATTCCGGTAAGCAAATTCAACTCCGATCGTCGGCTTCGAATCCAACCGGAACTCATCAGTAGCGAACCGCGAGAGAAGGTTCGATTTCCCGACCGCGGAATCACCGATCAACACCGCTTTGAACAGGTAATCACACTCTTCATCATATGAATCAGCCATACATGAATTAAAAAGCAGAGCAAAGCTAAAAAGAAATTAAAAGAGAGCCAAAAAACACAAAGAGAAATTGAGTTCTTTTTTTCTATTTGTTTTTATGAGTGTGTTTACATTTACATGTGAAAACATAGGTAAAAAGACATATTATTTGGCTGTTTGCTTTTGAGTTGATTATCACTAATATTATGAAGCTTAACCTTCCCCTCTTTTTTAGGTTAAAATGCGTCATATGTCCCTGTAGTCCTCCTATATTTGGAATTTAATATATGTACTTTAATTTCTAAAAATTTAATCTCTATATTTCCTAGATTTTAAAATTCAGTTTCAATTATTAGTATTGTTAATTTTTTTAATTTGTTGATGTGACATTTTAAAATAAAAAAAGTACTCATTTGGTAGCAATGTATCTAAAAAAAATGATGTTGCAATAAATCTAAATTTAACAAAATAATCTTAACAGTATTAACAATTAAATCTGAATTTTAAAATTTGAAAAGTAAATAGTCTAAATTTCTAAAAATAAAAATATAGGGACCTATGACATTTTAACATTTTTATAATTTTCTTAGGGTTAAAATACGCCATAGGTCCATATACTCTTCACATATTTGGAATTTAGTCATTGTACTTTTATTTTCAGGAATTAACTTTTTAGATTTTAAAATACAAGTCTAATTGTTAACATTTTTTTGTTAAATTTGTTGATGTGATATTTTAAAATTAAAAAAAAATTGGTATTTATGTAGCTAAAAAAATGATGTTATAATGAACTTGAATTTAATAAAATAATCTTAACAGTTTGACCTAAATTTTAAAATCTGAAGAGTAGAGGACTAAATTTCTAGAAATAGAAGTATATGGATTAGATTCCAAATTTAGTAAAATTACATGTACCTATGACATGCTTTAACCTCTCTTTTTTATAATTTTCTTAGTGCTAATCAATTTCCCAAATAAATAGGCTGTGGGGAGGAAAGTGCAGGGCAGGACAGAGTAGCTCAATTATATTCCTCCATGTGTTGTCAAGCTTTTTCTTTGTTATGATTACGTGTCTTTTTATTATTGGGCCTTTATGTGGCATTATGGTTATTGTATTATGGGTTTAATTCTATATTCAAAATTTTAGGTAATGAAATGATGGTTAATCATTCTATATAGGATTAATCTGATTTTTGGTCCTTGAATTTGTCGATTAAGTTCATTTTAGTACTTAAACTATTTTTTTATTTATATTAATCTCAAAATTTAGTAATTTTTCTTAATTTGGTCTATTAACTTAAATCCGGTTAAAATGTGATGATGTGGTATTATAAAATTATGCCACATCATCACCAGGAAATTAAAAAGCTAATATTTTATATATTTTTTAAAATTTTGTCGATAAAATGGCGCGACATTAAATTTTAACTAAACTTAAATTTATAGATTAAATTGAAATTTTTTGCCAATTTATTTTTTTTTACATCAAGCCTTCCATATGCTAAACCACCTAAAACGTACAACATTTTTATGTGCAACAAATATGGTAGAATAAAAAAATATTTTTTAGGAATTATATCAAAATTATAAAATTAAATTTTATGGAAAAATAAAAGGAAAACATTTTATGTGAGCTGTTTATAGCATATTGAATTATTAGTTTAGATGTCTAGGAAAGTATAGAAAATGAATGTCACGTTTTCTATAAAATAAAGCAAAATAAAGAATAAAATTCTAGGCTTTAAAAAAACATTTAATTCTCAACTTGACAATTTATTTCAATTTGGTCCTAAATATTTTTTGGTTCACATTAATTTTGAAACTTGAAAACTTTTTTCAGTTTTGGTTCATATAATGATATGCCACAATCATCACCTAAAAAATTATAATTTTTTTATTAAAAAAAGTAGGTAATATTGTGGCACAATCTCAAATTACCATGTCGTCAAATTGACCATAATTGAAATAAAAAATGTAAAGTTTCAAAACTAAAGAGAACCAAAAAAATTAGGAGCAAATTGAAAAGAATATCAATTTCAAGGATTAAATGTTAATTATACCTTAAAAAACCAATTTTCAATTCCTTTTGTGGGTAGAAAACCTTCCCTTTTCCGTAAGGAAACTTTTTAAACTCTTCTTCTTTATTATTATTTTTTTAATGTCACGTTAATGTCTAGACTCACCTAAGGTCCTAACATTTAAAACCAAAAAAAAAAAAGCATTTTTCATTTATTATTATATACATATAATTAAAACATATTTAAATGCGAAATATATTTTTTTCTACCAAAAAATTTATTTATACTTTTATTATTTATTCTCCTGTATTGTTATTCGTTATCGTCTTCATAATGGACCAAACGTAAAGCCAAGCCGCACGCCTGGTCCCTTTAATCTTTTATATTATTTATATTAATTATTATTTAAACCAAATTTAATTGTTTGGATAAAAGTATTGCAAATGTTTTTATATTAAGAGTTGGATTACATTTTATTATTTTTACTCGAAATATGAACAAATTAATTTATATAGATTAAATTAAATAATAATTATTTTGTTAAAAACTAGTCTTTATATGTTGGCATGCCACGTATCACAATATAATTATTTTATCAACTATATTAATTTTTTTATAATATAAATAAATGAAATTTTTAATAGAAATAATTAACTTTCTAGACTTTATATTTCTACGTTGCTCAACTCAATTCAATCAAATTGAATGAGTTCAAATAAAAAAAATTAAAAGCAACTCAACTGAGTTGAATTAAGGTGGCAACTCGAGTGAGGGTGATGAAATTTTAAACAAATTAAATGCAATAGGAATGATGGGTAAAAAGGTGTCCAAAAAGAATAAATTAATTGAGGATAAATGCATAGCATATTATTAGGCAGACAGATGATTATGTGAACGTGAACCTCCATGATCACGGATCACCTTAGCTACCTTTTATTTGAATTTGTTTTTTTAAAGCCAGATGAAAATTTTCCAGTAATCATGTAAATATCAATTTGAGTAATAAGTTTATTAGCTAAAATAAGTTCATTCATGTTCAAGATTAAGATTTAATTAATAAATTTATTTATGTGATAGTGTAATGTGTGCTTAGCGTGTGTGTAAGCTTGAATTTACATAAAATAGGAACAGTGGTCAAAATAGTCAAGATATTGATTTTCAATTCAATTAGTTTAAAAATTATAAAAAAAAATAAATTTTAATATAATTTGGATTTGGTTATATCGATTTTTTATTAATTAATTTTTTCAAGTTGGATCCGAAAGCATTCAACACATGCTTTTAATTCTAGGCCTAATAAGATTGAAAGATACTAATATTTTGGGGGTCCAAATTACTCAATTGTGCATAAATTTAAATCCACATCTTCAACTTCATAAAATGTAAGACTGCTGACCTAGGCCCATATCATTATAGTTTCCGCCTTGAAACCACATTTTATTAGCAAAATATATTTATTTATAATAATATTCGTAAAAAATTGGTAACACAAATTAATCAATTTTATGTTTTTTATATGAAATTTAAAAATATCATAATAAATTTAGAAAACTACCTACACATAAAAGACATCATAGTTTTATTTATTTTTTATATAATTTTTTAACCGACGTTATTATGATTTATGTCTTTTGAGAGATCATATAATAAACGAGGGGTGATGCCAAGAATTTTATTTTGAGATTAAATTATAAACCCAAAGTGGAATAAGATTTTTTATAAATTACTTAATTTTTTTGAAAACATTTAAATAATGAGTTAAATTATATTTTTCAAGTAATTATATGTGACGTTAAAATTTTTGAACTATCTATAATAATTTAGTTTAAATATTAAACTTAAAAAATTTAAATATTAAATTATATTTTAAAACGAAATTCAAATACTTAATTTTAAAAAATCTTAAATATTAAATTAAACCTCCAAATAAATTCAAGTTTCTTTTTATATGCGCCAATGATATGTGTGCCTTAGGGCATTCATATTTAGGTACATGTATGCTCAATAAATCTCAGCATCACCTACACAATGGGGACCCCACCACTAAAATTCATATTCTATAGGGAAACCATAACACAACATTGAATTAATTGGCCACTTTTAAACCCTAGGGGTGACATAATTGACAAGCACTCCATGACCGAATAATTTGGCCTAAACGGTGGCTTTTGACTTTTACTCATAAACCTTGAGATTCCTTCAACAATAATTCAAATCCAAGAATAAATTTCTAATGGTATGACCAGAGCAAACCGAAGAATTCAAGGCATGTTTCAAAATATTTCTAGAAACCCTCATCTTCAAACAATATTAACGTTAATCCACGTCTATAAAAGCATTGGATTGTAAGAAAAATTATTATAGGTGAGTTTTATCCGATTATATTTCGATTATTTATTTATCTATATATTATAATAATATTATTTTATTTTATTGTCATTTGTATATGTATTATATTTATGATTATATTATATTTGTACTTATAATAGATAGTGAAACTGATCTATAAATTTTTGAAGGTTGAAGTATAATTTTATATTGTATTTACTTATAATTTTGTCATTTTTAAAAGAATTAAATATAAATCTCTTTACTTTTTAGGACCTAAAATGAAATTTTATGGTATACTAATTTTTATTTTTGTCATTTATAAAGAAGATGAGGAAGGAAATTTTTCCATTTGGGGCAAGACCTCTGCCTTTAGATTATTTCTCTCCTTTTACTTTCACTTTTGTTTTTTGATTCAACAAAGCTTCTAATTCACTTCAAATTGCAGACGGCACAAGATAGGAGATTCTGAAGACCAATTTTTATTTATAGTTGAATGGACTTTACTTCAAAATTCAGCACCTTCTATGCTTCAAATTGCTAAAGCTGGGTGAATTATGTATATGCATATCCACTCTCTTATTTTTATATTAAATTATTTCATTTTTTTTTCTTTTAACTTTTCTATTGTAAGTATCTTGTTTTTTTTTCTCTTTAATTTAGACATATTGTTTTACAACAATTAAAAAGTATACATAAAAATGATTCGAGAACCCAAATATATAAACAAAGTAACGTCTTAATCAACGTGCTATAGATCCGAGTTTTCGCAAATAATATACCCCTTGTATGTACTACTACTTCTATACGTGTGGTTGATTGGGTAATTCAACACGTCAATATTTACAGAATAACATGAGATTTAAAATAAATTAAAAATTATACTAAATATAGCATTACTGGTAAGATTGAAGTTTTGGAAAACTAAAATATTTTTTAAGTTTGAATCTCGATTTGCATAAATTATTAATTCTCAATTAAGATGTTAAGATAAAATAAAATAAATATAAAAATATTTAAATTAATATTATTTAAGTCATTAAATTATTAAAATTCAGACTAATAAATTTTAAGACATCATTCAACAAATTCCATTCTTTTTGGGCGTATCTCAATTTAGAATATTGTTAGAGGTAATTTAAAAGAGAGATGGGTTGTTCGTAAATTCCTTATAAATAATGTTCGCAAGACTGTACTAGAGTCACTCGTTTCTTGTGGTGGTCAATTGTTGTAGCTACGCATTTACTCATTACTCGTTTCTTGTGATGGTTAACTGTTCTAACGAATGAGTGTAAGGTCGATGGGGGGATATACGAGGCTCTTCGATTTCTGCAGCCAACCGTTTGACCTAGTCAAACCTTTACAATAAACAACAAATACTACTAATTTTAGCATTAATTACAATAAAATAGAATAATTATAAAAAGCAATAGGTAACAGTTGATCTATACCTTTTTGAATATTTTAATCTATTTCGGTATTTATTTTTAAAACCGGTTCAACATTAATATAATGTTATAAGAAAAAAGAGAAAATTAATTAACTGAGATACTCTTTTCTGTTTGGGAAGGGAGAAAATTTCATTAAAAAATGCACGAAAAAAAATAAAATCCTCAGTAATGGAATCAAAGCATTTTTCATTTAATTCGATAAAGCTGAGAGAACTGAACAAGTAGTCAAGTTCTGCAATTACATATTATGAACGGTTATATATGAAAAACAAGCTAAGAAAAAACTCTAAAACGCTACCTTTGATCCACGTTTTTTGAATCAATCAATCACCGTATATACTACGGCTGAGATCCGTCGCCATTGCTGGGAATCGAAGAAGCATTCATCATCTTCCGAAACTCCTCGAAATTAACGTGCCCGTCGCCGTCCGAATCGACGGACTTGATCATCCCGACGCAATCATCGGCCGAACACGTCATCCCCAGCCGATTCAACACCTGGTGTAACTCGGTTGCCGAGATCAGGCCGTTCTTGTTCTGATCGTACAAATCGAAGGCCTCGCGCAACTCCGAAGCGGCGTTAACGTCGTTAGAAGAAGCGGACCAGAAAGTGGAGAATTCGGAGAAGTTGATGTAACCGTCTTGATCGCTATCGATGTCTTCCATGACACGCTTGAGCTCTTCCTCTGAGTAGTTGGATCCCATTGCCTTCAATACGTCGCGGAGCTCCGTAATAGAGATTTGTCCGTCTTTGTTGGCGTCGAATTGATCGAACACCCTCTTGAGTTCGTCTGTGTTTGCCATGACGGTGGCCAGAGAGGTTGTTTAGGAAGAGTTGGGCGGAGTTTGGGCTGCCGTCGGTGAAGTTTTTTTAGGGAATGTGGGTCACTTTGTTTAGAATTACACTCGGAGGGCTTTTATAGGCGTGGGAGGGAAATTAGGAAGAAAATAATAAAGGCCCCACTTTGACCGGTAATTAAATTGGTTTCCATTAAAATTGAAATTAACTCTGTGGATATTATTTATTGCATAATTATGTTGTGAGAATGTTAAAATTTTAAAATATATAAAATATAATTAAAATTAAATAATAACGTAAAGAAATATTAAACTTTTGTTTATATCAAATTAAAAAATTAATAGAAACAAAAATTGTGGAAGCAAATTGTAATGGTTTTATAATGTTATAACTATATATAGTCTGCTTATGATTTTGCAGATGATCGCTTTTAATGAAGGAGGATCACCTTGCAAGTTAATGAAGCCATGGATAGGACATTTATCTTTCACGCATCAGGTATCTCGAGACATTAAGATTTATATACATTCGACAATTTACAATAACAAAACAATAATTCAATTAATTTATACGAGCAACACGTGTTACCTCGAGAGTTATTAGAAAGAATCCAATAAAAGTTGTCAAGTATCGAGAAAATGGGGTAAGACTCCCTTTCCCCTAATTAAGCTATCAACTCTCACCTCTAGAAATTAAGTTAGATATTTTTATGTGAGTTAATTAAAATATAATTTTACAATGTTATTTACGTATAATTTTATTAATTTTTAAAATTAAAAATTAAAATTTTATCAGTTAAAATATAAAATTATTATGTACAAACTTAAAATTTTATTAAATTTAAAGATTCAAATATATAAATTTCTGCCAACCTTTAACGCTGCAAGAATTTTATATTTTTTAACGAAAATTTCCATCACATATTTATAATAGAAAAAAGTAAATAAAATCCTAAAGTTGGCTAAGGTCGACCGATCCAGCAACTTTAAACATATTGTATAAATTGGGTTTGGCACCCTAAATTTAAATATTTTGTACTATGTGATATTATGAATAGAAAACAAGATAAAATGTTATTTAATCTTCAAAAAAGAGTATTTAATTTTAAGTTTATTTATTTATATAATTTATTTGATATAACAAGTTTTTCATTTAGTAATAAGAATATTATGTGATAAATATAAATTTATAATAGCTTAAGTTTCATATCAAAAAACTCTATTCTTCATCTCCAATTATAAAAAAAATAACTTTGATATATTTATAAAAGGAAAATAAAATTAAATCATGAGAACAGTTAATTTGTCTCTTAAACTTGTCCTAACATATTAAATTAGTACCTGGATTTATATTTCATAAAAATATTTATTATTTATTATCTATTATTAAATTATATATTTTTATTTTTAAAATTTATAATTGCCGTACGGTATATTGAGAAGTATCAATATAAAAATATTAATTTAAGTGACAAATATAAATTTAAGTATGAATTAAATAAAAGATAATTTATATACTACCTAAATATTTATAAATAAATTTAAGGGATAAAGCAGACAGGAGGTACTATAAATGTCGAATTGAGATGGAAATCGTGGACCCCAAACGCGTACGATCCCAAAAGAAGGCGTGTTCTTTTACAAGTAGATTGGATTAAATTTATTAGCTTTTCAATTTCATTGGTTAGTGGAGGTGCAGACGCGGCTTCCACGCGCCTTCTTTACGATGCTTCCGTACTACTATGATATGCTCCATGGAAATTTACTTATTTGATTTGATTGAGTTTGGTCGGGTATGATTTTTTAGATTTTTAATTTGTTTATAATAAATTGTTTTATTTTTAGTTAAATATATACGAAAGTATTCGAATTTAATAAATTTTATTTATTTGTTTATTTTTTATTTAATTAATATATAAATTTGGTATTTTTTAGGTACTAGTACTTGTTAAAATATGTTAATGTGACAGTGACAATTAATAGCAGATGCATGACAAATAAATAGATAAATAAATTATAAAATAGTTATTTTTGCCTCATATCAAATGTGAGATTACCACATGTTACCATGTTGTTAGTCGTTAGTGTCATGTCAATATATTTTAATAGTGTTTACCAAGTTAACTTATGGTTTTTAAATTTAGATGCTAACTAGGTCTAAAAAAATAGTTTAGATACTAATTAGGTATAAATTTCCATGTTTAGGTGCCTCCATATATATTAACCTTTTATTTTTAATTTTTTTTGTAATAAATTTCAAGTTGTTTAACTTATTTTGAAAAAAAAAAGAAGACAATTTTTTTTTTGCTTTTTTTTAAATATTGTTTGCTAAAATTTTAAAGTTTTTATTCCTTATTTTAAATATAAATATTTAATTTTAAATCATAAAAATTAAAATTAATTATAAATTTAATAAAAATCTTTGACTTGAGTTCACTCAATATGATTCTTTTATCTTGTATCTTAAAGATCATCTAAATAATTTGATTCGTATCGATTTTTTATTATGGAACCATTTTTTTTTTATATCAATTTGAATGTAAATATGGTTCTAACTTCTAAGTTCTATACATTAGAAATAGTTAGGTTAAATATAAAATGTGAATAAAAGAATTCAAAATAATTGTTTAAATAGTAATATCTTTTATATGAAAGATTATTTTATGAATTTTTCTAATCATGTTATTCGTGGTATCACTAATTAAAATCACTCATTTTACATTTTTATTTTTTCATCATAGATAAGAAAGAATCATGATAATGGAATGTTTTGAGGTTCTCCTCCTTTGTGGTTGATCTTCTTTTTATAGAGCATTTCTTTTGTGTGGTTGTCATGTCATTTCCATAAATGTTAAATGGACCATGAACAAAGTCGGTGATTTTCAATACTTTATTGCGAGTGTAATGGACGAATTATTTCACTATCAACGAAACATTAGCAATATCACGAGACTAAAATTTTAATCTCGTAAACTATATGATTTTAAGTGTTTTTTTTTTTACTCTAAATTTATTTAAGTCAACTTAATTTTTACAAAAGTGAGAATTTTTACATAAATTATTTAAGACTCCAAAATATAGTGAAAGCAACTCGAAACGAAAAAATAACGAATAACAAAAAAAGTCAAAAGGAAAATAACATACACCAATGAATAAATGCTGCCAAACAACTATGAATGAGATTATTAGAAATGAGAGGGAATACTTCTATTTATATTTGAGCTCCCTCTAAACTAATTGTACAAATTGAATCATATCGACAGTTAAGATTAAAGTTTATCCACAATTGAGAGTCTTGAGAGATTTAAACTCCGTACAATCTTATCCCTTTATGATTTACACGATTCACTTTGGTAATTCTAGTTTTACTTGAGTGTTTCACTAGGCCATCAAGGCTTTAAGTTGACAAGCTTCTCCATATGTTATTCAAATTGGGCCAATTCAAGTGGGTCAAATGAGTCCAATTTAATAGATTGACCTCTATAAAACACTCTTTGTGAAATGGCCATGGGCTTTGAGCCGCAACCCATGCTACTAAGCGACTTCTAGTGACTGAGACTTATTACAATTATTGCTTTAAGAATAACCTATTTTTTGAGTCCAAGATACTTATGCATTGAACCTCACAAACCAATAAAACTTTTAATCATGTTAAAATTAAATGTGTTCATTGTTT
Source organism: Gossypium stocksii (assembly GCA_020496765.1). Taxonomy (NCBI): domain Eukaryota; kingdom Viridiplantae; phylum Streptophyta; class Magnoliopsida; order Malvales; family Malvaceae; genus Gossypium; species Gossypium stocksii. The sequence continues at coordinate 114,826,927 of CM035627.1, read as the reverse complement.
GAGTTAAGTTTGAATCAGGCCCATGTGTGATATCGGTACACCTTATACTTTTCGAAGCTCAATTTTGTCCAAAATATGAACCCTAAAATTTACCTAAACTCATTTATATTTGTAAATGACTAATCCAAGTTTGGTTTCGGCTCCTATATTGTTATTTTTAGTTCTTTTTTAAAAATTATATCGTTTTTAATTTAATATGATTTTTCTTTATTAAATTTATATTTTAATATTTATATTATTGTATTATACACTTAAACTTATTTGATATAAATGATATAATATATGAAAATCAAATAAAAAATATATATTATAAAAAAAAATCAGACTTAAATGTTGGAGGCCGCTCATCAAGTTTAGACAGATAAGCCAATACCGAACAGATATTCGCTAGAATCCTTGCCTTTTGTGGCGGTTTTTTTTTATCTTGGTTGTGTTTGTTGTTTGTTTTGCCAGCCTTTTCGGCTTGTTTAAATCCTTGATATCCCGATGGCCATTTTTTTGGGCCATTTTTTCGGTACATTACAAATGGGCCTTTTCGGCTTGTTTAAATCCTTGATCCAAATTGATCCATGTACATTACGTAACTCACCACTGTTTTTATCACATAGCACTTACTGCCAATGTAATCCCAACTTGGATGTTCCTAACCCGAACGTTTCCACTTTCGGTTTACCTAAAAGTTTCTAAAGCTTAGTCGACTGTCGATTGATTCATCCAATTTAAAACCAGAGTAGGTCCTTTAAAGTCCCCACCCCCAACGGCCAAAACAACCCACATTCGCAATTCAAAACTCTAATTAACTCTGCAATTTTTTCTTGGCCATATGATATAATAACATTGTTTCTATTAATAAAAACTCCATTACAGAACAGGCAATATAGTGTACGAAGAGATAAGAGAAAGCAAAAAAGTAGACAATAACACCCAAATACGATGCTAATTTAGCCTTAAAAAATTCTAGCGGCGGTGTGGGCAAAAAGTGACCAAATAGTTGCCGCGAGAGCAAGTAGCAATACTGGTCGGATCATCGTAAGCATAAGAATAAGCTTTAGGACAAGCAGTCTTGAAAATCTTCGAATACGCCGTCGGTTTACATGACTGAGGACTGCCGAAGCTGCCGGTACAACAATATCTCGGCGAATTAAAAGCGAAGCAAGCGCTTTTACAAGCCACCACTTGTTTATTATCCCTCACTTGTAACGCGACGGGGCACATTAAATTCAAGTCACTAACACACCCGGCGTAGCTACATTTACCGGCGCCTTTGAAAGGTGTAATGGACATAGCGATGTTATAACCATCCACCAAACTGACGTCGTAGAAATCTTGTTGTTGGCCGAGGGTGATTTCCGCTAACGTAGCGGGTGGGGTCCCGCCGAGTCCGTTGCAGAATAAGGAACCGCCGCAGTCACCTGTCGCGCAACGGCCGTGACCCGAGGCGTCAAAGGAACAACCGTGTCTACCCCAGAACCGACCGGACCATAACGGAGGTAGATTCATGGAGTAGGCTTTGTTTGGTGGGAGTTTGAACCCACCGCGGGCTAAAATTGGCTTGCCGGCGCTGGGTTGAATCCCTGGCCACACTGGATGTGAGCATTTGTTGTAGAGTGTTATCGTCGTTGCTGTTTAAACAACAAAATCGATTATTCTTAAATGTTGTGCAAAAATGTAGGTTTATTTCAGTATATTGGAGAGTAAGAATTTAATTAGTACCTGAAATAGGGAAGAAAAGAACGGCGAACAGAGTGAAAGTTATGATTGATCTCCACATTGTTGTTGCTTCTATGGCTGTAAACTATGGAAAGAGCTTGAAGTGAGTGAAAATGAAAGCTAACAGAGATGAGTGATGATGAACATTTACTCAAGGATAAACTATGGTTATGCTATTCTTTTTATAGATAAAGAAAGGAACTAAACTAGGGTTGTTTTGGCAACGAAAGTAGGGTTTGGTTACCAGTTCTTTGATTTCTCTTTTGTTGTGAAATGTGCATCGACCTACTACTCCTTACTACTGTCCATGGCAGGGTCAGGTTTCCATCGAATTTTGTCAAAAATTTAGACCATTTATTAAGTTTAGATTTAGTCTAAAAAATGAGTTTAAAATTTTGTTAAAATTTAAGTTCTTTTCAATTTTCTTGAATTAATTTTTTAAAAATATAATATATTAAAAATTTTAAAATAAATATTTTTTAATGAATAAAAAATAAATTAAAAAATATTAATTTGTAATTTAACAAATAAATGTCTTTAAAATAGTAATAAAATTAATAATAAAATAAAAATTATAAAATATTCAAATAATAACAATAAAATAATAGTAACATAATAGTGAAATGACAGCAAAACAGTAAGCAAAATAATAAAAAAAACTACAAGAAAACAATAGAAAAAATCTTACCCGAGGCCCCAATTATTTTTTAAGCCGGCCTTATTCTTTTATCCAAGCTCATTTTTGATCTTATTTTTTTACCTGAACTCTATTACTTTCCAAACAAGCCTTTGGATCGGGCCACATAGACAAGTATAATTACTATAGTAAAGAGTTTTTTAATCACTTAATTATAAAAAAATGTTATCATACTAATTGTATTTGTCTTTTTTTCCCCTTTAATTCCATTAATTTGATAACTTTTATGATAAGAAAATAGTATTGACATAATAATAAATTTAGCTCGTATATGTTATGTTAATTAAATTTTAATTTTAAATTAAGGTTAAGTGGCTCGCTCGATCGATTTAATTAAATTTATTTTTTTTTTGTCTTTGCTTGATTTTTTTTTTTTTGAATTTTTTAGAAAAAAATTCCCAGCACGTGAAACCTATGATGAAGGCAAAGAGATAAGTAGGAGCCCTGGCTTAAAAAATTGACACATTTTAACCCCTTTCAAAATCATTAAATTATAAATTTATAAATGGTGAAATTGTATTTTAATTTTTAAATAATATATTTAATTTTTTTCAGAAATAATAAATGCATAAATTAACACATGATAAAATTATATTTTAACATTTTAATTTGATAATTCAATTTTTTTTTTTAAATTAGATTCACCTTTAGTGATGTGTCTGAAAAGAGTACATCGTTTGATCATCAAATATAATTTAAATATAAGCCAGATTTCAGATGTACGGCAGAGATTGTTTGTCTGATCAAAAGCGGGGTGCATGTGTAACGCTCGTGGATGATGCAGACCACACACGTTAACAAAAATGGATCTACACCTCTTAATTTTACTTATTTTAAAATACTGAATTACAAATAAATAATAATAAAAATGTTATAAATTTATTAAAACGAATAAAATAATTTAAAGTTCACTCTTCATCGGACAAAGATACTCCATCCGAATTGTTGTCTTGTATTGAAAAGAACATAGATCTCAGGTTGCCTTTAAACTTAAGTTAATGTTGTTAATTAAGATTAGGAGTAGTAATTAATAGTAGATGGACCTTAAGCTAACAGACAGAAATGGGAAAGGGTACGGGAAATCTGTCACATAATTGAAATATTCTATATTTATTTTTATCGGAATTTGGACTTAATTTCATTTCTCTATGAGATTTTCGAGAACGCATAAATTAATGATCCCTGTTTTTTTGCTATTTTATTAATCTAACCTAAAAAATTTAATATTTATAAAAATAACCCTAGTTCAAAAACATTCACTAAAATAACTGAAATAAATAGTAAAATTGGGTTATGATAAATAGATGGCCGGCATCAATTTTTTATTAAAAAAATAATTTTGTGGACTTTGGACACTAGATGGTCGACACCATGTATTTTTTTTCAAAAAAAAATTTTTGGGTGTTGGCACACTAACGGCCAGCACCCTTATATTTGATTAAAAATTAATTTTTTTTGAGATAGTGGTGCAGGCCAACAAAGGGTCAAAATCACCCAACAAAAAATTAGAAATATTGCAACACAACCCCTCATTGTTTTCCTATCTTTTTTTATTTCCTAAGTTTAATTACATATTTTATATTTTAAAACAATATTGAACTACTTATCATATTTTTTAATTATTATTGCATCACTCACATTATTATTAAATTTAAAAATTAATTTAAAATATATTGAACTACATATTTTATAAAATTTAAAATTTTCATGATTGAATTTTCCCATCATATTTGAATTTTTATGATTTTTAAAAAAATTTTGTTTTTATTTTGTTAAATGTAACTTGATTGTTGTAAAACTCAAGTATAAATAATAAATTAAGCCTAAAAATTATATTTATTTTTAAATGTAATGATAATTTTTTGGAAGTGGTTTTGATAAAAAGTTATTAAAGTTATCTTATTTTAATATATTATTTAAGAACTTCAAATGAAAGTACTTTAAAACTATTTATTAATTTTAATATTGAATTTTATAATTGTGAAAATATATTAAAATGCTAAATACAGTATCCAAAATAACAGCAATTGATACTAAACTAGTTAATTTTCAAATCAAAAGTAGTTAATTTAAAATTAATTTAAATTTAATATGCACAATTAATGTAACGCCCTAAAAATCTTGAACTTCTTTTTGTGTGGTTTTTATGTGAATATGTGCTTAGTAGTCTTAAGCAAATATTATTTGGGTGTTAGAAGGCCCATAGTAGAGTTTGGGTCTAAGCTTAAAAGGGAAAAATATTAAATTTATTTTGTAGTTTAATTTTAGGCTTCTAGAAGATTGGTAGTGGCGTGAAGCTGGACTCTCAGAGAGGTAATCAGATGAGAAAATTTAGGAAATATATTGGGGAGTTATCAGGGAGAAAAACGAGAAGATGAGAAGGGGGAAGTGATGGAGCTGAATTGGGAATTGAGGTTATGGGCTATAAATATGTACCGAATTTGGGATCCTAGGCTAATGCCAAATTTCTCATCTTTTCCTCAAGTGCCGATTTGTATTTTTTTTCTTCTTCTCTTCTTTCTTCTTTTCTTGTCGAATTCTCTTCTCCCTTTCATCCTTTTACCGAAAATCCATAGAGTTGTGTTTTTTTTTTCTCTGCAAAAGCCGAACACCATCCCTAATTTCTTAAAAGCTGAATACATATAGTCATTGCCGACTTCTTCCCTTAAATCTCCTAAAAGTCGAATACCCACGTCCTTTTACTGATTTCTTTTGTTTTCTTTCATCATAAACCTGTTTTTGTAATTTGCAACCCTTAATCAAGTGGTTAAAAACCGATTGCACACTCAGTAGAGATCTAGGTCGCAAGATTGGAGATTAGTTTCGGTAAGTGCTTAGTTAACCGTTTTTAGTGCATTTTGGGCAAAGCCGAAGGGGTTTTCTAATCTTTTCTTTTTCTTGTCGTTAACCCTGTTTTAACAAGGGATAGGGTTTTAAGATTCCAAGCGTGGAAAGGATCTCTAGCAAGCGGTAAGTGAACTTATTTTCAATCTCGGTTTCATGGGTGGCCGAATATAAATGTGGTTGATAAGGGTGACTCGTGTGGAATACGAGTCACTTGATGTTGATAATATGTGTGTATTGGTGCAGATCTAAGGTTATTCGGGAATAATAGCGAATGAGAGACTATTAAAACTGGTGGTACACGGTAAGGTTACGGTAAGGCTTTGAGATTTAGTAAAGTTGTAGTTTAAGTATGGAATTGATTCGAATGTGGTTTTGGTTGTAGGTTGGGGTTGAGGATAGTGTAGTGCGGGTCGTCAATTAGGTGTGTACATACACTACACATGAAAATCGATAAAAGCCGAAATCTCGAAATCCCGAATGGGCCTGACGAACTTGTGGGCCTAAAATGGCAAAATTGTGATATGAAACTGTATGATGGACACGATTGTATGATCGCATGATTAGATTGTAATCGGGCCTAATGGGCTACACAAACATGTTTGGGACACTTAATAGATTTAATGAATATGATTGGGCCTAGTGAGCTTATGGGACTGTAGAAATGCATGCTAGGGTTTTTATGGACTTTAGGCCTAATATTGATCTCTCAAATTTTGCATAAGACTTAATTAAATAATTAAACTTGTCCGTGGGCAAGTCACTAGACTAAGGTGTGGCAATGGATGTGTGCATGTCTAGGATTGGATCTAGGAAGAGCTTGGTACTTAAGCGGTCCGAGTGACCCACCTCATCTTCTCTTGAATCCTACCTGGTGCATAATATCCGTTCACCTTAGTCGCGAGGACTTGTTGATGGGCCAGAACCCATAATAAAAATCTGTACCTTTAGGAAATTACAAAAATACCCCTGTAGGTTAGAATTACGAAAATACCCCTGTAAGTTAGAATTACGAAAATACCCTTCTAAGATAGAATTACGAAAATACCCTTCTAAGGTAGAATTACGAAAATACCCTGTAGGGTAGATTTACGAAAATACCCCTGGGTAGTGAAATGACCAAAATACCCCTAAGTGCTTAATATGTGAAAATTATGTATGACGCATTCATGAATTACATGTTGCACTTGGGTGGGTTTTGATGATACGGAGGAAGTGTTTTGAGGATCGCATAGTCGCTTGACGACCATGGATCCACTGTAGGCTTTCAAGCCATCTAGTAGTTTTGCTACATCGCACATATACAGCAGCCTTGCTGCTACGTGAGTAGTGTCGCAACCGGTGCTACCTTTGGAGTGTAGATGATGGGTGGGTTGATGTAGACATCCCCACAGGTGTGTTGGTGTAACGACCCGAACTTTACAATTATCGAAAAAGTGTATTTTCAGGTTTCTGTTTCTGAAAAATGGATTCATAAATATTTATTAAAAATATTTACGAAGTTAAGTGAATGGTTAATTAAAGTTTAATGAAGAGAATTAGCTTAAATTAAGGATAAATAGGAAAAAGGATTAAATTGAATAAAGTGTGAAAGTTGAATTATAGATTAAAAGAAAATGTAAAGGACCAAAATGGCAATTATGCCATTTGTCCTAATTTAGGCGGCAAAAGATAGAAAAATCTAAGATTTTTCTTAGAATAATTAATTTATTATAGTTATGGTTATTATTATTTAGTTGATATTAAATTATTATATTATTAAATAAATTAAAATAGTAACAAATGTGTGGTAATAAAAAATACACATGTGCAATAAATATTATACATACATTTGTAATACATGAATGTATTTACTATTATTAAATTGATATTATGTGATGAATAAATTAAATAAAGACAAATGTGTGGATATGATTTGATACAAGTGTATAAATAAAAATATATACAATTGTAACACTTGTATTTAAGTATTAATAGATGTTTATTATTTACAAAAGATATTTATTAATTAAATAATTATATTATAAGATTTTATGTGATAAATATATTAAATTAAGACAATTGTATGGTGGATATGGTGACATGTGTGATACTAATATACATACATTTGTAAAATAAATGTATATTTACTTATTATATAAGTATATTATTAAATTATATATTATTATTAAGTAAAAGATATTTATAAAGTAATAGATTAGAGAAAAACAAACGTGAAAATATAAATGGATACAAATGTTAAAAGAATATTTGTTAGTAAATAGGTTTTTATAATAGATATTTATTAAGTTATTATATATAATGGTTTAATGAAATAAAAAAAAAAGAATAGAAATAGAAACAGAAAACCAAACGAAACAGAGAGCAGGGGAAAGAAAGAAAGAAAAAGAGAAAAGAAAGAAGAAAAGGGAAAATTAAAGGTTTAAAGCATGGAAGTTTAATAGGTAAGTTAATTTAGCCCTTTTTACTTAATTTTAATGTTTTAGAAGCCTTGGAACAAGATTTTGATGAGGTTAAGTTGATATTTTGAAAGATAGTTAATTATTAGACATTGTTAATGTTGAATAAAATGATGAATTAAGTGTTAAATTGATAGAAATTCAAGTTAAGAATGAAATAAGGATTGAATTGTAAAGTAATTCATAAGTTTTATATTGTAGGGACTAAATTGAAGAAAATTTGAAATTAGAAAAATATGATGAAAGTTCAATAGTTAAACTTGAGTTGGGTAAATTTGGTTAGAAATAGAAGTGTGAATTGAATAAGAAATGTAAGTAAACTTAGTTAGGACTTAATTGCAAAATAAGCTATAAGAAACAGTTTTGGACAGCAACAGAAGTATAAATTTGAAAAATCACCAAAAATTGTAAAAATCGAATTAAAGGATGAATAAAATATGAAATTAAAGCTTATTGAGTCTAGTTTTTCATAGAAGAAACGGTGTAAGCAAAGAAATTTTATATCATGAGATATAATAAGTTTTGTGAGACTAGGTCAGAATGAATTCGGGTTCCCCTGTTCTGATTTTGAAAATTTATTAAAAATTGTATAAAAATGATTATGGAGGGTAACTTATATGTGTGAACTCCTTAATGAATCTAGTTTCAAAAGAAAAAACAAGAACCTTATTAGAGTTCTGTACAATGAGATAATTGATTTTTAGTAGAGAGAGGTCAGAACTTTCGAATAGAGTAACAGGGGAATTTTTAAAGAATTAACTGTACTTATTTACTAAACCAAAAATTATGAAATTTTTATGGTAAGAAGATATGTGAGTCTAGTTTCAAGGAAAATTTACGGATCTTAATTTCGAGTTCTGTAGCTCAAGATATAAATAATTTAGTAACCATGATACAAGTGGACAGTTTTGAATATACATATAAGTAAATAGTGAAATTATTAATAATGTTACTTATAGCATGTTATACACATTAAGGATGTGAAATTGTATTGTATTGATGAATTTTTAGTTGTTTAATTACGTAGTTAATATCGTACCAAAGTCATCGATCAAGAAAGGAAAAGAAAAAGTGGACGAGGAGTGACTCGGGGAAATTACGGTTTGTATTTCTATAATCCGAACCTAGTTATTAATTCTTATAATTTTTTTTATGCATTTAGTAAATGTTGAAGTAAGAATTATTGTGTTTATAATGGAAATAGATTAATTTGGTATGTGATGAATTTATATTGGTTTAATTGAATTGGAATATATATATACTGAAAATATATGTGTAATTGTGATATTGAGTAAATATGATAATTGGACTATTTTTATATAAAATTCAGCTTTAATGCCCAAGTAGGCGGAATTTAGAACTACTGGGATATTAGTGGCATGCCATTAAGGAACTCTAGCGCGCTCTCTGACTATTAGCACGTTAGTGCTCTCCGATTATTAGCACGATAATGCTCTCTGATTATTAGCACATTAGTGCTCTCTGTTTAGCACATCAATGCTCTCTGTATAGCACTTTAGTGCTCTCTGTTCTTTAGTGCGTAATAACGCACCTCTGTATTTGTTCCGTATATCCGGTGTGTTCTATAAAGTCTACTTTGGGCTAAGAATATGAGATAGTGAATTGGAAATAGAATGTGAAATATGTTGTAAAGACACGGAATATGCAAGTTATATATATTCATGAGTTGAATGTGGAACAGATAGTGTTACTGTTTAAATGATATGAGAACAAATTATGGAAAGCTATTATACATAACAAGTGATGAAAATTGAGTATTTTATGGTTTTAAATGTTCAATTGTGTTTAACATTTATTTATACATATTATATTGTTTTATTTTAAATATTCGGATTATAGAAATACCACTGAGTTCATACTCAGCGTACGGTTGTTTCCGTGCGCAGGTTAAGTTAAAGCTAGATCGTTAAATCAGCATCCCAAGCCGATCCCGAATTCAATAAGGTAAAGAGTGTTAATAGTTGGTAATGGCGTGTACCTAGATTGTTTTATGTATGTGTCGTTTTGGATTGTTGATGTACTGATGAAATAAGTAGAATTAAGCTTGGTAATGGTATATAATAGGACTTGACTAATTTAGTATGAATTTGAATCATATTGATAATATATGATAAGTGATTGGAATTGAGTATTGGATAATATATAAAATGTCTAAATTTAGCAAGTTTTGAGCATATTTTAATGTGTTTAGTTTGGTTGAACATAGGTATTTTATGTAAATTGTTCAATAGGTCTGGTAATGCTCTGTAACCCTGTTCCGGCGATGGTTTGGGGTTAGGGGGTGTTATAGTTGGGCTGGTACGAGTGGTGTGGAGCGGTTGGATTTGGGATGGGAACATTTGCATACATGTAATTCTGATATGATATGAGGTCATCGTGGGCTAAGGCTTAGACCACCGAAATTGTTAGGGCTTAGGCCCAATGTGATATGTGTATATTGAATTGTTTTGATTGCCAAGGGTTGTACATACTGAGTTGCGAAACTCACACCCTTAAATTAAATGTTTCAGGTAACCCTCAGTAGGCGGCTCGACGCTGGAGAGGACTCGGAGGTGGCCACACTGCAAGTTTTTTTAGGGATTCTAAACAAATTATTTCTTTCAATTACTTTAGTTTTGTTATTTTGTTTTCATTTGATGAAATAAGGCCTAGTGTCTCCGATGTGACTGTATTTAGGGTTTATCAATGTTTTGACTGCCTAGTTTTTATTTTTATAACTTTCTCAAATTAAACGTGGTTTTTAAATAACATTATTATTTGGGCGTTTTGTTTAAACATGGGCTTTCACTTTGGGGCTTAACATGAACTTGAATTTCTAAATCTCAAACTTAAATTTTAACCAAGTAAATCTCCTATCAAACATATTCTCAATTTCATAAAATCATTTTGGAAACAATCTATTTGATGTGACATCGCCGGATTCGGTCGTAACGTCTGGACCGGGTTTGGGGTGTTACAATTAAATTATATTTTTTTATAAAATTAGAATTTGCTTTAATGATTTTCATCTTTTATAATAATTCAAATAAACATTGTTAAATTATTTTTATTTTTTTAAAATAACGAGTAATATATTTATAAAATATGTAGTTGAATATATTTTAAAATAATTTTAAATTTAATAATGATGTGAGCGATGCAATAATAATTAAAAAAATATGATAAGTAGTTCAATATTGTTTTAAAATATAACTTATGTAATTAAACTTAGGAAATAAAAAAGATGGAAAAAGAAGGAGGGGTTATATTGCAATATTTCCTTTTTTTGTTGGGTGATTTTAGTCATTTGTTGGTCGGCACCACTATCCCAAGAAAAATATTTTTTTAATCAGATATAGAGGTGCCAGCCATCTAGTGTCTAAAATCTCAAAATTTATTTTTTTAATAAAAAAAAGGTGGTGCCGGCCATCTATTTACCATAATCTAATTTTACTGTTTATTTTAAGTTATTTTGGTAAATATTTTTAAATTAAGGTTATTTTTATAAATATTAAATTTTTTTAAGTTAGATTGATAAAATAACCCTCTTTCTTTTATGACTATTGTTTAATGACTATAAAAATGACATGGTGTCTGAAATTACCCTTTTTTTGTTGAGTAAGACAAGACTTGTTGTCAACTTTCAGGATGTTAACTATCATTGCTTTTCTAATTTTCTCCCTTCTTTAACGATCATGAACTTTTTTTGTCTGATCTTAATCCATTGAATATCATTGATATGATATTCTAAAAAAAAAGTTTATTTTAGTTATTAAAAATACAAGTAATTTAAGAATTGTATAATTTTTTATCAAGTTTTGATGGAAAATGGTTTTTTTTTATGCTTAGGTGTTTAAACAAAATTAATTAAAATGTTTTACTAAGGATATTGATATTAACTAGACAAAGAAAAATCATATTAAAATCATTTATTATTTTACAATATTAAAAGTAACAAAGCTGATTAGTAGTTATTGTATTTGGACAATATTTATACAATCCATACATTTTACACAATCATATTAAAATAATCGTAAATTAAATCAAAAGAGTTTTGGAAGAAATCAATATAATACAATGTTTAGTGAATAGATGTTTGTAATAAATTGTTAAGTTAAAACCTCTAAAATAAAGAACGTAGGGATGATCAATTTTTTTTTTATAGGTAATTGAGAATGAGATATGTGAAATTACATATATGACCATGCTTGCAAAATTACTCTCTTTGCCAATATTTATGTACTCTTAAATATTTGTTTTCAATTAACTTCTGTAAATAATTTCGTATACAACTTTATATTAATTGAAATATGCTACTTGACAAATTTATTCAAGCAGGGTCATTATTATCACTATTTTACATATTGAGAATATAACATAATTATCACTAAGAATATAATTTACAATTATATTGATACATTATTGGTATTTATTAATTTCCACAATGTTAATATTTGCAAATAATAAACTTAAGAAATTTGTTTATTTAAATTTTCAAAAATATTCATTAATTAATTTTCACTTCCTTGGTAATAGTGTTTTATTTCAATAATTTCACTCAATAAAGACTAAAGTATTATAAACAAATAAATACTTAACAATAAAATGTGTCATGCTCTTGTTTATCATTTTACATATGTCAACATTTAACTATCAGTTAAGTTTTACCAAACACTTTGAAATAAACAGTTAATAGAATCAAGTTGGTCAAACTAAGCATTGCAATCAGTTATCAACTACCACCCAATTACCAAACAGGGCCAAAATAAATTTCGAGATAATCTATACATTTTATGTAAAGTGAGAGTCCAACTTAAAAAGATTATTATACTGAGACTAGACTTGATCATGGGCTGGGCCGGGTGGTCCGCCCGAAAGTGGAAGGGTTTGGGAAAAAAATATAGCTTGAAAAATGGGTTTGGGCCAGGCCTCGGGTAAATTTTTTTGATCCAAGTTCGGCCCGCCTCGAACCATATTTGCAATAGCAAAAAATGTTGTTGTTTCCATTGTTTTGCAGTCATTCACTTTTATATTGTTATTGTTTGGATATTATATAACTCTTGTGTTATTGTTAATTTTGTTTCTATTTCAAAAGTATTTGCTTGCTAAGTTGCACCTATATTAGAGTTATTTAAGCATAAATATTAAAAAAAATTTAAAATTGTTGAGAAACATATATTTGAATGTATTTGATGTATTATATTTTTAAATTTATTTTTATATAAAAATAATAATATAAAAATTAATACGAGTAGATTCAACTTAAGTTTTAGCATTTTTATCTAGATAAATTTGTACAAAATTTTAAGTTATTTTTTGGGCTGGGCTAAGTTTGAATCTAGAAAATGAATCTAAAATTTCAACCCCGCCCAGTATCACTTCTAATTGATATTCAAGTATGCCAAAATTAGCTCATAAAATAAATGGTCCAGTCCAACCCAGCGAAAACAATGGGTTCAATTATGAAATTATGTAATTAATTTGGACTGAGAAGTAAAAAAACCAACTGTGGTCCAGCACTTGAAATATTGTTGTTGGTCCAAATTCCAAAGTGAGTAAATAAGAAGAATTGGGTTTGGAGTCAGGATCATCAAGCCCAAACAAGAAAAAGTAATTTAAAATATTTTATGAAAATTAAAAATATTTATATACCGAAACAAATAAAATCAAAGCTAAAATTAAAATTTCTCTCTTGTTGGGTAAATTGTTTAATAATATAGATAAAGATGAAAGAGTACCTTAATAGTTTTTTTTCCAAAGAAAATGACATTTATTCTAATTTAATATAAAGAAGTTTTGATTCCTTTTATATATTTTTGGGTAATTTTTTTCGATAATTTTACTGTTGATTTGATGCCAAGTTATCTTAAATGTTTCGAATAAAAAAATTAATTCAAATATTTAACAATGTAATTTTTTTATAATTAAAATATTAATGTGATAATTTTAAAAATAATTCCAATATAAAAAATTAAATTACTGTAAAGAATTACTATTCATTTTATTACTTTTTCATTTATTAATATCTAATAAGATGATTATGACTATTTATTAAATATAGATATTATCTTATGGAAGGTGACTAGGTATATATGCATTGGATATTAATAAATGAAAAATTAATAGAGTAAAATCAAACCCGATTTAAAAGAGACATTAAAAACATCTAGATTAACATATTGGATTAATTAACAATAACGTTAGAGTAATTCAAAGTCAATTTGTTTAGAAATGGTTAGGCCACTTGACACAAAATCCAGAGCCTGATGCAATCCAAGTAAAAGGTTTTCAAAATTGGAGTGATAATTGAATCAGTCAAGTTCTCGATTCATCAGTCTAACCTATTCAATAGGTTCAATTAAATAAATTATTCATAAAAATAAAAATAAAAATAAAAATATTAAAAATTTATGGTTCAACTGCTCGATTTCAAATGATTTTTGCTCGTTTCAGTTGATTTGTACCAATTCTTAAATTAACAGATCTAATACATTTCTTAAGACCAATATCCCTATTGATCTAATATGATTCAAACAAGTATGACACAAACTATAAGAACAACAAAATAGAGGTTGCATAAACCTACAAAGTCAAGATAAAATGAGTAACCAATCACCATGCATAACCATGACACGGGTAGTTCTCTCTCGCTCCCTAAACCTTGAAATGTACTACCATTTATGTTGAGCTTAAATTTGTCTTCTCAACATATAAACCCTCTTTTATTGATTTAATGGTGTTTTTGGATCAACTGTAGTTATAGTGCGGTGAAATCTTTTACTTCACAACTATAGTAATTAATTTTATCTTCACCGTTGTTTTAACTAATACACCAATATGCTTAACTCACATTCCTCTAGCAAGAGATTTCAGCCCACCAAGCCGATCTTACGCCAACCCAACAACAACACTCATCAGCAAAATACATAATAAAACAGACGTAAATTTTGAGTGAAGTAAGTACCAATCGATTTACCATCATGCAAAGTGATGTATGTACACAAACTGAAATGTCTAGAAAGTACCTTCAACCAAAAACCAAGTTATCATCATCATAGTATTAAAGATTTATTCGGAGCATGCATGCATGGCAGTAGTTGTTTGAACTGATGCAGCCTTACTTTCTCTTTGTATCTCTCAAACATGTCCTTACATTTTGCCCCAGCATCAATAGCTTTAAGCTTCAAACTTTGTTGTCAGAGGGCGAAACAGATGGATAGAGGAAAAATATATTTCTTTTTGAAATGATGACCTCATGATAAAGAGTGGGAGGAATTGGGGGATCACATGAGGCTTTAACTAAAGCATGGAGAAATAGGGCTTCAGCTGGTCCACCTGCTACTGCCTGTTTTAACTTATAAATGTAAAAAAAATTGGGGGTTAGTAGCAGCAGCCTCAAGTGTTGTCAATTTTCTGAACCTGCAAATCATCTTCATATTTCACTTCTCTTTCTATTTTAACCTTAGACCAGTGAAGTCATTTAATTGGGTTACATTACTATTTGGGCTTGAACTTGGTAATTTTTTTAATATTAAGGTTTAAATTTTTTTTAATTTAAGTTAAGTCCTGAACTTGGTAATTATTACTACATTGGGACTTGAACTTTTTTTAATCAAAGTTGAGCTCTGAATTTAACAATTATTCCCACGTTAGGGCTTGAACTTTAAGATTTTTAAGGATCAACTTAAATTTAAGTCCCAATGTGGGATCATTTGTCAAGTTCAAGGCTTAACTTGGATAAAGAAAAAGTTCAAACCACAATATTAGAACAACTATCAAGTTCAGAGCTTAACTTAAATAAAAAAAACGTTCAGGCTCCAACATAAAAAAATTACCAAATTCAAACTCCAAAATATGAGTTAACCCCTTTAATTCCATGCTATACAAATTCCCCCTTTTCTTTTACTTTCAACTAACTCATTGTACATCAAGATAAAGGTATTAACCACTAGCCATAATTCCGTAAAGTAATATCTGTTCTTGAATTTGGTAACTTTTTAAACTCGTTTCTTAAACCCTTTTTTTTGTCTATATTAATTGAACTTGACAATTCTTCTTGTTTTAATTTCTAAATTTTTATTTTGTTAAAGTGTGATGACATGACACTTTGAGATCATGTCACATTATCACATAAAATCTAAAAATACCAAAGAAATTATAAATATATATTTAAAAAATTCATGTGACGATGAGGTACAATCTTAGAGTGCCATATCATTGTACCTTAACATATTCTTAGTTTATGGACCAAATTGGGATAAATTGTCAGATTCTAGAACTAACTAAATAAAAAGAAATTTAGAGACCAAGGTGGGAAGAGCTATCAAATTCAAGGACTAAGTATTACTTTATCCTAAAAAAATCCAATTATAATTTTAGTCCTGCTATCATATAAGAAATTTGGATTTAATCTTATTTCTACTATAATTTTACTTGATTTGGTAATTCTTAATGTTATTAGGACTTTGAAATCGATAGTATTTTTTTTAGAATTCCTTTTTCTATTAATGTTATCCAATCATACAGTAAGAGTTGCATGAAAATTTAATCAATTATGTTCAGCTAATAATAAATTTACATGTTAATTGATCGCTTAATTTTTTTTTAAATTTCACGTCATCACTTTAATGGAAATAATTAATAGTATTATCAAAATGGATATATTAAATAATGTTAATAAAGTAGAGGATGAAATTATTTAATTCATGGTTAGGAGCTAAAATACTTTGAGTCCACATATGGTTAAGTTGAAGTGATGAGATTCATTATGGACTAACCCAAATCTCGTTTGGGCTAGTGTTGTTAAATGGTATATGTACATAGACCTTGCAGGCTCATTTAATGTTTTGCATATAAAATTCAATCCTCTACACTTTAATATGCTGCATTTAAAAAAAAATGCTTCTTTCGAAAAAGTGGTCAAATTTTGGTATTCGTCCTCATACTATGTTCAAATTAGAAACTTTATACCAATACAAAATAATTTGGTCCCTCTACTTTTATACCCATACTATGATCAAATTAGAGATTTTATGTCTTTATAGTTTATCAAACTAGTTCACATCCGTAACTATTCAAATTAAAATGCTTATACAGGTTTTTCCAAAAAATATTTTTTTAACAAAAAAAAGTTATGTCAACATGATAAGTTGGAAGGACGTGTATGAATAGGAATTATTAATGGTGTTATCTATTTCTATTAACTAAGTACATTGTAAAAATAAAAGGATCAAATTATGTCAATTTAATAAATAGAGGCACTAAAACCCATATTTGAACATAATAGAGCGACTTAAAAACCATAAGTTGACCTAAAAAAGGTTAATTACCTTCATTCAACAAATATTTGGTATCCTTGTATGTAATTTGTATTTAAGAATTAGGAATAGAAACGTCTTTCAGCAAGAAAAGAAAGAAAATCTTTCATTAATTAAAATAATAATATAAAAATAATTTTTATTGCATTGCTTCTATTTAGTTATCATTCTCATACTCATAGTCAAAGGTGATGTTAAGAAATCGGTATTGGAGGCGGAAATAAATTTTTAAAAGTTTGGAAATAAAGATAAAAAGTTTATTTAAAAACAGCTTAAGTTACATACTTGGTAATTGTGCTGGACTAAAACTGATATTGTTCCACTTAACCAAAAGTGGGACCAAGTCACTTAGCAACTGGATAGCTACCCATTGCTCATACCAATGCACGGAGTCGTGAGGAGTTTCATGCTTTTTTTTTTTTTTTTTTTAAATAAAGTCTTGAGTTTAAGTCTTGTGAATTGATAAAAAAAATTTTAAGTCTTGTGAATTAATAAAAGAATTTTGAGATAACTTTACTTTTAATTTAATAGTCTAACTCGACTTAACTCCAAATTTATTGAATTAATAATCTTTTGGTTAAAGTCTCTAAAAGGGTCCTTATATTATAAGAATTAGATCAAATTTGTCCCCTGTTATTAAAAGGATCAATTATAACATAGTTAACATTAATTGTATAAAAAATGTCTTGAGTTTTTTTTTCAATTGTAATTCAATTCTAAATAAAATATTTCATTTACAGAATTATAAAAACTTTCAAAGTATTAATCTTATCAAACAGTAAATGACATTTTTTTATACAACAAACGTTAACTCTATCCCAATTTGGCCTTATTTTATTCTTTTTAATATTATATAGATTAAATTGATCTATTTAAAAGTAAAAGGACTAATTTGATCAAGTCCCTATAATAAAGGTACCTCAAGGATACATTCACCTTTTATCTCAGTGGAAAAGTTTTGTGGTCGGTAAAACATGTAAGAAAAGGAACAAAAATTCTCTAGAACCCAAATTCCAAGTCAGTTCAACATCAAAGGTTTTGAAATCAAATTCCCCATTTTTTCATGTCCCTTATGTTTCAACGTCATCACAGTCTAAAACCTACTATTTCAGAACCATTTCATTGGGGGAACCAAAACAACCCTTTATTCTGTCAACATTAATCACTTTGTTTCTAATGTTGTCTTAATCTTAAATGTTTTGTTTTTTCATTTTTACATAAAAGAAAGTTGATTGATCCAATAACATGGTCCAATTGCATTTTAAGGCAATGCCCTTCTTTCATATCCCCACAATATTTCCCCTCATTGCAACCCCATTCCGTGTGATGTAACATCACACAACAATAACAGTTCCTATTTTCCAAAAAAAATAAAATATAAAAATAAAATATTTTACAATTTCTTGTACTCCTTATAAATTTAAAATTTAATCAATTCACTTTAATTTTTAAAAAATTTATTAAATTCATATTTATTATAAGTTAATTTTTTAATTTACATTAATAACAAATTAATAATTTTTTTAATTTTAAAATGTCACGCGAAATTGACAATTAAACTTGATTAAATTTCTAAAAATAAACTACATTAAATAAGTTTCAAATTTGGGAATAGTACTGATGGCACATTTTAACAAAAAAAAAAAAAACCCTACATAATCTAAACATGACCCAACACTTCTAACATTTACCTACATGGCAAAATAAGTAAAATTTTTTAAAAAAAATCCCTCTTTCCATTTTAGCTCTTCAAAGGAAGGAACTCAAAGAACTGATAATTAGGACCACCAAGGTTAGCATTCCCCGGGGCGGTGGCGATCGATATCTCGTTTTCTTTCTCGTTGGAATCATCGGAACCGTCATCGTTACCGCTACGAAGAGGGAAGAGTTGTAGGGTTTGTGAGTCATCTTCTCCAAGTGTAGCCTCTTGGTTTCTAACAAAGTTGAAATCAAAGACATTGGTATTGTTGTTGTTATATCTGCATGGTGATTTAAAGATATTATTAAGACCATGATGAGTCTTAAAGAGCTGTTGGTGTTGGTATTGGTGCTTTGGGTCCATTGGTCTTATTGGTGGCGGTGGGGCGACGGTGGTGACAGTGCTAATCGCTGCCGTCGTAGAGGTAGGGTTAGGGCTAAGAACAGGTGATAGGCATGAGTAAGAGAATTGCATTTTGTGCTGCCACGTGTCATTCCTTTCGACAAAGTTCTTTCTTTGCTGTAATTCTCCTTCCTCGAATTGGATCCATCCATCTGCTCTACATTCTGACACTGCTGCTTTTGCTGCCATTTGTATTGAAACAGATTCCTAATAATAATAAAACAAATTACATATGAATATAATAAATACATTTTAACTAAGAAAGTACATTAACTATTTTCCTTATATAAATAATAAGGTAAAATTACACCTGAAGTTACTATAATATTAGTAAATTTATATTTTTTTCATTTAACTTTTCAAATTTCTAAAATATTCACTAAATTATTGAAAAGTTGTGAATTTGTGTAGTGAGATAAAAAAAATAATACAAACTGTACGTAAAGCGACGTGTACACAGCTTCTGGTTTATATTAGAGAAAGCCAAGTTTACATTCCATTCAAATCAAAAGGACAAATGGTCCAAGAGTGATAGGCTGGATTTTAATGACAAATTGTACTATGGAGTGAGCCCAGTCTTTTCACTGTCAGGCTTCCCATTTTACGTAGAAATATATAAAAATTATATATAAAAAATATTTGAATTAAAAAAGGGGGTTTGGGGGGGGGGGGGGTGCTCAAATCAATACCTAGCCTGAAAGCCATGAATGCATATGAAGCACATCACCCAAAAAAAACCAGCTAGTTTCATAACAGCAGCCCCGACAGAAAGGAAGGAATGCAGCTTTTAAGCTCTTTTCATTTCCCAACAATACTACCCCTTTTCTTCTTTCTTTAGACATTACATGAACTATTTTTTATATATTATATATTATATGTGTGTATGTGTTGTATATATATATATATATAAACAAATAAAGCCTTGACTTAAAAGTTTAAAACATTTCACTTGTGTTAACGTAATGATGGTTTTGTTTAATCAATTTTGCATGGTAATTTGATAGATTGTATTATTTTTAGTTATAACTATTATAGAAATTTTAATATTAAGAGTCTTATATTAAAAAAATAAATTAGTCATAAGTAATAGACGATATAGTAAATTAATTTTTTTATTAAAAATTTTATCCATTTAAAATAATCATATAGTAACACATGACATATTATGTGTACTTCATGTTAACATATAATGACTAATTTAGAAATAAATTAAAATTTTAACAGAATCAGTTTACTTTTTTATCTAAAATAAATGAATTTTACCAATTTTTTAACAAAATCTTTTGCATGGGATAATAATGAACTGTCTATATTGACCATGAAAGACAGAGAGTAAAAGAGAAAGAAAGAAAAAGAATGGAGAGGATATTAGATAATAGACCTCTGCTAGTGTACTGCAGTTTATAGGGAGTGCCCAGTTTTTGGTCTGTTCAACTTCATAACCTGTCCTATTCGTCTCTGTAATAAAAAAACAAAACAAAACAAAAAAAAGAATGTAACTTTACTCTCTCTAACAAACAAATACAATGGTGAAAACCAGAAAACAAATATATATATTATTCTAATTAGCAAATAGAATATTAAAGCAATTGTAGAAAAGATGAACAGTATTTTTGTTTTTTTTTTTTGTCTTTTTTTTGGTTCATGTACCTGAATCTTTTCTTTCAAAGTTGTCGGGATGATCATCTTGAGTTGATTCCATTTGCCGGCGGCGTTTTTGACGTTCCCTTGCTTTATGGTTTTGAAACCAATAAAAAACATTCTTCCCTTCTATCTTACCGTACCTACGAAGCTGTGCTGTTATGTGTTGGATTTGGTCGGCCGATGGTGTCCGAGTACCTCGTCTATAAAGCTCTTCCAGTGTACGTAACTGCTCGGGCGTTGGGTTCCATCTCGAGCTCACTACAACAGCTGGTTGTGTATTGAACTCCCTCTTGTTTTGGTCTCCCATACCTAAAATATAAGACCATCGTGTTTATATATAGCCATGAAAATGAAGGAGACTTAAAAGGAGACGAAGACGTACTTAGTGCAAAGAAATCGGAGCCATTGATACGGCTTAAACAAGGAGAGTTGTTGTTTGGCCTAGGGATTAAAGGCCTAAGTTTCCTACCATTAAAGGAATCAGGCATGTTGAACTCAGCACCACCATCATTATAACCCATCATCCACATCTTTTGGCTCACCTAACAAATATCCAAATTCTATATACTTTTTAGGGTTTGTTTGGAAAGAAAAAAAAGGGTTTAATGAGCTTTTACACTCTTACACACTCACTCACTTTTAAATGAAGCATGCGAAGGGAATAGTGGTGGTAGAGACTTGGTTTTAAACAAGTAAAACTTATATATATATATATATATATAAACAAGAATTGAGGGCTTTAAAGAGAGAGAAAAGGATAGATGAGGAGAATACAAAGGGAGGGTGTTAGTGTTGGTTTAAGAAGGAACAAAGAGGAAGAAACATGAGGTTGACTAATGAATAAATGCTGTGGTGGGATTGAAGAAAAAAAAAGGCCAAAAAAGCAAAAGAGAAGGAAGGAGGGAAGGGGAAGGGGAAGGGGAGGGGGAGGGGGCAAAGGGGAAGCGTGGAATTCTGGGTGTTTTTTGGGAGTAGGGAATGAAAAAGGACGTGACAAGGGATGAAAGGGTTTATCATAAGGCTCTCATAAGAAAAAAAAGAAAAAGGCTTTTCATTTATTGTTTTCGTCTCATGTCTCGTGCTTTTCATACATATTCTCAATCCAAACTGCCCCTCTCTTCCTTCTGCTTCTTTACCCTTTTCTTTGTCTATTTTTAACCTCTTCTCTCTCTCTCATGCATTCACATGCAAATCCATGCATGTACATCACTATGAGTACACCCTACATACATACATACATGCATGCGTATTGTTTTTAAATCATGTGTGTATCCCAAACTCCCAAGTATAAATCATCATCTGTGTATTTTCTTTAAATCATGTGAGTTATTTTCAAATTGTTATAGTTTGGCCTTGATTATAGTAAGATTAGTACTCTGATTGTACTCTTATCATAATTATTCATAGTTTGTGACTCTACCTGTAAGCTAGTGTTATAAGTTTAGATTTCTTGTTATCTTTAAATTCATTCATATACATGTGTATAATTTATAAATAACTATGCGTAATGCTTGACGTGGTGCAGTCTGACTGGTACGTATTGTTTCAGTAATAAAATGATGCAATCAACTCCCTTTTTTACACAGGTTGTATTGACCTATTCCACTCAATTTCAATCACATCAGCTAATGTATGGATAATATTAAAAAATATAAAGTTTTAAACTATTTTTATCATTATGGTAATAAATGATAAAATTTTTATTGGAAAATTATGTATTAGTCGTTCATTGAATTTTTCATATTTGAAATTTATTTAATATCATTAATTTAATATTGGTAAGTATTCTTTTAAAAAAAATAGATAAATCTAAAACAATGCACCAAAATATACCGATATCAGTACACGTCTACAGGTGCGGTACTAACTACTTTGATCTGATGTACCAAACTCCTACCTTCTGTAAATAATGTGTGGATTGTTTGCAAATTTAATGCTTGATTATATATCATGCCTAGATAAGTTTAGATTTCTTGTCATCGATCAGATGCTTAAATTCATTCATATACTTGTGTATAAATACTTATATGTATGTAATGGTTGATGTTTTAAGTTCAACTCCCATCTGATTAATTATATGTAGGTTTTCATCAGGCTTATTTTGACTTGAATCCCACCATGTGTGGGTTTGGCTTTGGCTGCATATCAATTATTAGTATGATTGTGTTCTAGATTGCTTGATTAATCAAATAAGTATTATTTATAAGGGCGTGTTAATCATTGTTCCTAATTTATTAAATCTTAATTTTTTTCATATATTTCATACACCGTTATTAAATCATGTAATAATATATACAAAATTAAAAGAATAAATTTACATAACGTCTCATCATTTGATTCATTGATAGTCTATAAAATTATTTATTATCGAAAAAATAATAATTAAGCTGTGTACTGAACATGCAGACAAGCAAACAACACATAAACACAAAATTGAAGTTGAGATGTTTACATAAATACAAAATAAATATATATCTTTTTGTTTGTTATGCAAAAACTATTACATAGATGATATATCCAAGGATTATGATGTATCATAATGGTTAAATATGGATATGTGGCGTTCCCTTTGCATGGGCAAAATGTTAATAATGTACTTATATATATCAGAAAAATTTTTACAGTGCCAAAATTTTGGAATCTTCCTTTTTTTTTTTTTTTACTTTTTTGCCAAATTCCATCATTCAAAAAAGTTGAAAGAAAAAAAAAAGAATTATTTATTCTCTATTTTTGGATTGAAGAAATAATGGTATAGCCCATTGGTCATTATGAAGAAATGATTTGAATTCACCAGTTATTGGGGGGGATACCCTACTGGACCTTCTTTTATATATAAATCCAGGGATATATTTCATTATTGATTAATTATTACTAGTTTCTCTATGATAGTGACTTAGCAAATTCCTTTTTTTGTAATTAGGCTATAAGCCTTTTGCATATGATTGAAGAATGAAGACCATCAATTTTGGTGTACCATTTAAGGTATATGATTTCCCATCATCATTAAATTGATTAAGAAAAAAATATAGGTAAAAATATTATAAAACCCTATGTACTTGAAGTCAAATTACATTTTACTCTTTCTATTAAAAAAATAAACAAATTAATCACTGTTGACGTACAATGACTAGTTTTTAACATTAGAAGTTGATGAAATTTTTTAATAGAATGACTAATTTCCTCTTTGATCTAACGTACGAGACTAATTTGCCTATTTTTTGAGTAAAGACAATGAATGCAATCTAACTTCTAGTATATAGGCCACCATGGTACTTTCACAAAAAAGAAAAAAAACTTTAAATATATTAAAAAATGCATTATCATTGGTAGAGATATTTATGAGTTTTACCTATGTATAATATTTCTATCAATACCATATATAATTGTCTAAACCTAACCCAACTTAAAATATATGCTCAAAATTTTACCAAGTTGGCCAATAATTGAATATATCAATACACTAAAAATGTACTTACTAATTCATAATAATTATATATTGATTTTTTTGCTTTTTAATAATTTAAGATTCAACAAAAATAATTATTTGATATGTCAATTATGGAGGTATAAATTAAATAAAAAAATCATATGTTTTTAATAAAATCAATAAATAAGTGATACTTATAACAAATTTTCAACTCGAATTATATATAAAAAAAAACCTCATTATAATCCTATCAACAATTACATTTTTAACAATATTTTTTAAAAAAACTTATTTTTAATTAATTTTGGAAGGGATCATAATTCTCTACCAATCACCTTCCCAAAGAAAAAGTTAAGAAAATAAGCATATTTAAGGCCTTTAGCCTTTAAGCCATGAAGCGTCATTGTCAATTTCTACTTTATTGACTCTTCCTCCGTATGAAAACACAGTCTCGACACAAAATTTGCCGACAAATTGATAACATTTGAATAAATGCATTATTATTTATTGAATTATAGTCTAGGTGATAAAAATATGTAAAAATTGTATTTTATTTTCTTCCTATCAAATTTGTCACGTTTTTTTAATTATCAATTTTTTAATTTAATTTTTAAAGCTTATTATAAAATTTAATTAATTTAAATATTTAAAATAATTAGTGTTAAAGTTTAAGAATTTTGGTTTAAAAATTGTCATTTGAGATATTTTTTTAGGAACAAAAGAAGTCTTTATTGAAAATTGATTCATATGATGACGTGGTACTTGAGATTACTACGTCATCATTTAAATTTGAAAAAAAAACTAAATTTTAGAATCAATATGCAAAAAAAAAAAAATTAAATTAAAAATATAAAATTTAGAGGTTAGATTTTATTTTATTCCTAACATAATTATTAAATGTTGACGAGACAATTGAAAAATGGTAAAATGGTACAACTATTGTGCGGAAGAAAATAAAGAAAGTTAGAATGATAATATATGAGAATAAAATAAAAATGCTTATTGGGGTCAAATATCTGGGTGATTAGCCATCCAACTCAACAATTTAGCAATTTAAATTCAAGTTTTGACACTAATTTCTTAGTTTTGGACTAAATTATGATAAATTAAAGTAAATAGATTAATTTTTCAATTAAAAAAATAAAAAAATAAAATTCAAAATTAAACCATATTAAAAAAATTAATTGGGTTTTATTTTTAATTCAAAAACAATTATATGTATATATTCAACTAATTTTTACTAATTAATTTGACATTGGATTAACTCGTCACATCAAAGCTAGATTTAAATTAATATAATTAAAAAAAGAATTATACCATCTACTTCCATTTCCGTCTAAATGTTGTCTTCGTCGACATTCTCCATTTTAATATTGTTTAAGCCTAAAGTTCACCAAGATAAACAAACTTCTTAGTCAAGTTTAAACTCGAGTTTCATCAAATCTATTGAGGAAAGTTGATTCCATTTAAAAAAGTCTATGAAATGCTAGTTTTAAGGAGTCAACAAATCTTTTAATAAGTTGATATTATCTCCGAGCAAAGTTTTGACTCTCTACTCCATAGAAAGCTTGAATGCATAAGGTTGATTGAAGAGGCCCATGCCCTCATAGGCATTGTTGGTTTAGCTAAATTTATTTGGTTAAATTTTTTTATTAATGCTACACTGTGCATAAAATTATAAAAATAATCAATGTTCTCCAATTTGATCATTTTAAATCTTTATACTTTTCAATTTTTTTGTTTGACATAAACAACATTTGTTAAATTCATTAATTAGTTTTTTTTAAGTAATATGTTAAAATAATAAGTTAAGACAACATCAGGTATGTAATAATATATTTGATGCATATAAAATTTTGAAAATAATAAAATTTAATTTAATGAATTTAACGGTTATTATTTAATCATGATTCAAATTTTAATATTTAAAAAATATAAAAAATTAAAAACAATCGAGTTAAAATATAATAATTAAATCTACAATTTACATAAGGAACTAATTGCAGAATCTAAAAAAAAAAAAAGTCCAAAAACTCGAATGGATAAGAGAGTATCTGGAATGATAATGTCAAATTCATTCAACGAATCTAAAGTAGGAAGAGAAATTTTCAGTTTTGATCGGAAAATTAAAAAAAAAAAAAGACCGACTTATTCGATATTTTTTATTTTAGTTTAGTTGAGTGGGGCAGGTTGGTTCGTTTTGACCTCAGTTTAATTGATTAATTTATTTGATTATTGATTTTTGAATTTTAGAACTGAATCGACAGGAAAAGCAGACCTTTTTATATTAATTTAAAATTATTTAAAATACATTTATATTTATAATATATAACATATACATAACTACATAAACCCAACCTAATAACCCATGTTGGATGGAAAAAACTGACTGAATCAAAGTCTGTTTGATTTGATCGATTTTTCATGCTAAAATCAATTAGGTTGGTTTGGAAAAAAAATTTGAACGAATGAACAGATTAAACCGATTGCTCTTCGCTAATCTAGAGTCGTAATTAAGTGCCAGAAAATTATCTAAGCAACTGACCAAAAAGGGATAATTCATTCAAGGCAAAAGGATGTTTAAGTTCATAACATCAGAAGCAACAAGCATCAAGTAGAAACATCTAATGCCAAGTACACTCTTATTACTAAGAATCATTTATTAGAGAAATGAGAAAGTAACATTAGAGAAGAAGCAGGACTTAGTTTTTGTTGGCAATGAAAAGACCCCATCTCTGCTCCCCAGATCCGGTCCTAATCAGCTTTGCCTTCCATCCCCCAACGATATCGTCATAGTCTTCCTGAATATTGGAACAAAATAAAGGATTAAAGTACCCATTAGTGAAGGGAAAAAAAGAGAGAAACATATAGGGTTATCAAAATGATGACAAAATGCTCACCTGAGAAAAGTCGGTGACGAAGGTATCCTTGTCCTTCTCAACTTTGTCTAATTCACGCTGCAGAACTTGTATGAACTGAAAGCATAAGCAAACCGTTCGTTTATTAGCTCGGGTGGGAAGCTCAACCGGAGAGTCTTTTATCGGAAATTGCTATTTTCTCGACGATTTTCAAATTTGGTACACAATCTCTATTGAGGAGAAGCCAACTCTGTCGGGAGAGGTCTGCAAATTATCATAAGCTAGGAGCTAGTGGACCCCTCGACGAGTAGGTATTATCCTCGGAAGTGGTCTCTCGACTCTATCAAAGAAGCCACAGATTCACAGAATAAAAATGCCTCGGCAGATGCTTGAAAAAGTGAAATATACGCAATGCGCATAGTCATTCGGCAAGAAAATCTCATATTTGTACTTAGTGAGATTTTAACCTTTTCCCTATAACATAAGAGGCATTGTTGGGTAAATAAGTCATCAACATTCTCACCTGTAAGTGCCTTATATGATATAGGGCACGGATTTGAATCCAACCATGTGCGTTGCGTGTATGGTTCACATTATCAAGCATTCCAAAGAGGCAATCCCTTTCTGTGAACCACCACCAATACCTTTGCAGGCACTCTAACCTTTCGAAAAAATCGAGATACAAACTTTCACCAAGGGGCAATACTAGACATGTTGAGTGCTTGACCCAAAGTTCAATCCTCAACAATCCCAATTAGAAAAAGCTAGCAATTCAATCAAGTGTGACTAATCATTTCATTAGCAGGTAGCATATTATAGCTATCGAAATAATTCTTGCCAACATTGACCAATCAGTTCATAATATCACAATCATACGAAAGAAATAAAAGGGTCGGTTTATCTGGACCTGATCAGTTCGATCCTCTGCAATGACCTGATCAAAACCAGCATCCTTAAGCATCTGCAAACATTATGGCAAAAACAAGACAGAAACGGTAAGTCGTAATGTTAGAATTTTGTTAATAAAAAACAAGAATATGACATGAAATCAAGAAATGGTTATTAAATTGAACAATCCAGACCTGGCCATAAGCTTTTACATCATGGAGATCATAGCCTCTCTGCTTGATGTACTCTGCAAATTCGGGGGATGAAGCTCCTGCGCTTTTGCAGTAATCACTTATAAGAACTTTGCCCCCTGGCTTCAACCATTTGTAGAAATATCTAAATAGTGCAGGCTTGTCCTGAAATTCAATTTACCATTAAGCTTTACTGTAGAAATTTCTGATGTTGATGCTAATGCTAAATCTCTAATCCATTGAATCTTAATCAAACCATCTTTTAATTAATATTGAAGGTTAATTGCACCAGACATTCACAAATTCAATTTTTAAATTGATCTCTAAACTTTAAAATGTTATAAATGTTCTAATTGAGTCTTAAGTATTATCTCTGGGTTTAACATAAAGCATATTTAAAATGTGGATCAAATTTAAACACCTTCATGCAACTTGACAGTAAGAGGGCGATTTCCTCTTCTTTTTAACACATCAGACCGAAGCTGTGATAGGTACATATATGTTTAATATTTGACCACTTAAGCTGACATTTAACATCCAAACTAACATTTAGGGTGACAGAAGAACTTGACTGATAGATACTTATATTTTGAGGACTCAATTAAAACGTTAAATTTGAAGCCTAACTTGGAATCTGAATCATACTTACTTGAATGTGTAGAATCGTGTCACGGCTGTAGATAACATCAAAGCTGTTATCTGGATAAGTCTTTGTAGTGCAATCAGCAACTTCAAATTCCACAGAGCAATTGAGTCCATTGGCTCTTTCAAGAGCAAAAGATATCATATTTATGGACAGATCGATGCCCACAACATAGACCCCAAATTCTTTTGCCATATAAAAGTCACCTCCACCTATGCCACAGCCAACATCTAGAACCTTTTGGCCAGGCTTTAGATCCAACTTCGCCAAAAATTCTTTCGTTGTTTCTGCTCGAAAACATGTTTCATTTTAGGAAGAAGACCGTGTAAACTAAAACAAATATGCAAATATAGAGATTTGGTTGAAGAGGGAATACCTATTCCTCCAGTGCTCACAAATCCTTCACCAAAGGTACGCTCATAACGAAGTATGCTATTAGCTTTGTACTGAACAGTATCCAAGAACCGCTGGAATCCACCATCATTATCTGAACTGACCTTTTCCCAGATCCAGCAAATCTGCATTTGCAAACAATTCGTTGAATCTTGTCAGTATTGTATCCAATTCAGAAAAATAATGATAATAAAATGAAAATCGATGAGTTCATGTTTTGTTTTTGCCTGATTCTGATTCTTTTTGTGCTTAACAGAGGCACTGATGCACTTGTAGCCAACTAAAGAAAGTTTAAACGAGTTTTCTGAATCATCAGTTGCATGACATTCTTTAAAGACCTGCATTAGAATACATAGCCAAAACATCTGTTTAGTAAAACAATACCGCATGCTGTTTCATATACATATTTCAACCATCAGAGCACAAACCTGTGTGTAAAATCTTGGCTCACGGTAGTGAGAAGGGTCATGCTTTTGCTTGCAGTCGCCAGATTGATCAAAACAAGCCTCCCTGAAGAAAATATGTCCTCCAACTTTCAACCATTTCATCATCCTTTGGGCCAAATTCTCAACCTGCATTTAGTGATGGTTAACACTAAACAATAGTTAACTTGTGAAACCTAACCAAGTTTTTCTCATAAAATTACCTCTTCATCTGAGAGATACATCAGTAGCAAATTTGAGAATATCAAGTCCATTGATCCTTCTGAAATATCCAAATCCGGGGAAGTCGCATCGGCACAAAGGAATTTGATGTTCTTATAATGTCCATTGATGCTTTCATTCTGCAAATAAGGATATATCCAAAGTGAAAAATCTAAAGTCCCATACGAAATAGCAATCTAAATAATTTCTGTCAGGTTGTTGAGCTTCAATTACCTTCTTGATAACATCCTCAATGAAGTCTAAAGCTATAACACTATCAGCCTTCTGAGCTAATTCACCGGTAAATCGACCAATGCCAGCTCCTAACTCCAAAATAGATTTCCCTTCATATGGCGGGAGCAGGGAGAGCACCTGCGTATATCAACAATGAATAATTAGGAATCTAAAAATAATTATTGAAACGTAAAATACAAAAGAACAGCAACACTTTAAAGGTAATAATTAGCATGGATGTATATTTGCGTCTATTCTCCTATAATTACAACTGAAATTATTCATAAATAGAAAAAATTAAATATAAAAAAAATAGAGTCGAAAAGTTGACACCAAGAATACGTATATATAAATAAAAAACAACAATTCCTTTAATTGCTTTGAAAAAAGCAGAATCACAAAGCACAACTTTTTTTCAGCTTTTGCATCAAGCACTACCTAAAGTTAGTGCTTAAAAATCATATATTCTTTTTTAAATCCAAGACGAAATCATTTCCTCTATTTGTGGTTGTTAGATAAACCAATTATTATGCCACTACAAATGAAGAAAAACGACATCATTAGCATAATTACAGAGTAATCATCGTGCCACACAAAACTTAAAGACTATTAGCAGCCAGCATGTCATCGAATTTTTGTGTTATTTGTCATATATATTTTTTCGCGGCATAAAATATTTTAATTCATATTTTTTTCTTTTCTTTTCTTCATATTATTCCCGTTCTTGATCTAGTTTTAGTTATTTTTCCCGCTTTAATTTATGTCAATTCTTTCGTAATTGGTGCTGCATTATATGAGATTTTTCTTTGATAAACTCATACAATATAGATAGTTAAGGAAAAAAGGAATTATAAGCTGCGATGACAACAATTCAACGAAATAGAAAACAGAGCATCAACATGAAACAACTAAAATCAAAATAAAGCTCAAAATGAGATTAATAAAAAGATCAACGAATATAAACACATACTGGTAGTGAAAAAAGAATAAAGAAAAGGAATTAAAATATCAATGAATAAATAAACAGTGAATAAAAAATTACTTCGAGTCGGTCTTCTTTGTCGAGATCTGCGTCCTTGGAATCAAGTATCGTACCATCCTCTGTTAAATCAATGGAGTGTTCCATCCAGTAGTTCTTTTGAACCTCACGTTCACCTGTTATCATTTTCCAATTAATCAGTTCTTTCTTTTTTCTTTTACTAAAAAGTCAATCAGATATCAATGCTCTTACAAGTGTTTGTTAAAATTTGTCAATCGATTTCGATTTTCATTCTTCCAATTCCGATAAAAATGCAATGAAATTTTCAGATGGGGCTTAGAGGTCTCACCGTTAGTCGCCATGGTTACCGGAGAAAGATCGCTAGTAAGCTTTTCAGAGTTCGATTTTTTTTTTCTTTTAAAGAAAAAAGAGAGCGAAAAAGATTTAAAATCCCTCAACGGCAAGACGAGATCTTGAAAACGACCTTGATCTGCTGTTTTGGATCCTTCCTCGCTGCTGCATCACACACTAAAATGCAAAATAATTTGAGCTACGATTACTACTGTAACTGCAAATTGAATTGTGTTCTGTTGTGGAAGTTTAAGGCCACCATTTTTTTATAGAGCCAAGAAGGACAATTTCGTCATTTCATGCGAGTACGTAATATTATTTTATTATCAGTATGCATCTCAATCGAATTAATACCATTGGATACTAAGTATATAATTTAATAGTTATTAATTAAATCAAATAGTGAATCAATTCTTCTGTTAATAATTTTATTTATTTTTATTATTAAAAATTAATTTTTGTATATTAATATAAGATGTATGCAGCATTTTATATATCACTATTTAATTATTTTATCAGTTACATCAATTTTTAATAATATAAATGGATAAAATTTTTAACAAAAATCATCAATTTACTCCTTAATTTAATTACAGAAACTAACATACTTATTTTTTTAATAAATAAAATATAATATAATTTAACTCTAAACACAATCACTTCCATTCTGAATAATAGTAGGTAAAATTAAAAGAAAGAGAATCTATTGGGGTCAACTATCCATCTTTCTTTTTTTACGCAAAAATAAACTTATTACTTCCTATTGGATTTTATTCATCCAAATTTGGAACCTCTCTATGTTTATAAGCACCGAACAAAAGTAGTAAAATACAATTAGGGAACAATCAATCTTTTTCTTTTTCCTTTTCTCTCTAGATTAGTAACTTTTTAATAATATCTTTTTTTTTAATAATTTCATTATAATTTTTATTATATCTACTCTTTTTTGACATAATGCTTAGAACTACTCATAGCATCTCTCCAACTTATAAATAAAAGAATAATATGTCTCAATGCACTCAAACTCACGTCTTCATACATTGACAATAATACCTATATCAATCTAGTTAAGACTCAATCGGCTTTAGTAAATCTCTTTTTTAATCTCCTGTATCTTTGGTCAACTTCTCATGAACTCCAATTTTCTCATTTCTTTTAGGGATTTGGCTAACCGAGATTAAGGTTGGGTTCCATTTTTTCTCTCATTTTTAAGGTTGTTCTAAGAAAAGTTTGTTTTTTGTTTTTGTTTTTGTTAGTGCTTGCTTGAATTGTCTAGAATAATTTTTTCTTATCCTTTACTTATTGTTAATCTTCTCCTTATTTAAAATCTTCTTCGACTCGATCCTTTTAGGAACCAAATAAAGAGTTCCTCTACTTAGTTGAGAGCACAAATTAAAAAGTTATTGAGCTTAGACCTCCTTTGAAGGTGACTATTGAGTCTATGAAGCATCCTTTTATGTCCAATTATTATAATAATTAGGCGTTTTCGTGTATTTCTCGTTTTGCATGAAGGGTTGGAAAATCCTTCCTTAAGGATGTGCATTCTATAGCACTGCCATACAACATGCGTCCCTGCACCGTTCTGTCATCGTTTAACTCTTGGTCTCGTTTCTTTGCGTCCAAGTTGAATAAAGCCATACTTAGGTCATCATAATGCTATAAATAATCATATTTATGTCTCGATTAGGTGCGCTGAAAGAGAAAAACATTAGCTTTCATATTTTTAAGTTTTCTTCAAGGTTTTCTTTCATAGTAATTATAGTCATCGTACCAACGTTCGTCAAAGCAGCATTTGGATTGAGATTTGGAACTGCAATTATTTAATAATATTTTTTTCTCTTAATCTCTTAACAATTATTATTATTATGTTTGCTTTATTGCTCTTGTTTGTTGATTTGATGTTGGTTACGATATTTTTTACATTGCAAGCTCAATTATTAAATTCATTATTTACTTATTTGCTTTAATTATCTATTTAGTTAATTATTTTATTTTTAATCTTTTAATAATTGCTTTATTTACTTTTAGTTAATTTTAAAATCATATTAATTTAATTAAATAATTATGTTGGGATTTTTATTTTTTTCAAAAATTGCAAATCTCTCTATAACATCAATCTTCAAAATACTTCCTTCAATAGAATTATTTGATTGTAATTTATTACTTCACAACAACCTCATATATTTATGAGTAATGGTGAAAAGTAGTAACAAATCTTAAGTTTTAATTATATATATTAATTATTATCATTAATTATATTCACGCTTCACTTGATAAGTTTTTTGCCTTGTTGCTAGGGAGATTAGTGAATCTTCAGAATAATAGAGTAGAACTCAAAATAGGAACTAAATTTACTTTTATAGCCCTAGAATAAGCTAGGTTTAGTTTAATTTACTGTTTTTCTTTTTAGTTTTTAATAGTGCATGCCAAAGAGTGATAAATTTGACGTACCCTACAACCCTGAGATAGAGAAAACACTTTGAGACTTCAAGAAACAGAGAAGAGTAATCGAAAGTCTAAAAACTTTGAATTCTGAAACCATGGCGTTACCGCCCAATAATATTCATCTGATTAATCCTCCCATTAATAACAACAGACCAAAGGCACAAAATCCAATTCGTAGAAGCATTAGAGACTATTCAATGCCTGGAGGAGAAAGAATTCTGGGTAGTATTAGGTTACTTGAAAATATTGAAAATTTTGAAATAAAACCTAAATGCTCAATTTTAATGAGGATCGAATTTACATCTAAAAAATTTCTTAGATGTTTGTAATATTTACAAATCCCTGAGAATATTGGATGATTTAATTAGACTTAACTTTATTTCCGTCATAAGTCAATGGTTACACTCACTGTCACCAAGATCCATCACTACCTAGAACCAACTAGCAGCCTGGTTCTTGCTTAAGTACTTCCCGCCGACGAAAACTGTGAAGCTCAGGAACGACATTACCTATTTTACGCAGTATGAGGCATGGGAACATTTCAAAGATATCATTAGACGTTTCCCTCATCATGGTATGGCAGATTGGATGGAAGTGCAAGCATTCTACAACGGGTTAACGCCCATTTGTAGATCCACTCGCGGTTGACTTCTAATTGCTCGTGCCCAAACAAGAGGTAACTAAAAACTACACTAAACATTAAGCTTCTTTTGAGAAGAAAGTTAAGAGTCATCCAAGTGAAACAATCACCACACAAGTAATTTATTTTTATGAAAATAACTAATTTATATAAAATAAAAATAAAAATCCTAAACCTTATTGTAATTTTGTACTCTTACCTTTTAAATTTTATAAACCAATTAAAAATTTGAAACCTTTATATTTAAAATATAATCAATTTAATAATTTTTTTGTAAACATCATGGTGACATTTGTCAATCTTTAGGCTGTCTTGTGAAGTCAAGATATCTTTTAAAATAATGAACTCCGGTACTTTAATTTGTGATAGAGAATTTTTGAGTTAAAAAATAAATAAAATAAAATCTTATCATGCATAATTTGTTGCTAGCTTTTAACAGGAGAGATAAGTAAAACTATACCTAGTGATAACTATAAAAAAATAATATAAAGCATAATTGATTAAAATAATTTTCAGCACAATCAATATATTTTCAAATTTTAATTAAATAAACCTAATTCATTATTTTTCATACAACATAACTATTAATTGAGTGTTTATTTATTTAAAGAGTAATTTAGGTTCAAATCATCGTTGTATCAAAAAATTAATATTTTTAAAATTGGATAGATAGTTAAATTAGTTAGACCATTAATTCGTCGATTTAATTGATCCATCCAATCCGATTAAATAAATTGTTAAAAAATTTATAAAAAATTAAAGATTTTCCAATTGCTTGATTCAATATTTTTTATTCGATTCAATCAATCCATACTAATTTTCAGATTAATCAATTTAATACTTTTTTTATATTGATACTCCAATCAATTTTTGATTAAATTTATTTGATTTACGGATTCAATCTAATTCAAACAATTTTATTAAGATTCTAAGAAATATATATATATATATATATACACACACATATATACACGCGTGTGTGCGACTAATTGGCTTTTGGATTTGGTGAGGGGATTTCGAGGAAAGAAATATAAAATTGACGAGTGAGCACTTACGACAATGTGCGGGGGACCTCATCGTCATTTTGCTTTTCTATTCCCAAGATTTTTGTCATTTTGTAGTAATTTCATTGAATGCAACAATTTCTTTTATATAGAATGCATTCGGGTCGAGACAAAATCATCAATAATGCAGCATAGTGAAATATTATTTAAATATGTTCCTTTTTTCAATTTTTATTAAATAAGAGGAATCTGATTCTTCTATTATAAAAATGCACGTGTCTAAATTTTATTTTATGTATAAAAACAAAAATAAATAAATAAATTATTTGATATAGTGAAGTTTTGTATTTCAAGGTTGAAAAGGTAATAATATAATTTGGCTTATATTTATCTTTTATGTTGAAGGGATAATTAAGTAACGCAAAAATGATGATAAAGATATACGATTCACTTTGTTTAATATAAGATGAAGAGTTATCATTTAAGATGATCAGAATGGGTGATGAAGAGATAAGAAACACGAGAGAGGAATGGGATAAGAGAAAGAGCTTGCCTAACTCTAGACCTTGGGTCTTATATACCTCTAAGACCTAGTGCTAAGGTGTCGCATGTTAAGTTCTTATAAGAAGGTGAGACAATTGGTTAAGTGGTCTCAAATATATGTGATAAGGAATAGAGAACAAAAATCATATTCAAGTTGTTCAATTCGAAAAAGAATTATTTAGATTTGACCTATAAAAAAGAAATAAACAAATTTAGAAATAAAAGATAAAAGCATTGAAAGAAGAAATCTAATAACAATGAATAACAATGAATAAATAATAAAGAAAGAAAGAAAAAGAGAGTAAAGATGGATCGAATAAACCAATGGATATGATGAATACATGGATAAGTGTCCAATCAAAGTTATATAGATTATGTTATATAGATTATTATTTATCTATATAGAGTATTATTAATCCATAGATATATAGATTCTAAATTTTATTATTATTATATAGATTGATTATATAGATATATCCAACTTTTCTATAGAGATATAGAACTTTTATCAGTAATTCCATTTCATTTATATTCTATATCATTTATATTTAAAACAAGGGCTCTAAAGAAATATCTCAAATAACAAAAAAAGAAAGAATATCGCTTTGATTTCGCGCAAAAGGGACTTTTAAATTTCCAATTTCCACGGACCGGCCCGGTAATAGGGGTGTTCAGTCGATTAATCGACCAGTTAACTAACTTGAAATACTATTAACTGAATTAACCGACCCTTCAAAACTTTTAACTGTTAACCGAACCAAAATTTTTTCGGTTAATTCGGTTGGTTAACCGAATTAACCGATTTTTTTATTTTTGGTTAAAATAAGTATAAAATTAACCGTATTACCCGATTTATCCGAATTAACCGAATTACCCGATTTACCCGAATTAACCGAATTACCCGAATTATTTTTATTTTTAATTATTAAATTATTTGTAATTTTTATGATTGGGTTGGGTAATTGGGTTAGGTAATTAATTTTAGTATGTTTGAGTTTATGTTGGATTGGGTTTGAGTGAATAGTGGGCTATTTATATATTATAATTTTATTTATTAAATTTTTGGTTAAACAGAAAAAATTTGGTTAACCGATCAGTTTCGAACCGAATTAACCGTTAACCGAAAACTCAAAAAATTATTTGGTTAACCGACCGATTAACCGAATTTTTTCGGTTTTACCCGAATTTTGCACACCCCTACCCTTTGAGATATAAACCTCAACAAATTCAATTAATGGCTTTAATTCCTTGTTATCAAATTTCTTGACAATTTGAAAGATTAATAATGAATTCTCACGACTCCTTAAAGAAAATCAAGAAGAAAATTACTTCTAATAATTACAAAAAAAAAATGTTACACAAAAAAACTAACTCTCTAGTTGAAAATGTTATTAATGAAAATAATTGTCTATTTAATGAACAATGATGATGGTTTTATATAGGCTAACTAACTACATCCAAATTACTTAAAATACTAAAAGAAATTCCAAAATTTAGAATAAATAAATAATAAAATAATTATACCTAATAAATACAATATTATGTTTATATGTAATAAAAATTAAGCCTAAGAGCCTAATATGATTTGAACTCGAATTAAAAACTCGAAACTAGTAATTTTCGTAATAATCTCGTTCAGGAACTTGAAATTGAGTGGTTCAAAATGCGTTTTGAAGTCAAAAGATAGATTTTCAAACGCTATGAAGATATCTCAACCCATAAATACCTAAATCCCATCCGAAATGTCAACACAAGTTAGCTGATTTTCCAAACTTGAAAATTGATAGGTTCGGTGAATTGTATTGAATTGAATAATCTTCACCCCATCCGTGCGTATTAATAGGCCTAGGTAAGGTGGCTATAAAACATGTTTGTAATCGCATCGAATGTGATATGGTGATTGGAGTCTAGTGATTAATAAATGGGAGTCTTTTTAGTGTCAAATTGAATAGTATTTCCAAGAGACGTTCTCAAGAGGTTCATTTAGACCATAAGTGAGTTCATTGCCCAATCTCAATTATGAGAGTATAACAATTTCATTACCAAAAAAATTTCTACTGACAGTATATCGAATAATAATACAAAGCAATATACATAAAGCTCGCGAGATGTGCTCAATTCCATATTTGACACTTGTCTAACATGTATAATTTATACACATTCAATAAACTATGTATGTTAAAAATTATACATAACACTTATATTAATAATCATTGAATCCAACTCAAATTAACTTACTAACTAGAATAAATTCATAGAAAAATCATACGTTTACATAGAGTGACTTGAAACATAAAATTTCAAAATTCTCAAAAACTTCTATGTGCAAATTAACGTTCGTATTAGCGGACCCAACCCATATTTGAACCTAATGCTCAATATCAATATTTAAAATTGAATACGGGACCCAACCCATACTTGAATCGAATGGAGACGAATTGCAAAATACCATTATTTACTTTCCAAATACAGGGAACTCAACCCATATTTTGAACCTAACAATAGGCCCAATACCATTATTGACTATTGAAACGCAGGGGACCCAACCCATATCTATATGTGGGCCTAACAGAGAAATGGGTCTAATACCATTATTTACTATTGAAAGATAGGACCCAACTGATGGCCGAAAATATATAGGGACCAAACCCAAATTTGAACCTAATGGAGACAATAGGCCCAATAATTCCATTTCTGCAAGGGGATCAGACCCATATTTGAGCCTATGCACTCAAAATATGGAGGTTAAAATGTGCTTTTTTTTAGTTTATGTTGTCGTTCTTACATTTAAAATTCAGTTGTTTTACTTTTATGTAGGAGGTTTTAGTTTCTATATTTTTCGAATTTAAAAGTAAAAGTTTAATTGTTAACCTTATTAATATTTTATTATTAAATTTAGGTTCATTAAATAATTTATTTTATTTTGTTACATGATTAATAATATAAGTGTTTTTTTTATATTTTATAATATCGTACTATTAAATTTACTAAAAGAACTTCAACTGAATTAAAAGTTAGATAGGAATTATGAAATTTTGAAGAATAAATGGATTGAATTTCTGAAATTAAAAATAAAATAATTAAATTTTAAATGTGCGAAAAATATAAATACTTACAGTAAATTTTGTCCAAATATTAAATATAACAAGGGAGGTTGAAATTAGTGTAGATATGGGTTGGGCTCTCCTTCATTATCATTATTGTCATTTATTATTTAATACATGTTTAATTTGACTTCCACATCAAATGAATGGATATATGGTAATTATCAATGTAATGAAATTATATATATATATATATATATATATTCGTCCTTTTTATTTATCAAACAAATGTTTAATAATAATAATCAAAATATATAATGTAATAAATAACAAAGTTCATAAAATAATGTAGCTGATTAAAACATATAGAAACGTATATTTATTCTTTAATTAGTAAGATAAGAAACCGATAAATTGATAAACCAATTATTGCAAAACATTCAAATATATGCATATAGATACCTAACCCAGAGAAACAATAATTTATAATGGAAATCATACAACAAATGTATGAAATTTCATGATGTCCATGATCTTAAAATTTCATCATTCGTCTACTTCAAAAAAATTTCATAATATATATTTAATAAGTTGATGCCATTCAATATTGGATTTATATAGCCGATTGAATATTAGTCTTATTGATATCGATATTATTATCAATACAAAAGGATGCGGGTTCGAGTGAACTGAAGCACATTATTTTTTTATTCAAAAGTTGAGAAAGAATTATAAATAATTCTAGATATTATATATAATAATATTAATGTTAGAAAAAGTTGGATTTATATAACCATTAAACTCCATAAAGGATGATACAAATTTCATGTAAAAGGTACACAATAATTATTTTTTATTCTTTTAATTTTATTTAATTTATTATTAATTTAATATTATTTAGTAACACCATATTAAAACTTTAAATTTATATTATTTAAACAAATGCCTAACAAAAACTTTTAACTAAAAAAACAAATGTCGGCCATTTTAATTTAATTAGGAAGCTTGCAACTCGTACATCCATGTTTGAGTGCATGCTTATAAATTGTGGTCGTGGGCCTTTCCCACTAGGTTTTGCCTTTTCTTGGGAATTATATATATTAATATCGGATTAAAATATCTTATTTTTTATTAAATAGATTATTTGAAGTTATTATTTTTTTATTTCAATATTATAAGAACTAAATTGATTTATTTAATAATAGAATGATTAATTTAATCACTTATATATATACATAACAAGTATAATTTAATTAATAAATTTAATGATTAAATTGCTAAAATATTTATTACAAAAAAAATTATAAAAAAATTAAAATGTTTTAACTTTAGACTAATATAAATAAAATTCTCGAGTTATATAAATACAATATTAAGAGCATATCCTTAAAGAAACGACAACCTATATGCTTTGAAGTGTAAACTTTTAAAAACGTGATGACAAAAAGTTTTGTGACTCTCAAGATGATATGGAAGGACATACATTAAAAAATTACTTCTTTTGATTTTCTTTAATTTTACGAGGGAGCAATTTGGGTAGAATCCAAGATTTATTATGATTCCAACCATTGCTATTGACAAAGAAAAATAAAATATGGGATCAATATATTTGCCCATATTATTCACAAACCATCTGCCTTATCCTCTCAAAGTTGCCCCTATTCTTTTAAGAATATATCATATTTTTAGAATATTTTATATATTAAATTACAATACATTCATATTGCGATTTACGAAAAAAATTATACGAGAATTAAATAAAATTTGATTAAAATAGTAAAATTTTAAAAAGAATAATTTTTTAATTAAATCTATACTCAGTTAACTCGTGATATAAATTCTACCAGACATTTTAAGTGCAATAGAATTTTGATACAATACGTAGTTATTGTTTTTACATATTTCATTCATATATTAAGAGAAACCAATGGAATAATTCTATATATTTAATTACTTTGGTATATGTCATGACCCAATTTGGCCCGGGCTTAGACCCGTTACAAATGGCCCAAATTGATACTCACCTAACCCGTGAAAACAGACCCAAAATTAACCCCAAAAGCCTAGTTACCAGCAAACCCGTTACAACAGACCCCAACCAAACCCTAATCGACCTAACCCCAGACCCACTTGCACCCCTGGCCTCTAGCTTCTGACAATTCCTGCCTCCACCGCCCATTGCCACTGTAGCACCGCCCAAAGTACCTGCAACGCATTCAAAGAGACATGACAGAAACAATAGAATAGGAAAGCAATTTGTAAAAATTCGGCTATATAAGCCGAATGAAAATGCATTGTAAGGGGCCTTTTTTTTTTTTTTGAAAAATAAATACAAACAGAAATCTCAAAGAAGTAGTAATATTAGCATTAAGCAACGAAGGGAAACCCCCGATCAGAAACTAAATCCCGGAAGAAAAAAACCCTAAAACGGCGAAGGTAAAATTCATTTCACGATTCTGTTTTTATTGATTTTTATATATATGTATGCCTAAACATTTTAGTAAAAATAACGAATAATAATATAAAAAAAAAAAGCAAAAAAAAAAAGGAGAGATTTTACCTTTTCCGGCCACCGTGTACGGTGGCCGGCACCGGCGCCGGTGAACGGCCGACGGTGGACCGGCGACCGGTCCGATGATCGGACCCTCGCTTGGGCACCCCCCTTTCTTCCCCTCTCCCTCTTCTCTCCTTTCCCTCTTTCTTTTTTTTTTCCCTTTTTTTTTCTTTGGCCCCGTACAAA
The DNA here is from genome assembly GCA_020496765.1 of Gossypium stocksii. Taxonomy (NCBI): domain Eukaryota; kingdom Viridiplantae; phylum Streptophyta; class Magnoliopsida; order Malvales; family Malvaceae; genus Gossypium; species Gossypium stocksii. The sequence goes on along the minus strand of CM035627.1, from coordinate 114,785,131 downwards.
TGATTTAAAACAAAAAAATTTACCTTTTATACCTGAACTCGGCCCGACCCGATCCGACCCGGACCCGCTTCAGGGTCCGCGTGTTTTTCAGCCGGAAGGGCTATTTGCGCACTTAGCCCTTCCGCTTTTTCAAGGCTTTGCAATCAGGTTTTCGGTCTTTTAAATTGGCCCAATAATTTTCCCAGTTTTTCGATTTGGTCCCCCCATACTACGCTGCGTTTTAAACATGCGGAAAAATTTCCCTTTTGGCCCCTATCATTTTAACCCGTATTCGAATAAGTCATTCTCACCTGCTTATGTTTTCGAATTCGCCCCAGAACTTCTCCTTTTATTTTAATCCAATCCTATCCGTATTTTCCTATGGTTTTAAATACTACATATATTATATGTTTTGTATACTGTTTTTAAAATTATATATATCACGTATACGGTGGTATATTCTAAATCGTATATGTCCATATTTTTATGATTGTTTTGTATGTATTTATATTACCACTATTACTAATATGATTATTGTGTATATTCTATGTGTATTAGGGACCCTTTTTACGTATCTACATGTATGCATATATTCTAATATTTTAACCATGTGTCATTTTCATTATTACATAAGTATATTTTCTAAATATTTTATATATTCCGTATATGGTAGGTTCATATCTTTTAATGTTCCATTATATATACATATTTTATATTATTGTTACAATATTATACATATGTTACATATAAAATATTAATATAGGTACGTGCTTTAACATTTTATTATATATATTTTATTATACTATTGTTTATGATATTACACATATTTTATGTATATAATATATTTATACATATATATATGCATGTGTTTTAAATGTTTTAGTATATATTTATATTATTCAAGACATTATACATTTGTAATACTAGTATATATGTACATTTTTGCATGTTATATATATTCGATATTATACTGTTTATACATTTCCCGTATACGTACTATCTTAGACGTGCCATACTAAAATATTATCATCATCACTAATATACTACGGTCACTATATTTTACATTTTATTATTTGCATGTTATATATATATGTATATATATATATATATATATATGTATAAAGTTACATGTTTATTATTAATAATTATTTCTACATTACTATTATTTTAAAACACATGCCCTATATTTTCGATACTATCACGAACGCATACGACTTCAACACATTTCACAAATCCTCCATGTGCCGCTTTTTAAGCCCAATCACGTTATTATCCAAAGGTTTCAAAAACGAGGTAACATTTTTTGTATTTAGAGATTCGAGAAATAGTGCCCTAACGTGCTGGGTTGCGATTCCTCGTCCGCCTAAATACTTAAAATGCCCTTCTAAACAAAGTTTTGCAACTCGTGAGATGTCTCTAGTTTCAAAGAATTCACGAATCTCGTGTCCAATCGTGCTGGATGTGATATTCGTATTCTTCCGAGACGAAAGAATCTCGAATTTTCTACTCAAGTTATTCCAGTTTCTAAAAAGAATCCTATTTTTAAATCTTCCCAAATTCCGACTTAAGACAGAAAATTGCTCAATTTGGTACCAATTTTGGACGTCGCGGGGGCGCTAATCCTTCCCCGCGCGTAACCGACTCCCGAATCCATTCTCTAATTTTTCGTAGACCAAAGAGTTTTATAAGGTGATCCAATCACACCTAAAAAGATTGGTGGCGACTCCCCATTTTCCTTTTTTAAGTCGACACCCGTTTTTCCTTTTCAAAAAATGGTTTCGACAGCTTGGCGACTCCACTGGGGAAGTTAAGTGAGTCAGGCCGAAAATTGATCATTTTCTGTCTTAATGTTAGAAATTTTGAAATTTTTCTTAAATACAATCTTTTACATGCGTTTATCGAATATGTTTGTTATCTTTCCTCGCACACATTGCATTTGCATGACCGTTGTGGTCACACCTTTAAGTGGGAGTGAGGAGCTACGCTTTCGTGAGGTTTTCACCTCCGCATGGGCTAGCGAATCGCTTCCGGGATACATCCGTACCTATGTCTTCGTGAGATTTTCATCTCCGCATGGCCATAGGGAAATGTGTCCCCCTGAACTGAACTTGGTCCATATGAGCCTATAATGGGTGAGGATCAAGGAATCTGCTGGTTCAGGTACCCTTCTCTCTAGAACCGAAACACATATAGTGCGCCTTAGGTGCCTACCCTTGGTAGTACGGAGGTGACCCTTAGTGACTACCCATGTAGGTGCTTGTTTACTTTCTTTGAATTATACCTGTTATATGTGATACTGACCCCTTCTGTTTTGTCATCATTGCATGTCATCCAGCATTTAAAGGTATCGATTCACGGTTCTATTTCTAAGTTAGAAGGTTTTGTAATGGGGAATGAATATCTTGATAAAGTGGAAGACAACGCTAACATACGGACATGGTCAGAGAAAGCCCAGTTAGAAAAAGGAGATAGTATTGCCGAAGGGTATACGTCGGAGCTGTGGGACTTTACTCGAATCAGTTCGGCACAGAACGAGCTTCAGGAATTGAGGGATATTTGGAACCAATGGGATGATGAAGCTAAACAGCTGTTCTATCAAAATTACGGAGATCTGCCCTATTTGCTAGACATTAAAGTGGATAAGCATCTGTTTCAGGCTATGGTACAGTTTTGGAACCCCGCTTATAGCTGCTTTACACTCGGTGAGGTAGACTTAGTACCCACTTTGGAAGAATATACCGTCCTACTCCGCTGTCCAAGAATCCAAGACAACAAAGCTTATGTTAGGGCTGTAAACCTCCCAACTTTCGTGAAGAAATTAATGACTATTACGGGAATGAGTGAGCAATGGGCCGTATCTCGAATCCAACAAAAAGGTGATAGCAAATGCATTCCGTGGGCAAGCCTAAGGGATTTGATAGTGACGCACCCCGACACGAAGAGGAAAGTGGATCTCTTGGCCTTAAGTATTTATGGATTGGTGATTTTCCCGAAGGCTATGGGACACATAGACGAGGCGGTCACTGATTTATTTGATCGACTCAGCAAGCAAGTCACACCTGTGCCGGCAATTCTAGCTGAAACCTTTCGTTCATTGAGTGCGTGTAGGAGAGCGGGTGAAGGCAGATTTATCGGTTGTGCCCAGTTGTTGTTAGCTTGGTTTCACAGTCACTTCTGGAGGGTCGATAGGGGTCCCTGTCGAGTATTCTTTCAGGACTACTCTCCCTTGAAAGAAGCAGCAACTACCTCAAGGAGAGACGACATCACAGAAGAAAGATGGATAGAGATACTGCGAAATCTCCGAGAAGAAGATGTTGTATGGAAAGCTCATTGGATAGCTCCTAAAGAAATCATTTATCGTTGCGGAACTTTTGATTGGGTACCTCTTCCTGGAATTTGGGGAGTTGTCGGCTATACGCCATTGCTCGTTTTGAGGCAATACAAAGCGGAGCAGTTCATACCGGCAACACGAGGTCTGGCCCAAAGTGAATTCTCATACAAAGGTGATAATTATAAAAAGAAGATACGAGAGATTTCTGATGCCTGGAAAAGGATTTGCTGCATGAAGGTTTTGACCGATGGCCCGACGACGACCCCTGAGTACAAGGACTGGTTTAGCAAGAGGGCCAATGACAACATTCCAAGGCCAAGCTGGGAGACTGCCCGATCAATGGAGGAAAGCTTACGGGTGATTCCTTCAGAATTAGACCTCGTAAAGTTAGAGTTTGAGAGGAAGAGTCTGGAGCTCGCCAAGAGGATAGAGAAGTTAGAAGAAGAAAAGATGTATCTGAGCTTAGATGTTGACGTCCAGAAGACTGAGGTTGAAAAGGTAAAGAAAGAAAAAAGGAAAATAGAAGAAGATCGAGATGACCTGAAAGAACGATACAAGATAATGCAACTGTCAAAGAGGAGAGCCGGATTGGGAAAGACTTCTGAACAATGGCAACTAGAGGTTCGAGAAGAAAAATCCAAAGCCGACCGTTGGGAGAAGAAGTTCCAGGAAATGCGAACACAGAATCAAGCCCTGGAAAAGAACTTAGTAGAGAATCAGAAAGAGAATCAAGGACTGAAAGCTAAGGTAGCTGAACTCGGACGGTCCCTTCATCTTCATCGAAGTCGTAACTCTGCAGCCGAGTTAAAGGCAAGTCAAGACAAGATTGAGGAAATGAAACATCAGATCGAGGGGCTAGAGACGGCATTACAGGACTGTGGACTTCAGATTGAGCAGCTCGAAGCGCGAGAGGAGCACCGGAAGGGAGAGCTTTGCCATTTCCAAAATCAAGTCAGAGATAGAGATTACCTTATGGGGGAGGCCGTTGTCCAGATTCGAGAAGTCGCCGACCATCTGCAGGACCTGGCAGTGCAAGCTGATGTGTTAGGTGTCAGATACGAGCAAGAATCAAACCGAGGTCGAGAATTGGCCGCGTTGCTTAGGAAAATTAAGACTCTAGGCTTAAAGGCAAAGGCATATCTGTAATCAGCTTGTTGTAAAAACTTTTGTTCCTGTTATCTAAAAGGGTTGAAACTCTGGACCTAACGATGAAAGTGTCTGTAATCCGTTTTGTGTAAGGATTTTTGTTCCTTAAACAACGTTTTCTAAATTGAAACTGAATCGGGATCGATATCTTTTGCATTCATGCATTCGCATTGCATCACATCACATGCATTTAAACCGAAAAAACCCTGATTAGTGAAAGTTATTACAGAGAAGAAAAGAATCTGGAAACTCCACATCCCTACGGTACACATGCTAAAGCCAAGAATATGGATCAAAGATTCGAGCAACTCCAAAAGGAAATGCAGGAGCAATTGCAAGAACAATTGGTAAAAATGCAAAACGATATGCGTGAACAGATGATGGAAGCTCAGAGAAGCATGGTGGCTGAAATGGCCCAGCTGCTGAAAGGAGCAATGGATAAGGGAAAGGCCCCTATGGCTACCACCGCGGAAGATAATGAAGATTATCCGCCAGGTTTCACACCACCCCGCACTCAAACGCAAACGGAGGCTCCCCTGCGAAGGCCGTCTGTCACCGTTAGGCCTCAACAGGGGCAAATTGATATTGGGATGCCTGTGAACTTAGAAGACGGTTCGGGGTCTAACCCGTTGGATAATCCCATCAACTCACTCACCCCTGATTTGGACTTGGCTGAGAAGGAAAGGGAAAGGATTGAATCCTCAAGACAATTGGAGGAGCGCTGCAGGTGGCTGGAAGAAAAGTTTAGAGCTTTAGAAGGTGCTGATGGGCGACAAGGGATGGACGCCAAAGAATTTAGTTTGGTCCCAGACTTAGTCCTCCCCCATAAATTTAAAATGCCAGAGTTTGAAAAATACAATGGGACTAGCTGTCCCGAAGCCCACCTCACTATGTTCTGTAGGCGAATGACAGGGTACGTAAACAATGATCAACTGCTAATTCATTGTTTCCAAGACAGTCTAGTCGGGGCCGCGGCTAAATGGTATAATCAACTGAGTCGCGATAGGATTGGCTCCTGGAGAGACCTAGCACACGCCTTCATGCAACAGTATAGCCATGTGGCCGATTTGACGCCCGATCGAATCACTCTACAGAACATGGAAAAGAAGCATAACGAAAGCTTCCGACAATACGCACAGAGGTGGAGAGAGGTTGCCATGCAAGTTCAACCACCGCTACTAGAGAAGGAAACTACCATGCTATTCATAAATACCTTAAAAGCCCCATTCCTTACTCACATGATCGGAAGTACCACTAAAAGCTTTGCGGACATGGTTATGGCGGGGGAAATGATTGAAAACGCCATCAGAGGTGGTAAAATAGAGGGAGAAACCGCCAAAAGGCCAGCACCAAGAAGGAAGGACAACGAAGTAAACAACGCGAGTAGTTACAACTCGAAGGCAATTACGGTCAGCCAACCGAGAGCGGCTACAGGTGGGCAACAAGGGTCCCAAAAGCAGGAATCTAGTTCGAGACAGAATACTGAAAAGATCCAGTTCACGCCCATTCCGGTGACATATGGGGAGCTCTATCAGAGTTTGTATAATGCCCACGCAATAGCTCCCTATCACTTGAAACCTTTGCAGCCCACATATCCCAAGTGGTATGATGCTAATGCCAAGTGTGATTACCATGCTGGAGTACAGGGACATTCGATCGAAAATTGCGTTAGTTTCAAAAAGGCCGTGGAAAGGCTTATTAAAATAGGAGTCGTGAAATTTGACGATGCCCCCAGTACGGAAAACCCGCTGCCAAACCACGGCAATCAAGGGGTGAACGCGATCGGGGAAATCGATGCAAGAAGGGAAAAAAGGACATCGTTGAAGTAAGGACACCACTGAAGGTCATTTGGAGAGAAATGATGAAAAGAGGAATGTTGATCTCCAAAGAGAAAGATGAAAAAGCGAGGGACTATTGTGAGTTCCACCGAGAATAAGGCCACGAGATTCAGGAATGTGGCGAGTTTAAGGCTCTGGTACAAAACCTCATGGATAACAAGGAGCTAGAATTTTACGAAGGTAGCTTGAATGAGACGGACGTATACGTATTAGAAGGAACTCCGACAAGTCAAGGGGCCAACCGGCCGAGAATCATCATCTCTCTACCGAAAAATAATGAGGTTGAGACATCGATAACACCAAAAGTCATTATCCGCAAGCCTATTTCCTTCCCATATACGGACAGCAAAAGGGTACCCTGGAATTACGGCTGCAACATAACGACGCCAAAAGAAGAGGAAATAGCTAACGCTTCCAAGGAAACCCAAGCTGAAGGTTCTTACACACGCAATGGAAAGCGTTATGACGCGGGAGGCATCAGGGTCGCACCCACGAAAGCAAAAGCCCTAGACCCGGAGAAAGAGCAGGATGCTGAAACACTCATTAATGAATCAGTAAAGGAGGAGGAGGCTAAAGACTTTCTGAAATTCTTAAAACATAGTGAGTATAGCGTGGTTGAACAGTTACGTAAGCAACCAGCTCGCATATCAGTGTTAGCATTGCTCTTAAGTTCAGAAGTGCATCGTGAGGCATTGATGAAAGTGCTTAATAAGACTTATGTTACTAAAGACATATCCGTCAATAAGTTGGATCGTCTTGTTAGTAACATAAGTGCTGACAATTTCATCTACTTCAATGATGATGAAATCCCACCAGGGGGCATGGGATCAACTAAAGCCCTACACATCACCACTCGCTGCAAAGGGTATACGTTGCCAAGTGTGCTTATCGACAATGGGTCAGCCCTGAATGTCTTACCACTGTCCACGTTAAATAGACTGCCAATAGACAGTTCTCACATGAAAACATGCCACAATATAGTGAGAGCATTTGATGGCACGGAGAGGAAGGTTATGGGAAGGATTGAGATCCCTTTAATGATCGGGCCGAACACATATGAAGTGGATTTTCTGGTTATGGACATTAAGCCTTATTATAATTGCTTGTTGGGGAGGCCCTGGATACATTCAGCAGGAGCGGTGCCTTCCTCTTTACATCAGAAATTGAAATTAGTGACTGACGGACGACTGGTGACCGTAAACGCGGAGGAAGACATCATAGCAACAGTCACCAGTAACGCACCTTATGTGGAGGCAGATGAAAAGTCTATTGAGTGTTCTTTCCGCTCCTTGGAATTTGTCAATGCAACCTTTATTTCGGAAGGAAATAAGGTGCCATTACCCAAGATATCCAAAACTACCAGAATGGGCTTGCGGATGACAGTGGGAAAAGGAGCTTTGCCCGGAAAAGGTTTAGGCCGATACCTCCAAGGTGGGATTCGAGTCCCTGAATTAAGCGAGAAAAGAGACCGTTTTGGCCTAGGTTTTAGGCCAGACCACAGACAGAGAAAGAAGGAGATAGAAAAGCGTCAAGAAAGAAGGAAAGCGCGTCTGAACGGAAGAGAATTTGAGTGGGAACCGATGACATTCCCTCACATATCCCATACTTTTGTGTCAGGAGGGATAATTTACCCCGAGGTGGGGTCGCTCGAGGAAGGAAGCTATCACATCAACGCCATACACGATAAAGAGACTGAGCAAAAGAATTTGGAAGACATTCGTTCTTACGAACCGGGGAGCTCTTTAAACAATTGGACTGCTGAAGAACTTCCTGTAACCTTTAAGAACTTTACAGAGTAATTTTCCAGAACACTCTTGTTGCTCTAAAGCCTAGGAGTAATAAGATTTCGTTTGTGAAATAGGCTTATGTTCGGATATTTTGGTTTCAATAAAGAACACTTTTGTCAAATCGAGCAAACTTCTTTCATTCTTCTATAAACATTCTTTTGACCTTCTAATTTCATTCTTTTTAACTCATTCATAACATAAAAAATAATCATTCTTAAATTCATTCATTCTTTGCACATTCCCTCATACCCCGCAGGTCCCTAGATATCAATGATATGAGTGACGATACTGCAGACCCTGAAGTCTCCTTTGAGCAAGACTTGTGTTCAGAGGAACCTCAGGATTTTGAAGATGACAGGGATTGTGATGTATCTCCAGATCTATTGAGAATGGTGAAGCAAGAAGAAAAGCAAATTCTGCCCCACGAGAAAGAGGCAACGGAGAACATAACGTTGGAAGAAGGGAAGGAGGTGAAGATAGGGACGCACATTATCAAGGAAACAAGGCAAGATCTTGTCGAGCTACTGAGGGAATTTAAAGATGTGTTTGCATGGTCATATCAGGACATGCCGGGGCTGAATACAAATATCGTGGTGCATCGTCTTCCTATAAAACAAGATTGCAAACCAATCCAGCAAAAATTACGACGAATGAGGCCTGACGTCGTGCTGAAGATCAAAGAGGAAGTCAAAAAGCAGTTTGATGCTGGATTCCTGCAAGAGGTCAAGTACTCAGAATGGGTAGCTAACATTGTGCCTGTTCCTAAGAAAGATGGGAAGGTCCGAATGTGCGTCGATTACAGAGATTTGAACAAAGCTAGCCTAAAAGACAACTTTCCCTTGCCACACATTGACACCCTGGTGGATAATACAGCAGGTTATTCATTGTTTTCCTTCATGGACGGCTTCTCGGGGTACAACCAAATAAAGATGCATCCTGAGGACATGGATAAGACCACTTTCATAACATTGTGGGGCACCTTTTGCTACAAGGTAATGCCATTCGGCCTAAAGAACGCAGGTGCGACATACCAAAGGGCCATGGTGACTTTATTCCACGATATGATGCACAAGGAAATCGAGGTGTACGTAGACGACATGATTGCCAAATCTCGAACCGAAAAAGAACACATCGAAGCCTTGAGGAAATTATTTTTGAGATTGAGGAAGTTTCAGTTGAAACTCAATCCAGCGAAGTGTACCTTTGGAGTCAGGTCAGGGAAACTATTGGGCTTTGTAGTCAGTGAAAAAGGAATAGAGGTTGACTCAGACAAAGTCAGGGCCATACAAGAGCTACCGCCACCGCATACTCAGAAGGAAGTGCGAGGTTTTCTTGGAAGGTTGAATTACATTGCTCGGTTCATTTCACAATTGACCGAGAAATGTGATCCCATATTTCGCCTTCTTAGGAAACACAACCAGGGTACCTGGGATGAAGAATGTCAGAATGCCTTTGATAAGGTCAAGCAATATTTGTCAAACGCTCCAGTACTATCTCCACCTAGTCCAGATAGACCGCTGATACTGTACTTGTCGGTGTTCAGCAACTCTATGGGATGTGTACTAGGTCAACATGACGAGTCAGGAAGGAAGGAGAGGGCGATATATTACCTCAGTAAGAAATTTACTGATTGTGAAATGAGATACCCACCGATCGAGAAGTTGTGTTGTGCCTTGATTTGGACGACCCGAAGGTTGAGGCAATATATGTTGTATCACACAACGTGGCTAATTTCGAAAATGGATCCATTAAAGTACATGATGGAGTCCGCAGCCCTAAATGGGAGAATGGCAAGATGGCAGATACTACTTTCTGAGTTTGATATAGTCTATGTGAGTCAAAAGGCCATAAAAGGAAGTGCGATAGCGGAATTTCTGGCCAGTAGGGCTCTGGAAGAGTACGAACCATTGAGCTTTGATTTTCCTAACGAGGAGTTGATGTACGTAGCAATTACCGAGAGGTGTCCATGGAAAATGAACTTTGACGGAGCATCTAACGCAGTAGGAAATGGAATAGGGGCAGTCTTAATATCCCCGGATGGAGATCATTATCCGTTCACATGCAAATTAGACTTTGACTGCACAAACAATATGGCAGAGTATGAAGCATGCATCATGGGAATTCGAGCTGCCGTAGAACGGAAGATTAGAACATTGGAAGTGTACGGAGATTCAGCATTGGTGATCTACCAGCTCAAAGGAGAATGGGAGACAAGAGACCCAAAATTGATCAATTACCGGAGAGTAGTTCTAGGTCTACTTGAGGAATTTGATGACATCACTTTCAATTATCTCCCACGAGATGAAAATCAAATGGCCGACGCTTTGGCAACCTTGGAATCCATGATTAAAGCAAACAAAGAAGAGGATATGAAGCCTATTCAAATGAGCATTTTTGAAGCTCCAGCTTACTGTTGTAACGTTGAGGGTCAAGAAAGGGATGAACACCCTTGGTATCAAGACATATTACGATACGTGAAGAATCGGGAATACCCTGAACAGGCGACAGAGAATGAGAAAAGAACCTTGAGAAGGTTAGTTTGCGACTATGTACTGGATGGGGATATCCTATACAAAAGAAGAAAAGATCAGGTACTTTTGAGATGTGTCGACGCTGTGGAAGCTAAGCAAATCTTGGAAGAAGTACATGAGGGCGTCTGTGGAACACACGCTAATGGCTTCACGATGGCAAGACAAATCATGAGATTTGGATACTATTGGTCTACCATGGAGGGAGATTGTATCAGCTATGCCAAGAAATGTCATAAATGCCAGATCTATGGGGATAAGATTCATGTACCGCCTTCACCTCTGCACGTTATGACTTCTCCATGGCCCTTTTCCATGTGGGGCATGGATGTAATTGGCCCCATCTCGCCAAAAGCTTCAAACGGGCATCGCTTCATCTTCGTGGTCATCGATTACTTCACGAAATGGGTGGAGGCTGCGTCATATGCTAACGTCACCAAGTCGGCAGTGAGTCGATTTTTGAAGAAGGAAATCATCTGTCGATATGGAATGCCTGAGAGAATCATATCAGACAATGCATCGAACTTGAATAACAGCACGATAGCAGAAGTCTGCAGCCAGTTCAAGATTAAACATCATAATTCATCTCCTTACCGCCCAAAGATGAACGGGGCAGTGGAAGCGGCCAACAAAAACATCAAAAAGATAGTTGGAAAGATGACTGAGACTTACCGAGATTGGCACGAGAAACTGCCGTTTGCACTATTTGCCTATCGAACATCTGTTAGAACCTCTACTCGGGCAACTCCATTCTCGCTAGTTTACGGGATGGAGGCAGTGTTACCCATCGAAGTGGAAATACCTTCCCTTCGAATCTTGTCAGAAATAAAGTTAGATGAGGCAGAATGGATTCAATCACGATACGATCAACTGAACCTGATTGAAGAGAAAAGGCTAAAGGCGATTCGTCACGGTCAAATGTATCAGACGCGAATGATGCGGGCTTACGATAAAAAGGTCCGTCCAAGAGAATTTTACAAGGGAGACCTTGTACTGAAGAAGATCCTGCCCATACAAAAGGACTTCAGAGGAAAGTGGATGCCAAATTGGGAAGGGCCGTATGTTGTGAAAAAGGCTTTCTCTGGTGGTGCGTTGATTCTGGCAGAAATGGATGGGAAAAGTTTACCCAATCCAGTGAATTCGGACTCAGTCAAGAAGTATTTTGTCTAAAAGAAGGGAAGTCAAGGTGAAAACCCGCAAAGGGCGCTTTGAGACTTCTATCCCAAAAAAAAAAAAAAAAAGAGAATGGAGAAGCCAAGGTGAAAACCCGCAAAGGGCACCTTGAGACTAAAGGGGCTTTGAGTCGAAAACCCGAAAGGGCGGCTCAAATTTCGGACGACACGTATCTCGCTATACTTGACCTGACAAGAACTGGAGTGCATTACATACTGGAGCATCAGCAAAATATTGTGGATCTTCTAGAACACATGTCAAACCTAGAGTAGTCTTCATGGAGTTTGTATACGGAAGCTCAAACCGCGATATCTAGGGCATCTGACTTTTTGTCCCGTTCACTATCTTCTGATCTTCTCAAAGATATGTTGCCAGATCAATTTCCTTTGTATCTTTAATGACTTTGTTCCAATCTAACTATCCTCAAGGTTTTTTGCCTTTCACTATTCATAAAATGTGTTACATTGAAATAACGATTGATGAACTGAAAATATCTTTACAAACGAAGTTCTGCATATTACTCTGTAAAAACTCCTAATAATGCAAGAAACTAAAACAGAACGATTGTTTAAAGAACCCCCGTGTGTAAAGGTTGAGAATACCCAAAGAAAACCCTCTTTTCAGTTCAAGTGATGATTAGAAAATTTAAACAATTCGATCCTAGGAAAGGATCATTTTCGGCAGGTCATCATAGAACCAATTTGATTTGGGGTATACAAGCAGAGTGTAAATGACACCTCGAATGAAACTTGGATGAATGAATAGTGATAGTCGAAATAGGATTACTCTCATAGCATTTTTGCATCATAGTACGCACAATTAGGAAGCATTTGACTTATTTCGATCATGGCATCCTAATCATTTGCATAAGCATAAACCTCAGGAAATCGATTCTACAGATAGATTCCCCAGTGGACAATGTAGCGAGATTGACGGAAACAGCAAGTTCCAACAGATCTTAACCCCCTAAGCAGTAGGGTAACAGATCAAATTTTGGCGAATCTTACCTCCATACAGCAGTGATGGATCAGATTTCAGCCATTCGCCTTAACTCCCTAAGCAGTAGGGTAACAGGCAAAACAGAACAGATCTTATCTTCGCTGACCAGGAGCGGAGCAGACCGCGTTCCAACAGATCTTAACCCCCTAAGCAGTAGGGTAACAGGTCAAATTTTGGCGAATCTTACCTCCATACAGCAGTGATGGATCAGATTTCAGCCATTCGCCTTAACTCCCTAAGCAGTAGGGTAACAGGCAAAACAAAGCAGATCTTATCTTCGCTGAGCAGGAGCGGAGCAGATCGCATTCTATCAGATCTTAACTCCCTAAGCAGTAGGGTAACAGATCGGATTTTGGCGGATCTCATCTCCATACAGCAGCGTTGGAGCAGATTTTAGCCACTTGCCTTAACTCCCTAAACAGTGGGATAATAGGCAAAACATAGCAGATCTTATCTTCGCTGAGCAGGAGCGGAGCAGATCGCATTCTATCAGATCTTAACTCCCTAAGCAGTAGGGTAACAGATCGGATTTTGGCGGATCTCATCTCCATACAGCAGCGTTGGAGCAGATTTTAGCCACTTGCCTTAACTCCCTAAACAGTGGGATAATAGGCAAAACATAGCAGATCTTATCTTCGCTGAGCAGGAACGGAGCAGATCACATTCTAGCAGATCTTAACCCCCTAAGCAGCAGGGTAACAGATCAAGTTTTGGCAGATCTCATCTCTCTGTACTGGCAGATAGCAGATCAGAAGAGCAGATTTAACAATCTTTGTATTGTTTAGCAGAAAAAGATTGAGGTTACAAATCTCGTCTCTTTGAATTATTACATCTTTGAAGATGCAAACAGATTGAAGCCACAAGGTATACCTTTGAAGTTGCAGTGAATTGAGCCAAAGCTACAAGAAGCAGTGGACTTGAGGGTGACTACCCAAACAAGTAGCGCACCAAAACAAATCAAGGCCCAACAAGACCGGGCAAATTTGGTCTATCTCAGTCTTTGCTCTGTTCTCGTTACACGACAACGAGCAAAGAGGGGCAGCTGTCATGACCCAATTTGGCCCGGGCTTAGACCCGTTACAAATGGCCCAAATTGATACTCACCTAACCCGTGAAAACAGACCCAAAATTAACCCCAAAAGCCTAGTTACCAGCAAACCCGTTACAACAGACCCCAACCAAACCCTAATCGACCTAACCCCAGACCCACTTGCACCCCTGGCCTCTAGCTTCTGACAATTCCTGCCTCCACCGCCCATTGCCACTGTAGCACCGCCCAAAGTACCTGCAACGCATTCAAAGAGACATGACAGAAACAATAGAATAGGAAAGCAATTTGTAAAAATTCGGCTATATAAGCCGAATGAAAATGCATTGTAAGGGGCCTTTTTTTTTTTTTGAAAAATAAATACAAACAGAAATCTCAAAGAAGTAGTAATATTAGCATTAAGCAACGAAGGGAAACCCCCGATCAGAAACTAAATCCCGGAAGAAAAAAACCCTAAAACGGCGAAGGTAAAATTCATTTCACGATTCTGTTTTTATTGATTTTTATATATATGTATGCCTAAACATTTTAGTAAAAATAACGAATAATAATATAAAAAAAAGCAAAAAAAAAAGGAGAGATTTTACCTTTTCCGGCCACCGTGTACGGTGGCCGGCACCGGCGCCGTTGAACGGCCGACGGTGGACCGGCGACCGGTCCGATGATCGGACCCTCGCCCGGGCACCCCCCTTTCTTCCCCTCTCCCTCTTCTCTCCTTCCCCTCTTTCTTTTTTTTTTCCCTTTTTTTTTTCTTTGGCCCCGTACAAATGATTTAAAACAAAAAAATTTACCTTTTATACCTGAACTCGGCCCGACCCGATCCGACCCGGACCCGCTTCAGGGTCCGCGTGTTTTTCAGCCGGAAGGGCTATTTGCGCACTTAGCCCTTCCGCTTTTTCAAGGCTTTGCAATCAGGTTTTCGGTCTTTTAAATTGGCCCAATAATTTTCCCAGTTTTTCGATTTGGTCCCCCCATACTACGCTGCGTTTTAAACATGCGGAAAAATTTCCCTTTTGGCCCCTATCATTTTAACCCGTATTCGAATAAGTCATTCTCACCTGCTTATGTTTTCGAATTCGCCCCAGAACTTCTCCTTTTATTTTAATCCAATCCTATCCGTATTTTCCTATGGTTTTAAATACTACATATATTATATGTTTTGTATACTGTTTTTAAAATTATATATATCACGTATACGGTGGTATATTCTAAATCGTATATGTCCATATTTTTATGATTGTTTTGTATGTATTTATATTACCACTATTACTAATATGATTATTGTGTATATTCTATGTGTATTAGGGACCCTTTTTACGTATCTACATGTATGCATATATTCTAATATTTTAACCATGTGTCATTTTCATTATTACATAAGTATATTTTCTAAATATTTTATATATTCCGTATATGGTAGGTTCATATCTTTTAATGTTCCATTATATATACATATTTTATATTATTGTTACAATATTATACATATGTTACATATAATATATTAATATAGGTACGTGCTTTAACATTTTATTATATATATTTTATTATACTATTGTTTATGATATTACACATATTTTATGTATATAATATATTTATACATATATATATGCATGTGTTTTAAATGTTTTAGTATATATTTATATTATTCAAGACATTATACATTTGTAATACTAGTATATATGTACATTTTTGCATGTTATATATATTCGATATTATACTGTTTATACATTTCCCGTATACGTACTATCTTAGACGTGCCATACTAAAATATTATCATCATCACTAATATACTACGGTCACTATATTTTACATTTTATTATTTGCATGTTATATATATATGTATATATATATATATATATGTATAAAGTTACATGTTTATTATTAATAATTATTTCTACATTACTATTATTTTAAAACACATGCCCTATATTTTCGATACTATCACGAACGCATACGACTTCAACACATTTCACAAATCCTCCATGTGCCGCTTTTTAAGCCCAATCACGTTATTATCCAAAGGTTTCAAAAACGAGGTAACATTTTTTGTATTTAGAGATTCGAGAAATAGTGCCCTAACGTGCTGGGTTGCGATTCCTCGTCCGCCTAAATACTTAAAATGCCCTTCTAAACAAAGTTTTGCAACTCGTGAGATGTCTCTAGTTTCAAAGAATTCACAAATCTCGTGTCCAATCGTGCTGGATGTGATATTCGTATTCTTCCGAGACGAAAGAATCTCGAATTTTCTACTCAAGTTATTCCAGTTTCTAAAAAGAATCCTATTTTTAAATCTTCCCAAATTCCGACTTAAGACAGAAAATTGCTCAATTTGGTACCAATTTTGGACGTCGCGGGGGCGCTAATCCTTCCCCGCGCGTAACCGACTCCCGAATCCATTCTCTAATTTTTCGTAGACCAAAGAGTTTTATAAGGTGATCCAATCACACCTAAAAAGATTGGTGGCGACTCCCCATTTTCCTTTTTTAAGTCGACACCCGTTTTTCCTTTTCAAAAAATGGTTTCGACAGTATATATTGGAGCTTGTTTAAATTTAAGTTGTACAAACACAGGTAGTGTATCTAATTACCCTACAAATCTCATACCTACTTCCAAGATTCAAATTGAAATAAATAAATTATAACCTTAAAACAAGACATTCCTTCTTTATGGAACATCTGTTAATTACTTAGAAACTCAAGTTGGTTTTGCATAAATTAATTTATATTATAATTTTTTATAATCAAATTTTCAACTTCTGATGTGATTTTAGTTTCGAATTATATGAGATCGGATCAATTTTTAGATTCATATAAATTCGAGTTTAGAAAGATATTACGGATTTAAATAAAATATTTTAATTAGAAGTAAATAATATAAAAACAGTAGATATTGTGCATACTGTTACCAAGATTCATTTAGCCCACCACCAATTTTATAAACATTCGTTTAAGACCACTTTCACTTTTCACGTGCAATGGACGGACCCTCTTGACTCTTCCAATAATATATTTTTTGATAGGAGTATAATAATATTATAATAAAATAAAGGGTAAACTATAGTAAAGGTTATTCAATTATGGATGAAAAGTTATTAAATAGTTACTTAATTATGATTTTTTTGTTATCAAATTATTTAATTTTGTTTTTTTATCATCAAACACCCAATATTTAAAATAATCAGATGACTAAAAAATAAAATTAAATAGTTAAATAATTAGTTTATAACTTTTAAAAAATATTATTTAAAATTTTTTATAATTAAATAACCAAAACATTTTGGTCACTACTAATATAATTTATACTAACTTATATATATAAGATTGCTGCATGCGTTGCGTAATAAACTAAGCTACAATAAAACATTAAAATAATAATTTTATTATTATTATTATTATTATTATTATTATTATTATTTCCTTCTATCCTTTTCAATAGTTTTTAGAATTTTAACCACGAATAAAAACAAACTCACGTGCATGCACATAAATTTCTATGCAGTTGCTGTTATTCTTTTTTTTTTTTTCTCGAAAATAATTATTTTAGTTCCACTCTTCAAAATAAAGAATGCATGGATTTATTAGACATTTATTTTTTGAAATAAATAATTTTCTCAGTTTTTAAATTTATTTATTGCATTTCTACTTTTGTTTCATTAATTTGCTTGACATTAATATGTTGAGGGTCTAGGAGCTAAATTGTATTGTCTTCTCTGCTAAAAAAAATGTATAAATTAGTTTATATATATTAGATTAAAGAGTAAATTGATCATATCTATTAAAAGTTAGTATTGTTGATAGATTAACAATCAGGTAATGACACTTGGTGTGCCACGTGTACGTCAAATTGATGTATAGAAATTAATTTTTAACAGTAGAAATAGTAACAAAAGGACCGATTTGCTCTTTAATCTAATGTATAATGACTAATTTGTCCATTTGTTGAGTAGAGGGAACAAAATGTAATTTAGTTTCTAGTATAGGGGCCTCCATGATACTTTTACCTTTTTTACAGTTTTTTATTACAACTATTTGTTTTTGTTTTTATTAATAATTATCAATATTTAAAAAAAATAGTAATGGGGTAATTTTAAAATTATATATGACTTTTGATTTAATGTTTAATTTTATACAATAAATTTGATTTTGTGCAATTTTATAAATTATAAAATATCAATTTGATTAAATTCTTACAAACTATTAACACCAATTATTGATATGACATAATTTTATGTTTATATATTAAATATACAAATAATTATATTTATTCAATATAAAAATAAATTGACGTATTTATTTTTTAAAATACGTATAATTAAATCAAAATTAAATTTTCATGTATATAACTATATCAAATCAAAATTCATGTATGTCAAATTACACATTGATTCAAAATTAATGTATAATTTTGATATTTATCCCAATAATAGTTAATTAACATCTCAATTAGTTATCAATTGATATTAGTTATAAACCTTAATTATTAGTTATCCAATAATGTCCTTGCACATTATTTTGTCCTTTTGCAACTACACAGATTTATGTTATAATTAAGGTAAATGATTATGAAATTAGACTCTTCTAATTGTCTTCCACGCGTGATTAAATTACTTTTACAAAGCATTATTTTATATTTATTTTAGAAAAGCATGGAAAGCCAAATTGCATGCAGGCTTGATTTATATGTCGGTAAAACGACTAGCGACAAAAAATATATTATTGTCAATCATTAATACTTAGCCGAAAAGACTCTTGATAATTGTTTAAAAAGATTTAATTACGTAATGTTGAAGGGTTAAAAATAAAAGGATAAAGTTCACTTAATTATTTTTTTTCTTTTTCATCGTCTTATTTTGAAAAGTTACAAAATGATCCTCTAATTATTAGTATTTTTTTTAGTTATCCAACTAAGAAAAGTTACAAAAAGAATTACCCAACTATTTAGTTTTGTCTTTTTTGGTCATTAGTTGATTAATGTAAAAATGAAAATACCCCAAAATTAAAGATAGTTAGGTTACCAAAAAAGACAAAATGAAAAAGTTTAGTGACTATTTTGTAACTTTTCATAATTGATTGATAAAAAAAGAGATTCACTACTAGTTGGGTGGCAAAAATGGAAAAAAAAAACCCTAGTTGCTGACCATTAATGTAGTTTGCCCAAAATAAAATAAGAATTGGGCATAATGATTTTTTGGCTCTCTAACTTTATTAAAAAAATATATTTTAACTATCTATTTAATTTTCTGTCTCTTTTAGCCTTGAATTTATGGTGCTTGCTAAATCACCCCAAAATGAAAATGTTAATTTTGTTGATATGGTATACACGTAGATAATGTCACATCAACAGTTAATTAATTTTAAATTTTAAAAAATTATTTTATATAATTTTTATACATTTTTAAAAATATTTTTAAATTAAAAAATAATTAATTGTTGATGTAATTTGGAGTGATTGACAAATAACGCAAGTTTGAAAACAAAAAATGAGGAGAAATTATGAATCGTAGCTTTTATTTGTAAAGTATAAAACTTGAAAATACTACGTCGATCAACGCTACATCGAAGTCAAATTGTAGCTTTCTAAATTTCGTAATTATATTCTTATTTTTTAATTGTTTTTATTTTTTATACTATTTATTTTTTAGATGTTTTTAGAATTTATAAATATTGGGGATAAACTCGATTAAATAACGAACAAATAAAATATCAAAGAAATTGAAAATATCAAACACAAATAATTTACGTGAAAAACCTTCTGAAGAGGATAATAAACTACATATAAAGATTATTTTACTATAACGGGAAAAAACAAAGGGTACAAAGATGGAGACAAAACTAAACCCTGAAATCCGAAAAAAGAACCCTCAAAATGTAAACATAAAATTCTCTCAAAGCTTGTGAAAGCTAATACCTAAATATGTTATGAGTTATTTTTCTAGAGTGAAAAAGGGGTCTATTTATAGACTCTTGTAGGTCAAATAATATTAAAATAATTTACACGAATCAGAGTTTAAGTATGAAACTAAAATATAGAGTTTAACTGGGAGAAGAAAAATAAAAAAATACGAGACCACATTCTAATAATGCCACATTTCAATGAGTTTTTTTTAACGGCAGTGGACTAAACCGATTAACATGATGAATGAACTAGTGACCCAACAAACCTTCTGAAATATTACATAAAAGTCAAACTTTTGAAATTATTAAAAAAATGACCAAACATTTTTTAATGTGCTAAAATAAGAGTTTTTCTTTTCACACTTCATCCTATTTTATTGTATGAAATAGGTGATAACAACATGTTTAAAACAGAACACATCACAATTAAGTTAGATATTACTTGAAATGACAGAAGATAAAAATAAAATATGAATCAGTGATATGACATTTGAAAAATTATTATTTGAGCACCTTCTTAAATGTTCAACATTTATTGACTATTTTGAAAGGTTTAATCATTATGTGAGCAACTTTTAAAAGATTCAGCCCCAATTTCAGCATTTAATATAAAGTAAAATATAAAAACTTATTGAGGGGAGGTCAAACTCAAACCCTCAAATAATAGAAGTATAGTACTCAGGATGTCTATGGTTAGTTTTTTCCCCCCAAGTTTTATCCCCTATCTCATAGGAGAGCCTAATCTGGTTAATAGAGTTTAGGAAACGCATAGCCACCAAGGACATGGGTTTAAATCTCAAATGATACAATAGAGGGACCAGAACCATAATTTAACCAAAAGACAAAACTTATAGGAAAATGAGGCAAAAAGGTGGGTGGAGGAGAGAGGGCAGAGGGGCAAGAGGTGAGAAACCCACGAAGCATTGTCGGAGAAACGGCCGACCCAACACTCGTTAGTGGGAAACAATACATCTGTCAGTTCCATTTCATTACAATATACCCACCAACAATATCACCAATCAATTTTATTTTATTAATTTTAATTTTAATTTAATATTATAAGGAGGTGATAAAGACAACACTTACGTTGCTTTTTTCCTTTTCATTTTCTTGTCCTAAATTTGTAGTGCTTTGTTTTCTTTCTCTTCTTTTATGATACTATTATCATAATGTCTCTTATTAATATATATATTATATACTTCCTAACTTCTTTTTTCTTGTTTTCCCACTAACTTTTCATTTAATTCATTAATCATCGTTATAAAATCTTAGACATTTGTGTGTTATATCTTCCATTTAACGCCTCCTTTTTATTTTTTTATTATTAATTACTTAGCGGTAGATTTAGGGTTTAATTAAAATTTTGAAAGTTTTACTGGGAAATTTTAAAATTTTTGAAAAGCATAACCGACATTTTTAGGATTTTAATTTTTTTTGATAGTCTAATTAAAAATTTTAAAATATTATAACGATATAATTACAATTTTTAAAAATTTAAGGGACCAAAGTACCTCTAAGGCTCAACGATGGCTTGAATCTTCAAAAATAGAAATTCAACACTCTTCTTTTTACAAACCCATGTTATTGAATCTCGACTCAGTAGACCACAACTTATTTTTTTATTTTTTTATTGAAAAATTAAATTAAATAGGTTTCAATATTTATTGTTAAACACATTTAAAAAAATTGAAATAATATTTTTTAAAAATTTTTTTTAATGAAATGAACTTTTTCAAACAAGCACTTAGCTTCTATTTCATTTCCTTATGTTTATATTTTCATTTAACATATAGGAGAATATTCGGTTTTTTCGGTCATTTTTTAAATTAAATCAACTTAATCGACCATCGTCTATAAAGATTGACTTGAACAAATTAGAATTTAAAAACCGACGTAATCAAACCAGCTTTAGATTAATTTATTAACCGGATTAACCGACTTCTTTTATTGAACTTGAATAATATATATTTATTTTGTAAATTACAAATATAATTTAAATAATTTTTTTTCAAATGATTCGATTTAAAAATTTAAAAACCAATAATCAATCGGATTAGCCAACCGAACCAAACTTATAACCTAAAAATCACCCAAACTAAAATTAATTGGGTCAATTTAGTTAATTTTGTCGATTTTAATCGAAAATTACTTTTCTCTAATTCCACATGTTAAATATGAGACGTTAATTTAACGGTAGAATTGAAGTTTTGAGTATATATGTTGTGTATAAATATATTTGGATTATTGAGTATTCAACCCAAAAAGATAAAAAAGGATAAGGAAACTTTAGGGTGTTTGTCAAAATTTTGGGCGGGAATCATGAAAAAGCAACTTAATTTATTCAAAACAACATCACCAATTTTCTCTAAAATATATTTTTATGAGATAAATTAGATTAATTAATTGACTAAATGGGGTTCAATTTATTATATATACCACCATTTTTCATGGCTTTATTAACTTTTTATGCCAAATTTAACCTGAATTTGAGGTAAGGTTTGGCATTTGATGTGCTACACAATCATGCACCTATCATCACAAATGTGTAACTCATATATAATATAAATAAAAATAATACAAGTTGGTATGCAATTTTCAAAGGTATAAATGAGAAGCTGATCATACTCAGAAGTTATTTAAGTTTGATTAAAAAAAATTACAGAGTCGAGTTTGAGTTATTAAACAAGTCGAATTCGAGCACAGTAATACTTGGTTTGAACAATTCAAGAGCCTAATCGAACTTTTCTTTTTATTTTATAGTATAATTATATTTTTACCTTTATTATACTGGAAGATCTTACAAATAAATATGAACGAATTTAATTAAGTGTAAAAATCGATCAAAAAACTTAATTGAGCTCGAATTTAAATAACTCAATTATGTCTAGAATTAATATTTGATCGAATTCAAATTAATCTTGAATTTCAAATCAACTTGAATTTAAATTTATCAACAATAAAATGCGACTCCACTCAATAACAACCTAGTTGAAAAGATCTATTAACACAAAAATAAACATGGGTATATATATATATTATAAAATAATAGGCATGCAAAAGGTAAAGTAATGACCAAAGAATATTCATGATGCATACATAAGTTAATGTGAATCTTATATTTAAGATGCCAATCATATATCATGCCACCCAACAAAGAATATTCATTATATGATAAGTCAATTTGTGTTCATCAAAATACATACAATAACAGTAACAATTAATAGACATATATATATATATATATATATATATAATGTACATAAAATTTCACAATCCCCTGTCCTTTCCCATTCACATAATATTGTTAAGTTGCTAAGAGCCAAACTAGATATGACCCAAAAGTTGGTAACAATGGATGAGCTTATTCATATATATATTTCAACTCTAAAATCATTAAATAACTACTCTAAATGCTATATATCTTGTGTTGAGATAAAGTTGGCTTCCATGTAACCAAGCATTTGCTGTATATTTTCTTTTCTTTTTGTTGGAGAATTATTGTAAAAATGCCAAACACTTCATTATGAAAATGAAGAAAACGATTGTTTTTTTTCTTGCTTGTCAGAATTTGATGGGTGTCTTCCAATAACCACATGCATATTTATGTTAAAAGATTTCGTATTAGATGCCTTCCATTTTCACTTAAATCTTAATTTCATTCTTATATAATTCTATTAATTAATTTTTTTTAATCAAAGATGGGTTTTATATTGTGATGTCATGTGAGTAAGGATTTGGTAAAATATTTTGGTTAATGGGAGAATTTAAGGCAAAAATATCATAGTGATATTTTTTTTTTACATAATTCAGAAATAAAAAGCAGTATATTTTTCTACACTCGAATTTATATTGACAACAATTACCAATTAAATTAAAACTTAATCAGTAACCTACTTACAAATTCCTAATATGTTACGTAATGTATTTTTATATCTTATCAATAAATCATAAAATATAATGTATAGAGTAAAGATAAAGTTTGATGTGGTATCGTGGATCTCTGGATTGCTTTATATTAGAAAACAACAAGCATATAATAAAAAGTTAGGGCTGCAATTGGGTGGATAAGAATGTCAAAATTGTTGATTAAATTCTTTTGACAAGGGAGTCTTGGATTGTAGTGCCTAGAATTTAGGGTATTAATTTCATAAGCCCTACTAGACTACCTTATTAAACCAGAAATTAATTAGCTGTCAAATTTCATTATTAGTCCCCATACTGTGTAAGTTACAGATTTAGTAATTATACTCTAATCTGGTCAATTTAAGTCCTTGTATCTTTTGGATTTATTAAATTTAGTCCTTCTACTTTTCGAATTTTGAAATTCTAGTTATGAATCAAATGTTAGCAATTAAATCCATATGGCCAAATTATTCTATTAGTCTAGTATTATATGTAACATTGTAGATTTAGTCTACATTCTCCAATTTTGATAATTTTTATCGTTTATATTTTTTTCAAATTTTAAAATTTTAGTCTTGACGCAAAAGATAATCATTAAATTCATTAATTGTATTTTTTTTTGTGGGTACACAATATGTGAGTAAGTTGGCTTTGCATTACATATATGATAGTATGTTTGTTGCGTAAGATTTTAAAAATAGTAGAACTTAATGATTTTAATAACTACTTTCTGGTCAATACTAGAATTTTAAAATTCAAAAAGTACAAGAACTAAAAATGACTAAATTTAAATACATAGGCTAAACCCACAACTCATACATAATACGTAATGTTATTTTCATCTATTTATCATGTCCTCTTTTGGATGTTATTAATAATATACATTATGTAGTCATTCTATCTAATCGAAAATGTAGATGCATACTCGTATCATAATCAGGGGTTGATCGTAATGGAGGTTAAGGGGGCTTGGCCTCCCAAAATTTTTGAAAATTTTCATTTTCTTTTTAAAATTTATTGAAAATTTTAATTGGCCCTCCAATTTATGAAAATTTTTATCATGTCTTTTAATGTTTTTGAAATTTTTAATCAAGTTCTTATTTCTTTTTGAAAATTTTAATTAGACCCCATTTTTTGAAAAAAATTTCGTTAAACTCTTAAAGTTTTTTAAAATTTTAATTATGCCTCCAAAACTTAATCTCAAAATCCACCGCGGCTTATAATCAACTCTCATTTTGAATTTGTGTAACTTACTCACCGTCTAATCATAAAATAGTAATCGTTGGGAGAATTTTGCCTTCAAAATTCGAAACTAAGAGCTGTCGAATTTGAAAATATCGAATCGAAATAGAAAATTTTAAGTTCATGGATGCTGACAAGGATGCAATCGAAGAAGAAGAAAAAAAATACTACATATGAACTTTCATTAACTCAATGATCACATTTTAAATTATTTTCATTTTATTTTACTAGTTTCTGCCACAACAATGAAGATGAAGCTTGACCTAAATTCAATCAAATACTACATTCCATAGGGCAAAAATTGTCATGCTGTCTGAAATTTTAGCAATGTCATTGGCAGAGTAATGTACTGACAAATTACATGTCTTATTTACTTGCTGGGGTATGCCCCATTATAAAAATTAGTCAATATTCGACAAATTCCTACTTCTTTGTTCCTTTGCTTGGTCCGACATAATGTGAAAATTTGCTATTCTTTCGATTGCGTTTTCAAACTTTATTCAAACCTTAAATTCGATGTGAAGATTTAAAACCCTAATCGTTTTCAACATGATATAAACATTACACGTTAAATCTAATATCATCCTTTACTTGGTCTAATGTAATACAAAAAGTTAATTTTGACCTGATAATGTGAGATGCATAAAATTTATACACTGATGATGAATTGAATATTATTATTTTTACTATCGGTAAATGTACTGTGGAATTAAGTAAGATTGTATTTTGTTCCGTTTACTCAAATGGATAAATTAATCCTATACATTAAATTAATAAGTAAATTCGTCATTTCTATTAAAAATTTCATCTATTTTTACTATTAAAAATTGACAAAATAACCAGACAGCTTTGTCACGTGTACCTCATGCTTATGTACATGGACTAGCTTTTAACAGTAAAAATGGATATAATTTTTAATAGAATGACTAGTTTGCTCTTTGATCTAATGCACAAATTATTTAGTAGAGGAGACAAAAATATAATCTGACTCTTAGTATAATGACCTCTGTGATACTTTTATATTAATTATTCAGTTTCTTTTGTAAATATAAACAGAGAATAATTTAGAATAATCCCACTTTCTTCCTTTTGGTATTTTGCCTGGAATTACCCATAACCCCTTCCTAACCCATAAATAAGAAATAATGCGCTTCAACTTACTTGAACCCACATCCCTCTGTATTGGCAACAATATCCATGCCAAACGAACTAAAACTCAATCAACACTTGTGATCTTTTACATGTGTATATATATTTCAATGAGACAATTTGTGGGTCTACTAATTTTATTTTATTTTATTTTATTTTATTTTAAAATTTAGCTAGAAATCTATTAGCTTAATTTAGTATATACCCAATTGCATAAATACGTGATTCTAATTAAAATCAAAGTATTTGGTAATCAAAATTAAGGATTAGATTCTAGAAACAGAATTTCTTAAGCTAATTAATGTTATTGACAGGAGAGATGTAGTTCCTTAGAATTTGAGATTAGCTAAAATCGGCTCACTCACTCTTTTCGTGAGTGATTTGTAAATTATATTTAATATAGTCATAATATATAATTTTATATGATGTTAGTAAACTAGATGCTTTTTTATGGTACATATTATAAATTGGAAGAAGGATGATAACACCTCTAGTGGTAAAAATAATTCAGAAAATTTTATAAATGGACTGTAATTGAATTATAAATTTTTGAAAAGTTAAAAATATAAAACTATTATGTATTAATTTATAATTTTATTATTTTTTAAGGGACTAAACATATATTTTTTATTTTTAAATATTTTATTGCAAAAAAGTTACATGGAAATAAGAATGGCACACAAAGCACCAAAGATAAAAAGGAAAAAGTGTAAAAGATTAGAAAAAGAAGAAGCAATGTATAAGAATATAAATAAATGTGTTATTAAAAAGAGAAACTATAAAGAAGAAAAAGATAGAAGAAACTATGGATGCGACTAATGTCTCCCAAATATTCCAAAGGACTCACATCATATATATGATATTTATAAAAAAACTATTTTATATATATACACCCTTCATCCTGCATTTATAACATCAACATAATCTTCATAGGTAAGATTTGATAATTTATATATAGAAAATATATAGATAGGCTAGATTTTACGTATTAAAGAAAAACATAGACAATATTGTTGGAGTTTAGGGAATATTATCTTTTTATACTTTAAATTAGTATCGTAGAGGCATTATATTAAGAGTTTAATTATATTTTGTTTATTTTATTAAAAAATTAGGTAAATTAATCCATGTATGTTAGATCAAAGAGTAAATTAGCCTTTTTTTTAATTAAAATTTTCATCTATTTCTACTGTTAAAAACTGGTATGGTTGACAAAATAGCCAAACAATTACACATGGTGCACCGCATGCATCTTATGCCGATGTATAGAGACTATGTTTGCTTTTTGATCTAATATGTAGAGACTAATTTGCCTATTTTTTGAGTTGAGGGGGTAAAATGCAATCAAACTCTTAGTAGAATGGCCTCCATGGTACTTTTACCTGAATTTAAGCTATGTACAAACATATTAAAAACTCCATACATTTCTATTGTTAAAAACTATTTATTCTATGTTAGAATGAGATGCACGTGACATATCACATGTAATTATCTGGTTATTCCAATAGTCATGTCAATTTTTAACAGAAGAAATAATGAAATTTAAAAAAAAAAATCAATTTATTCTCTGATATAACGTAAAAAGATTAATTTACTCAATTTTTTAAATAAAAAAATAAAATACAATCCAATTGATAATACAAATGACACCACAATACATTTACCAATTAATACCTTCATTAGCAATTCAAATGAAACATTAATATAACATTTTCCTCGTGTACCCATCATTTTCAACTTATATTTTCTCATTTATTTTGGGTGACTTTTCAAAAAAGAGCATAAATTCTAATAACAACTCTAAATTATGATTAACTAGAAAGAAAAAAAAAAAGAAAAAGAGGAGAATTTGTTTTCTTATAAATTTGACTACAAATAAGATTTTACAAATTTTACTACCAAAAAAAGGAAAAGAAAACATTTGCAATGATACCCTCGATTTTCTTTTCTTTTTTCTGGCTTTGAATTTTCAACGAGGGGTTTTAATTTCTTCGCATCTTTGACCCTAAAAAAAGGGGCTTTCTTTGGTTGGCTTTAATTTTGAGGTGATGCCATAAATTCTTTGATACCGGTCATGCCCCCACTTCATATACCCAATAAAATGTAGTACACTAGCGTTATGGGCAAAGCTATTAGCATCCCAAAAATAACACTGCAATTAAAAAGTAATAATATATTAATTTAAAATAAATAATAATAATAATAATTTAAAAAAGAACAAAATATTTAAAAGACTTACGCTGTGCTGAGAATATCAGGGTGTACGTTGTATTCCTTGGCAAAGACAAAGGGGACGATTCCTTGTGGGAGAGCTGCCTGTTATTTATTTATTTATAATAATAATAATTTTTAAGAAAAATAGATGCAAAGCCAAAAAAAAAAAAAGACAAGTTAAAATTTGTATAAATGTATAATACCATTTTTATTGAATTTTAGTTTTACTTATATTTTAATTTGACATGATTTAATTGTTTTAGTTTATATAATTGTTAGTTAGAGGACTAATTAAAGATATTTATAAAGAAATGAAATTATGTCTAATGAAAATATTGAGACTAAATTATAAAATTGAACATAGTAAAAGTACCAACATTGAAATTTAACTTTTTTTCAGAGGCAATTACTATGTCTAATTCAGATTTTAATTTATGAGATAGAACAATATCTAGCCCGACAACTATTTTTTATCATTTGAAAATTTTAAAAAAATTATATAAAATTTAAAAATAAAAAAATTAAAATTTTAGATTCTTTCAGAAACAAAAACAATCTCAGTGTGGCATATCAAATTAGGACCAAATTAAAAAAAAACTGTTTAAGAGATCAAGATGAGAAAAACTACTAAGTTTAGTGACTAAATATTAATTTACCCTTATTTATTTAGGCAAAGTGAAAGGAGAAAAAAGAAAAAGAAAAAAGAAAAAAGAAGTGACCTGGACAATGGCAACGTGTAAGAGAACGCCTTTAAGACCAACAGCAATGGAAGCAGCAGCCATGACAGCTGGTCCTGTAAGGAATCTCACGGCCATTGCAAAAGCTGCAACCGAATTCCCACATGCTATGATCTTTGGTTGCAATGCCATAAACAGACCTGTCATTCACATCAAACCGTGCCATTTAGATTTTAAAACATTTAAATGAAAGAAAACACCTTTCATCATTATATCAACATCTTTGTTTTCTTTAAAAAATGATTTGTTGTTTGTAATAAGAGACACTGACCAAGACTGAACATAGCCATGCCGAGACCTGCATCTGACAGTATAGATATCGACTTTGCTATTATTGCAGGCATTTCCACATTCCACCTTCAAAAACAAAAAAGACAAGTAACAACAAAGCTTCATTACGAATGATGCACAATGAGGGAGGTGAATCTCGTAACCTCAAATAGTACAAGTATTATGATCAATGGAGTGTTTATGTTGGATTTTACATTTTGGGTTTTTATTTTTAATTTTGAGAAGAGTTTAATGAGTTCATGGAGTTTAGAAAAATTTTGGTGACATTTAAACCTTTGCACTTAGTAAAAATACTATCAATTAGTCAAATTTCATGAACTCGTTAAAATTTTCTCCAAGTTAAAAGATAAAAAATTGAAAATAAAATTAAATATCAACACCTTAAACATAATACCGGATTATAGTTTCATACCTGAATGAGATTAGTGACCAAGTGAGACCAATTAAGCTTGAATAAGTATTGGGGTTTCTAATAAGTTTTCTCCAAACCATAATCAATATAAGCCTTGTCATTACACTCGTTGGTGGCATGGTTTTTGGGTTAGCAATGGCAATGGCTTCCCCAACTTTGTTGTTTTCACCACTTTCTTGGACATTGTTCATTTCTCTTCTGTTCCCAAAACTGAACTCATCTCTTTCCATAAACTCCTCTTGATTATCTCTATGCCCTTCCACTGTCAACAAAACAAACAATCATATATATTAAAAAAATCAGTTAAATGCCGTAAAAATAGACTTTAAATTATGAATTAGATTATATTTTATTTTAGTAAATTAATTTTATATATTAGATTAAAAATAAATTAATATTCTCTATTAAACTTTTTATCTATTTTATTATAAAAATTATCTAAAATTTTTAATTAAAAAATTAATTTAATCTTTAATCTAATCAACATTAAATTTTTCCATTAATGTGTAGGTATTAAAAACCCAGGTCAAAAGCTTGTACCTTTGCCAGGGGAGACAGCTAACCGAACTTCTTTCTGGTCGGTAACACCATATTCATGGCCGCCGCCGAACACATCTGATACCGGAGAAGCACTTGAACTCCAAACAAACATATGAAGATCCTTACCACCACCATCTTCAACCTTTTGATGAGCTTGTCCATTAGGTTTCTTAACACCTTTAGACCCAGTTGGTGAAAACATACCCGGATTAGGAGCCGGGTAGTGTCCCGTTACACCACTTTGTCCGTGGTAATGAAACCTCGGCTTACCAGAACCATCTTCCTCGTAATTTGATGGTCTGGGTGTCGGTCCACGTGAAGCAGACATACCATAAACATCACCGGAACCAAAGTTCGAGCTCCGACCACCGGCCATCATAGAATAAAAATCAGTATGGTTAAAACTCGAACCTCTCGGTGTTGGATTCCTCGATGATTGTAAAGAGTAAATCTCAGCATTAGTTAAATTCGATGGCCGGGGGGTAGTCGAAGACAAACCTTGTGACCTTCTCGAAAAAATATCAGACCTCGAAGCATTAGATTTTCGGACCGTGACATGCAACTTACCGTCGTCTTTAATCTCAGCTTCGGTTTCTAACGGCTGCCGACCGTCGAGCGACATGATGTCGGAATCGACATGGATAGACACAATAGAACCAGCAGTGTCGGGGAATTGTTCAGAGATTAACATCTTAGCACCACGATATTCAAACATGAATAGCATTAAAGTATACCAAATGATACATTGAAGTACAACGATTTGTACCATTAAACTCCCTGAAAATTCACCATACATACCTTTTAGTAAAGGTATACCCATAACTAAAGTATTGGGTAATGTTGAAAGTGAAAATAATGTTATGGTCCATTCTAAACAACCCCTTTTACTTACTTTGGACCAAATGGCTAACACAGCTAAAACTATAATCTTTTGTAGTGTATCAGCTGCTATGAACCGGAAGTTCATGGTGTACGGATTGTTTGAAGCTATGAAATGAAATGAAAGTAATGGAACGGCGAAAAGAGCAACGAACCGGTTGATGCCGGAACATTGGTCGGGTGTGAAGATTTTCCACCATTTCACTGAACCGTAAGCTAAAATCATGGCCACGTAAAGTGGTACCATTGCGGTCATAACATGGTAAAAATCTGTTAAAGTGATCATCTTTGAAACACCCTGCTTACAAGCTTACTAATAAAAGAGACCCAAAATTTTACAAGAAGAAGAGGGTTGGTGGCGATGATGAGGGAAGAAGAGCATGTGTTTTTGGGGTTTAGAGAGGAAAGTGAGAACAAGAGGAGGGGGGGGGGGATTTTTTTTTATACACTAAAACAGCTCTTGAGAGAAGTGAGCAAGCTTTGCACTTCCAGTCCCCAATGCTTTTGAAAGGAATAAAGGGATGGGGGGTTGCTTTTTTATGGTAGATTTTGGAGTTTTTGGCTTTTGGTTTTTGTTTTGCTTAAATTTTATTTTAAGTAGTTGTATTTTTTTATAAATTTGAAATTTAATTTTTATATTTTTATTTTTTTAATTTAGTTTTTATATTTTTATTTTTTAAAAATTTGGTTTTTTATTTTAGATTTTAAAATTTAGGTTTAATTGTTAATATTGTTTAAATTATTTTGTTAAATTTAAGTTTGTTATAATGCCTTTTTTTAGTTACACTGTTACTAAGTAATGACAAATCTAAAAAATTACTTTAGGGGCAAAGATAAATCATAAATTTTTGGGTAGAGATGAATCATTAAGTTTTGGTTGGTCAAAGTACAAATTTATCATTATATTAACTTAAAAATTACGAAAATTTTATTATTTTAAGGAGGTTAAAGTCATTGTTTTCTCTTTGTTCTACATATTTACTATTAAGTAATTTTTTTCTTGTAAGTATCACACTAACAAATTTAATATAAAAGAAATTAATAACGTTATCTATTAAACTTAAATTTATATATTTTAATATTTTAATATTTTAATATTTTAAATTTTGAATTAATTTTTTATTGAATTTGATAAATCTTGGTATATTTGTATTGGTGAAGTATACTATCGGTGGCTCTATATTCGATGAACTCTCATGTCCAAAGTTTAGTAGAAAATAAGAAAAAAGAAAAAGGCATTTTGGTTGGGAGAGGTGAGTGGGATGTGTCTCCAAGTATTTCTTTGGGGTACACAACACTTTATTTTTTATTTTCAAGCATTAAAAAGAGGACCCTCAACTTTTCCTCTTTTCTTCTTGGATTCGCTTTTCTGCTCGTGGATTCTAGATGGCTTATGGCTCTGCCTACCACTTTTTTATGGGTAAATACAATTCAACGTCTTTAAATTATTAATAAATTTATGTTTTAATCATTCAACTTTAAAAAATTATAAAATAGTCATTAAATTATTCAAAGTCTTCATTTAAGTCATTAGACTTAAAATCAATGATGTATGGCGTTCTTTATTTGCACTACC
The DNA here is from genome assembly GCA_020496765.1 of Gossypium stocksii. Lineage (NCBI taxonomy): Eukaryota > Viridiplantae > Streptophyta > Magnoliopsida > Malvales > Malvaceae > Gossypium > Gossypium stocksii. Next base: position 114,752,465 of record CM035627.1, on the reverse strand, counting down.
TGTATTAATAAAAAATTCTTCTTTTACTTTTCTTTTACAGTTCTTTTTTTTTTCATGAAACAATTTTAAAAGTCATGAATCTATGAACCAAAATTTAGACAACTTTCTTCTCTGATCTCCAACATTGACTATTAGATTGATTTAGATTTAAGGTATTTTATTTTGGGCTAATTAGCCGAAAATGTCGAATTTAAAAGATAATGAGGGAATTAGGTCAGTTTTTCACAAATTTAGAAAAATAGGTTAATTTTGGAGAGAAAAACAAAAAATGCTTCCACCAAGAAACATTTTAGTTGTTCCCAAAAAGAAAAATTGTTAGTTGTTGGAAATTTAGGGAGAAATGTTTATTTGTGTTTGTGTTTTAAGGAGAAATTGTGATAATTTTAAGGAATGTTTGAGTTCGCGATGATATGATGGCGTTTGGAGACCCACACATTTCATTTCTCATGTGGGAAATGCAACATCACCTTAGAAAATGTCGCATTGCAACTTGGCCTCCCAGTTCACGATGGTTATACGGTCACAGGTTCAAGTATAACTTAGGTCCCCAGTTGATGGTGGTTATGCAATCATGGGTTCAAGTTTCATGCCACCAGAAGAGGATACTTTATAAATCCCATACATAAGTTTGAAATCATAATTATAGAGAAAAAAGAGCTCACCAGTATATTCAACTTATTCTTTTTCTCCATCAAAGTAGTATTCTCAATCTCATTATCCAAAACCTGTGTCAAACGTGGGGGCAAGAAGACTTTCAGGGGGGGAAGTGATAGTGGTAGTGGAGAAAGTCGAAATGTGACTTAGGGCGGTTGCTGTGATTAAAGAACTACAACCATTGCCGCCCCGAGTCACATTTCAGCTTTTCTCCATTGTCACTCCCCCTTGAAAGTCTTCTTGCGCTACCTCTAACATACATTTTGGACAATGAGGTTAATGATATTACTTTGATGGAGAAAAAGAATAAATTGATTATACTGGTGAGCCCCCTTTTTTCCTATGGTTGTGATCTCAAACTTATGTACGAGGTTTATAAAGCATCCTCTTCTGATAGCATGAAACTTGAACCTATGTGCATAACCACCGTCAATTAGGAGCTCGAATTATACTTAAACTCATGATTGTTAGGGGCATTTAATCAGGGACATAAAAATGGTAAGCGGTACCATGCCCATGACTAAAGAAGAAGGATGCAACTACCTATTTTAATTTTTTATGCTTTTATTGCTCGACACATCGGTCGATACAATGTCACCAACATAACTAATCCCCACCTGAGTCTTCCCACTTTTTTTAAGTCGACTACTTGTAGGAGTCACCTTAAATGTACCAGATTTCGAGTTATATCTGGCATTAGAAGACCTCTGATCCCCGGTATGAATGATTGCGCATATTGTTGTCTTTCAATGGCACTAGCTGAGTTGTCGATATATGAGAAATTATCTTCTAACTATTTCATCTCTATCTGGCTACCACTAAACTTGTCTGATACATTGCCTAATAATTGGTCGCAAATTGCGCTTCGATCAGCAACGTCTATTATCTCTTCACCTGGCCCGATCGTCAGGTTTGAGTTACAGGTCGCTACATTTGTTGCTAGAGCAACTATAGTTAGATTCACAATAAACCTTTTAACATGAATCAACCTTTCACTTAAAGTAATGTTTGATTTGGGTTCAAAATAGAAGGATAAAGCTTTTATTTAGGTATGAAAAGGAACAAGGGCATTTTTAAATAAAGTGATAAAGTTGAGGGGCTTTTTTAAGTATTTTAGATTAAAATATTTATTTAATATTTAAAATTTTGTATAGGACTGGTATTTCATGATTTACTAAAAAGTTTAAAGTTTAAAAAAAATAAATTTTAAATATAAAAATGAATGATAAATGTTTAAAAATAAAAAAAGATGACAATTATGAATTAAATAAAATGAGACAGCCATATTACTCTCCCCGACTCATATTCTATATCAGCCATTTCTTCTTCTTCTTATTCTAGGATTTAAGAGAGAAAAAAAATAATTTTAGTTTTTATTAAAGGAATTTGTTAAGGGATTTTTGACTAGTTTGGCACGAGTTTGTGAAGTGTAATTTGCTTGGAGTAGATGAAATTTGTTATTAGAGTTAAAATAAAGTTTTAAAAATTTGACGGGTTAAAAGTAAAAAATTTGTTTTAAAATATCTAATGTCATTAAATTATTAGTGAATTTATATTTTAGTCACTCAACTTAAAAAAAATTACAAAATAATTATTGAATTATTTAAAAGATTTCATGTATGATTTTCAATATCTGCATTACCTGCATTAAATAAAAACTCTTTTCACATTCTCTTTTATAGTTTATTTTTTTCATGAAATATTTTAATGATTTAAATAAAATTTTTTGAATAATTCATTAATTATTTTATAATTTTTTAAAATTGAGTGAATAAAAATTTATTAATAATTTAATTATTTGAGAATAGTATACCCTTCATTTGATTCTCTTTTTAACGAATTATGCTTTGTTGTATTATTATCAAAGAAGTAAATACCGGTACCGGCCGCTAAAACGAAACCTTAGGTTGTACTTTCCGTTCCAGTAAATTTTCCGGCCGTACTGGCGAGTTTCGTTCGATTTCTGCTGTACCGCCCGAAATGCTGAAACTTGAATATTTTGTCGGTGGTTTGATGGTTTCTCGTATGGCTTTAAAATAGAAATAATAAAGATGAAGATTTGGGTTCTGAATGGAATCTATAGGTTGAATGAAATGGGAACTTGTTTGCTGGTTTTTGTTCGCTAATCTATGAGGTAATGTAATATGAGAAAAGGGAATGGTGGTAATGGGCCTGGTTGAAGGAGTGAGAAGCTGGTCGTTATGCCTCATCTTTGGGGTTATATGGGGGAGAAATGCTTAGCAGGCAGTAACTGGTCTTTTTGGAACAAGAATGTGGAGAAAGTTCTGCAGTTATCAACAACATACCACATAGCTGGATTTTATTCTCTTTTTACTAATTTCTATTGCTTTTATGTTGATAAGATTCCTCTTAAAATACTGATTGTTGTTATGTGATTTAGCACTGAAGCTATTGAAGTGATCTAACTAAATAAAAATGAATATTTTTTTTAATTGTGAAGTGTACTATCAAAGACTTTCTCAAATATTTATGGATGATTTACATTAGACATATGTTTAGAGAATAAAATAAGGTTGCGAATGGATTGACAAAAATAGCATTCTTAAAGCCTTTAAAGAGTCATATATACATGTAACTATGAGAATAAAATGCTTCAATAATTACACAAAAATTAAGTTGAAGGAGTATCATCTCACCTAATTTACTTATCTTTTGTAAATTTTTTTTTTTTGTAATTTGAATAAATTCAGTTTGGTTTTAATGTGATGATACCTAATTATTACTGAGCAAGATATTTTGATAGTAATTTGAAAAAGAAAAAAAGATATATTTGAAAATCATTTTTGGGAGAAGTGAATGAATCCACGCGCTTAAATATGCGGCGGCGGCTAAATTTGGAGCGGTGCATCACCAAAGTAAGAAGAGTATTCACGTGGACCCTAATTTGTCCTAATCCAACAATTAATATATAATAATCTAAGTTATAAAAAATTAGTAGAATTTGTATTTTATGGATGAAAAAGAAAACATTAACCGAATTTATTCCTCATTTAATGATTCAATCTTAAATTTGATGGTGGTCGTAGGGGCCACGTCAAGGGACTTAGTAGGGGTTTGTCCCTAAAATGAAAATTTTAAGTTTTAGTTAAGGGCCACGCTCAGAATTTTCATTTTAAAAATTCAAATTAACTTGAAATTTTATAAATTTTAGAATCATTAAATCACATTATTTTATTTTTGGACAAGTCAAAATGTAATTTATCATATATATCAATTTTTAATTTTTAATTTTAGAGGAATTAAAATATAAATTATCCATTTTATGGTGTCAAAGCCCTTTGCCCCCTCTTGCTATTGCTTTTGAACCTTTAAAATTTATAAAGTTTTTAGTATATACTAAAATTATATTTTGATCCCATGAAATGCTAACACTTTGATTTAGTTCAAAAAATATAAAGATATAAACTGTTAAAATGATAAAATTACATTTTATCTCAAAAATTGATAAAACTTAATTTCAACCCTTTTTTTTTTTAACTTCACCTCTACGTAGTTCAATGTAATTATCAAATATCGAAAAGGCCTCAAACAGAACAACATAATATAATAACAAATTAACATAACATAATTATATTATGACATAATTTTTTTTTTCATATCGAATCAAGTTATTTATTCGGAAAGAATGATTACACCAATAGGATTAGAATCTTGATTATTGGGGTGCGAACAAATGGCTTTAATCACTACTGTAACACCCCCTACCCGTATTCGTCGCCGAAATAGGGTACGAGGCATTATCGAAGTTTATCGAACAATAGTTTTTTTTTTTAAACTCAATATATCCCCTTTATAACCATGTAACCTTCCCTGCAAAACTTAAACCGAGACCAATCCAAATCAATCAATCCTATTCAACATATTTTTAAAATAGATTCATTCACATTTATAAGATAATCTCATCATATACCAAACCAAGGTTTGTTAGCCATACCAATGGCTAACTTTACATTCATTTCGCATCAACATTTACTTTATTAACTTATACATGCCATTGATTTCCAAAATAAAGTTTCTAGATATACCAAAATATTAAGGTTGATAGTGTGATGTATCCCCGACCGAATCCGACCTCCGAGCTCTTAATACTACAAAACAGGGAAAAAGAAAACAGGGTAAGCACGTTGTGCTTAGTAAGCTCATGTAACAAGAATTATACTTACCTAATATTTTCAATGCAATACAATAAACATACATACATTCATTTAACGCATTGTTACCTTAACATGCACAAACTCAACATTCAAGTTAGTACAATAATTTCAATGTATCAATAATATATACTGAGATTGATGAGCTCATCAATACCGTGATTTCCATTCCATTATTATTTTCCCATATTTATCCCGTTGAATTTCTCGGAATTTCGATGGATTTTTAGGGGTACACTTTAGTGTACAAATCCGGGTCCGTCAATTCATATTCATGTGCGCACGTTTCCATTTCAGAGAGCACACTCCCGCGAACATCATCTTTACAGTGGGATTACCAGTCCAGGCTAAATCCCCTGTAATATAAACTCATAGAGTATTGTCGGGATTACCAGTCCAGGCTAAATCCCCTGCAACGACAATTACTCTAATGAGCTTGGATCTGAATTACCAGTCTAGGCTAAATTCAGACCCTAATTTGGATTAACCGTCCGGGCTAAATCCATTTTCCACATATTCTTCGGGAGGGCTATATCAGGATAGGATCACCCGTCCGGGCTAGATCCTTTTTACCGTCAATTCCTTTTCAGAGATCCATCGAATTTTCCTTTCATTCAACCGGGATTTCTTCCCCTTTTTATCAAATATATCAATGTTTCATCAACTTTCATATAATGAACATTCAATTCATATTCACATCAATAACATGCATTTCAAGTATTTAAGAATATAATTCAAGTTACACGAACTTACCTCGATACTTGTTTGTATATAAAAATCTACTAATCCCAAACTTTTTCCTTTCCTCGATCTAGCTTCGTGTTTGAGTCTTCAGGATCTAAATAAATAAATTTATTCATCAAATTAACATTTCATGTTCATATGTACCATTTTCTACAATTCCACTACTATTTATAGTTCATCCAAGGCTGTCTACTTGCGTCATAGTCACTAAATTATTTTTATCTTGAGCTACGGGACTCCAAATTAAGATCCGTAAATTTTACATGAAACTAGACTCACATATATTCTAACCATAAAATTTTCAGAATTTTTGGTTTAGCCATTTAGTACAGTTTATTCTTTAAATTTACCCCTGTTCTGCTATATGACAGTTCCGACCTTTCTTCACTAAAAATTAATTATCTCCTCATACGGAACTCGGATGATGTTCCCGCTTGTTTCTCTTGAAAATAGACTCATTAATTATTTTAAACATATAAATTTAAATCCATAATTATTTTTATACAATTTTTGGTGATTTTTCAAAGTCAAAATAGGGGAACCCGAAATCATTCTGACCTTGTCTCACAAAATGCATTATATCTCAAGATTTACAATTCTATTGCTTACCCTGTTTCTTGTATGTGAAACTAGACTCAATAAGATTTAATTCCATACTTTGTTCACCCTCTAATTCGATTTCTACAATTTATGGTGATTTTTCAAAGTTGGACTACTGCTGCCGCCCAAAACTGTTTTAGTGCAAGAGGTTTATTACCATTTTTCCCCCAAGCTTTTAATAAGTGATAGTTTCGTCCCTACTCAATTAACCTCTCAATTGAGCTGATTTTTCTCAATTAATACTTTATTCTATCATTTTAAACTACCTTATAACCTTTGGGAATAAATATTTCAGAACCAAACTTCAATTTCACACTCTTTTACAAATAGGTCCTAAATATCCACTTTCTTTACATTTTATTCCATAAAATCATCATATAATAAGATTAAAGCTTAAATTCCATGCTAAATATTCATATACTTACAGCACTCAACCATGGTGACTTTCAATTTCATCCATAAAATAAAAAACTAATGAATTTAATAGTAGGACCTAGTTGTAAAAGTCTTAAAAACACAAAAATTACAAGAAAAAGGCAAGGATTAACTCACTTGGTGCAAAAATTATGAACAACCAGCTTAAAGAACCCCTCCTATGGCGTTTTTGCTGATGAGAATGAAGAGAAATCTCAAGAAATCTAGATATTTCCATATTAGTCCTAGTTTTATTTAGTTAATAATGCAATATTCCAATTTTACCCTTAATTCATCCATTTTTTTTGCTAATTTTATGCCCTTGCCGTCCAGCCCAAATAAATTTTGGGTCTATTTGCTTTCTAAATCATTTCTAATTAAACTCTTAAGCTATTTAATCATCCCAACAACTTTTACTCCTTTTCTAATTTAGTCCTTTTCATTTAATTGACTGCCCAAACGTTAAAATTTTCTAACGAAATTTTAATACAATATTACTAACATTTCAAAAATATTTATAAAAATATTTTTGACTCGGTTTTACGAGATCGAGATCTCGATAACTTGTCTTTACCTAATTTCTTCAATAATTTCTTTTTCTTAACTAACCACTAAATCGGTAAAAAAATTTTTCGATATTTTCATACAAATTTTCCTATCATATCAATATTTATGCAAAAATATTAAAATAAATTTTTCTTTAAATCGAATTTGTGGTTACGAAACCACTGTTTCGATAACCTTGAATTTAGGCCATTACAACTACTCTCTAGCACATAATAAGTTTAGGCTTTTTAGCAAATTGGCCCCTAAAGTATAGCTAATTCCCAAAATAATCCTTAAAGCTTTTTTAGTCAGAAGGTGATCTTAAACTATCAATTTTATCCTACCTTACACAAAAAATGATATAAACTAATAAGAACATGACATATGGCACTTTTTTTTCGGATGCCGCACATTTTTTGATAAAAAATTTAAGGACCACTTCTAAAAAAAGAAAACTTTAAGGAAAATTTTGAACATCGAATATAATTTAGAGGTCAATTTACTAATAGCGCCAAAAATTTATCACTACATCTTTCTTGCCATTTCCAATCCTTTCAATTCAATTTCCCCTTGGCTTTTTTTATGGGTTAGAGCAACCTTTAATCTTTGAATTTGGTAAATTTTCTCAATTTGATCATTTAGCTTTTTTTTTGTTCAAATTAGTCCTAAATTTGGAATTTATAAAACAATTTTTTGGGTAAAAATTGACTAAATTGTCACAATTTAACAAGTCCAAAAAGACTTGAACCAAGAATGACCAAATCCACAACTTATAATATAAAAATTAATAGTAGTATTTAAGGTAAAAGTACTATGGAGACCTCTATATTGTGAGTCAGATTGCATTTTGACCCATGTACTAAAAAAATGGATAAAATTATATTTTTACATTAAATCAAATAGCAAACCTATCCTTTTTGTTAAAAAATTTCATTCATTTCTCCTATTAAAAATCGACGTGAATGACCAGTTTTTAACAGTAAATATGGATGAAATTTTTAACAAATAAACCAATTTACTCTTTGATCTAACATATAGGGACTAGTTTGGCCATTTTTCATGTAGATGGAACAAATACAATCTGACTCATAGTATAAAGGTATTTATGATACTTTTATCTAGTGTTGATACAGTGTACAACAATAGAGGAGTAACAAGGAGAGGAGAGTGATTGCTACGGATGCCAGTTCATCCAGTTGGGTGGAGAGTTGGAAGTTATGAAGGGTGGTGGTGAAGAGAACGTAAAGGTTGAGAGCTAAGAGCGTGTTGATAGAGTGTAAATTTAGTATTCTTGAAAGGTCGATCCTTTCTCCATCATTCTTGGGATATTTAAACTTATGTGATGTTTCGAATGAAGATTAGGCCATCTGTTGTCCAGGCAATCATCTAAAGAAGGTGAGTTCACAAGTAACTTCTCAACTTGTTGATAATAAATTTACTATTTAAGCGTATTTTAAACTTATCACGTGTTGTGATATGGATAAAAATAAAACATCTAACATTTAATTTTAATGAATTGATAGATTTTCCTCCTCATTCGAGATGATATGCTCGCTTTTCATTTTTCCCATCAACATAGGAAATTAAAATCGGATTATCGATTTATTAGAGAGGTTTATTGGAATTAGGATAACGTGGCTTGTTGGCTATCTCTTAAAAAAAGAAGACCATTTCTTTGTTTAAATTATTAAGTACATGTTGACCCTAATATTGATAGTAAATGGATTAAAAAATGTGGTTATTGTTTATTAAAAAAAACAATTTGTAAAAAAATTATTGAAAATAGGAATTTCTAAATCCCATCAATCATAATTAAATATGTCACGTTTCCCCCAACAAAAGAAATATTTATTATATGACAATGACATCAAATATTACCAATCATCCTAAGATTCAATAGTTTCAAGCCAGCTTCAGAATGATGGAGTGAAGAGCTTTAGCCTTTGTGGCTAAGGGAGCAAATATTAGGTGTCACCTATTTTCAACACCAGTCAACTGCCAGACTAAAAGATTCCAAAAAGACAAAATGCGAATTTTAGAATTAAATGGCATATATTTATATATTTATAATTTTTAAAAAATTAAATTATTTTTTTATTTTTAAGAGGGTTAAAGTGTAATTTTATCATATATTAATTTAAAATTTTTAAAATTATAAAAAAATTAAAGGTGAAATTTTCTATTTTAAGGAAAGTCGGAACCCTACCAGTTCCCCTTAAATCCGCTCCTTATAACTTACTAATTATGTCTAAATATATGTGTAAGAGATTCATTTTTAATTTTTTTTTATACTATTGTACTTTACCCTTTGAATATAAAATTTTAATTTAATCCTTAAAATTTTTAAAAATATATAAAATAATAAATTTAAAATTTAACTCTAATAAAAAATACATAATTTAATTTCCATCCCTTTGAAATTCTTTTTTTCTTTGCTAGTCTCTAAGCCTCCACGTATAGACACCTAGCAATGGATATATAGACCATGAAGATTAGAATCTCTCAGAAACTTAAAAAAAAAAAAAAACACTAAAATATTAGGACTCCATTTCCTAGAAACCCAGAATCTCCCAAAACTGCTAAAAGCCTCTTGACGACTCCTTACACAACCACCATCCATGGCCGTAAGAATGAAGAGTAGCAAGCCAGGTTGAGAATGATAGAGCTAAGAGCTTTACCCTTTGCTGCTCACTCAGAGTCGGCCAAGAGCACAAATATTGGTTATCATCTATATAGCACAAGAGTCAACCGCCATGCAAACTAGAAGACCCTGAAAAGACTTGTTCAAGCTCACGACGCCCATCATAACTCAGTCTGTAAACCTCTATATATGGATTCCTGGCAATGAGTATATAAGACTACGAACAACATTAGAATCTCTCAGAAATTAGAAGAAAAAAACACTAAAATATTGAGACTCACTTCCCCAAGAACCAGAACCTCACAAAACCTTTTAACGACTTTCCGCACTTAAATGCAATTCCCTCTTGCCAAGTAAGAGGTATTCAAGGAATAAAATGTACCATTGTTTTGGTGTTACATCTCTTTGCCAACACCACTTTAATGGAAAACCTCAATTTTTTGTTGGAATTCATTTGCAGAAATTAGTGAAATGAAAGCAGAATCTTTGAAATGGTGTTTTTCCACAGAGTCATGTGAACTTTTGGGTGAAAACCAAAAAGAGGTCATTTTCAAACAACAAATGAGACATCTTTCATGTTCTTACACCTTTAGGATATATAACTTTACAACCTATGCACAACAAATTGAAGTTACAATGATATTCCACTGCTGGCAATTTGATTAGGGGGACAAGTGGTTCCGTTTCTTTTTCTTCTTTAACGAATTCAACCTTACCATTCCTCTAAATCAAGTGCAAATCCAAATATTCTTTCAGAAAGGTCAGAATTAAATTATAAATATTTGAGGGATCAAAATTGAATTTTAAATTTATATTTTCATCATTTTTAAAAAGATCAAATTAGTTTTACTATATATTATTTGTAATTTTCCTATTATCGAAACCAATGTCTACTCTAACAATAGAGAACTTAGGAGCATTAGCATTTATGATTATTTTGATGCCACGCCATATTAGATTTGTTGATGTCTTTTGAGGGCTACGCCTGAAAGTGACTGGTCGGAAATGGTGAACTAGACCCAGAACCTAGGTGTCGCCCCCACAAAAGTACACATAAATTTTAAATGTGTTCCAAGAAAAGAGTAGAAAGGATAATCGGCGTAAGAGCGGTAGCATTTGAGCTATTGATGAACTCTTCAGCACATGATCATTGATTGTTTGTCTAAGTGCACTAACTTATCTAGTCAAAAATATCATGAAAATTCTTTTAATAAGAATCATATTACATTTTACCCCTTTACACAAAATGTGGACAAACTAATCCTTACATGTTAGAACAAAGAAAAAATTACTCATTCTGTTAAAAATTTCATTAATTTTCTCTATCAAAATTCAATTCTTGTACATCAATATGAGATACATATGGCACATTACATATCACTATCTGGTTATTTCATCAACCACACCAATTTTTAACACTACAAATGGATAAAAATTTTAACAGAAAAGGACCAATTTGTCCATTTCTTGAATAAAAGGGACAAAATACATCTTAGCTCCTAGCTCCTAGTACAAGGCTTCCTTTATACTTTTACCGACCTATCTGACATGCTTAGTGATCAATTTGTTGACAATACGTCTTCGAATTACACAATTTCTTATCCTCAATTAGTATATAAAAACAAGTAAAATGGAAGTATGATTTCATAATCCAAAATTTACAGAATCATAAAATAAGTATTGAAGAATGTTCAAAAAGGAAAAGCTACTGACAAAGACCTTAAGCTCAGAAAATTAAATTGTACAAAAGGCAATTACTTCACTTAGGGGGGTATCCGTTGTGAAATAATTACCAATATTTTTGTTCAATCCTATATATGAGCCAAGCTCAACTGCTACTATTAGATATATTTTAACTACATATTCAAACTGTTTCAAAAAGAACAAAACCAACCTCGGCAGAAAACTCAAACGGTACCCGGTATTAGAAGCTCCCCAAACCTGCAACAAAAAACATAACGAGATGGAACAAAACAGCATTTTTATGAACACGAAACAGCATTTTTATGAACACACACTTCATAGTAAACCTTTAGACCCAGGAAGTTCAATCCATTGAAGTTGGATTTCCACTTCACCGCACTCCACGTTTCTCAATCGGAGGCAAATGTCTTGCACAACCTTTCCGTCGACCAAAGTGATGGCACTCTCCTCGGCCAGGCAGTTGGTCCTGCAAGGTTGCACTCTGGCTATCGTGGTTCCATTAGCGATACCATCCACATCCACTTTCAAGGCTTCTATGTACGGCCTGATGTCAACCTCTGCATTTCCCATTTTGTCATCCTTGCTAAAAGTGTCATGGTCATAAACTGTCTGGAGTCGTGAAGAACAGAAAAATACTGTGAATGACACTAATGGCAGAAATGGCCTTGTACGTTAAAATGACAAAAGAACAAAACATGATCATAACACTAATAGAGAGAGCAAGAAGATTTGAGAGTAGATATAAGCCTACAAATTCACGATACTTCAAAAATAATTACTAATAAGAAATTTCTAAGCATTCCATTGGCTTCATTTGATTTTCTTGCCAGCACGAATATTAGTATCAGTAGGAAATTAAAAGTAAATTAAAAACAAGCAAATAATAAAAAACCGGGCTAGAAGCACATTGAGTTACGCTTGTTCTTTCTTGTTTTGTTTACTTTTGTTCATTAAACCGATGCCATGTGAACCAATCATGCATGCAGGCAAATATTCTATTATTTAAGCCAATTTTGCCGTCTATCACCAATGTGAAAATTGGCAGAAGGGCAACTACACAAGAAACCACTAAAACAGCAAAATGCTCATATAGTTCCTCGATGGTTAAACAACTAGAAAAAGAAATTTGGTATCAGCATATATTGACATTAATTACTGTTTTGGCAGTTTTCACTAATAACACCTCTGCAAAGAACAGACATTAACCCACCCAAGGAAAAAAAAAATGAAATAGCATTAGCATCATTAAGAAGGCAAATGGCAATTTAAGCATATAAACAATAAGTCGATCAAAAACTTATATTAAAGATTAATAGAGAATCAGCAACTGAGATGAACCAAAGATGAGTTTCATATTTTAATGAAGTAATAGAATCAAAATCAACAGAACATGAGCTATCTTGCAATATAGAGATCAAGGTTTAGCATATCTAATAGTGGAAAATGAAATACATATACACGCATTGTGCAAATTCCTAATTACTAGTAGAAACCATAAAAGTTTTGCTAATATATATAGGTAACAAGCACAGTTATGCATCGGAAAAAAATTGATTCCAATGAAAATCTAGAAGCTATAGAACATTGGGAATGGTTATCTAGGAAAAGATGCAGCTTCAGAATCTAAGCACAGAACGTTCTCCTATATGATCCGAATGTTGGTTTATCAAACCAGATTTCTGTTATGCACTCCATCGATATAGTAACTAGTAGTTGAAAACTTACCAGTTTTATTGGAGTACTAGGATCTGTTATGGAAAGAGTTAAATCCTCATTCCACTCAGGATTAACATCCTTCTTTATTACACGAGTCTTCAATCTCTGCAAGCAGTAGTTACACACGAAAAAAATTAGAACTGAACAAGTTGCTCGAAAATGACTCTAAAAGCAAAAAACGGTGAAAAATGGGAATTACAATGTCATGTTCAGGCTGCACAGTCCATAATTTTACAATCCATAATTTTACATGGTTAAAAAAATTATAAATTGTTACCTTAAATCTAATGAGTAACATCGAATTTTCCAAGATTATTGCTGATTTTAAAGTGATATTCAACGTGAAAGTCAACTTGGATGAATTAGGACTTCACCAAAAAATTTTTTTTTAAAATCTTTGATATTCATCAATCAAAAGAACCCTACTTTTCACCTTATTAATTTCCATACATTCAACAATCAAATTCAGCCAAAGAAGAAAAGAATCTAAACCATATAAAAACACTAAAATTCCTTTTTTTTTAATTTAAACATTTCTAGTTGCTTTTGAGTTCTGAATTTTGATAAAAACCCAAAATTCTAAAGCTCTTAGGAGGCAATTCGTAGCAACAATGTGATTTTCATCATAAAATAACATATAGTTTCACCAAAAAAAAAAGAAGGATTTCCCTGCAAATTAATTACTGATTACGAATAAATAAAAACGGACCTGTTTATCCAATTTAACAACAACGTAAGGATCGCTGCTTCGAACATCACGAACGGCGAGGTTAACGCCCCGTTTGATCCGAACCCGAAGAAGGCCCAATAAGTTATCCATCAACGATGAGCTCTTCGATTTTTCTGAGCGTGGAGAATCTGCCATTTCTTTTTTTCGGTCTCCCTTTGTCTTTATACCCAAAAGAAAGAAGAGTTCTTTCCCCTAGTTTTAACTTTACCAAACCAAAATTCAAAATAAATAAAATATTAAATTTACATTTAAGTTGGTTTTATTATTATAATTTAAGGGCAAACTACTTAGTTAGTCATCCAATTTTCATAAGTTTTCATTTTAGGTACTGAAAATAAAAAAAATTGCATGTTAAGCACTGCCGTTAAAAACTATTTTTTTATTTTGGTCATTGGGGTTAGACAATGTTATTTTATACTCATGTTAGTCACTGAAGTTTTTCCTTATAAAAATCGAGGTAAATTTATGTAAAACACGAGTTTTCCCCTTTTAAATGGAAAAAGCTAAAATTACTTCACAAAATAAAATAAAGGAAGTTTAAAATATAAAATGAGTGGCTAAAATGAAATTTTACTAATTGGGTGATTAAAATGAACATTGAATTAGCGGTGGGTGACCAAAATGAAAATGTTTGTTAACGATAGTGCCTAATTTTTTTAAAAATTTTTAGTGCCTAAAATGAAAATTTATGAAAGTTGAATGACCAAATATGAAATTTACCCTCATTTAATTTGAGTTAATTTCACGAGAACCCAAGTTTTAAATTGATTTCCAACTTCCAAATATTTCAATTGAGTTATCAAAATATTAGTATCAGATCGATCTCGTTATCCCATTAGCTTAGTTATCATCTATGATGATAAACACCAACTCAAACCTGATGTGAAATAATTTGTAAATACATGTAAGCTTGTTGAAAAAAAATTGGGATCTCAAGAACTAAAGGTAAAAAAATTGTTTTAAAAGGGGTTAAATTGAATATCTTGTAACTAAAAGAGACTAAAATTGATAATATACCATTTAGTTAAGGGGACAAGGTCCCTTCCTGCCCCTTTAACTAATGTATATATATTTATAATTTAATTCACATGTTTTAAATATATTCACATTAAATCCAAACCGTTATTTAGCACACAAATTGACAAATAGGTTAATTGAAAGACCCAAATTAATACAATAACAATACTTTGAGAACTCAATTAAAATGTTTTAAAATTTAGGGACTAATTATAAATATAAGCAAAAGTTTGGGACTAATTAAAAGAGAGAAGGTACCTGAGCTCTCTTGGTTGAGAGAAACTTTCTTTTGGATAGTGTGGGAGTTTTATTTAAGTTATAAGAAAAGTATAGGACGGAAACGGGGAGAGACGCTGTGGGACCCAGGGATGGGGGAATATAGGGGTAATATCCTAGGACAGTGACCGGGAGAATCGGTAACCAGTACGGGAAATAACTGGACGTGAATTGGTCGTCGTTATAATTAGTGGAGGGTTTGATTAAGAAATTAGGCCATGAATGACGCTTTGTTTGTCGAGAAATATTGCAATTCTATTCTATATGTAAAAAAGTCAACTCTATCATGTAATAAAATCATTAATTAATTAAAGGTTAAATCATTATTTAGATTCTGAATTTCACAATTCTTTTTTATATTGGGATTGAATTTTTTTATTTAAATTAGTCCCACAAATATTTTTATATGAAAGCATGAATTTTAGATTTTTTAAAGGAAAACGAAGGAAAATTTGTTAGTAAACTAAGAAATAGGCCGTGAATGACGCTTTGTTTGTCGAGAAATTCTGCAATTCTATATATAAAAAAAGTTGAGTACATCATGTAATAAAATCATTAATTAATGAGTAATTTAAGTCTAATAAATTAATAATTATTAAATTATTTTAAATTTTTTATTTAAATAATTAAATTATTAAATTTGATGCTGTATGACATTCATTTTTGTACTTTGTGCACCATCAAAATTATATTTGCAATTTATACGAGCTATAGGCTAGGTCGAATTTAATCAATTTTTTTTTATTCTTAATGGTTCATAATTCATCATTTAATAATAATAAAAAGCATATAAAAAGAATTTAAGCTCAAACTCAAATTCCAGTATATAAATAATCGAACTAAACTTAAATAATTCAATATTATTTCGAGTCGAGTTGGAGCTCAAATAATAGTATATATCAATAAATTTTGAGTTGAGCTAGTAGATTGCATTACTTATATTTCAAACATATTTATTGGTTAAAGTACTCGGGAGGTAAGGACTTGAATCAAATTAGCCTCTATAATTAAATGGATTAATTTAGCACTTATATTATTAAAAATAATCAAATAATTTTAAATTGTAATAAAATTAACATTTACCTATAAAAAAAGTCTTGAAAATTATTTCTTTTTTAAAATATTAACTTTGTTAAATAATAAATGGGTAAAAAGACCTTCCCAATCTCTTTCAATTTTGAAATTGAGCAAATTGGTCTCTTTAAAAAAAATTAGAACAATTTACTCCATGTCAAATTTGAAAATGAGCAACTAAGGACAACTATCTCGGCGCATATTTTGATTAGTGTAATAACAATTTTAGTCCTTGGTATTTACATATCTTGTCAATTTGGCATTCGTTCTAAAAAGACCAACAAATTTAACCTCAATGTTTATACATTTACATAAATGTTGCAGGTTAAATTTATTAAATAAAGACTAAGTTAATAGAATGTGTAAATTTTGAAGGCTAAATTTACTATTATATCAGTCAAATTTATGCATAATTGAATAAAAATATTAAAGTCGTGATAAATTGTCCTTAGTTATTTACTTTCAAATTTGATAGAGATCATTTTGCTTAATATTGAAATTGAGAAACATTGGAGAAATCTTTTGACCTAGTAAATGATATTTTTTAAACAGCCAATGTTAATATTATTCCAATTTAGATTTATTTGATTATTTTTAATAGCACAATAGTAAATTAATCCATATAACTAATTTGATCAATTCTCTTTAATAAAGCAACTCTCAGCTTATTATTCATGCAATTATTTATTGCATCTTCATCGATGCACTGATGCTTGCTACGCTCTTCTTCTCCGGTGATCTCCAATAAGCCTATTTCTAACATTGTGAAGCTCTCTCAGCACATCTCCGATTTTCATTCGCTCAATCGGTGAATCAGCAGAGCATGCGACTCCGATGCCAAGGACTAAGCCCAACCATTTCCCAGCGTTGCCGGTGCCACCGCCGCTGCTTTGGCCATTTTGATCGAAGGCTTCATTTTCAAAATTGAGCCAAGGATCGGCTATCTTCGCCGCACGATCAGGCAGCGCCGCCTTAACGTAATCACGTAGGCTAAGCTCTCCCGTAAACATGCTGTCAGTGGGTCTTTTGCCAGTAAACAACTCCATTAAAACGACGCCGTAGCTGTACACATCACCGAATGTGGATATTTCCTTTCCCATTCCATATTCTGTAATCTCAAACATCATTCACATGAATATCAAATACAAAAGGTCTAATTCTGATTTTAGTTCCTCTATTATGCTGAAATTAAGTTTTAATCTATATATTTTAATTTAGTACAATTTAATCCTTTACAATGTCATATTAAGTTTAAATTGATATTAAAGTGAAGTCCATAAATTTTTTATTGTTATTTGATTACTTAATCAGGGTATGTAAAATTATAGTAAATCATATTTAACTAATAATATTTTTTTACAAAGTTTCTAATTGAATTAAATACTATTTTTTTATTTAGTTTATAATGTTATGGCATTAAACTAAATGTTTTATATTTAAAATATAAAAATGATTTCTCAATCATTTATTCTAAATTATTTTTTTATAAATATTTATGGAAAAATTTTAAAACTTTATCAAATAATATTCAAAATCCATACACTACAATATATTTTATGAAAATAAAATCTAAAAATTTTAAAACCAAAATTAGTAACTGAAATAAATTATTATGAACAACTCGACCGAATCAGACTCAGCCCTAAATCAATTTAGGGTCAAATTAGAGTAAAAAGATTAAGATTTCAGCTTTTTACCTGGAGGAATATATCCCATGGTTCCTCTTATTCCAATGGAACTGCTTTGCTCACCAATGGAGTACTCAGCTGTCATTGTAAGAAACTTCGTTAGTCCGAAATCACTAACATAAGCAGTTAAGTCAACGTCAAGAAGAACGTTGCTCGGCTTTAAATCACAATGGACGACCGGTTTGCCGAATTGGGAATGAAGATAATCCAATGCTAAAGCAATATCAATGACGATGTTGAGTCTCTGAGTTGGATTTAGCCTCGTTGAATGGTTTAACTCAGTTGAACTTGGATGTAACCAGGTTTCTAAGCTCCCATTTGGCATGAACTCGAACACCAAAGCTTTAAAATCATTGCCTTGAAAATCGATGCTTGAGCAAGAAGTAATGACCTTGACAAGATTACGATGTTTAAGGTTCTTAAGGACTTGGCATTCGGATTTGAAAGTCCGGTCCGCACCGCGTTGTTGGAGATCGAGTACTTTCACAGCGATGGGTTTTTGACCGTCGGAAGTTAGAGTACCTTTATAGACTGAACCATATCTTCCCTTACCGA
The DNA here is from genome assembly GCA_020496765.1 of Gossypium stocksii. NCBI lineage: Eukaryota > Viridiplantae > Streptophyta > Magnoliopsida > Malvales > Malvaceae > Gossypium > Gossypium stocksii. The sequence continues at coordinate 114,733,934 of CM035627.1, read as the reverse complement.
TTAAGTTGGCCGAAGAGAAACCATCGGTCGCATGAAGGAGTTCGGCGTAGGAAAGTTTGGGGTGTTTCTTATCCAACGGGGACGCAATGCCCTTTTTCTTTCGTGACAAGTTAGCCCGTCGTTTGATCACGAAGAGACATATCGAGAACAAAACGACGAAGAGTACGACACTGGTTGCAATTATCACCTTATGTGAGAAGTTCTTCCCTTTCGTTTCGGTTTCCCTAGGACAAACAGGCAACCGAAGCGGCATAATTCCTCCGCATAACTTGTTGTTCCCAATAACCGAGAATGCACTTATGTTGCCAAACACTCCATTCATGGGCACTTCACCTTCGAACATATTGAAAGACAGGTTGAGATCAGTGACAAGAGGGAGTTGGGCTAGAAACTTTGGTATTCGCCCAGAAAAATCATTATTCGAAAGATCAAGAACTTGTATGCTTCTTAATCTTTTGAATGAAGAAGGAATGGTTCCATTAAAAGAGTTTCCTTGCAGGGAAAGCAACTTGAGCATCAAACAATTCTCGAGCGAGCTAGGAATTTCCCCATAAAGATTATTGTTTGATACATCCAACAAGATGAGATTTTTGCAGTTTCCAACCTCTGATGGTAAAGTCCCTGTTAAACCATTTGAAGCAAAGCTAACTGCTATTATGGACGAACAGAGACCAATAACTTCCTTCGGTATTGTGGCGTTAAGATGATTCTGAGATAGATCCAGTCGTTCCAAGTGAATGAAGTTACCCATTGTTACAGGTATGTTTCCTTGTAACAAATTATCCTCAATGCTAAGAACAATTAGTTGGGTCATGTTCCCTAAAGATAAAGGAATTTCCCCTGTAATTCTATTTGTGTACGCGTATAAATATTTCAACTTGGTAAATTTGCCTATAGAATCAGGGATGGTGCTTGTGAACATGTTTTCAAACAATCCAAGGTATTCCAAGCCTACAAGGTTTCCTATCCCTTTCGGTATAGCACCGGATATGAAGTTGGTTTCGATCCGGAATTGATTGAGATTCGTAGAGAGGTTTCCGATCGAGTCTGGCAAAACACCGGTCAGGTTATTCATGTATAACCATAAGAGACTAAGATTGGTACAATTAGTTAATGAACTGAGGAAACTCAAATCATTGGAGCTATCAAGGAAGTTGTCGCCGAAATTCAATGCTTGTAGATTCTGAAGGCTCCCCAAGTTCGGTATCGGTCCAGACAACTCGTTTGAACCCAAATCGAGTTGTATGAGCCCAGTGGCATTGGCTATTGATGTTGGAATTGGCCCTGAAAATTTGTTTTTCCCAAGGTAAATGAACCTAAGGTTAGGGAGGCTCAAGCTTATATAAGGAGGGACCTGGCCTTGTAACTGGTTATCAGCTAAACCAAAGAAAAAAATGGATGAGATATTGTATAGTTCTTTAGGAACTGTACCAGAGAACTTATTTGAAGCTAATTGAAGAAATCGCAAGTTCGAGAGATGGCCAAGCTCAATCGGTATGTGTCCTTCAAGCTGGTTCTGCATTAACGAAAGATGATGAAGGGAAGAGATGTTCCCTATTGAAGGTGGAATTGTCCCTATGAAGTTATTCATGGCTAGTTGAAGCATACGGAGCTTCGGCAAAGAACCGAGCTCAGCGTGTATTTCCCCTCCGAGAGCGTTTCCGTTTAAGTTGACAAATTTTAGGTTCGAACAATGAGCAAGGTGCCTTGGAAGTTCACCATGGAAAGAGTTGTTGGCAAGAACCAATTCCTCTAAACGATGCAATTGAGTAACTTCTCGAGGGATTGGACCACGGAAACTATTGTTCCCGAGGCTGATCACTTTGAGGAACGTAAGATTAGCTATGTAAGGAGATAGGTCGCCTACCAATTTGAGTGACGGTAGACGCAAGGCAGTCACACGTCGATGCCGTCTACCACAAGTTACTCCTGGCCAGTTGCAAAAATGTCGAGAACCATTCCAAGAAACAAAGACCGCGTAAGGATCAATGAGTATTCGAGCCTTGATTGCAAGCAACGCTTGTGTTTCGGTCTCGTTTATGGACCGAGAAGTGGCTGCACTCAGAACGGAGAAGAGGAAAAGAGAAAAACATAACAGGTTTGACATGATAGGGACTTGTTTGATCAATAGGCAAATTTGAAGTCCCCACTTGAATTTGCTTCTCCTTTTAAGGGCTACATAAGTCTGTGCCTCCGAATATTTCAAGGCTAAACTCATAAGTGCCAAGTCTCATCATCTACCACTTGAAGTCCCCACAATGGACTTTTGTGCCATAGCTTTTATATTTGGACGTCGATTTTATAAACTTTAATTATAGGTTTTTTTGGGGTCAATATAATTATAATTATAGTTGGTTACAGTCTCTTTTCTTTTTCATATGAGTATTAGAGGAAGAAAATAGAGAAAATTTTATCTATTTTTACTGTTAAAAAATGAGTTTCTATATATCAGTATAAAGTATACATGGCATATTATGTGTCGCTATTTAGTTATTTTGTCAGTTACATTAAATTTAACAATACAAATTAATAGAACTTTTAAAAAAAAAATTAATTTATTTTTTGATCAAACATATAAAGTCTAATTTTTTTTTTAAATGAAGAAGATAAAATATAATTCGACTTTTATAAATTTTTTATGATTTCAAAATAAACTAAAATCATAAATAGTGTGCCTTTGTCCCATAGCTTTTAGATTTGGGGGAGACGAAAATATAACAAAGCCAAGAAAAACACGACATGTCATAGTCGGTCTGCTTTCTGATCACTAAGGTCTTTGGTCTTCCTAGGAAAACAATGAGGACTAACTTGTAATAAGTTCCTAGTCTCTTGCAAGAAAGTCTCAAAGAGTTTACCGAATGAATTACTTTTATATTTTTTTTTCTTTAACGAAATACTATGAGTAGGGAGGTTAAAGTTGTCATTGATTAAAGTGTGAACTAGGGAAATTTTAATACAATATTTTTATATTTCATTGATGAGTGGATAGGTCAAAGACGTCATTGATGAAAGTGTGAACTAGGGAAGTTTAAAGAAAATTCATGAGATTTTCCAAGTAGCAAACATACATTGAGTGAATTTGATTCGATAGGATTGTATTGTTTAATGGGATAAATGTTTGATTTAATGTGTAAATGTATATAGGAATTTTAATTTAGTATAATTATATAAATGAAATTTTATTTGTGGTTCAAATGTATTTTTAAAATTTTAATTTTAATTTAATTAAACATATTTAAATAAATAAATATATTAATTTATTTTTATATTGAATAAATATAATTAGTCATGTATGTAATATATAAACATAGAATAGTGTTATATCAATAATTGTATTAATAATTTACAAGATTTAGATCAAATCAATATTTCATGTATAAAATTATACAAAATCAAAATTTATGTATACAACTGCACATTAAACAATATTTTATGTATAATTTTCGGATTTAGATTTAGAAGAAAAATTACCCTCTCTATCTTAAGATAATTGTCAAATTATCCTTTTATATATATATATATAAAAGTTGGGTATATGTTGTAATTTCTATTTTTAAATTTATGGTGATATTAATATACAAATACTACTATTAAGTAATTCTTGCAACCTAAACCTATAATATGAGTATAAAGATGAATGAAGCAAATAGTGAAAATTAAGTATCTTGCTTTTTAATACTAGAAAAGTTAATTTAAATTTTCAATCGTATGTACCTAAAAATACAAGAGATACTCAAAATTAGAGGTGTTGAATCAAAACATAATTATGAAAGAACTTGTAGACCTAGATCCATCCAAATAACTTGTTTAATTATTTAAAAATAATAAAATAACTCGGACGAAATCGACTAGGCCATCTGAACTGCCGGCCCATTAATATCTCTACTTAAAACTCAGTTAAGCAAACTCAAGAAAAAGGGGCCAGCCCAGTTTAATTCTGCTAAAATACGCGGTGGGGTGACACTGGCACTCCCGCACTCCGTCCTGCAGCCCAAGGATATTAGTTTGCATTTTTAACCATTAGAAAGAAACTCTCAAGTTCGGCGGCTCAACCCACCACCATCACCACCGCTTTGATTCGCTTGAGATTTTTTTCTCAGTATTCTTCTGCAGGGTTGGAGTTTTTTTTTTTTTAAATGGCGGCGCCCAACTCTGAAAACGAGTTAAAAACCGAAGTTCCAAGCTCACATGAAGCAGAACAGCCTCAGATTCAGGCTATTCGAATGCCAAGCATGGAGGAAATCCGTGCCCAAGAAGTTTGGAATAACTGTGCCGTTCGTAGTGTCGCCAGTGGAGTAATGGGTAAAGTCCCAATTCGGCTTTCATTTATTTCTTTCAATAGTTTTTGTTTTAAATAAATTCTTTTTGAATGATATTCTGTTTGGCAATAAAGAAAAAAATTGGTAAATCCCAATTTGGTGTCAAGTTGTTTTTATTTGGAATTATTTGAAAAAAAAAAAGCAATAAAGATTTAACCTCTGCGTTATACTGCCTTCGATTAATTGTAGGGTTTAAGTGAGGTTTTAGGGTTTTAATATATATGATTATATTTGCAGGTGGCGGGCTTGGATTCATGATGGGTATGTTTTTGGGTGCATTGGATAATCCTGTAATGCAAGATCAAATGAGTGGAAAGCAACAATTACTTTATAATTTGAAGCAAATGGGTTCAAGAAGCTGGAGTTCTGCAAAAACATTTGCAGTTATGGGTGTAGTGTTTTCTGCTGTTGAATGTGTTGTTGAGAAGGTAATATATAGAAACTAGAAATCAAAATCACATCACACAGACATTGAAATCGAATTCGAAACTGAACTTCATATTCCGTTGTTTGCTTTTTAAAGGCTCGGGCAAAACATGACACCACAAATACTGTTGTTGCCGGTTGTGTAACGGGGGGAACTATGTCGGCAAAAGGTATCTACTTTCTCTTACTCTTCTTGGTATTACTTGTGATGGTCTCTATGATCTTAGTAAGGAGCTTTCTAATGTAGATTTCGTGTTGACATTATTCTATAAATTGATTGATGTGAGCAGAAATGCTGTACCTTGTTCTCTAACAAACCCATTAATGCTAAGGCTAATATATCAGAAATGTTGAATATGAACAAGCCGACATTCTTTTATAAAGTAAATTAACATGACTAAAGAAAACTCAATTCGGATATGTTGTTTATGAATAGTATAACAGAAATGCTATTGAGACACCGTTTTATTGATTCTTTCGAGCATCTTATACCTGTTGACCTTTTTCTTCTTTTAATATCAGTATGAAATGTCTCGATAAAATAATGTTGATGTGTTCATATTTCGCGTTTCTTAGTCGATCGAATTTGGCATTTTCATTAATGGTTTCATTGGTTACCAATTGATTTACCACATTCCCTTAATTTGCATTTGAAACAAATATGAAAATTTTACTGAATATTTGCCTTTGCATTATTCGTTATTATCATATCCTCCCTATGATTTGCTACACATTGGCAAGAGCAATTTGCTTCGAGCCTAATGAACTGAATTGTGTTGTTTTCTGATATGTTTTCCTGTCGGAGAATTATTATGCCATTTCTCTCTCTTAGGCTTATCGATTCCAAGTTTAATATAGAATCATTAGTCTCTTGTCATTCAAGTTACATGCCATTGAAACTCATTTAAGTGAAACCGATAAAGGCCTGATGGGGAGCTTTCTCACTTTACCTTTTCTTTGTGTACTTTTCACTTAGTTTAGAACCCTCTAAACCGGCACTTAAAAATCTTAGCGCCCTGCCCTCAGCATTTCACATGATATTAGGCAACTAAATATGCCCTGCATTTATGAGGAAACCTTAATGCAGCTTCGATGATAGCTATTTGATGTAATGAAATTTTGAAAAAGAAAAACCAAAACCAGCCGGAGAAGTGTCGTTCTTCCAATAGTATCCTTGGTTAGGCAAAATTTTAGTTTAAGTAAGCTTTTTGCTCATATGAATGTTGGTTCCAGCAAATAATTATTCATGTCTCATCTTCACATTGTTTTCGGTAAAATTCCCGTATAAGCCCTTGTACTAGGAGTCAAATTGTATTTTGCCCCCTCTTTTCAAAAGAAGGGCAAATTACTCGTTGTACTTTAAACCAAAGAGTAAATTGGTCCTTTCTGATAAAAATTTCATCCATTTGCACTGTTAAAAATTAGCGTGGCTGATGGAATAACCGCATAGTGTCACGTGTACCTTATGCATAGGGACCAGTTTTTAATAGTAGAAGCATGTGGAATTTTTAACAGAATGACCAATTTGCACTTTTATCTAACGTATAAGGACTAATTTGCTGTTTTTTTGAGTAGATGGGGTGAAATGTAATCCGGCTCTTGATACAAGGGCCTATGCACTTCCACTGTCAAATGTTATTCTCCCACACATGCACAGCTTATATGATTTTGTTCTGTTTCGGGTTTCTCCTATTTATCTTACATGGCATTTCTCTCGTGCATTGTTGATAGCTGGTCCGAAAGCTGCATGCGTGGGTTGTGTGGGTTTTGCCGCGTTCTCAGTTGCGATCGAGAAGTTTTTCGATAGACACACTTGATGGTAGAATTATCCTTTTGCTCCAATTTTGCATTCATGGCTGACCTGCTGAATTTTTATCATAAAATATTTTTGTGCAATTTTAATTGATTCAGAATAACAATTTAAAAAGTGTTGTTACGTTTTGATTTTTAATCCACACCATACGTCTCTGAATCAGAGGATGTACACCCCTAATATAATGAATTGGATATATATTGTTTGAGGTAGATCCTTCAACTTTATGTGGTTGGTTTTCAATTTTTAAAATATTTTGTTAATGCAATTAATTACACAACCTTTTATTTGTCATTTCTTTACCCTATGTAACTTAGGATCTGAATTAAAAGATTATTTTGTTTAGATTCGAAACATTTCAGATATCCGGAATCGAATCATGTTTGTAATTTCATGATCTTTAAATTGTGTCATGACATCAGAATATAAATTTTAATATAATTAGTCCCGTGTTGTCAAAATGTAGTATGTAATTTTAATAAGATTAAACTTTAAAATTATACATGAATTTTGATTTAATGTGTAATTACATACAAGTACTGGTTCAAATGTATAATTGAAATTTTAATTTTAATCATGCACATTTTAATAATTAAATATATTAGTTTATTTTTATTTTGGATAAATATAAATATTTGTGTATGTAATATATAAACAAAAATATGATATATTAATGATTGTGTTAATAATTTATAAGAATTTGATTAAATCAAAATTTTATATATAAAATTGCTTAAAATTATAATTTATGTATATAATTGCACACTAAATCATAGTTCATGTATAGATTTAAGATTTATTTCTTTTTAATACTACTTATTTTTATTCTTTTTAAGTTATTTAAAATTCCGGACATATAGAGTGTAAAATGAGAATTATCATAATTATAGGAAAAAACCGACGCTAAAAAATATTAAAATAATTAATTATTGATTTTTAAAAAATATATATTTTTTAGATAACTAATATTTCGTGAACTAAATACTAAAATTTTACATTCAACCCCCAGAAAGTTAACATACCCAACCTTCCAGACTGTAGACTTACATAATCTTTTGTCGGATACATATATTTCGAATATTTTTCAGTTTGAATTTAAGATGGTTTCCAATTAATTTTAAATCAGAAAAACATTTTATTTATTCTAGAAAACCGTGACAGATCTCAATAGAACCACCATTCGATGAATTTAAAATCCAAAATATAAAGAAAATAAATAATAACAAATTCAACCCAAAATATTTACTTTTTTATCATTTTGATCCTAATTCTTCTTCTTTTTATCAATTTATCTTCAATCTTCAAATTTTAGTTAAAATGCTTTTTCTTAAGTAGAAGAATTGAGTAGACTGTAAAATCTTTAATAACAATTACATGGTAATTTGTATGAAAATCAACACGCATTTCACAAAAAATTTAAAAATTTATATATATTTAAAAAAACTATCGACATTAACAATGAAGTGCATACGGAATATTACGCTGGTATTCACTTCAATGTCATTAAAATTTTAATAATTTAATTACTTTTTATATTAAAAAAAAGTAATTCGACTAAAATGTAAAAGTGAAGTCAAAATGATGGAAAAAATTAAGACCAAAGTGGCAAAGGAAGTAAAGATTAGGGACTAAATTTCGTATTTTGCGTAAAGAAAAAGGGAAGGGAAAAAGGCATAAGATAGGTGGACAAAGGCAAGGCAACGATAATGATGTCATTCACAATCCAAAAGCTAAAAGAAAACAACACTTTTTCTATCAGTATCACCATTTTTCTTTTTTAGCTTCAATTAATCCTTCAATCACCAATCCATGTCTTTTTCTCTTATAATCCCTTAAATTCCCGTAAAAAGCCCATATTATATACCATCAGAAAATGCTAGATCCAGCCTCCGATATGCTTCCGCCTCCGTCTTCCCCCACCATCTCTTCGGTTTCCTCTTCTGATCTCGACACTGAGGTAGATTTCTTCATTACCCTTGTTTTTCATTTTTGCTTTTCAATTTAATCCTTTGTTCATGCAATTTTTGGGGGTAAATGAAGTCGACAGGTTCATTTTTCCATGATAGAAGCACTACATTGGGTACTCTAATGGGTGTGAGTTTTCCGGCCATTACTTTCCGAGCACCGTCACGGCACAACCACCGTGAGATGCAACCCGCGAACCCCGGTTCTTCCACGGCGAAACCCAAGAAGAGGAGGGCGTTGACGGCGGCTTTCGGGTCGGAGCGTTCAGGTAGACGGCGGAGGAAATGGTGGCAGATTTGCCGGGATGGGGATTCAAAGCCGGCTTCTCTGGGTGAGTTTCTGGAGGTTGAGCGGAGGTTCGGCGACGGAGCGTTTTACGGTGCGACCGCGGAACTGGAAGGAGTGATGGGGACGGGTCACGATGAGAATCACGAGGCGAGGAATGGACGGTCGTTGTTTGCTGATGGAAGGGTGTTGCCTCCTCATTCGGCGGCGGCAGCTCCTCCGGCCGGTGACGACGACGAGGAGAAATCGACGGCTATTTGTAGATTCCCGGTGTCGCTCACGGGGATATGTAGCGGCGGCGTTGGATAAAATGTACTTTTTTGACTTTTCCACTTCTTTACCCTTTCATTTTTTATTTGTTTAATTATAATCTAATCCACCGCATCGTCCATTAAAACTAAAAAAAAGACAATTTAATTTGGCTTTATTTATTTCAATAATTTATATTTTCTTCTTAATTCTTCTTTATTTTTATACATTTGACTTTTCCTTGAATTAATTTATCGATTATTAAAAATTCATTATGTTTAGCTTAGCTAATAATCATTTAATCAGAACTATATATTTCATTTGAATTTTGGTCTCCACTTTTTATATATATTATTTTCAATTTTGGAATTTACTTATTTTATTTTTAATTTCAATAATTTGTTAATTTGAAAATTAAAGTCTAATTCGCTTGTTAAAATTTTTGGCTTCATTTAAATTGAATGTGTATTGCCAATTAGATTTTTATTTTATATTAAAAAAAGTAAATTAATCTCTAAATATTAGATAAAAAATAGAAACAATCTTTTTGTTAATAATTTCATCTATTTTTATTATTAAGAGTTTATCTCTAGGTGGTATGTTAGGTATAATTATTTGATTATTTTAACAATTATGTCAATTTTTAACAATAAAAATAAATAAATTTTTAACAGAAATAATTATTTATTATTTTATTTATTATACATAAACTAATTTATTTATTTTTTAAGTAAGTGTTGGTAACAATAAATTTAGCTTTTCCCTGTCAGTGTAATCATTGAGGGACTAGATTCTTTACAGACATTGGCTTTTATTTTTATTTTTTAAAAAGTTATTTACTTTTTCTTTATATGATTTTAAAATTTCCCTTTTCTAAATTAGGGGGAAATGATTATAATCCATAGGAATAAAAAAATTAAAGTTTAAACTACAAAAATCTCATTAAATTATTGCTTTTATTCTATTTTAGTCACTGAACTATTAATTTTTTTATTTAATCAGTAAATTTTTTGAAATAAATTATTTTGGTTACATAAAATTGATTTAGATTTTTTATTGATTTAATAACAAATTTAACCCTTCAATCTTTATATATTATATTAATTTTATTCAAAATATAACATATTCAAAAAATTTAGCCTCTAATGTTTATAAAATTTGTCATTTTAATTTAAATTTTAAAAATTTAATAAATTTAGCCCTCAATTTTTACAAAATTTGTCAATTTAGTTATAATTCGAAAAAACTCAATACAATAATTTTTGGTCCTTTACAAAAATTAATATTTTAAACTTCTTAACTGAGAAATCTTAGCTTTTAAGTTTTAAAATTTTATAATTTTATCCTACTCTAATATAAAGTTTCTAACATCGTTTTTGTCATAAATTGTCTTTATACACCTTATTTACCGATCCAACACATGGAAAAGAGAAAAAATGAATGAAAAGAACACCATATAATAACGATATTTAAAACGTTACAATTGATGAAGTGAAATTGATTACAATTTTGTAAAGGCTACAACAGCCAAGCAGCCACCTTATAATAAAAACCATCACAAAACAACAAAATTCAATACTTGAAATACAAAAAAAGTGAGCTCAAGTTGTTATCTCTGGCTTCAAAGCAGAAGATAAAATTATGATAAATGGATTGTTTAGTTATTATAGATAAAGTTATGTGAATTTTTTAGAATTCGAACTAAAATAGCAAATTTTGTAAACATTGATGACTAAATTTGTTGAATAGTATATATTTAGGATCAAATTAATATAATATGTAAACATTGAAGGGATAAAAAAATTTATTAGACCAAATAAAAAAAACCCAAATCAATTTTGAGTCACCAAAATATATAATTTCTAAAAATTTAATGAATAAACCAAAAATATTAATAGTTTAGTGACTATTTTTACAGTTTATTTAAATTTAAAATTCCCAAAATAGAGGTATATTTTAAATAGGACTTTTTTTTGGTTATTCAAAGCAACATCCTAATAAATTTGCATATAAAAGCCTTAAGTTCAAATTTGTTTTTTTCTTCTATAAAATGAACTAGCAGAACAATTTAATTGACTTTTGTTTTGTTTTTTTCTTCTCATTATTTTTAAAGAGATTAAACAAGTTTATTTTATTTTGAGGTTAATTTATAATTTTACTATATATTAACTTTTAATTTTAAAATTTTTGAGAGGACTAAAACATAAATTTTGGGAAGGCTTAGTGCTTACCCCTATTTGATATATTTATTAAAAGTAATTCAAATTGTTGTAAAAACATATTCACAAATCGGGTTTAAGATGATACTAAATATTTTAAATTGGTATAAGATAATAATAAAACTACCATTGAATTATAATATTTTTAAAAATTTTATATGAAAATTTTCCTAATCACTATCTATGGCAAAACTTTATTTAATTTTAGTCATAAAAAGTTTTCTAAAATGTTAGAATATAAATATAAAGAATAATTTTTATATTTATTTTCTTATCCACTTGCCACCGACTCCATACTGTACCACCTTTTTTTTTTCCCTTATTCCACCAAATACATGCATCAATGGTTGAATCCAATCCAATATGTAAAGTGTACATCATTAAATTGACCAATGAACACTGGAACGCCAAAAACAATTTTCTTCTAACTTAAACATAGTATTATATGTCACATCATCATTATAAAAATAATTAATGTGCTTAAATTTTCCATCAATCTAACACCATTTTGAGTCATAGCTAGCTTAAATTTTGATCTGTGTTCTATACTCACAGGTAAATATGTGGAAAGATCTTAATAATAAAATATTAGTAGTTTAAGGACTTAATCCTTATTATTATTACTAAAAAAATTGTAGAGCGGCATTTTCAATATAAAGTCTACATGCAAATTGGTAGTGCCAAATATTCTTATTTTTAAAATTTTAATTGAAAATGTTTAACTAATACACCAAGAAAATAGCAACTTCACCATCCCATAATCTTCCAACAACTCCATGCATATAACATAATGATACTATATGGTCTCTCTATTTAAAGACCATGTTTCACATAACGATGGCATGTTAATCCAACAAAACAACCCTAACACACCAGCCATTGATATAGTACCATTCGACCCCCCCCCCCCAAAAAAAAAAAAAAACACTACAAAAATGGTGATGAAACAATCTCCACTTTTCATTACATTACTAATTGCTACCGTCTACATGGTGAGTTGCATGGCTGCTGTAAACCCAGCAACAGCAACAGGTGAAGAACCCATTCTTGAGTTCTACATGCATGATATTTTAGGTGGTGGTAGCCCCACAGCTAGGCCAATCACTGGTTTACTTGGCAACATTTATGGTGGTCAAGTCCCTTTTGCTAAGCCAGTTGGGTTCTTACCACCCGACGGTGCCGTCCCGATCCCCAACGCAAATGGTGCTATCCCAACCATTAATGGTGTCACTGGTCTCCCGTTGGGGACCGGTTTAGCCGGAACGGCTTTTGCGGGAAACTCTAACCAGAATGGTCAGCCTCAGTTCCCTGTAGGACCGGATGGGTTGGGATTAGGGTTCGGGACGATTACCGTCATCGACGATGTGTTAACCGTTAGCCCTGACTTGGGGTCTCAAGTAATAGGGAAAGCTCAAGGGGTTTATGTGGCAAGCTCGGCTGATGGGACAACACAAATGATGGCGTTCGCGGCGATGATCGAAGGTGGTGAATATAATGATAACCTTAACTTTTACGGTGTGTACAAGATCGGGAGCGCCGTGTCGCAAGTGTCAGTGATCGGCGGGACCGGGAAGTTTAAGAATGCTTGTGGTATTGCTGAGGTCCGACCACTTATACCACCTGGGCAACATGTTACTGATGGTGCTGAAACATTGTTGAGGGTCACTGTCCATCTTAAATACTAGGGTTTGCATTGTTACATATACTTGTCTTGAAAATTTGATGTGTGTGATTGTGTGAAAAAAAAGTTAACATATATGGGTTGCTTTAATCTTTCAATATGTAACTTTTACTACTAGGGTTCAAAATATTTCTTCTTTGTTCAAAATATTTCCTCTTTAAATTTCTCAGTATTCCCCTTGTTCCATTCACACATATATATATAGAGAAATTGAAATGGCTAAATATTTTGCGATTAGCTTGTATCTGAAATTTTAAATATATGTGGAGTTTGTTTCAATATTTAATTTGGTATCTGAATTTTTTTTTGTCTCAATTCAGTACTTTGATCAAACTACATCACGTGATCCAATGAATAATTGATAGGTGTACTTTAGTAAAAGAAATTATAGGTACTTAACTGGGATTAAAAAAACTCTTAATTTTCAAATTGAACATTGAAGCCAAACTTATAATGTGCTTAATTAGTAAAAAAAACTCAAGTATCAAATTGAAAAAAAATCAGACACTTATTTAAGTATTAAAATCAAATACAGATACCAAATTAAAAAAAATGCTAAATTTAACATTAAAATTAAATTCAGATACATTTATTAAAGTACTGTAATATAACAGGTGCTAGTTATAAATAGAGGAGCCTATAATAACATAAATTATTAATATATTAAAATCATATAAATAATAATTACATTATGTAAAAATTAGAAGAAAAAAAGAAACTTTAAATGATAAATACAATTATTTAAAAAAAGTAATATATATTTATTTATTTATTTTTAAAAGAGAGATAAGATTTAAAGATAGCTAGAAGATTTTTTTTATAGGGATAATTTTTTTAAAAAATTAATAAATCAAAATCAAAATAACGTCAATTTTCTTTATTTATAACTATTTGATTAAGAAGAATTTTTGATCAATTGAGTGACTTAATCTCGTTACACTAAATTCAGTGAACTACTTAATTAATAATAAATATAAATATATACAAATACGACATAAATATATGAATCGCCGATAAATTATAAGAAACAGTTGTAAAATAAACAAAGAAGCATCGAGTAGTTGTTGGAGAAAACTACTATATATGGGACATAAACAAATGGTGCTAGTCATAGAAAAGTTAGGAGTAGCCCTCAAAAAAAAAAAAAGTACTGTCATTTAGTTCTTACCCAAAGTTATAATTTATGCCTCTCAAAATTTAAGAAAAAAATATTTAATCTCTTTAAAAATGATAAAATTATAAGTTAATATATAAAAATTTTACACAAATTTCATTCCACCCCTAAATAGATTTCTAGTTTCGCCTCTCCCACTTAGACCTGTCCATGGGTTGGGTTAACCATCTAAACCTAAAGGCGTGCTTGAAATTTGAGAAAGGTTGGGCAAAAATATTAGGCCCGAAAAATAGACTTGGGTAAAAAAAATAGGCTCGTTTAAAATATGGATCAGGCTTGGACTTGAGCATTCAAGGTCCGAGACCTACCCGACCCATTTTAAGTTTATAATACTTTGTATTATGTTAATTATTTTTATATATTATGTAATTTAAAACACATTAAAAAAATAAGTATATACTAAATATATAATACTACTCTAATGTAAACATTAAAATAATGTTGACAATATAAAAAAAGTAGAAAAATTATTAAATATTAAAATAATATTAATATAAATATTTTTTTTAAAAATTTAAAATAAATTTGGGTGAGCCTAAAATGGACTTGGGTCAGTCTTTTGTAAATTTGAGTGGATTTGGGCAAAATTTTAGGCCCAAATTTTGGGCCGAGCTTGGCTAAGTTTGGACAAGCATAAAGAACGATAATATCATACTTAGCCCCAGCTCGAACTCGGCCCATGAGCACCTCTATTGCCACCTCTAGGCACAAGAGAAGAAGATGGATATACGATTCATGGTTGGTTCACAGCCTTTACCAATTCGAAACATCCTATGAAATTGGTTATACAACTTAAGAGTGATGTTTGTCCATCGGTTTTGCAAGTCTTTAAAAATACAAGACATAATGTTTATCCCAAGGGCGGTGCTAGAGATGGCAGGGTCCGGTCGCCTTTAAAATATAAAAATCAACTTTTGGCTTTCACAATTTATACAATTCTAAGTTACTATATAGTAAAATTACACCTTCACCTTTTAAAAATAATAAAATTTTAATTTAACCTTTAAAAATTATAAAAATATACATTATTAAAATAATAAAATTAAATTTTAAATTTCATAAAAATATAAAATTTAATATATAGATTCATCGCGGCTTAAAAATTTATCGAGGGACAACCTGTTTGAACCAATCATCAACATCATCGTAATTGGAATCATCGTCAACAAAGGTAGGATCTTAATGGCAAGGTCGAGGGCTAAAGTCGCAGTGCCATGGCCATAGGTGAAGGCTGGTTGGGTACTTCTATTCGGGTCGAGTGTGCAAGGATAGTATTAAAAAAGCTACTGCATTAATGCTTTTTTTATACATAGTAAACAATTAGTTGGAATATGTTTTTTATGACCAAGACTGGTTTTGTCCTAAGAAACACAAGTTGTCAAATGATAAAATCCTTAAACCATAGCTGGAAGTGGTATATTATCAAACAGGTTAAGTGCACGGTTAGAGTAGGTGAAACCGTGAAAGCTGCTTATTATTTGTATATAATAATATGTTAATCATGGAGCCAGTGAGGCGGGGGGCTATCATACAGTCTGTCATTTCTTCAGTTCTACTTTTTTGTCCATTCCAATACTTTTCGAGGACTAATTTTAAGCTAATAAAAACGTAATCGATTTTTTGGTGAGAAGTGGAATCAATCAATTTTTTAAGTGATTGGTATGGTGTCGGTTGAAGTTTTATCTTCTAGACAAGATAGGGGAGAGAAATCGTTATTTTTAGGTCGATTTGATCGGATTTTTATTAAATCTGACTTAACCAATCATAATCTACAAACACTGATCCAGTTGAATTAAAGCTCAAGAGTCGATATAAACAAACTAATTTTAGGTTGGTCGGTCCGGTCGATTAACTGACTTTAATTATTGGGTTTGAATAATATATTTATTTTATAAATTATAAATTATAAATAATTAAAAAATATTAAATTAAGTCAATTTTTTAGTCAGGTTGGTTTGAAAAATCGATAACCGACCAAAATAACCTCTTAAACCAAACCCATAACTGAAAAACCACCCAAACAGACTAAATCAATTTAATCGGTTTAGTTGATCTTTACCAAAAGTTACTTTCCGATAGATGAGAGTCTAAATGCTTTAAGCTACCCATAAAGGTGATGAACTTAACAGAATGAAGTTTAATTTAAAAGGAAAATTACAAAAATAGTTATATATATTTGATTAACGTTTTAATAAACATTTAAGGCATTAGAATTTAGTGTTAAAAGATATTGTACATTAGTACATCTAAGTAAAAAAATAGCATTTTTAAATTGGAGTTTAGCTTAGTTGATTACAAAAATAAATATATATAGATATTGTTATATATATTTATTCGATACACTATCAGTAAAATAGATTAAAATCGTATTTATTTTATATATTTTCAAATATCAAACAGAGACACACATTAACTTATTAATTCGAAAAAAAAAAAAAAACTCCACCGTTGGATGTAAGGATGTACAAAATTAGTTGGTCTAACATTGCCTACAAGCGGGTTTCAACTTTCAACAATGGTCTCCAACGCCGGTTTCCACGATCTCTGCTTCGAAAATCTCACCACGACGGAATCTTTCGCACCGTCGTTCACGGCGTTTTGCGGCGGGGACTTAGCTTCAAACGGGAAAATGCAAAACTCATTAAAAACAGGTAAAATCTTCCCAATATTAAAGCTCGCATGTTTCAACGCCTTATCTGCCTTACAACTGAGGCAACTCATTTCCTCTTCCGTCAGCACCGAGTAAAGCAATTCCATGGGAAGAAGGAAATAAAGCCGCCGCCGTTCCAACTCTTCATCTGCCGTCAACCCATGAACCCGAAAACCCACTTTTAAACCGCCGGAATCGCACACGAACTGACCCGGATTCTCCACCATTAGATCCGCCGCTTTGACTGATTTCGTATACATCTGAATGTTCCCATTTGGAAACACCACTTTCACTGCTCCACCGCCGGAGATGATCGACGGCGCACAAGAAACTGCATTCCCCATTTATTAATAATATATAAGAGAGAATTATAGGAATAGAGGAAGTTGCTAGGAAAATGAGAGACCCTTATGAAATTAATGATGAAGAGATGGATGATATATGTGCATGCAAAGATGGTGGTTGAGCGATAAAAGGAAGGGTACTATTTATTTATTGGATTACGGGTTAATATTGTTTTTAGTCCTTCAACTTTGTAATTAAGTCCATTTTGGTATCTATATATTTTTTAAACTTGCAAATGTAAAATTTTGGGTTTTTTTTTCCTAAATAAAAATATACAAGAAAACGCATAAAAGAAAAAAGAAAAAGAAGGGTTCAAAATGGCAAAAAAATCTAACAAGAACAATTTGTCTATTGGAGCTTCACCTCCAATGCGATTAAAAGACTCTAAACAATCCAACATTAAAAAAAAAATGCTTAAACCAAGATTGCTTTAATTGAACTGGATCAATAAGATCAAGAACCATTCGAATTAGACAAATTAGTTGAACTAGTGGTTTGATCAATTTGACTATCAATCTGATCCTAAAAACATTGGCTTAAGTACGTAAAGTTTTATTTTTGGTCAAAACTGATAGCTAAACTATTAATTCTGTCTCATTTTATCCAAAAAGTGTACAATATCTCGTAAGAAAATGTCATGTCTCATGGTATTATTGGCTCGTGCAATTTTCTAAGGTAAAATGAGGTAAAATTAATAGCTTAAATATCATCTTTGAGTAAAAAACTTTAGGAACCTAAATAAAAAATAGTATGGTTTAAGGACCAACTTTGTATTTAAACCTTTATTTGGTATACTTTTAGAGCTTCGCAAATCGCTATCAGACAACCAAGATGTAGGCAGATTTTCATGAATTGAGGACCTGATGGGACACTTGTCATCAACACAGCTTACTGCCTTTTGGTCTATTTCTCTTTCTTTCAGGTTATATTATGATTTTGGTCCCTACATTATGCTCAAGTTTGAAATTTTATCTTGTATACTATTATTAACTACTCCAAATAATTAACACTATTAATTAATTATGTTGAAATCTCGACATAGATTTTTCGTAAAAACACTCCTTCCAACAAAAAAATAATGAGTTAGAACGAGTGTTGAAAAAAGAAATTTACATCAATACTTTAACCATTTAAAATAACTAATGACATTATAAAAGTAAATGGATTAATTTATGCTAAATTGAAGTACAAAAAACTAAAATTTAAGTTTAAGCAATAGTAGAAGGACCAAAACAAAAATTTGACTTTTCTTTTGTTATTATTACTATTATTATTAAAGAAATCAAAGTTAAGTATAATGATTTAACTGCCACAAATATATTAGAATTATCCATTAACCATACAACTTACAATGATATGATAATTAATTTCATTAAAAGAATTTTTAAGGTAAATTACACCCCAAGTTCACTAAACTATTAGTACGTTTAATTTTGGCCACTTAACTTCAAAAAGTTACAAAATAGTCATTGAATTATTCAAAATTTTTCATTTAAGTCACAAAACTATTTGAACATTTTTATTTAAGTCACTGAACTAATTGAATGTTTTTATTTAAGTTGCTGGACTGTTAAGTTACTTTTTAAAGCCCAGCTAGTAAGATCCAAGTATTTGTCCAATGGATCAATATCCATCAAAAGGTAGAAAAACATACCTTAAATCTAAGTTGATCTGACAATCAACATCGGAAATTGGAGAAGAAAATTAGTGTAAGTGATGCGAATAGAGAAGGCCACACAATAGTAATTTTAACAACCCAATGACTTAAATAAAAACTTTCGAATAGATAAATGATCATTTTGTAACATTTTAAAGTTGAGTGACCAGAACATAAAGTTACTAATAGTTTAATGATGTTGGGTGTAATTTACCCATTTTTCGGGGTTAAATATGACCAAAAAAAAATAGTATAAATAAAATGAAGCACATGTAGAGGGATGGAGCAAAATGCTAAATACCCAAATGTAATGGGTATTTGAGAAAACGACACTAACAACCCTTATGATTAGATATGGTAAGAAGCAATTTTTTGGATTGCATACTCTGCGGCTCATCACCTAACTTTAATTTCATGATTTACTTTTAAATCATTAATCATCACAATCTAATTTGTTTGTTTTATAAGATGACAAAAGTTTAAGAATATTTCGACAGCAAATTGAATTTCATGTCAAATCTTTTCTCTTCTTTTTGCTAGCTTGCAATATCTCTTTTATATATATATTTTTATTTGATATGAGGTAGTGATAGGTGTTGTTTAACATCAAATCTGAGGGATGGATAATGTCTAGGGATTCACTCTAACACTTAATCTCAATCACCACTTTCATTTCAATCAAAGTCCTTTTTCATTACATCACGGCTTTAATCGGTAATATTAGTCTTTTTTTTCATTTTAGAATTTGAAGAATTGCATCAAGTGAAGTGGTAGAGTTAGAAAATTTCTTTTGAGTTGAAATTAAACTGTATATTTTTTTGATAATAAAAATACAATTTCACTATCTTTATAATTTTAAAGGATTAAATCTAATTTTTATTATTTTTAGAGGATCAAAGTGTAATTTTACCATTATTAATTTAAAATTTTATAAATTATAAAGGACTTAAATAAAAAATTACCATTTTAAGGAGACCGGAGCACCTGCAAACCCCGCCATTGATCATGTGGCTGTAGGAAGACAATAAGATCCAATTCTATATTAAAAGCCATGACTACCGTAATATTCGCTAGTTGATTTCTTGCGAATCCTGAGTGCGAAACACCATTTTCATCTTTGGCTGATCCTCCAACTGATGTAGAACCTTTCAAATTGTCTAGCACCCTCTGTGTTCACTTTGAGGAGTAGATATCAGAACTCGTATAATTATTTTTAGTGATATTTAATTCATTTGGTCTCAAAACTCATTACTTCTTCTTCTTTTTTTTTGTGTTGTTTATTTTTATGATTTTTTTTTTAATCTATGACTTCATTTTGGAAAAGATGAAGAGAAAAACTTCAGTCCTTCATGTCATATATAAATATATATATATATTTCATAGTATAATTCTTTATAAGTTTATATTTAAACATATATTTCATAATATGAATCTAAACAATAGATATCAAATCAAAATGTAATAAATATTTACATCCTTTTAGATATAATGATTTCCATGCATGTATTTATATTATAATTTAACTTTTCTTTATTTATACCATGCTTTAAATTATGATTAAAAAGAAAAGTCTATAGCTATCCTGCTCTACAACATTTCACTAAGTTTCTCTTTTTTTTTTTATAAATTATCTTACAGTTTATTTTTACCATCCATAAACTGTCGATCGTTCCATTCTCATGAGCAAGAATTAAAGTTCCGACCACCCAACCACATGAAATGAGATGAGCAAGCAGAAGAGTTTGTCTATTTTCCCAGAAAAAAAAAAAGGATTAACTCAAGAAACTGAAAATTTGCAACTCAAAAATCATGTCCACAAAGACAGGGCCTAATAAGAAAGAGGGAAATAATATGTAGTCAATCCTCACGCCACATCTTTTCGCATTTCAAGCACTGATAGAATGTTGTTGCCGGCTCATCAGCTGACCGGATCTGCACCTGTGAGAAAAGCGCCCTCCCATGGCTACAAGAAGGGCATGTTGCTGCAAGACAATAAAGAAAGAATGTTTACAAGGCAGCAATAGCAAGGGACGGCACCTAAAATTGACATTCTCAAACAGCTATCAACCACGAGAGTAAGAACACATAGAAGATGATTGTGGCTCAGCCTTGCAACTCTCAACTGCCAATTTTTACATAAGATTTCTATCCCAACAAGAATGGATAATTATACGACAGTCAAAAAGAGGTTGAAGAAGTAGACGAGATCAATCCTCGTGTCCAGCACAGTGATATAGGGATATCCTCCAAACACAGAGAAAATTCTAACTATCTCGAGAATCCCCCATGAGAAAAGATCATCCAAAGAATCATAACTACCACAACCAAGCGTTCAATACATCAACAACATGGTTTTGACTTCAATTCAGCATAATCATGTATCTCATAGAACCAAACATACACCCAAAAATTCACATTTCACAATTTGTAACCACAAAAGGCAATGAAGAATAAGAAGCAACATTCAGGAATAAAAATATTATATTACCATCAGTCTCAGACCCGCCCATTTTCATATCTTCTTTGTTGAAAACGGGTTCTATTTCTTTCTTAACAAGATGCTGCCTTCTCTTTATTTTAACCTATTACAAAAATCAAAATCAATCCACAAAATAAAAAATTTGACAACATTCGCGAAAATAAACTCGCATTAATTCAAAATTTAAAAAAAAAAAAAAAAACCTTGTTCTCAAGGTGACAAACGTAAGGACAAGTCGGGCAAAAGAACCTCGAAGGCCGACCCATATGCGGCAACTCATACTGTAACATGTTCCCACAACTTGGGCAAAACTCCATTTTTTTACCACAGTCGGAAAACCTAAGAACTTGTGTTTTTTTTTTTTCTCGATTCCTCTGTTTTTGGGAAGTTTCAACCAATGTTCTGTTCTTCACTTCTCTCAACTGAAGGTGACCTTTGTTTCGGCCGCCGTCTCAAGTTGGTATCGCCACCGGATAAAAGTGCAAGATGGGGAGAACGACAAATCAAAGTGAAGAGGGAGAGAATAGAAAAAGAAGTAGAGAAAAAAATTGATCAAGTTATATCGGGCCATGTTATATTAGGTTAAACCATCATCAGGTTCAAATGGATAGAAATGGGCCTTATAATTTTTATTTTTCAAATTATATTATATTGTTTTATTTTTTTTCATTTTTTTATTTTTAATATTGAATCAGTGGTCGAATTGGAAATTAGTAGTTTGACCGGTTCAAACATCATTCCAATTATAAAAACATTGGTTTCAACTATAATTTATATAAAAACATAATTTCAAAAAGACTTTTAAATTAATAAAAATACCCTTTATTATTAATTATATTACTAAATTGACATTTATATAATAATTTATTAATATTATTACGTGATAAGCATAAAAGTAATATTACGCTATATTACAAAATTATTTGATAAAGGATAATAAAATTTTAATTGAAATAAAATAAACAAGATTTTGCAAGCTAGATCGAATTTGAAAATATATTTTTTTTATTATTTTCATACGAGCGATAGGTAATGTTTACGGATCAAATCTAAACCCTAAACTAAAATTTCATTTTAATGATTATCTTTTATCATTACACCAGACTCAATTGACAACATTATATAAATCTAATACGTAATTTAATTTGTTCATATAATCAACTTTAAGAAAATGATATTTAATTTATGTGAACTTAAATCTCGAATTTTGTTGTTTGCTTTCATGATTTTATCTTAATCTAAGACTTCATTTAGGGAAAAATTAAAGGAAAACCTCAATTCCCTTTTTTGCATATTTGTATATAAAAATATCACCGTTATCTTTTGGTATCAAAATGTATTGATCTCTACCAAATACAGGTATCATATTCGACTAAGAAACACTCGGGGACCAAATTATAAAGGAAAAAAGTGTCTAAGTACCAAATTAGAAAAAGAAATGTCAAATTCAGGTACCAAATGATATATTTAACCTTTACAATACCATTAGAAAGAACTTTCCAAGCAAACACTTGTACATCTTGGGCAAACACCCAAGAGAACATACTCTTAATCCAAATATGCAGAAATTTGGCAAGACTAAATATGATGCGACTAAAAAAGTCTCAACATCCATAAATTTGATTGGCTAAATCTACACACTGTACTATACCTGTACATGTGAATTTTTTTTCACTTCTAAAAAGAATACAAATCAAAGAATACTAACACAAAGTCATGAACTTTGGCGCACACAAACACACCATGACCAACCACAAACAAAAACCCCACACAAATGAAAGCACCCAATTAAAAGAATGAAATGAATATGGAACATGAAAGGAGGAAAAAAAAAAAAAAAACACTAAAAAGACACTCACGATTTATATCTTACAAGCAATGGAGATAATGTCATCCCTAGATGGATTGCCTTCACCAATGCCACAAATTGGGATAGACTTTCTTGAGAGAACCACTTCAGTTTCCACTTCTTACTACTCAGACCGGCCCTTTTTTGCGTTTTGGTCGAGGAACCGGCTTTCGATGTGCTGGACTTAACGGCCAATGTTATACAACACGTCTCTCCTTGCTCGATGACCTAAAAAGTACAAACCGGATTAACAATTACCTTCCCTAGATTCAACATCGATGGTAAGTAAAACGAAAAGGGAAATTGTGTATGTCATGGTAGATATAATCCCACTTTCTACATGGATTTTAGAAACAACAGAAAAGGAGATTTTGGGTAAAAATACCCTGGAAGCCCTTGTACTAGGTATCAGATTGCATTTTGCCCCCTCTACTCAAAAAATAGACAAATTAGTCTCTGTACATTAAATCAATGAGCAAGCTGGTCCTTTCTGTTAAAAGTTCCATCCATTTCTATTATTAAATACTAGCACGGCTAACAGAAGAACCAAACAGTGACTTGTAGTGTGTCATGTGTACGTGTCTGCGGGACCAATTATTAATAGTAGAAATAGATGGAATTTTTAATAGAAGGATAGTTTGCTCTTTCATCTAATGTATAAGGACTAAATTGCTATTTTTTAGTAGAGGGGACAAAATGCAATTCGACTCCTAATATAAGAGCCTCTATTGGTACTTTTACCGGAGATGTTGCTGTCTATTTTGAATGGCTTATAAACGTCTTAATGAACATCTAATAGGGAAAATAATTATTCTCACGGAATGTATCAAGTATAAACCAAAAAAATATGGTCATCTTCTACATGCAATTATATAACCATTGGTTGCAGAATGCAAGACAAAAATAATAGAAAGGTTACCATCTCTGATATGTCTGCGATGTTGCAGCTTGAATCAAGGGAGAAATATGGACTGGAACATGCATTGTCTAGGAGAGAACTAAACTGAAAGATGTCTTCAACGCACACAAGCACATGTCCTCCGATAACAAACAATGATCTTGAAAACCACGGTTCCTCTGTCCAGTTTTCACAGAAAATAAGATTAAGCATTATCAAGTCCAAGGTTTATGCGTATATGCCTTTGCATTCGAATGCAAGTGGGAGCTTAAGAATGCTAGATGAATAGTTGATAATCAAGTATTGTCATATAATCCAAAGAATATGAACTGCTAAATATAATCATACAACTGGTAAAAGTACCATGGAGGCCCTTGTACTAGGAGTCGGATAGCATTTTGCCTCCTCTACTAAAAAAATGGGTAAATTAGTCCCTCTATATTAGATCAAAGAGTAAATTGGTCCTTATGATAAAAATTCCATCCATTTCTACTGTTAAAAATTGGTTCTTGTATGTCAAAATGAGGTATACATAGCACACCACATAAAATTGTCAAGTTATTCTAATAGCAACGCCAATTTTTAATAGTAGAAATGGATGAAATTTTTAACAGAAATGACCAATTCGCTTTTTGATCTAATGAACAAGGAATAATTTGCCATTAAAGGAGGGAAAATGCAATATAACTCCTAATATAGGGGCCTCCATGGTACTTTTACCTCATACAACCACCTTTTTGTCTGAATGCATGTATGTATACACAAGAACAAAGGTATCAGCATTCACAACCAAGATAGTATGCAAGCAAGACAATGATATTCATGCAGAAGTTATAACCAAAAGATATCCCAACATCGTAAACTATGAACATACTTTCTCACAAACTGAAAGCATTTTACTTTTAGCCCTCGGATAAGGAAACATATGAGACCTCCTACAAATTAGTCAAGGGTTCTGGACAAACAAACACGCAAACACAGACTCTGCAATAGAATCTTATCGGCAAATACAACCTGTTGACATCTTCCTATTGACATTTTCAAACAAACACCAAGTCAAAACCAATCCCATTCATCTAAGGTTTCATGTTAAGAGCAACCAAAAGTTCGTCAGGATTTGAAAGAACAGAACTTTTCAATCCTTCCCGTTCCACACAAAATTATTAGTAACATTCTAGAGATGACAAGTAAATTAAATAAAACAAATCATAACAGGATAAAATTCATTGAACATACCTTCATGGCCACCTTGCCAGAAAAGCACCATGGAATATTGGAAAATGCTTAATTTTAAACCCCCACAAATTTGTTTCTCAAACAACTCAGCCTGAACCTGCTCCAAACTGCCATTTAAATTTCCAAACCTCAATCTATCATGACAAAAAAAATGTATGTTGTATGGCAGTTATCGAAGTCAAAACTAATCATTATTATAATCCACGTCCCATTTGTTGTAAGATTGTTGATCTAGAGTTGTTTTTGGAGCAGTGCATGCAACTTATCCACATTCATTGAGACATAGGTAAGGACAAATATTTGAACACAGAGATAAATAAACCAACACTAATATGAAATCTAGGAAACACAGACATGAACACATAATATGGGTAGAACATGAGTTCTATAAAATACAAGGTTCCATTCAATGTTGATTCCATTTGAGAGGGAAAAGAAAAACTTTATCATGCACCTAGGCATTTTATGTGCCATCACGTGTCCAACATATTTTTCCACATTGGAGTGGTGTTCATGTCGGACACATGTTCGACACTTGAATACTCCTGGCAGAAGTGTCGCTGCTTCATAGTATGAAATTCATTTTAGGATGGGTGTCCAGAAAAGTATTTATGTCACATAAACACACAGAGACACATACAGCTGGTATTTTAAGCATTAAGTTTCATGGTTAAGTAAAAGAGTATTGAAATCACCTTCTTAAAGAACATTTATCATTTGGTGTGGATGAATCAGAAGCTTTCAACATGTAAAGTAATTGACTTGATTTCTTGATGCTCCTTGTTATGAACAAGTATGCTACACTCCCTTTGACATACACCCTATTCAACAATAGAAAATATACAGTTATAGAGGAACGATTAGTTTCTTAACTTCCATTGAAGTTATAAATCACTAACCTCACAACCTGAAGACTCAGACCAACTAAAACCTCTCTTATATCTTCAACCCTATGGGAGCCTAATAAATCCAAGATACTCTCTGCAAAGAAATCAAAGTGCACACCATAATGAAATTTGGCAATCCACACAAGAAATTTTGTCAACAAACACTGAAAAGACTATCAACAAATGACTACTTCATAATCCAACCTGATCCATCAGATGTGACGCCAACAAGCAGCACATATAACTTCTCCTCACTGCTCAATACTAGAGCTACTTCTCTGCAGAAACAAGGAAAGCAGGGAATTATTAAGAATGCCAAGACCTCAATTTACAAGAAAAACCTGGTTGGTGCGGGTTCATGACAAATCATAGCTAATATAGAAACGCTCCAAAACCATAACAAGCAAATAAGATCAATGATTTGCACAAGTACCCAATGTAAACATTTCTATTTTACTACAGGCATCCAAGAAATGACCTAGAAAAATCTAGCCTAAAACACTTTAGAAAACCACGAAGGTTAGCACCAAAAAGAGAGAAAATTTCCTCAGAGAAATAGGCTCACTAAAATACATGAAGGCAAATACAAAAGCAAAAAGAATATAAAATGGTAATTGATTGACACAACTTCACTAAAAAATTCCTTCGTAAGACAATAATATTAGATGCTATTGTGCATTGAAACTCATTATCAAAGTAGTGTCAATCTATTGCCACTAATATGATTTTGAATTCCCTAGCAGGAGACCGGAAAGGCCTCATCACAACAAATTAAAACCCTTTTTCCTTTTTTTGGCAGTACTTACCTTTCTCCACAAAAAGGTTGGTCAACCATGCAATTGCAACGCATGTATGACCTACAAGCCTCATGAACTGTCAAATCAGCAACATTTTCATTAAAATAGTCCTCAATAAAATCATTCTTCCCCTGAGAAGAGCACTCAGCACCAGAATATCTCACAGCATTATCACCTTGTGGTATTGAAATAGCTTTTTTAATCTGGTTTTTATCAAAACCTTTTTTATGATCACTACCATTTAAAGAGCGCTTCCCTTTCATTTCTTCAATATCAACCCTACTAACCTCCAAGGTGCCATTTGATTCTTGTGGTACCTGTTGACAGCTATTCTCTTCCAACAGTGAAATCACTCTTCTTTTTGGTTTCCTTCCGCTTTTTCTCTTTTCAAACCAATCAGCCTCTTGGTTCACAAAAGAAGATATCTCTGGATAATTAGAACCTGTATCTAACTTACTGTATGGTTGCAGGGATTGGTTCATACTTACAATTTTGTTGATCCTGAGGGTTTGTTCAGTGCATGAATCAATTATGCCGATGCCATTTTGACTCCCACGTGAAGTGTTATTTCCTTTTTCATAATAAGTATGTGCAAAAGAATGCAATGGAGAATGCCCTTCAGTGCTCCCATTGGGATATTCCTGGACAGGTATCCCAGCTTCAGAGGAATCATCTTCACTGCAGCTTGTATCACTGTCAGATGATGCTGCTGAATAGGACTCTGCTGATAACTGCAGAATTTCTTCCACCAAATTATGGCGACGATGCAGAAGGTCCTTCTGATAATGAGGTGGCGATCCAGGGTTAGCAGATGAAGAATTAGACTCGGTCATAATACCAACAGTATTCAAATGTGATACCACGGCATTTTGAACCATTCTATTACTTTCGTAAAGGGCAAAAATATTACGATGAGAACTCTCAGCTAAAACGGATCCGCTACTAGCCTCATCGTGCAAGTAAGATTTCTGATACTCGTGTTTTACATCCATTGTTCTCAAGCCTGGTAAAGTGAACCCACCAGTAATACCTGACGAAAAAATAGGGTCAAAATATCTGTTGGCATTCACACTGCCAGACATATCTGCAAAAGAATTATCAGGTTCCAAAATGTTCATGCTACTTTCATCTCCTGAAGCTTGAACAGAATCTGAAACATATCTAGAACCTTCACTAAGATGCCTCTCGCTTTTCCCACCTTTCTTATAATTTTCTTTCCCAGGATGTAACATAGCCACATTAAAATTATCATCATCAGCAAAATTCTCAGAAGCATGATCCATCCAGTCCTTGAACTCTCGCAACCAAAGAATAGAACGCTCTTTCTTCAATTGTTCTACTCTTTGCATCAAATCAACTATTTCAGCCTCATCCTCAGATATGATGTTCTCTTCTCCGCTTCGCATTTCATTACCGCATGACAAAGAATCTTGATCAGAACAAATGTAAGTACTATGTTGTTCATTCTCAATCAAAGCAAGTCGAGATGCCTTTCTCTGCAAAAATTAAAAAGATAACCACCTATTAACAATCATAAACAAGGTATAATAAATTATGAAGTACATGAACAACCAATATTGCATCAAATGCATCCAAAAGACTAATCAGTGTGCCAAAATTTCACCACAAGGAGAGGGAGGATGGATGACTGCAAAGTTAAAAAAAAAATACAAATTTGAGAATTAGTAAAGCTTTACACACCCTCTTTTTGTTGATACCCTCCTCTTCTTCTGCACCTTTTGCAGGAGAGTAGAATCCAAAGCTGGAAGGTCGCTTCTGTCTGCTGGCAACAATAATCTTCCTCTTCCAATACTCTCTGGTGCTGATTGCTTTGTCATCTAATTTCAACTAGTCAACCATATAATAGAACAATGAATAACGGTATGATTAGCAGGAAAACAAGATAGAAAATAAAAATATAAAATGTTTTACCAAAGAAGCACAGAAGTTCAACAACCAAAACATCCGTCTCCAAATAGATACCTGTAAAACTTACATTTTCAGGACAACTGAAGTAGCTGAATACTTGTGCGCGATACCATCGGGCACAACATAGTGGATTCCCTTCAAGCCATAAGCTTCGAAGAGATGGGAGCCCTCCAAGGAACTCCAACTCTAAAAAATTGGAAATAATATTGTAGGAAACATCAAGCCCTTCAAGAGACTTCAAATTTTCAATCCCACGCAACGTCGTTAGAGAATTGTTCCTCAAAACAAGTTTAACAACATGACAAGAGACCTGCAGTTTTCATCAACAATGATGTGTAGGTCCAAATAGAATTCCTATATCAAAATATTTGGTCAAAACATCAAGGCGAAGACCTTGTAATAAAAAAAAAGTTTAAGAAAGTTTTCCATACACAATTAAATGAATGTCAGACCACTGAATCTTTAAACAGACATATAATACCTTAGATAACTGAAAAGCCCCCTTTCTTTTATGCAGGTTTCCAACTTTCCCCATTCTTTCCTTTCCTTTCCCTACCCTCCCAATAATCTAAAATTGGTGTTAAAGTAGAACTCATAATTTCCTTAATGAGTTCTTTTATGAAAAATACCTAACAAGCTTCTTTCGTCAATAGCTCCACAATCTTTCAAAAATGATTAAAGCAAAACAGAAAGTACTAAAATGAAACTCTGACAAAATGGATGCCATATGGGCAATTGCACAAGTAAAAACACAGCAAAGAGCAGTCTATTTAACAAAAGTACTATGTGAAGGAAACCTAGAGTCAAGGCATTAGATAATGCCATACCAAATACATACATCCATTTATCAATTTTTGAGCATCAAGTCAAAACCAAAGTCACAATTTCATTAGTAAATAATCCAAGTAACTTACCTCACTAAATGATGAGATGGATCGCAGTTGATTGAATCCAAGGTCCAAGTGCTTCAACTTCACACATTTCCGAAGATTATCCACCTTTGCAAACCTGTTTCGACTTAAATCAAGCGTTTCAACAGCAGGAAGAAGGTTCAAAGACTCATCCATTAGTAACAAGCCATTGCATGCACAAGAAACAAAGAACAACCGGTTCCACTGTGGAGAGCCCTTTATCTCAGCAATTCTACTAGCAAACACATGTCGCAGAGCATCCTACATAATTTTGAAAAACAAACATAACCCATGAATTGTTCTGAAATTCTAGCAGTAATTCACCTACTATTAATATTACTAAATTGTCATTAAGAGACCAAAAGAAGGAATAGTATATTACAGCTCATAATACTATAAACTAAAATAAGGGCAATTGATTCTTAGTTCGTTGGTTTAATAAATGCAAAACATCCCAAATAAACTCACAGTTGAATTATGACAAACAATCTTTTCCAAAGTATGCCTCAATTCAAGCAACCCTTTAGCTGCTGAAGTAGACAAATCACAGCCTCTAAGTTCCAAAACCTTCAATCTCCCAAACGGCAACAAAGAGAGAGGAGTGGGATCACGCGCAGGCGGTGGCAAAGCAGACACCACCTTAAGAGTCGTCAACAGTCGCAGAATCCGACGAAGTTGTTCAAGCGCCCGGTGGTCCCCTAGGTCCGACACGTAAGCCCGTAGATAGTCAACTGGAGCTCCGGCTAAAAGCCTCTCGAGTTCCTGCAACGCCTCGAGCCGTGACTGTACGTAGTGAAGCCCTGCCGGGTTAAGCTTCAATACCTTGGTCCCTTCGATCAAAGCCCCAGCCTGGTCATCAACAAATTTAACCAGCTTCTCAAGGTAGCGATCCCCTGTGACGATCGCCATTGGGTAAAGTAGTAGAATTAGGGTTTAGAAACAGAAGGAAATCATCCGTTGGCTCGCATCAATGCTCACACATTCAACTCCCACACTACACGCACATGTGTGTGTATATATATATATATATCAGAATTCTTAAACGAATTCAAAATAAGAGATCAAAGGAAAAGATAAATGGATTCAAAAGAGTGATGAGGTTTTTGCTTTTGTTATTAAAATCATAACATAATTATAGGAAAAGCGGTTCAAAGGAAGATTTGGGACTGGGAAGATAGGCACACGGCCTTGAGATGGGCAGAGATTTTCTTTTTTGGGGTTTTCTCGATTTTCAAAGGGGATTTTGAGGATGAAGATGATGATTAATTGGGTCAAATGATTGAGTTAAACTTTAAAAGACTTTGGCATTTGTGAAGAACTGGATTTTTTTTTCTTTCGAATTTCCGAAGGGATTGAAAGGAAGTTTCTTTACTGTGTAAATAAGATATTTTATGTTTGTACATTATTGGAAATAATTTTGAATGCTTCAATGTTAAGTTAAATTTAAAGGGATAAACTAATATTTAGTCCTTAAATTTAAAAACCTTTTTCACTTTAGTCTTTGAACTTTTTTATTCATATTAGTCCTTGATTCGTAAACTTGAATTCAATACGATGTGACATTATATGATTAATTTGAATTTAGTAATTTTTTTTTTATTTTAGTCTTTAAACTTTTTTTATTCATATTAATTTTTAAATACCACGTATTTTTGTAACTTAATTCATGATTTTGAAATCCGTTAAATTATGATAATGCGAAATTATAATATTGTGTTGCCATTACTTAAAAGTTTTGAATTTTTTTTTAAATTTTGATCTTTTTATTTTTATTTTTTAAATTTATTTTATTCTTTCAACTTTTTTATCTTTGAACACAGCAAGTTTTTCTAACTTGATTCGTAACCTTAGATTTTATAAAAATATAATGATATAATAGTATAAGATTATACCAAATTTAATATTTTTTTATTTTAATTTTTGAATTTTTTTATATTAGTCCTTAAACACAATTTTTTTTTTTTATCTTGATTCATAAACCTGGATCTCATTAAAAGTATGATATGATATTAAAATTAAAATTAAATATAAAAATTCTAAATTAGTTTTTATTAACTGAATCAGCTTAATTTAGTTTATTCTTATATATTTTATATTTATATTGAATTAAAATCTAATCGAAATTTTAAAATAAAATTGAGCCCAAAATTGAAGTTAAAGTTAGCTAAATTCAAGTACATTTTTTTATCGCTACTCTGTTAAAATATCTCTAATTAAACTCTTTATTAACTTAAGTATAAGTTCTAATGCCTCATAACTTACTCTCTTTTTTTCTTTTTCTTTTTTGCAAAGCCTCCAATGATCTTAGCCCAAACAACTTACTCTCAATCCAACATTTTACTAAAAAATATAAATAATATGTACCATTTCTGAGGACTTAATTTGAATCTATCTTACTCTTGATAAAAACACAATCCACACCTTTGTAGTGTTATGAGGAGGGGGGATCCCACTTAATCGACTAAAGTTATATTCTGAACTTGCTAAGCAATTATTTTCATATTAAAGTTTAATTTTTTTTTTATCCAAGTTAGTCATTGAAAATTCTATAATTCAAATCTTAATGTAGGAACAATTACCAACATTAAGGCTTAATTTAAATAATAAAAATTATGCCCAATATAAAAAAAAAATTACTAAATTCAAACCCAAAAATAACTTAACCCTATAGAAGATGTCACCTTCGTTCAACGAGGAGGTTTTTTTTTTTGAAGAACAAAACTTTTGGTGCATTATCACTATCATTATGTAAACCTTCTATAAACTTTGTTATTAACTTTTGGGGTTTAAATTTTTTTTCCAAGTTAAGTAGTAAATTTGACAATTGTTCTCACATTAAGATTTGAATTAAGCAATTATTCCTACATTGTGGCTTGAATTTTTTTTTTCAAAATTAATCCTTGAACTTGGTAATTATTCCCATATTGAAGTTTGAATTTGACAATTGTTCCCACATTGAGCTCTTAACTTTAGTGTTTTAAAGGAAATATCATGGATAAATTTAGACAGAAAAAGTTTAAGCCCCAACATGGAAATAATTGTCAAATTTAACGTCTAACTTATACCTAAAAAAAAATCAAGCTCCAATACAGAAACAATTGCGAAGTTTAGAGATTAACTTAGAAAAAAACAATTCAACCCCAATAATTACCAAAATTAAACCTAAAAAGTGATTTTACACCTTAATAAATTGAGCAATATATTTAAAATTTTTTGAGATAGCTTTTACCAATCTATTACCCAAAAATATCTCAATTTAATATTTGATGTTACGATCACAATAAATCACCATAAATAAAATAATTAACTTGATACAAATTATACATTGTATGCTTAAAATTCTTAAGATTTTCTCTAGCATTAAGTCAATGTATTCATTGGTGGTTTTCAAATACTAGGGGTGAATTTGGATGGGTAGTGCATTTACCTGCAGTTAGTGTAAAAAATAATATACGCTTCATTGTTTTAATTAAATTGTCGATATTTTTTCGATTTATTGACATTTATATATTTTCCAATATTTCATTAAAAATGAACATGAAAACAATAGGTCAAAATTAAAAAGATTGATCAATAAAAATTAAAATATTAATTTAAAAAAAAAAAAAGATAAGGCCTAAATCTCAATATTACAGAAAGTTGACTCACCATAAAAGTCATTAAACTATTAATAATTTCACATTTTGATCATTCAACTTCAAAATATTGTAAAATGATCACTAAATTATTTAAAAAATTCATTTAAATCATTACATTATTCAAAAGTTTTTATTTAAATCACTGGTTTTTTTTATCTAAAAAAAGTCCAGTTAGTGAGCTCCAAGGAATAATTCGATGAAAAGGATAGTGGATCAATATTTATTGACAAGTAAAAGAACATACCTTAGATCCAAGCCGGTCCGATAGCCAATGTCAAAGATGAAAGAAGAAAATTGTTTGGATTTTGGTTCGCAGATTCGTGACATTCAAAGTTATTTTATGAAAAAAATAAACTATAGAAGAAAAAGAGAATGAGAGTTTTCGATTGGCGTAGATGGTGCGAATAGAGAAGACCATACAATAACGGTTTTAACAGCTTAGTAATTTTAAATAAAAGCATTCAAATGGTTCAAAGACCAATTTGTAACTTTTTAAAAGTGAGTGACCAAAAGTAAACTTACTAATATTAGTGACCTTGGGTGTAATTTACCCTATTATATAAGTTTTTTTTTTCTTTCAATTACTATTACAGCATTGACGTGCACGTAATGTGATTTTAACATAAAATGGTATTTAATGTGCGTACAAGATTATATTACTATATACATACATATAAACCATAAAATTAAAAGAAATTATATTACTATTTATTATTCTAGTTTTTAACAATAAATTATAAATACACATATTTTTATTAAAAAATATGAAAATAAAAAATAATTTAATATAATCATTTAAAAATAATTTATCGGCACATGTGAGATGACACAAAATTTAAGTACTACCTAAATAGCATCACAAATAAATATAAATATAAAAACTAAAACTAAAATGTATGATTTTATATAATTATTATTATTTAGGTGCCAAAGTTTGTATTTATAATACTTTAAATGTGATTATAGCAATACATGTATTCACAATTTTTAATTATTAACTAGTTTAAAATATATTATTTAGTAAAAGAATCTTTTGTAGTTATAGATTAAAAGAATATTCGTGTTATAGAAATTTCAGGATAACAAAATAGAGGTTATTTTACTAAATTGACCCAAAATTTTTAATATTTATAAAAATAACTCAAGTTTAAAGCAATACCAAAATAACCTTAAATGAATAGTAGAATGGGGTTTTGGCATTCTAATGGCCGACACCACCTCTATTTTGACCCCATGATCGCCTAATGATTGTGTCAGGCTTTAAAAATTTGATTTTTTTTTGTTTTGACCTTCCAATGGCCGGCACCAGTGTATTTTTTTAAATCGTATCATATCGGCATACAAAAATACGAGCATTTAAAAAAAATTGGTGTTGGCCTTGTAATGGCCGGCACCAGTACGAGTATTTTAAAAAAAATTGGTTTTGGCCTTCTAATGGCCGCACCAACACGAGTATTTAAAAAAAAAAATTGGTGCTAGCCTTCTAATGGTCAGCACTAGTACAAGTATTTTAAAAACAATTTTTTTTGTGCTGACCTTGTAATAGCCGGCATCAGTATGAAAAAAAATTCAAAATTTTTTTGTGCTGGCCTTGTAATGGTCGGCACCAGTACGAGTATTTAAAAAAATATATTTTTGGTTTTGGCCTTCTAATGGCTGATACCAGTACGAAAAAAAAATTAAAATTTTTTGGTGCTGGCATTCTAATAGTTGGCACCAAAACTTATATATATAGTGGGTGGTTTGGGTTCTGATAGTATCAATAGATAAGAGAAAAATTTTTGAGAGAGGCATAAAAATGAGTGTGTTTTGTAGTATATCATCAAATGAGAGCTATTTTACCAAACTGACTCAAAAATTTTAATATTTACAAAAATAACTCAAGTTCAAAAACAACCACAAAAAATGAGGCTATTTACCAAAGTGACCCAAAAAAATTTTATATTTACAAAAATAACCTAGGTTAAAAAACAATCACCAAAAATGAACAATAAAATTGGGTTTTGGCCTGTCAATGGCCAGCACCAACTAGTATTTTGGACCAATGATTGTCTAATAATTGTGTCAGATTTTAAAAAATTGATTTTTTTTGTTTTGGTCTGTCAATGGCTGGCACCAGGGTATTTTTTTTAAAAATTGTATCATACCAGTATACGAAAATACTAGTATTTTAAAAAAAAATTTGGTGCTAACCTGTCAATGGCCGGCACCAACTCATATTTTGGAAAAAAAATTTGGTGCTGGTCTGTCAATGGTCGGCACCAACTCGTATTTAAAAAAAAATTAGGTGCAGGCCTGTCAATGGCTGGCACCAACTCGTATTTTAAAAAAAATTGGGTGCTGGCCTGTCAATGGCTGGTACCAACTCGTATTTTACAAAAAAAATTTGGGTGCTGGCCTGTCAATGGCCGGAACCAAAACTTATATATAGTGGGTGGTTTGTCTTCTGATAGTGCAAATAGAATGAAAAATTTTTTTTTGAAAGAGCTATCAAAATGAGAGTGTTCTGTAGTATATTATCAAATGAGTTTTTTGTAGTGGATTGTAGATGAGAGTTTTTCTTAGTGTACAACCAAATTTCGGGGTTGAATTATATACTATCATGTTTTAACGGAGTTGAATTATATAATGTCATGTCCACCCTAATGGTTATGCTATTAAGAGTTGAATGATTATTTGCGCCATAGATGGCTAATCGAGTTGTCCAACGCAAATGGACATTATCTATGGTGCAATAGTGTTTATTTCGTAACTAGGTTGTGGTTAGAACCGGTTAGTAGAGTCTCTATGCAAAGGTTTCTTTTTAATTTTATTGACCGTTTCAAACATCCAATTATCCTGCACTGATGCAACGTAGACTTGATTCAAGTACAGGACTATTAATTGTAAAGAAACTACTATTGAAAATAATTGAATTAATTCTTAACAATGACTGTATTTTTTTTATATCTGTAAATTTAATATAGTTGTTTAGGATTTAAGGTTTGATTTTTATATTTTGGTGTATGTAAATTAAAATTGTCGTGTATTATTACGTATTCGAATTTTTTTTAAATATTTCAAAGTCATTTATTCAAACAAATAATTATTTTAAAGAAATTAAATTAATATTAAAAACAAAATGATTTCATTATAAAAGAAATATTTACAGAATAATTTAAAAATAAAGTAAAATTTAACAAAAAAATTTAAAATTGTCGCGATCCCGGTGACATCCCTGGCGTCGGCGTGTAACGGTCCGGATGCCTCCGTCGGCGATGTCGTGCACCTCGTTCAGTCATTTGGTAATTGCTCGATACAGTCACCAGTGGCCCATCCTGTAACACCCCCTACCCGTATTCGTCGCCGGAATAGGGTACGAGGCATTACCGAAGTTTACTGAACAATAATTTTTTTAATTTTTTTATTAAAACTCAATATATCCCCTTTATAGACATCTAACCTTCCCTGCAAAACTTAAACCGAGACCAATCAAAATCAACCAATCCAATTCAACATATTTTCAAAATAGATTCATACATATTCATAAGATAATTTCATCACATACCAAACCAAGATTTGTTAGCCACACCAATGGCTAACTTTACATTCATTTCACATTAACATTTACTTTATTAACTTATACATGCCATTGATTTCCAAAATAAAGTTTCTGGATATACCAAAATATTGAGGTTGATAGTGTGATGTGTCTCCGACAGAATCTGATCTCTGAGCTCTTAATACTACAAAACAGGAAAAAAGAAAACAGGATAAGCACATTGTGCTTAGTAAGCTCATGTAACAAGAATTATACTTACCTAATATTTTCAATACAATACAATAAACATACATACATCCATTCAATGCATTGTTATCTTAACATGCACAAACTCAACATTCAAGGTAGTACAATAATTTCAATGTATCAATAATATATACTGTGATTGATGAGTTCATCAATACCATGATTTCCATTCTATTATTATTTTCCCATATTTATCCCTTTGAATTTTCTCAAAATTTCGATGGATTTTCAGGGGTACACTTTGGTGTACAAATTCGAGTCCAGCAATTCATATTCATGTGCGCACATTTCCATTTCAGAGAGCACACTCCCGCGAACCTCATCCTTACAGCGGGATTACCAGTCCAGGCTAAATCCCCTGCAACGACAATTACTCTAATGAGTTTGGATCTAAATTACCAGTCCAGGCTAAATCCCCTGCAACAACAATTACTCTAATGAGTTTGGATCTAAATTACCAGTCCAGGCTAAATTCAGACCCTAATTTGGATTATCCGTCCAGGCTAAATCTATTTTCCACATATTCTTCGGGAGGGCTATATCAGGATAGGATCACCCGTCCGGGCTAAATTCCCTTTTACCGTCAATTCATTTTCAGAGATCCATCGAATTTTCCTTTCATTCAACCGAGATTTCTTCCCCTTTTTATCAAATATATCAATGTTTCATCAATTTTCATATAATGAACATTCAATTCATATTCACATCAATAACATACATTTCAAGCATTTAATAATATAATTCAAGTTATACGAACTTACCTCGATACTTGTTTGTATACAAAAATCTACTAATCCCGAACTTTTTCCTTTCCTCGATCTAGCTTCGTATTTGAGTCTATCTAAATAAATAAATTTAATCATCAATTTAACATTTCATGTTCATATGTGCCATTTTCTACAATTCCACCATTATTTATAGTTCATTCAAAGTTGTCTACTTGAGTCGTAGTCACTAAATAATTTTTATCTTGAGCTACAGAAGTCTAAATTAAGATCTGCAAATTTTCTCTGAAACTAGACTCACATATCTTCTTACCATAAAATTTTCAGAATTTTTGGTTTAGCCAATAAGTACAGTTTGTTCTTTAAAGTCACCCATATTCTGCTGTATGACAGTTCCGACCTTTCTTCACTAAAAATTAATTATCTCCTCGTACAGAACTCGGATAATGTTCCGGCTTCTTTCTATTGAAGATAGACTCATTAAGGATTTCAAAAATATAAATTTAAGTCCCTAATTATTTTTATACAATTTTTGGTGATTTTCCAAAATCAAAACAGGGGAACCCGAAATCATTCTGACCTTGTCTCACAAAATGCATTATATCTCATGATTTACAATTCCATTGCTTACACCGTTTATTCTATGAGAAACTAGACTCAATAATATTTAATTCCATATCTTTTACACCCTCTAATTCGATTTATACAATTTATGGTGATTTTTCAAAGTTGGATTACTGCTGCTGTCCAAAACTGTTTTAGTGCAAGAGGTTTATTACCATTTTTCCCCTAAGCTTTTAATAAGTGATAATTTCGTCCCTACTCAATTAAACTCTCAATTGAGCTGATTTTTCTCAATTAGCACTTTATTCTATCATTTTAAACTACCTTATAACCTTTGGGGATAAGAATTT
The DNA here is from genome assembly GCA_020496765.1 of Gossypium stocksii. NCBI lineage: Eukaryota > Viridiplantae > Streptophyta > Magnoliopsida > Malvales > Malvaceae > Gossypium > Gossypium stocksii. The sequence goes on along the minus strand of CM035627.1, from coordinate 114,695,101 downwards.
CAGCACCAAACTTCAATTTCACACTCTTTTACAAATAGGTCCTAAATATCCACTTCCTATACATTTTATTCCATAAAATCATCATGTAATAATATTAAAGCTTAAATTCCATGCTAAATATTCATATACTTACAGCACTCAACCATGGTGACTTTCAATTTCATCCATAAAATCAAAAACTAATGAATTTAATAGTAGGACCTAGTTGTAAAAGTCTTAAAAACACAAAATTTACAAGAAAAAGGCAAGGATTAACTCACTTGGTGCAAAAATTATGAAAAACCAGCTTAAAGAACCCCTCCAATGGCGTTTTGGCTGGTTAGAATGAAGAGAAATCTTAAAAAATATAGATATTTCCATATTAGTCCTAGTTTTATTTAGTTAATAATGCAATATTCCAATTTTACCCTTAAATCATCCATTTTTCTGCTGATTTTATGCCCTTGCCGTCCAGCCCAATAATTTTTGGGTCTATTTACCTTTTAAATCCTTTTTCATTAAACACTTAAGCTATTTAATCATTCTAACCACTTTTACACCTTTTTCAATTTAGTTCTTTTCATTTAATTAACTGTCCAAACGTTAAAATTTTCTAACAAAAATTTAATACAATATTACTAACATTTCAAAAATATTTATAAAAATATTTCCGACTCGGTTTTATGAGATCGAGGTCTCAATAACTTGTTTTTACCTAATTTCTTCAATAATTTCTTTTTCTTAACTAACCACTAAATCGGTAAAATTTTTCTATTGATATTTTCATATGATTTTCCTATCATATCAATATTTATGCAAAAATATTAAAATAAAATTCTCTTTAAATCGAATTTGTGGTTACGAAACCACTGTTCCGATATCCTTGAATTTAGGCCATTACACATCCGGTGTACTTAGAAAAGTAGAATAATCATATACACCCTAATCGGGAGTAAATGGGTATTGCGTGACCGAAGGTGCCAATGGAAAAATATCCTCAGTGGTGGATGTACGTGCTTCATGATAGAGCTCCGGGCGGTATGAGGACAATCCGGATTGTGTCGAATGTTGAGGCTCGATGTCGTGACGAAAAATATCCTCGAAAGATGGAGGAATATCTCGCAGCGGATTCGGATCCAGGTTGTGTGATGATGAGCCGGATGCTTCATATTGTGGCTCGAGATCAGGGTTTGAGAAAGTATCAGACTCGATGTTATCAAATGGCGGAACTTGGTTATTGCACGGTCGTGTGTTCCTTAGTTGCCATCAAGAAGAATCCGGTTGCGCGTCTTTTTGGATCAGCATGTATTGACCTTAGAATATAAAAGGTTTCCCGTATGCCATATACCATGCTGCGTACTCGGGTGTAGGAGAGAACCCTCCCTCTAAAACATACAAGGGAGGATGCCTTGAATGTCGCATATTCCATAAAAAGAGATATGGTTCATGTTTTTGCGCCCAATTTATAGCGTCCAAACCCGAACTCTTTTTATCCATTGAAGTCTACTGGAGGGTTCGATATAGGTTATGCGCAACCGAATTGCCTCAAAACCTGACCTCCATCGTGCCACTCTACCATATGGAAATGAATTAACAGAGATTTGACACGAACAGCTATTGTTGCTCGGTAACCAATGCTGGTATGAGCGCCACGATATGTTCCTTACTATATGGCATCCATATAAACTGTATAATATAAAGAACATGATATATTTAATTTTTTTCTTATGCAATTATTGTATTTAAAAAAGAGAAATTTGGAATCATATTTTACAGCATCTCCAAAATGAGTCTTTATCATCATACGGTACATAGGTACCGTGAATGATCGACCAATTCCCAGTACAGTTGCCCGTCTAAAAAAAATTAGTATATTATTTTTTCTATGAAAAAAATGAGTATACTATAGTATACAATTAAAAAATAGATGGCAAAATTAAACTATATATTTACCTATTAACGAGTGACCAGACATATGGTTGGTGGCTCACTGATGCCAGAAATGGCATTCGATATAATGCCCAAGCCTGCAGTAGAAGGCAGCAACCTCCCATTGTTTTCGTAGACGGCTTTGTTGCTCGACAAAGCTCGCGGTATAAGCATGCCAACACTGCAGAGCCCCAACTAAATCTTCCGACATGCTCAAGATCTTCTAAAAAATGGAGATATATTATTGAGACTTTATTTTGATTTACGTCTGGTAATAGTATGCCATTTATTAGTTGAAGAATGAATGCTCTCGCAGCGTAGATAATGTCCATTTGCGTTGGACTGCTTAGAAGATGTCAGAAGTTTTGTTTTAACCAATTAAATTTAATATGTGTTAATCGTCCTTCCTCATTGTTCGGGGGCACCCTTCCAAGTTGGACTGCTACGTATTGCAGTGTAATAGTAACCTCCCCACACGGGAGGTGGAACATATGGGTCTCCGAGCGTCATATTTCAACTAAGACCGATATTAGATCGACTCATAGCTCAGATATTTGAATGTATGCGACTTCTCCAAAACCCGCTACCTTCAAATACAGTAAAACTCTTTGATCGAGAAAATAACCGGGATCATGCAGTCGGGGTCTCACAATTCGATACAGATCCTGCGTTTATAGTAAATATATAATGTTATATTTCTCGTTTAAAAAAGAATTTAAAAGAATATTTTAAATTAAATAAGACATTTTATTTCTCATTTACCTTATCCACGTTGGCTGCAATGTTATCGTTGTCATTTAAAAGAACATTAGGATTAGGATCCATAGAGTGATCGGCGATCGTCAGCGATAAACAGCAGTTGTTAGAGGTGTTTGAAGATGATCGGTGGTCATCGGTGGTCCTTGGAGTAACCCATTTATAGTGGGGGACCATTTGGCTTCAAGAGCTAAATTGGAAAAAAAAATTAAATGAAAAAAAAAATAGGAACTCTTAAGGCTGGCCATTGGCTGACCAATTTGCACAGGCCTGACACAGGCCTGACGCAGAAGAGTCACTTCAACTTTTTTTTTCATTTTAATTTAATTTCATTTTAATAATTTCATTTCAATTGATTTTTTCATTTCATTTCATATTTTTTTTCATTTTAAATTTGTTAAAAAAATCTCATTTCGATTTAAAAAATATCATTTAAAATTTGTTAAGAAAATCTAATTTCGATTTTAAAAAATTTTCATTTAAAAAATTTTATTTCCATTTTAGTGTTTCTTTTCATTTAAATTTATAAAATTTTATAATTTATTAAAATTTTTAATTTATTCTTTTTCTGAAATTAAATTTTAAATTTATTTAAAAAAATTGAAATGAAAAAAAAAAAGAACTTAAGGCCGGCCATTGCCAGGCTAATTTGGCCTGTGACACAAGCCTGACGCAGATGGGTCACTTCAAACTTTCTTTTTCATTTTAATTTAATTACATTTTAATTATTTCATTTCAATTAATTTTTTCATTTCATTTCATATTATTTTTTTTTCATTTCATTTCGATTTAAAAAATATCATTTAAATTTTGTTAAAAAAAATCTAATTTCAATTTAAAAAAATCATTTAAAAAAATTAATTTCCATTTTAGTATTTCTTTTCATTTAAATTTATATAATTTTATATTTTATTAAATTTTTAATTTATTATTTTTTCTGAAATTAAATTTTAAATTTATTTAAAAAAATTGAAATGAAAAAAAAAACAAATGTTAAGGCCAACCATTCTCAGGCCTATGCATAGGTGATGCAGGCCAGGCCTGCAGATTGGTCTTGTCAAGCTTGCATGTCCGCAATAAGGACCGACACTTGAATGGTGGGCAACTAATTCACCCAAGAATGATGTAGTTGCATATAGTTTTTGCATCTAACTTTCCATGGTCTTGCGACATACGAGCGGACATGCATGTGTGTGGACCTTCTAGTTTCCTTATCATCTACATCTGCGTCCGCTGCATTAACGCAACTCGGACACGCCATTTACAACCACTTGACGCTTTCCAACATTCTCCTACATACGAAGACTGCATCGACTTCGTTACTTTATAATCTACACCTAACTTCAAGCTAAGTTGTTTTATAACATGTAAATAGTCTTTTTTGTTATCGACTTGTTGCCCCACAAACAACTATTCATCGCTGAATTCTTCGTCAAATAGGTGAGCCGGCACAATATTTGTATATTTCGAGAACTCGCGTGCTACAGCCGCATCAGGATCCACATCGGTCATGAAGGACCCTGAATTATTTCTTATAACTATACCAGGGTCCGTGTTCCCTACCGAATAGGGGTTTGCATTTTCACCCTCCATCGGCCATTCCTCGTCTATGTCTTCAGGGATGTCATCCAAATCGGGTCACTGAAATCATCATTTGGATCACGGTAGGAGTGATTATCATTATCGGACCCTTCATCAACATCTTCTATGGTGGCCAACACCTCTGGATGGATCTCTAGACGAGATAACGGGTTTGGGATGTTATACAAACATTCACCGGTGTTTGGATTTTTGAGAGTTGGCATTGACTGTCCAAAACCCAACTGATCTTCCCAGGAGATGTTAAGATCAAAATCAATTCCAGAGGGCTGACTTGCTGGAATTACAACTTGAATCTGATCTGTTCAGCTATCTTCGCGAACAACTCAATTGGGTTGGGATTTTCTATCTCACAGGGGCAATAAATTGCTATCATTGTCCGTAGATTATCATAATCTTCAAGCTCCATTTCTGAGAACTTTAGTGGATCAATTAAAACCAAAAATTTGTAAAACAGTCTCAACATTTGCTTTCCACAACGGCTTGCTATCTTTGTACTGATTTTCTGTTTTAAATCCGACAAAGAAACACACTTGTTGAATCCCATTCCTATTTTTTTCCGACTTCGAAATACACAGCCTTCCTCAGTTGTATTTATCATTTCTCCATCGAAATGAACATAAACAAATAAAACTTGGGAACTCATCTTAAAAAAATTTTGCTTTCTTCTCGACAAAGAAAAAACTAAAATTTTTTAAGTAAATAAAAACCAAACAAAAACTCAAATGGAAGATACAATATATATATATATATATATATATATATGTCTGATAATTTTTTTTTGTGCAGACCTGTCAATAGCTAGCACTAAAATTTTTTTTTAATACTAGTCTGGTGTCGCCCATTGATAGGCCAGCACCCAAATTCTTTTTAAAAAATACGAGTTGGTGCCGGCCATTGACAGGCCAACAAAAAAAATTTTTTTTTTAAAAATTGTACTTGGTGCTGGCCTGTAAAATTTTTTTTCAAAATACGAGTTGCTGCAAGCCATTGACAGGCCAGCACCAAATATATATTTTTTAAAAAATCGTACTTGGTGCAAGCCATTAACAGGCCAGCACAAATTTTTTTTTTTAAATACGAATTGGTGCCGGCATTGACAGGCCAACACCCAATTTTTTTTTGAAAAATACGAGTTGGTGCCGGCCATTGACAGGCCAGTACCAAATTTTTTTTTCCAAAATACGAGTTGGTGCCAGTTATTGACAGGCCAGCACCCAATTTTTTTTTTTTTTAAATACAAGTTGGTGCCGACCATTGACAGGCAAGCACCAAATTTTTTTTTCAAAATACGAGTTGGTACCGGCCATCGACAGGCCAGCGCCAAATTTTATTTTTAAATACTTGTTTTTTATACCAATATGATACGATTTAAAAAAAATACCCTGGTGCCGGCCATTGACAGGCCAAAACTAAAAAAATCAATTTTTTAAAGCTTGACACAATTATTAGGCAATCATTGGTCTAAAATACGAGTTGGTGCCGGCAATTGACAGGCCAAAACCCAATTTTACTATTCATTTCAGGTTATTTTGGTGATTGTTTTTGAACCTGAGTTATTTTTGTAAATATAAAAAAATTTTGGATCGCTTTGGTAAAATAGCCCAAAAATGAGAATGGGGTTTTGGCCTTCTAATGACCGGCACCAACTCGTATTTTTACCTCATGATTGCCTGATGATTGTGTCAGGCTTTAAAAAATTGATTTTTTTTTTGTTTTGGCCTTCCAATAGCTTGCACCAAGATATTTTTTTTTAAATCGTATCTTACTGGTATACAAAAATATGAGTATTTAAAAAAAAATTTGGTGCTGGCCTTGTAATGGCCGGCACCAAACTACCAAATTTTTTTTTTGGTTTTGGCCTTATACTGGCCAGCACCAGTATGAGTATTTAAAATTTTTTTTATTACTGGCCTTATAATGGCCGACACCAGTACGAGTTTTTAACAAAAGAAATTTTTTGGTTTTGGCCTTCTAATGGCCGACACCAGTACGAGTATTTAAAAAATATATATATTTTTTGGTTTTGGCCTTGTAATAGCTGACACCAGTACGAGTATTTAAATTTTTTTTTTTTTACTTTTGGCTTTCTAATAGTCCGTACCAGTAAGAAAAATAAAATTAATTTTTTTTGGGGCTGGCCTTCTAATGGCCGGCCCTAGATACCAGTATTTTAAAAAAAAATTGTTGGTGCTTGACTCGATACTGCCTTGAACCGCGATCTCAAGCCCCAATATGAAGCATTCGGCTCATCATCACACCACTTGGATTCAAATTCGCTACAAGAAATTCCTCCATCGTTCGAGGATATTTTTGGTGACGACCTCTGTAATGGCCTAAATTCAAGGTTATCGGAACAATGGTTTCGTGTAATAGCCCAAATTTCAGTAATGTCGGGAATTGTGGTTCGAGACCACTGAATTCGATAAATGAACTCGTATATAATATTATTTACTATTTACGAGCCGAATGTAGTTTTTAAAAGATTTTTGAAAAAGTAAATTATATTTGTAAAGATTTATTTGGTCAAGATATCGAGAAAAAGAGGTATTGAGATCTCGGTGTCATCAACCGAGCCATAAATATTTTTATGAATATTTAAGGAGTGTCAATAAGGTAATATTAAAGTTTCGTTAAGAAATTTTAAGGTTTTGGTGGTCAATTGAGTAAAAAGGACTAAATTGAATAAAGTGCAAAATTGTGAAAAGTGATGAAATAGCTCAATTGTCAAATAAGGAAGGATTTAAAGTGCAAATAAGCCCAAAGGAGATATTTTGGGCGGCAATAGCTGAGAAAAATCAGGAAATGAGTAAAATAAGGACAAAATTGGAAAATTGCCAAAATTAGTTAAATAAAAATGGGACCAAATTGAGAATTCTCTAGAATTCTCTTCATTTTTTCATTTTCATCAGCTGAGAAACAGCCATGGAAGAGGATTCAAGCTGGTTTTTCATATTCTAGCTTCATGTAAGTTTAATTCTTGCTCTCTCCTTGAAATTTCTATGTTTTTGGACTTTTACAATTGGGTCCAACTTATTAATTCATTAGTTTTTGATTCCATGGCTAATTTTTAAAGTTGATGTGGATTAGTGTTGAAAGCATGTGATGAATAAATATTGAATTGAAGCTTTAATTTTGTTATATGATGATTTTATCAAGTGAAATTGATGGAAATTGGTTTTAGGACCTAATTGTGAAATAATTTAAATCAAGGCTTAGTGTTAAAATTCTGATCTTCAAAGGTTATGAAGTGGTTTAAAATGATAGAGAAAGATGTTAAATGAGAAAATTAGCTCAATGGAGGGGTTAATTAAGCAAGGACTGAATTGTATGAATTGTGGAAATTGGGACAAATTGGAAATTAAGATGTCACACTAAAGCAGTATTTGACAGCAGCAATTGTCTAACTTTGAAAAATTACCAAAAATGGTAGGAATTGAATTAGAAGTTGAATAAGATATGTAATTAAAGCTTATTGAGTCTATTTTCATATAAAAGAAACATAGGAAGCAAAGAAATTCTGTATCTTGAGATATTTACATTTTTGTGAGACTGGTTTAGATTGATTTCGTGATCCCCTGTTCTGATTTGTAAAAATCATTAAAAATCGTAGAAAAATAGTTATGCAACATGATTTATATGGTTGGAATCCTTATTGAGTCTATTTTTATAAGAAATAAACATGAACATCTTTTGAATCCGGAATAAAGAGAAATTGAAATTTTAGTGAAGAGAGGTCAGAGCTGTCAGACTGTGTAACAGGGGAGACTTTAATGAATAAACTGTACAAATTGGCCGCACCAAAAATTTTGTAAAAATTATGATAAGAAGATATGTGAATCTAGTTTCAAGGAAAATTTACGGATCTTAATTTTGAGTTCTGTAGCTCAAGATAAAAATAATTTAGTGACTACGACACGGATGGACAGCTTGAAAATGTACAAGTAAATAGTAAAAGTTATAGATAATGCTACTTACAAGTGTGTTATTTATACTAAGGATGTGGAATGGAGTGGAGGAGGAGGAAAAATATATGAATGATTTGTGTTTAGATTAATCATATGCCTAATTGTAATCAATAAATGTTGAATCAGAAGTGGAATAATGTTTTATTTCTTGATATTTATATGAATTATGTGACTAACGGAGATATTGAGAATGTATATTAGGATTTCGTGAGCAGAATGGCTGAATATGTTTTGCAGAAATAAACTCGAGCGATTCCAGCTCAATGACAAGATGAATTGACGGAAAAGACCATGGTTGGACCATGGCAACAAGTGAAAAGTGGTAGCTTCGGCTGCCTGATCAAGTGAAAGTGGTAGCTTCGGCTACAAGTGCAAAGTGACTTCCGTATAAGACCATAGCTGGGCTATGGCATCGGAAGAAAGTGATAAGTGATTTTCATATAAGACCATAGCTGGGCTATGGCATCGGAATAAGATGATAAGTGATTCGTGTAAGACCATATCTGGGATATGGCATCGGAGTGATAAGTGCTTCTGAGTAAGACCATATTTGGGATATGGCATCAGTGATATATGTGGTCCGTGTAAGACCATATCTGGGATATGGCATCGGTGTGATACGTGCTTAAGATGTAAGACCATAGCTGGGCTATGGCATTCTAATGAAAAGTGATGAATTGACGGTTAAGTCCATGGTTTTACCATGGCATAGTGATATTGAAGATGTAAGACCATAGCTGGGCTATGGCATTCTATCGAAAGTGATGAATTGACGGATAAATGAAAAGACCATAGCTATGCTATGGCATCATTGATCATCAGTGAAATTCAATGCGTATCGGCGGACATCAAAGAACGCGAGACTATGATTGTATCGGGCAGAAAGTGAATAAGTAAAAGACCATAGTTGGATGAGACTATGGCATCAGTAAAAAATGACGATTTCCAAATCAGTAAAGTTTTGGTAAGTATCATTTGAAATTACGCAATAGAATTTAATTGAGCACTGAGATTAGGCTTAATAAATGATTTATAATTTTAAATCATGATTGGAACAATAGCTAGTGAATTACATGTTTGTGAATTGACATTTAAAGTTTGGTAAGTGATATGTGATTATTATTGGCATTGATTCTGATGTTTGTGTACTCTTCGACGTTGAAATGATTCAACGTATAAATTTAGCATAAGAATGAGAATGAGACTAATATAAATATCCAATATATTTGTATTAGTTCAATGGAAAAATATGGTAATACGAGGACAAATAGTAATACGGAGTAATATGAGCTCAGCAAGTAAGTGATTTTCAGTACTATGAGTTTATGACATGAATAGGAGTCTAAATGATTAAGTATGTGACATCTGTTTTAGCCAAATGTAATGACTTATATTAGCTATTGTGGCTGTAAATCTAATTATATATACATGCATGTAATATGGATTTTATATGATTGGTTGAGTTTAAGTCCGGTAGCACCTCGAACCCTATCCCGGTGTCGGATACGGGCGAAGGGTGTTACATTTCGTAACCACAAATCCAATTTAAAGAGAAATTTATTTTAATATTTTTGCATAAATATTGATATTATAGGAAAATTGTATGAAAATATCGATAAATTTTTTTTACCGATTTAGTGGTTAGTTAAGAAAAAAAAATTATTGAAGAAATTAGGCAAAGACAAGTTATCGAGACCTTGATCTCATAAAACTGAGTCGAAAATATTTTTATAAATATTTTTGAAATGTTAGTAATATTGTATTAAAATTTCGTTAGAAAATTTTAACGTTTGGGCAGTCAATTAAATGAAAAGGACTAAATTGAAAAAAAAATGTAAAAGTTGTTAGGATGATTAAATAGCTTATGTGTTTAATGAGAAAGGATTTAAAAGGAAAATAGACCCAAAATTTATTTGGGCTGGACGGCAAGGACATAAAATCAGCAGAAAAATGGATGAATTAAGGGTAAAATTGGAATATTGCATTATTAACTAAATAAAACTAGGACTAATATGGAAATATCTAGATTTCTTAAGATTTCTCTTCATTATAATCAGCCAAAACGCCATAGGAGGGGTTCTTTAAGCTGGTTTTTCATAATTTTTGCACCAAGTGAGTTAATCCTTGCATTTTTCTTATAATTTTTGTGTTTTTAGGACTTTTACAACTAGGTCCTACTATTAAATTCATTATTTTTTGATTTTATGGATGAAATTGAAAGTCACCATGGTTGAGTGCTGTAAGTATATGAATATTTAGCATGGAATTTAAGCTTTAATATTATTATATGATGAATTTATGAAATAAAATGTAAAGGAAGTGGATATTTAGGACCTATTTGTAAAAGAGTGTGAAATTGAAGTTTGGTGCTGAAATTCTTATTCCCAAAGGTTATAAGGTAGTTTAAAATGATAGAATAAAGTATTAATTGAGAAAAATCATCTCAATTGAGAGGTTAATTGAGTAGGGACGAAATTATCACTTATTAAAAGCTTAGGGGAAAAATGGTAATAAACCTCTTGCACTAAAGCAGTTTTGGACGGCAGAAGTAGTCCAACTTTGAAAAATCACCATAAATTGTAGAAATCGAATTAGAGGGTGAAAAAAATATGGAATTAAATCTTTTGAGTCTAGTTTCTCATAGAAGAAACAATATAAGCAATAGAATTGTAAATCTTGAGATATAATGCATTTTGTGAGACAAGGTCAGAATGATTTTGGGTTCCCCTGTTTTGACTTTAGAAAATCACCAAAAATTGTATAAAAATAAGTAGGGACTTAAATTTATATGTTTGAAATCCTTAATGAGTCTATTTTCAATAGAAATAAGTAAGAATATCATCCGAGTCCCGTATGAGGAGATAATTAATTTTTAGTGAAGAAAGGTTGGAACTATCATATAGCAGAACAGGGGTAATTTTAAAGAATAAACTGTACTTATTGGCTAAACCAAAAATTCTGAAAATTTTATGGTGATAATATATATGAGTCTAGTTTCAGGGAAAATTTACGGATCTTAATTTGGAGTCTTGTATCTCAAGATAAAAATAATTTAGTGACTACGACTCAAGTAGACAACTTTGAATGAACTATAAATAATAGTAGTGTAATAGGGCAATTTTGCCCGAGCCCAATAAATACCCAAATCAAACAAAAACAAAATCAAAATCCAAAATTAAATAGAAGTCCAATGTCCCATTTACATCAAGGCTCAAAACCTAACCTAAAGTAGCCCAATACTAGCCTAAACCCGGGGCCCATTTCACTTAAACCCAAAATTAAACAAACCCAAATAAACCCCTAAATCCTACCCAAGTCCCACCAACCCGGATCCACCCAAGCCCACACCCCAAATCCAAAGAACCAATTAACCTAGCCCGTTGCATTCTGCCGAGCCTAGCCCTAGCTACTGCCCCAGCGCCGCAGCTTTCGTGCCTCGAGCGCACCGCTCGCGCCTCGTCCCGAGGCCCAACCTTCTCTTCGCGGCTCAGCCACCCTTGGCCTGTCCCATCACCTGCAAACAGAGAAAAGAGGACGAAAGCAAAGGAACAGAACAGTAGCAATGGACAGTGATAGATTGTAACAAAATCGGCTATATAGCCACACAAAATCAGTAAAAAGGGGGGGATTTTCGGATTTTCTACCGAGTTTTGGGTAGAGCAGAGACCAAAAACAGTTTGTAAAAAAGGATCCCCCGTTTTTCTACACACATTCAGAAATCAAAGAAAAAAACAGCAAGAACAGTTGCTATTTTCTTGAATCAAGTGTTCTTGTTCTTCTTTTAATTTTTATTTTTTATTTTGTCTACCTATTTATATACTAAAATAACAGTGATAAAAGAGAAAAATAAAAGAGAAAGTAAACCTTACCAAATCTTTCAGATTCACGATGTCGGGGCAGCCATCTCCGTCGTCGGGTTTCGGAAGGGGAAGAAGGGAGCCTTCATTCGGCTATGCGTGTAGATCTCGAGAGCCCCAAACCTCCGGGCTACTTGGGACTAGGCAAAAGAGTCCCTTTCCTCGCAACATCGGCCAATGGCCACCATAGCGATGTAATGGACCCCCGGTGGCCCTCGTATGCCAGCGATGATGGGTTTCTAAACCCTAGCATGGCTGCGGCGGAAGAGGAACCAGGGGAAGGGCTGAGTCAAAGAAATGAAACAGAAAGCTGTTTCAAATCGTTTTCTTTGTTTTTAAAAAGACAAAACGGTGCCGTACCAGGCTGACCCGTTTTCGACCCGACCCAAGGCCCCTGGGATCCGCGTGTTCTGCTGTCCTTGGGTTTATTGCGCGCGCAACCCTCCCGTGTTCTGGGAGGTTCTGATTTGCTCCCCTTTGTTTTTTCTTTCTTTTTTTAATTTTGCCCTTTATTTTTCGGTTCTGTTTCATTTAAGTCCTTTGTACTGCGCAATGTTTCAAGGATTCGGGAAATTTTCCCTTTGAGTCCCTCCATGATTCATGCGGGTTCAAATAGGTCTCCCTTATTTGTTTTTGTTTCAGATTCGCCCCAATTATTTTGTTTTAATGTCAATTTTGCCCATTTTCGCATTTTGATTAATATTTTGCATTATTCCCATTAACATTATATCTGTTTTATTATTACTATTATTATTATCATACTTTAAATATATTCTTTTTAGTATTTACTTAACTTACCTTTATTATTTTCTTTCATCATTATTGTTTTTAATATACTATTGTTATTCTTTTGTTATTATTATTATTAATTATTATAATAATCCTTTTATATTACATCCTTTCTCATTATTTTATATGTGTGTACATATTTGATATTTATCATTAGTATTTATTACTTCATTTTAAATATTATCGTATCATATTTGCTTTCGTATTTTATTATTTCTATTATTGTTATTATTATTACATTTTTATATATATTACTTTTAGTATTATTTTTCTTATATTATGTTTTGTTACCTTTTATATATTATTTTAGTATCATATTATATTTAGTACTATTTTAATATTATATTAACTGTTATATTTTATTTAATACTCCTAAATTGGTGTATCATTGCTAATTTCTTTTAATATAATATATACACACATATATGAATCATGTACATATTACTTTCTACCATTACTATTATATTAGCCTATTGCCTATTATTTTATTACTTTCTCTTTATTGTAATTATTATTATTATCATTATTATTATTTTAATTTTTCTTAATATTATATTTTAATATTTTCCATTAATTTTTATCATTGCTTGTTCTGTTTGTTTGTCTATTACTTATACATACAACTTAATTACGTAGCCTTTAGTATTGTTTTTGTTATTTTTGATATGTCATTAGTTCGTGTGCTTGATAACTTATTTTGTTCTCACATTTCACATTGTTTTTTTATTAGTGCATTTATTCTATTGGTGCATATTGTGGTTGTAATTTGCTTTTGCGTTTCTTTATAAACTCATGATTTTATTAAACTTTACTCGACAAAATCGTATTCTTTAAATCGAGGCAATATTCGGTAGTTAGAAATTCGAGAAAATTGTGCCCTAACTTACTGGGTCTCGATTTTTCTCGTTTAATCTAAATAGTCGAATACCCTTTTAGAATTTCAAATGAAGGACATGTTCGCTCTCAAAAGTTTTAAATGTCGTATCCTAACTTACTGGACTCGATATTTAATCGCTTCGAGACAAGAACGGTTTAACGCTTCATTTCAATTTATTCAAGCCTTCTAAATAACAAGGGATCGTATTTTAAATTCTTCCAAATTTTTAAACATTCGGCACTAAGACACTAATTGATCAGCTAGGTACCAATTTTGGGCGTATCGAGGGTGCTAATCCTTCCTCGTGCGTAACCGACTCCCGAACCCGATTTCTCAAAATTTCGTAGACCAAAACCATCGTTTTAATAAATCAAAGCGTTTTATTAAAATGATCAACTTTTACAAGGTGATCCGATACACCTCATGATAAAAATCGGTGGCGACTCCTGTTCATTTTCAAAACCCAAGTCGATTCCACCTAATTTTCAAAAAAATGGTTTCGACAAGTAGAATTGTAGAGAATGGTACATATGAACATAAAATGTTAAATTGATGAATAAATTTATTTATTTAGATCCCGAAGACTCAAATATAAAGCTAGATCAAGGAAAGGAAAAAGTTTGGGATTAGTAGATTTTTGTATACAAACAAGTAACGAGGTAAGTTCGTGTAACTTGAATTATATTCTTAAATGCTTGAAATGTATGTTATTGATGTGAATATGAATTGAATGTTCATTACATGAAAATTGATGAAACATTGATATATTTGATAAAAATGGGAAGAAATCCCGGTTGAATGAAAGGAAAATTCGATGGATCTCTGAAAAGGAATTGATGGTAAAAGGGGATATAGCCCGGACGGGTGATCCTATCCTGATATAGCCCTCCCGAAGAATATGTGGAAAATGGATTTAGCACGGACGGGTAATCCTAATTAGGGTCTGAATTTAGCCTGAACTGGTAATTCAGATCCAAGCTCATTAGAGTAATTGTCGTTGCAGGGGATTTAGCCTGGACTGGTAATCCCGACAATACTCTATGAGTTTATATTACAGGGGATTTAGCCTGGACTGGTAATCCCGCTGTGAGGATGAGGTTCGCGGGAGTGTGCTCTCTGAAATGAAAATGTGCGCACATGAATATGAATTGACGGACCCGGATTTGTACACTAAAGTGTACCTCTGAAAATCCATCGAAATTCCGATAAATTCAATGGGATAAATATGGGAAAATAATAATGTATGGAAATCATGGCATTGATGAGCTCATCAATCATGGTATATATTATTGATACATTGAAATTATTGGACTAACTTGAATGTTGAGTTTGTGCATGTTAGGATAACAATGCATTGAATGGATGTATAAATGTTTATTGTATTGTATTAAAAATATTAGGTAAGTATAATTCTTGTTACATGAGCTTACTAAGCACAACGTGCTTACCCTGTTTTATTTTTTCCTGTTTTGTAGTATTAAGAGCTCGGAGGTCGGATTCGGTCGGAGATACATCATACTATCAACCTCAATATTTTGGTATATCCAGAAACTTTATTTTGGAAATCAATGGCATGTATAAATTAATAAAGTAAATGTTAATGTGAAATGAATGTAAAGTTAGTCATTGGTGTTGCTAACAAATCTTGGTTTGGTATGTGATGAGATTATCTTATGAATATAAATGAATCTATTTTTAAAATATGTTGAACTGGATTGGTATCAGTTTAAGTTTTGCAGGGAATGTTAGATGTCTATAAAGGGGATATATTGAGTTTTAATAAAAAATAATTGTTCGGTAAACTTCGGTAATGCCTCGTACCCTATTCCTACGACGAATACGGGTAGGGGGTGTTACAACCTCAAACCTCAACATTCGACACGATCCGGATCGTCATCATACCACCCGAAGGTCCATCCCAAAGCACGTACACCAAATTTTTTTTTTTCGTACTGGTGCCAACCATTAGAAAGACAAAACCAAAAAATAAAAAACTAAAATACTCGTACTGGTGCCGGCCATTAGAACTTCAGCACCAAAAAATTTTAAATTTTTTTCGTACTAGTGCCAGCCATTACAAGGCCAAAATAAAAAAAAATAATAGTGATACTGGTGCCGGCCATTAGAAGACCAAAACCAAATTTTTTTTTTGAAATACTCGTATTGATGCCGACCATTATAAGGCTAGCACAAATTTTTTTTTTAAGTACTCGTACTGATGCCGGCTATTACAAGGCCAGCATAAATTTTTTTTAATAATGGTAATTTGGTGCCGGCCATTACAAGGCCAGTACCAGTTTTTTTAAAAAAATACTCGTATTTTTGTATACCAGTATGATACAATTTAAAAAAAATACATTGGTGGCGGCCATAGGAAGGCTAAAACCAAAAAAATTAATTTTTTAAAGCCTAACACAATCATCAGGCAATCATGAGGTCAAAATACGAGGTGGTGTGGGCCATTAGAATGCCAAAACCCCATTCTACTGTTCATTTTAAGTCATTTTGGTGATTTTTTTTAACCTAGGTTATTTTTGTAAATATTAAAATTTTTTGGGTCAGTTTGGTAAAATAGCCCAAAATAGATGTACCGATAATCAAATTAGTATCATGGCCGATTAAGTTTTAACTCGATTGATATAATTGTTAATATAAAAAATGTAAATTTAAATACGCTAAAACACATTATATTTATATTTAAGAACCTAAATATTTGCAAGTATTGTATCAAAAATGAAAGATATGATTATATGGATGATAGTTGCGGTGCCATGAAATCATTTGTCTCATAGCGACGAAAATTTTTACTCCAACAAAAAAAACCATGTGTAAAATGTCATTTTCAATTAGATGAAAATAAATAATAAGAATAAAATAAAAAAATAGTAGGTGCTTAAATGGAACAAAAAGCTTTATCATCTTTATGGTAACACCAAGGCAAAAAATTGACAACCCCAATGGAGCAAAGAAACACAGAGCTCATTATTACCGTCCATTTCTTCGTTTTTTTCTTATTTGTCTAAAATCTTTTATTACATATTTTCAGGCCAGCAGCTTACCCTTTTGTCCACACTTCATTTTTCCTTCTTTATAACCCCTACACATCATCCCTTTTTAATAAACTAAAATATATTTGATTTTATATAATAAATGTTATTTAGGTGCCAAAGTTTGTATTTATAATACTTTAAATATGATTATAGGAATACATGTATTCACAATTTTTAATTATATAACTAGTTTAAAATATATTATTTTAGTAAAAAAATCTTTTGTAGTTATAGCATTGAAGGATTGAAAAAATATTCGTATTATAGAAATTTGAGGAAGTAAAATAGAGTTTATTTTATCAAACTGATCCAAAAAATTTTAATATTTAAAAAATAACTTAGGTTTAAAAACAATAACCATAATGACCTAAAATGAACAATATAATGGGTTTTGGCCTTCTAATTGCTGGCACCACCTCGTATTTTAACCCCATGATTGCCTGATGATTGTATCAGTCTTTAAAAAATTGATTTTTTTGTTTTAACCTTCCAACTGCTAGCACCAAGGTATTTTTTTAAATCGTATAATACTGGAATACAAAAATAGGAGTATTTAAAAAAATTTTGGTGCTGGCCTTGTAATGGCCGGCATCAATACGAGTATTTAAAAAAAAATTGTGCTGGACTTGTAATGGCCAACACCAGTACGAGTATTATAAAAAAAAAGTTTTTTTGGTGCTGGCCTTGTAATGGCCTGCACCAGTACGAGTATTTAATTTTTTTTTGTGGCTTTCTAATGCTCGACACTAGTACGAGTATTTAAAAAAAATTTTGGTGCTGGCATTGTAATGGCCGGCACTAGTACGAGTATTTAAAAAAAATTATTTTCGGTTTTAGCCTTCTAATGGCTGGCACCAGTACGAATATTTAATAAAAAAATTTTTTTGGTTTTGGCCTTGTAATGGCCAGCACCAGTACGAGTATTTTAACAAAAAAAATTTTTAGTGCTGGCCTTTTAATGGTCGGCACCAACACGAGTCTTTAAAATTTTTTTTCTGAAACTGGCCTTTTAATGGCCGGCACCAGACTACCACTATTAAAAAAAAAAATTATGCTGTCATTGTAATGGCCATCACCAGTACGAGTATTTAAAAAAAATCTTTTGATGCTGACCTTGTAATGGCTGGCACCAGTACGAGTATTTAAAAAAAAATTTTGGTGCTGAGTTTGTAATGGTCGGCACCAGTACGAGTATTTTAAATTTTTTTTTTTGCCTTCTAATGGTTGGCACTAGTACAATTATTTAGAAAAAAATAATTTGTACTAGCCTTATAATGGCTGACATCAATACGAGTATTTAAAAAAAATGGGTACTGGTCTTGTAATTGAAAACACTAGTACGAGTATTTAAAATTTTTTTTTGGGGTTCGGCCTTCTAATGGCCGACACCAGTACAAGTATTTAAAAAAATATTTTTTTTTTGGTTTTGGCCTTATAATGGACTGCACCAATACGAGTATTTAAAAAAATACTCTTTTTCTTTTTTATTTTGGCCTTCTAATGGCCTACATGAATACGAGTATTTAAAAAAAATTTTGTGCTAGCCTTATAATGGTCGGCATCAATACGAGTATTTAAAAAAAAATTTGGTGCTGGCCTTCTAATGGCTGGCACCAGTACAAGTATTTAAAAAAAAAATTTTGGTGTTTGCCTTGTAATGGCCGACACTAGTACCAGTATTTAAAAAAAAAAAGATTCATTTTGGTTTTATCCTTCTAATGGTCAGTACCAGTACGAGTATTTAAAAAAAAAAATTTGAAGTTGGCCTTGTAATGGCCAACACCAGTACTAGTATTTAAGAAAAAAATTTTAGTGCTGGCCTTGTAATGGCCTGCACCAGTACGAGTATTGAAAAAAAAATTTTGGTTTTGGCTTTCTAATGGCGGGCACCAGTACGAGTATTTAAAAAAAATTTTTAGGGCTGGGTTTTCAATGGCTGGCACCAAAACGGGTATTTTAAATTTACTTTTTTTTATTTTGGTCTTCTAATGGTCAGCACCAGTACGAGTATTTTAAAAAAAAATTTGGTGCTGGCTTTGTAATAACAGCTACCAATACGAAAAAAATTCAAATTTTTTTGATGTTGGCCTTGTAATGGCCAGCACCAGTACGAGTATTTTAAAAAAAAATTGTCTTATAGCGAAAAAAATTTTGCATCATAGTGAAAAAATAAAAAAATATTTATATTTAAGAACGAAAATAGTTGTAAGTATTGTATAAAAAATGAACGATACGATCATATGGACGATAGTTGCGGTGCCATGAAATCTTTTGTCTCATAGCAACGAAAATTTTTGCTCCAACAAGAAAAGCCACGTGTAAAATGTCGTTTTCGATTAGATGAAAATAAATAATAAGAATATAATAAAAAAGTAGTAGGTGCTTAAATGGAACAAAAGGCTTTATCATCTTTACGGTAACACCAAGGCAAAAAATCGACAACCCCAATGGAGCAAAGAAACACAGAGCTCATTATTACCGTCCATTTCTTCATTTTTTCCTCTTTGTCTACAATCTTTCATTACATATTTTCAGGCCAACAGCTTATCTTTTTTGTCTACACTTCATTTTCCCTTTTTTATAACCCCTACACATCGTCACCTCTTAAAAAACTAAAATGTATCTGATTTATATAATAAATGTTATTTAGGTGCAAAAGTTTGTATTTATAATACTTTAAATGTGATTATAGCAATACATGTATTCACAATTTTTAATTATATAACTAGTTTAAAATATATTATTTTAGCAAAGGAATCTTTTGTAGTTATAGCATCGAGGGATTGAAAGAATATTCGTGTTATAGAAATTTGAGGATAGCAAAATAGAGGCTATTTTATTAAACTGGCCCAAAAAATTTTAATATTTAAAAAAATAACTCAGGTTTAAAAACAATCACCAAAATTACCTGAAACGAACAGTAGAATGAGGTTTTGGCTTTCTAATGGCCGGCAGCATATCGTATTTTAACCTCATGATTACTTGATGATTGTGTCAGGCTTTAAAAAATAGATTTTTTTTGTTTTGACCTTCCAATGGCCGGCACTAGAGTATTTTTTTTAAAATCGTATCATACTGGTATATAAAAATACAAGTTTATAAGAAAAAATTTTAGTGTTGGCCTTGTAATAGCCGGCATCAGTACGAGTATTTAAAAAAAAATTGTGCTGGTATTGTAATGGTCGGCACTAGTATGAGTATTTAAAAAAAAAATTGGTGTTGGCCTTGTAATGGCCGGCACCAGTTCGAGTATTTAAAAAAAAAATTTTAGTGCCGGCCTTGTAATGGCCAGCACCTGAGTATTTAAAAAAAAAATTATTTTTGGTTTTGGGCTTCTAATAGCTGGCACCAGTACGAGTATTTAAAAAAAAAAATTTGGAGCTTGCCTTGTAATGGCCAACACCAGTACGAGTATTTAAAAAAAATTATTTTTTGGTTTTTGCTTTCTAATAGTCGGCACCAGTATGAGTATTAAATAATTTTTTTTGGTACTAGCCTTGTAATGGCCGGCATCTATACGAGTATTTAAAAAAAAATTCTTTTTGGTTTTGGCCTTCTAATAGCCGACACCAATAAAAGTATTTAAAAAAATTAGTATCATGGTTGATTGAGTTTTAACTTGATTGATGTAATTGTTAATATAAAAAATGTAAATTTAAATGCGCTGAAACACATTATCTTTATATTTAAGAAAGAAAATATTTGTAAGTATTGTATCAAAAATAAAAGATACGATCATATGGATGATAGTTGCGGTGCCAGGAAATCTTTTGTCTCATAGCGACGAAAATTTTTTCTCCAACAAGAAAAGCCATGTGTAAAATGTCATTTTTGATTAGATGAAAATAAATAATAAGAATATAATAAAAAGTAGTAGGTGTTTAAATGGAACAAAAGGCTTTATCATCTTTATGGTAACACCAAGGCAAAAAATTGACAACCCCAATGGAGCAAAGAAACACAAAGCTCATTATTACCGTCCATTTCTTCGTTTTTTCTACTTTGTCTACAATCTTTCATTATATATTTCCAGGCCAACAGCTTAACCTTTTGTCCACACTTTATTTTCCCTTCTTTATAACCCCTACACATTGTCACCTTTTAAAAAACTTCAAGGCCTTCATAACTAGCCACAGTTCAAGCAAGTCTTGATTTTCCAATGGCGAAGACAAGGCAGCACATGGCGAACAAAAGTCTAGAAAGTCTTTTAGACATGGATAAATCAGCCGCTGTAGGTGGCGGAGGAGGAAGGAAGAGTAATGACATGGCGCCGCCTGTGCCTGTAAGGAAGACGATACCGGGTCATGGGTTCGAGTTTAGTAACTTGTCTTACAGTGTTATCAAGAAACAAAAGAAAGATGGTGAGTGGATCAAGAAAGAAGCTTATCTTCTTAATGATATATCAGGTCAAGCCATGAGAGGTGAAGTGATGGCTATTATGGGACCTAGTGGTGCTGGGAAGTCCACGTTCCTTGATGCTTTGGCTGGTCGGATTGCTAGAGGGAGTCTCCAAGGTTCTGTCAGAATCGATGGCAAGCCGGTCAGTACATATAAATATACATATATAAATATATATAGATGATATAATTATATACCTTTTTTCAAATCAGGTTACCGTATAACCTCCCTTTCAGTACTTGTCCTTTTAGGACCGAGCAATGAACCTCTTGGATAGGGGCGGAGGGAGGGGCAGACAGTAGTCTTCTCCCTCCAAAAATGAAAGTTTGCTATATAGTCTGTTTAATTTTTTTCTCTAAGATAATTTCTTCCTAAGCTATTTTACCAAAATGACCCAAAAATTTTAGTATTTAAAAAAATGACTCAAGTTAAAAAATAATCACCAAAATGACCTGAAATGAATAGTAGAATCGGGTTTTGACCTTCTAATGGCCACCACCTCGTATTTTGACCCCATTATTGGCTGATGATTATGTCAGGCCTTACAATTTTGATTTTTTTTGTTTTGACCTTCCAATGGCCGAAACCAAGATATTTTTTTTTAAAAATTGTATCATACTGGTATATAAAAATACGAGTATTTAAAAAAATTGTGCTGACCTTGTAATGGCCTGCATCAGACTACCACTATTTAAAAAAGATTTTTTTTATGTTGGCCTTCTAATAGCCGACACCAGTACGAGTATTTAAAAAAAATCTTTTGATACTGGCCTTGTAATGGCCGGCACCAGTACGAGTATTTAAAAAAAAATTTTGGTGATAACCTTTTAATATCCGGAACCAATACGAAAAAAAATTCAAAATTTTTTAGTGCTGGCCTTCTAATTGCCGACACCAGTACGAGTATTTTAAAAAAAAATTTGGTTTTGGCCTTATAATGGCCTGCACCAGTACAAAAAAAAAAATCAAATTTTTTGGTGCTAGCCTTCTGATGGTCGGCACCAGATACTAGTATTTAAAAAAAAAATTTGGTGCTAGCCTCTTATGGTCGGCACCAGTATGAATTTTTTTCTTTTTTTGTGTACGTGCTCCGGGATAGACCTCTGAGTGGTATGAGGACGATCCAGATCGTGTCGAATGTTGAAGCTCGAGTTTGTTACCAAAAATATCCTCAAACGATGGATGAATTTCTTGCAGCGGATTCGGATCCAGGTAGTGTGATGATGAGCCGGATGCTTTATATTGGGGCTCGAGATCAGGGCTCAAGGCAATATCGGGACAGTACCAAACTTTTTTTTTTTAAATACTGGTATCTAGTGCCGGCCATTAGAAGGCAGCACCAAAAAAATTTAAATTTTTTTTCGTACTGGTGCCAGCCTTTAGAAAGCCAAAAAAAAAATCTTTTTTAAATAATCGTACTGGTGCCGGCCATAAAAAGGCCAACACCAAAAAATTTTGAATTTTTTTCGTACTGGTGTCAGCCATTACAAGGCCAAAACCAAATTTCTTTTTTTTTTTTTAAATACTCGTCCTAGTGCCAGCCATTAGAAGGCCAAAACAAAAAAAAAATGAAATTCTTTGTACTGGTGCTGGCCATTACAAGGCTAGCACCAAAAAATTTTGAATTTTTTTTTCGTACTAGTGCCGGCTATTACAAGGCCAACACCAATTTTTTTTTTAAAATACTCGTACTAGCGCCCACCATTAGAAGGCCAAAACAAAAAAAAAAATTAAAATACTCGAACTGGTGACGGCCATTACAAGACCAGCAACAATTTTTTTTAAATACTCTTACTGATGTCGGCCATTAGAAGGCCAAAAAAAATAAAATTAAATACCTGTATTGGTGACGGCCTTTAGAAAGCCAGCACCAAAATTTTTTTTTTAAATAACTCGTACTGGTGCTGACCATTAGAAGGCCAGCTTCAATTTTTTTTTTAATATTCGTATTGGTGTCGGCCATTAGAAGGCCAAAACCAAAAAGAATTTTTTTTTAAATGCTCATACTAATACCGACAATTACAAGGCCAGTACCAAAAACCTTTTTTTTTTTTAAAGACTCGTAATGGTGCTAGCCATTAGAATGCCAAAACCAGAAATAAAATTTTTTTAAAAAAAATACTTGTACTAGTGCTGGCCATTACAAGGCCAACACAATTTTTTTTTTAAATTACTCGTATTGGAGCCAGCAATTAGAAGGCCAAAACTAAAAAAAAATTTAAATACTCGTGCTGGTGCGGGCCATTAGAAGGCCAGCAAAAAAAATTTTTGAATTTTTTCGTACTGTCACCGGCCATTGAAATGCAAAAACCAAAAAAAAATTTAAAATACTGGTACTGGTACTGGCCATTAGAAGGCCAACACCAAAAAAAATTAAATTTTTTTTGTGCTTGTGTCGGCCATTAGAAGGCCAAAACAAAACAAAATTTAAAATACTCGTATTAGTGTCGGCCATTAGAAGGCTAAAACTAATTTTTTTTAAATACTCGTACTGGTGCCGGCCATTAGAAGGCCAGCACCAAAAAAATTTAAATTTTTTTTGTACTAGTGTAGACCATTAGAAGGCCAAAACAAAAAAAAAATACTCGTACTAGTGCCGGCCATTACAAGGCCAAAACCAAAAAAAATTTATATTTTTTTAAATACTCGTACTGGTGTCGGCCATTATAAGGCCAACACCAAATTTTTTTTTTAAATTACTTGTTCTAGTGCTGGCCATTATAAGGCCAACATAAAATTTATTTAAATACTTGTATTTTTGTATACCAGTATGATACGATTTAAAAAAAATACATTGGTGTCTGCTATTAGAAGGCCAAAACCAAAAAATCAATTTTTTAAAACTTGATACAATCATCAAGCAATCATGGGGTCAAAATACGAGGTGGTGCCAGTCATTAGTAAGCCAAAACCCTATTCTACTATTCATTTCGGGTCATTTTTGTGATTGATTTTGAACCTGAGACATTTTTATAAATATTAAAATTTTTTGGGTCAGTTTGATAAAATAGCCCTTATTTGATGATATACTACAAAATACTCTAATTTTGATGGCTCTCTTAAAAAAAAATTTCTTATCAATTTACAATATTAGAATCCAAACCGCCAACTATATATATATAAGTTTATTGAATTTTATTTTTCGTACTAGTGTTGGTCATTAGAAGGCCAGCACCCAAAACTTTTGAATTTTTTTTCGTATTGGTGCCAGCCATTAGAAGGCCAAAACAAAAAAAAAAATTAAATACTTGTACTAGCGCCAACCATTACAAGGCCAGCACAAAAAAATTTTGAATTTTTTTCGTACCGGTGCCAACTATTACAAGACCAGCACAAAATTTTTTTTGTTCAAAATACTCGTATTAGTGTCTATTATTAGAAGGCCAAAAAAAATTAAAATACTCGTACTGGTGCCGGCAATTACAATGTCAGCACCAAATTTTTTTTTTTAAATACTCGTACTAGTGCCGACCATTGAAGGCCAAAACCAATTTTTTTTTTAAATCCTAGTACTGATGCCGACCATTACAAGGCCAGCGTAAAAAAAAAATTTAAAATACTCGTACTGATGCTGGCCATTATAAGGGCAGCACCAAATTTTTTTTTAAATATCCGTAGTGGTGCCGGCCATTACAAGGCCAGCACCAAAATTTTTTTAAATACTCATATTGGTGCCGGCCATTAGAAGGCGAAAACCACTTTTTTTTTAAATTCTCGTACTGGTGCCGAGCATTACAAGGCCAGCAAAAATTTTTTTTTTAAATACTTTTACTGGTGCTAGCCATAGAAGGCCAAAACCAAAAAAAAAAAATTAAAATACTTGTACTGGTGCCGACCATTAAAAGGCTAGCACCAATTTTTTTTTAAATACTCGTATTTTTGCATACCAATATGATACGATTTAAAAAAAATACCCTGGTGCTTGCCATTGGAAGGCCAAAACCAAAAAAATCAATTTTTTAAAGCCTGACACAATCATCAGGCAATCATGGGGTCAAAATACGAGGTGGTGTCGGCCATTAGAAGGCCAAAACCCTATTCTACTATTCATTTCAGGTCATTTTGGTGATTGTTTTTAAACATGGGTTATTTTTATAAATATTAAAATTTTTTGGGTTAGTTTGATAAAATAACCGTATTCGTAAAGAGCCCCATTGTCTCAACACTCATAAAGACCTACCTATTAACCGTCATTTGAGATAATCACTACATCTCATCCGAGATGATTGAAAAAATGTCAAATCACTACCCTACCTATGCTTATAGTGGCCAACCATTTAGGTACTTGGCTCTGACCCTTTCATAGGAACTCGACACGTGGCATCTTAAAATCAGGCTAAGAGTAAATAAAATTTAAAGCTGCTCAAAACCTAGAGTCTCTCTCTCTCTCTCATCGTATGTCCTTCCTCAACTTTCTCGCTTTTCCTTATCTCAACCACCTTACACTAAGCAAGACGAATTGCCAATCCTCCCCACCATCTTTGCATAGTTCGATCAACACATCAACAATACACATTTGATTATGGGATATTATATTGCTTTTGGTTCAGGTAACTACAAGCTACATGAAGATGATTTCGTCCTACGTAATGCAAGAGGACCAACTTTTTCCAATGTTGACGGTTCAAGAAACCTTCATGTTTGCGGCTGAGGTCAGGTTGCCACCTTCTATTTGTAGGGCGGAGAAGAAAAAACGAGTCAATGAGCTACTAAGTCAATTAGGCTTAGAGGTAAAGTCTCTTGCTCAGCCTTTTACTACACACAATAGGATAGATAATATTTGCCATATTATGTAGACTGCAGCACATACATATATTGGGGATGAAGGAAGAAGAGGAGTATCAGGAGGAGAGAGGCGAAGGGTGTCGATTGGCATCGACATCATCCATAAACCACCATTGTTATTCCTCGATGAACCGACATCTGGTCTCGACTCTACGAGCGCTTATAGTGTGGTGGAGAAGGTGAAGGACATAGCTCGAGGTGGTAGCATCGTTCTCATGACCATACATCAACCTTCTTTTAGGATTCAATTGCTATTAGATCGTATCACCGTCTTAGCAAGGTACAATGCTTTAAATCATCAATCTCTCTTCGTGCTAGAAAGTTTTAGAATATGATTGGTGATGAATTTATAGATTTTACCAGATGATAGTGACTTATAAATATACAAAATTGACTTCAAATATATTTTAAATACGTAGACATGTTAGTAAAAGTAACATGGAGGTCCTTATATTAGAAGTCAGACTGCATTTTGCCCCTTCTACTAAAAAAAATGACAAATTAGACCTTAAATGTTAAATAAAAGAGCAAATTGGTCATTTCTTTTAAAAATTTTATCCATTTGTACTGTTAAAAATAGGGCATGGTTGATTGAATAACCAAACACGGCACATGTACCTCACGCTGATATACAGGGATAAGTTTTAAATAGTAGAAATGGATAAAAGTTTTAATAGAAGGATTAATTTACTTTTTAATCTAATGTACATGGACCGATTTTCTATTTTTTTAATAGATGGAGCAAAATGCAATCCAACTCCTAATATAGAGACTTCCATATGGTACTTTTATGGTAAACATGTTTGTATTAAGAGGTGTGGATCTTTATAAGAGTTAGGACTTTAGACCTCCAAAATTTTGAAAAATTATCATTAAGCCCTTCAAAATTTTGAAATTTTTTCTGAAATCTTTTAAAATTTTAATTGAACCCTCCATGTGTATTTAAAATTGTCATATAGATGCATGTATTTAAAAGTTCATCCACATGCTTTATACTATTTGAGCTCTAATGGCTAGGCTAATGAAAGCACTTATGAAACATTTTGAGGTTTATGACCAATTTAAAATTTAGACCATAGTTTAAGGGCATCTTATGAGATTAACCCAAAATTAAAACATATATAAAGGTGCTATCATTGACATTAGGTTTGAAACAAGATTAAAACCCATGAAAATGTTAATAATATAATGGATGGTAGTACCTTATTATGTACATATACACATTGTTATTGATGAACTAAGCTATCTGTATATATTTACAAAATGCTACAGGGGTAGACTAATATATATGGGAAGCCCAGCCTCTCTCCCGGCTCACCTTTCCGGTTTCGGAAGACCAGTTCCCGACGGTGAGAACAGTCTTGAATATCTCCTAGACGTAATCAAAGAATACGATGAATCAACCGTCGGACTGGACCCTCTCGTAGTGTACCAACGTAATGGTATCAAACCAGACCAAGTTGCACGAACACCGGTTCCAAAAACACCCAAAACACCTAAAACACCAAAGAACATGAAAACACCTGGTTCCAGACATGCTATTAGCCTACGCAGCAATGCTTTCTCTGTTACAAATCAATCACAGTCCGGCCGATTTGATTACAACGAAGATGAAGAAGAAGAAGAAAACTTTGATTACTCATTGGAACGGAAATCATCCCGGTGGCGACCTCAGACTCCAATGAGTACTTCACACAGTGGTGCTTACCCACGTTTGGCTTCTCAATTCTATAAAGATTTCTCCGTTTGGGTTTACCGTGGTGTCACCGGAACTCCTCGTCGTGCACCATCGTGGACACCGGCCACAACTCCTGGTGTAACACCGGCTACAACTCCTGGTGTAAGAAGCTATGTTTCCGGCCGACAACATGCAATGGCTCAGCCCCAAACACCTTCACACTACCGGAAGACCCCGGTTGCTTACAGTCCGTCGTACGAAGAATTTGACATGGAAGAAGTGTTGGACGAGCCAGAACACGGCCCCAAGTTCGCTAACCCATGGGTGAGAGAAGTCGCAGTGCTGTCGTGGAGGACGGCGCTTAACGTGGTTCGTACACCGGAGCTCTTCCTTTCCCGGGAAATCGTATTGACGGTCATGGCGGTGATTTTATCTTCCCTATTCCGAAACTTAAGCCATCACGATTTTCAGACTATCAACCGGCTGTTAAATTTCTATATCTTCGCCATTTGTTTAGTATTTTTCTCCTCCAACGACGCCGTCCCGACTTTCATCCAAGAACGGTTCATCTTCATCAGAGAGACCTCTCATAACGCTTATCGTGCGTCATCTTACGTCATCTCTTCCCTTATCGTCTACCTCCCGTTCTTCGCTATCCAAGGCTTTACCTTCGCTGCCATTACCAAATTCTGGCTTCGCCTACAAAGCAGCGTCTTAAACTTTTGGTTAATCCTGTACGCTTCTCTAATCACCACCAATGCTTACGTCATGCTGGTGAGTGCACTCGTCCCGAGTTACATCACTGGTTACGCCGTCGTAATCGCTACCACAGCTCTTTTCTTCCTCACCTGTGGGTTCTTTCTTAAAGGTAACAAAATACCCATTTATTGGAGATGGTTACATTACATTTCCGCCATTAAATACCCTTTTGAAGCTTTGTTGGTGAATGAGTTTAAAGATAAAGAAATTTGTATTTCCGGTAACCCATCGGATCTTTCGCCGGGTCCTTTAGGGGAGTTGAAACCTAGTGATTTGCACCTTAACAACAAAGCACTTGCAGATTGCACCATGATAGGAGAAGACGTGATATCATCCATGGGGATTAAATTGGAGAATCTTTGGTATGATATCCTTATATTGTTAGCTTGGGGTGTACTTTACCGCCTGTTTTTCTACGTGGTTCTTAGATTTTATTCTAAGAACGAGAGAAAATAAAAGAAAAAGTGTAAAAGCGTGTTTTATCTTTTTGGGATTTTTGTCCCATGTTTGTAACTTTGAAGGTTTCAAGTTCATTGCTAATGTATCAACCTATCATTGTCATTTAATTAAAGTACATTTTTTAGAGACACCATTTAACTGGATTACCATGATTAAAGAAATTAATTATACAATAATTAATTGAATCATAAGTTTGTGTCATTGTCTTTACGACAAGGAAGCCCTCAAATATTTTTTCCTCAACAAAAAATTGGTATGCAATGTTAATTTGCATTAGTATTATTTTACGATATCTAATTTCATTATTATCTTAATTGAAGTCATCACAACTAAGGGTGAGTTTAGATGGGCGATGCGTTTACATGCAGTTAGTGTAAAAACAGCAGTGACGGTAAGATTAGGTACTGTAACGATACTGTAGCGTGAGACAAAAAGTAAGCTAAATGCACCACACAGCACTGCACCGCCGCCCCAAAAGCACCCTAAGAAAACTAATCCCATTGCATATTCAAATGAATTTATATGTAAAAATATAACCAACACACTTAATTATACTAAAAATCAAATTATATTTTATTCTCTTTATTTAAAAATATATAAATTAATCGTTATACGATAAATTAAAAAATAAATTAATTATTTCTCTTAAAAAAATTATTCATTTCTATTATTATAAAGGACTAATTAAATGAATAATCTAAATAATAATAATAAATCCCCCAACGAGTTGAACGGAATATATAAGTTTGAGCGTGGCGAAACCTTATTGGGCCTTTAGGATTTAACTGATCGTTTGTCGTCACTCTATCTGAAGCCCGCGAATCTTAATATTAAAACCTTATTTTCGCTCGTGAATATATAAATATATAATTTTTTGTTTGATCGAAATTTTCGCTCGTGAATCATTGTTTACTCACTCAACAAATCTCAATTTACGAGATAATATATAGTAAGACATCGTGGCTTTTTAATTAACAATAATGGATTTTTTTAATTAATTTAAGGAGTTGAAAACAAAATTTATACCTTATATATTTAATTATTATTATTATTATTATTATTTTTGTCATTAAATTATTATTATTATTTTTAAACCCACATGGCTTCTACGGTGTATGTAACCTGTTAGTGTTTTTCTTCTCTTTTTTACTTCATAATTGTTTAAAATTTATGATTATTATATTGTTTTATATTTAAGTTTAATTTAAATATTCAATTTTTTACATATTAAAAAATTCAATCATTTATATATTTATGTTGATATTTTTCTCATATTATGTTATATTATATTTTAATTATTTTTATGAAATAAAGTAATATTTATTCTCCCAATTAGATAAATTTTTCCTTTTTATTTTTGAATTTTTTTCGAGGCTTGATAAGTTGAGAATCATCATTTCAAAGTTTCAATTTTTTTAGATTTTATATAAAATTTTTAAAAATTTCAGACATTATTACACCTTAACAAAAATATAAGTCAGAAACTACATTTAAAAAGTTAGGACAGATTAAAAAAATTAAATACCAATTTAAAAAGAATTACAAAATACAAGGAAACGAAAAAAAAAAGTGATCTTTAAAAATATTTTTAAAAAATAATAGTTCAGTCCACACCCCACCATGTGATTTTCATTGAAGTTAAAAAGTCAGACTCTCTCTCTCTCTCTCTTTTTCTCCTTCCACGCCCTTTAATTTAATTTAATTATAATACAAAAACATATATAATATATTTATATAGTGTTTCCTCTTCTCTTTTGTTCCTTTGCTTTCCCTCTCTTCCATACCTTTTTTTCTCCTGCTCCAAGAAGCTAAGCATTGTCTTTTTTAAGAGAAAATTTTCCATTCGATTTTTTTTGGTAGATTTTATATATTTTATGCCCTTTTCTTTTGGAGATTATGGAGAGAGATTTTATCGGTTTGAGGTCCAACAATGCTGCAATTACAATCAAAGTAGAGCCTTCCGATGCTCAGCCTGATGATTCAGGTAATTGATTTTATTTCGGAATTTTTTAAATATTTTTTGCTCTTGAAATAATGACGGTGTTGAATTAGGCTACGTATATTTAGTTTTTGTATTCGTTCTTCTTCTTTGAGTAATTTAATGCATTTTCTCAAGTTTCTCAATTTTCTCGGGAACCAAACAAGTGGTAAGGTAGGGTAGGAAAAGTTTTGCGCCAACAAGAAAACCCACGAGTAAAATGTCCTTTTCGTTTAAATGAAAATAAATAATAACAATATAATAAACATTTTTTAAAAAAAAAGCGCGTTGGGGTACAACCCTTGCATTTACACCAAGGTACAATTACTTTAATGTAGTCCTAGGTACTTTTAATAAAGCTTGACAATATGTCAGTGGCTGTATGTTGCTTTGAGCGTTAGATTCTTAGTTTTGGTTAGGTGTTACTCGGTGTACTTTACCATTAAATATATATATTATTTAACATATAGTATTTTTTTATATCCGCTGTCCATACTATTTAATAGATTAATGGTAAAATTTATTAATTCTAAAAATGAAAATTAAAAATGGTTATGTGTTTTATTTATCATTTTTAATTTTCAAACATTAATTGGTGACACATGTTAATTTATTTACCTGTTAAAATATTTAATGATATATGTATCAAATAATTATTTTTATAAAAATAAAATAAATATCAAAATTGTACATTAACTTTTATTTTATGTAATTTTATGAATAAAATTTTAATTTGATCTAATTTTTATAAATATTAATACAAAATCTTAATTTATATTTGTCGAAAATAATGCTATGTATGTTTAATAAAATAAAAAAATATTATTCAGGAGATGATTGATAATTGAAAATGTAATTATAAATTAATTTTTTATTTGCGACAAATGCTAATGTGAGCAGTCGGTGCGTGGTAAACAATAACCCGGAATAATTTTTGCTTCTGTAAGCAAAAGCTTGTCCTTTTTTTTTTTTAAACTCGATTTAAAAACAAATAAAAAGAAAGATGCGAAAAATATTTTAAATCAATTTTTAAATTTAGTTGTTGAGTACATATTAAAATGTGGCATATTGAGTTGTCGAGACTAGGGATTGTAGTGGCATATTTATTGTTTATTAAAATATCTGAATCCATTAAATATTTCATATAAGGGAATTCAAATAACGTAATTGACATATTTGATACTATTTAATCTAAAGCCAATATTCGAATTATGATGTACAATTTTTTTATTAAATTAGTTTATTTTATTTTATTTATATGTGAAAAAAAAATTTAGTTAAGATTTTATTTTAATAAAATATTTAAATTTTATATTTAAAAGTGTTATTAATATATTATCATTTTTAACTTAAAAATTAAAAAAAAATCGATATGATTTAAATTTTAAATGTTATTATAATGATCTCGAGTGCTGGTATTATGGTTTTGTACAAATTTCCTCTTTCAGTTGTGAATATTAAATATTTTTATTAAATTATTAAATTATTAAATTACGTTATCATTAATTGTGCTTGGATTAGATCATTTGAGATAAAATAATATATAAGGCTATAAAAAAGACAATTTTATTATAAAATATTAACAGATAACATGGTTGCGTGTTAATAAAAATAACATGGGTGGGTACAACATGATTAAATAATGCTCTTATCAAGGATTTAAATTATTAAGCTTTATTTTTTTTTTTCATAAATGTGGCATTTAGAGAGGTAATGACATGTGATATGAACATATTGTTTATGGAAATACTCATTAAATAAATTATTTTATTTACAATGTGATGAATAATATATTTTATTCCAATGCCATAGATGATCTGACCAATGGGTTCCTTTTTTTTTTTATTTCTTTTCCAGTACTTGGCAAGGTGTTGTACTTTTTTTTTTTTCTATCCATCTATTAAAATAAACAACATGAATTGGATTCTTCATGATATGATGTATGGTAGTTTTGGCTTCATATATATTTTTTCATATTTTTAATTTAGTCTTATTTTTTTAAAATGTCAATAAATGCTTTATTTACAATTCTAATAATTGTAAGAAGCAAGCTCTTTTGACCTTATTTTATAAGTTCTATAAGGTCCCCAATCAAGAACATAAACATTTATATATTTTTCATCTTCTTGAACCAAATAAGATTAGCTATGTTTATGTGATAGAAAAATTATATTTTTGTTTCTGCAGTGATATTGAGGGGTTCAGGGATGCAGTTGTCTTTCTCAAACAAGGTATCTACAGTTCCTCAGTTCTTGTCGTTCGATGGTGCTCGAGACGATAAACCGAGAAAAGCCACGCATGACACTCTGTTGTCAACCGGTTTTATGACTATTCCAACTGCTGATTCTAACAAGAAACCGCATCCTGGCTTGACTCAGGTTTGTCGATTCACATTCATGAACTTCTTGGTTCAACGATTTCTTTATTCATATGCCCGGTTAGCTTTTAGTTTCATTGCCAGTTTACTGATTTTTCGTCCTATGACTGGCAGAAACAAGGGGGAAACCACTATGCGGCTACCACCTATGGTCTCCAACAACTCGATGGACACCAATCCCACCTTTCCCACGAAGCGAGGATATTTCCGAGTTCAAGTAAGCCGAATCACACGATTACGGTTTCTATGAACACTCCTCTTCTCCAACCCCATCTTGCTTCCCCCGGACAGAACATAATCGGTCATACTATAAACCCGCAACCTTTTACTGGAGTTCCAATCATGGCTGCACCTGTGTCTGTTGTTCCTCCATCAAGTCCTATCATCGGTACTACCGATCTTAGGTATCTAAACTTCCATTGCAAGTTATTTATTGAATCTGAGTAACAGTATGATAAATATTTAGCTTAAGCCTACAACCTTTTGTAGGAATGCTGCCAAATCTTCTAGGGCACCAGCTCAATTGACTATCTTTTATGCTGGATCTGTATGTGTGTACGATGATGTATCTCCCGACAAGGTAACCATATTGCTTCTTCGTATTTTGTTGAGCTGTTGGACACAGTTAATATTTAGTTCTTTGCTTCCATATCTAGGCCCAAGCTATTATGTTACTTGCTGGAAACGGTTCTTCTGTGACTCAAAGTAAAACGGCACCTGTCACTCAACCGCAGACACATATTCCACGACCTTGTACCTTGTCCCCTTTCTCGGGTCTTCCAAATCACCTTTCTGTAACCTCCCATGTCAGTTTACAGCCTGTTGCAGGATCTAGTGGCACCAATGAACTAAAAGCTGCAACAAGGATAGGAGCTTTAGCATCTACTAATAACCAACCCGATCCTCCCAAATTGGTTAATCCTGCAGGTACTAACCTCTTTCTTTTCAGGTAGGATTCTCCAGTACCCTGCTTTCGTTTTCTGAGAGTCACATGTCATCTTTTCTTGCAGTTGCTGTGCCTCAGGCTCGTAAAGCATCCTTGGCTCGATTTTTAGAGAAGCGTAAAGAAAGGTATTTGCTTGTTTTATCAATTTGATGACAATCATTTGGATGTTCATTTAAATGGTACATATTAGATGCCTGTGAAAATATGTTACCATAATGTATTTCAAAAGTAACTTATCTTACGTCACTTAGATATGCCTCTTGACAGCCACAATGAGGGTAAAAGTATTATGGAGACTGTTGTACTAGGAGTTAGATTGCATTTTGCCTCTTTTACTCAAAAAATGAATAAATTAGTCTCTACATATTAAATTAAAGAGGAAACTAGTCCTTTCAGTTAAAATTTTCATTTATTTTTACTGTTAAAAACTAGCATGGTTGATGGAATAACCAGATAGTTGCACATGATGTGCCATGTGTACCTCATGACAACGTACAGAGACTAGTTTTTAACCGTAAAAATAAAAATTTTAATAGGACCAATTTGCTCTTTGATCTAACATAGATGAAATTATTTGCTCATTTTTTAATAGAGGGGACAAAATGCAATCTGACTCCTAGTACAAAGACTTCCATGGTACTTTTACCCCATAATGAGTTATTAGGTGACTAAGAACTAATAGAAAGAAATGCCTCGTGTGCATGAGAACTAAGCTCGATGTACAAGAATATGGCGAAGCCTTGCTTTTGCTTTTGTTCTTCCTGTTCCTTTTGAAATGCGGTGTTCCGCATGCCTCAAGCATTATTTCCAGTTTCTATCACCTTGATCCATTATTTTTACGACCACCCTTGCAGTACGGATTTTGGTGGTACCGAGAATACACACACTCACACCCATATACATATACAGTTAGAAAATGAGAATTGAACATTTATGCTGCATTGCAAATCTGAGTTTCCAAGACTTTACACGATTCCGGTTTACGTTTCAGGGTATCAAACACCTCACCATACAACATCTGCAAAAGATCTCCTGAATCTGGCCCTCTTGCATCTGATGGCATGAGTTTTTCTGTGACTTCTGCTGGATCTAGTCCTTTACAAGCCATCAATTAAGGATCGAGCCTCGAGACTTTTTTGGACCGTGGGTCTAATAGATGATGTAAGAGCTCATTGCAGACATTTGTTTTTGTTCAAATGAACTCGATTATTTTGATGTCAAATTTTAGGTCGAGTTATATACATACATATATATATGGTGGTCATATGTTTTTGGTTTTCTTGTTCCAAAATGCTTCAATTCGGAGTTCTTTTTGTATCAGTTTTCTTTTGGGATGACTTTTTAGAACATCATGTAACTCATATTGTTGTATGTTCTACACGTTGATTGTAGAAAGCATAATTTTGTATTCATCTGTGCTAATAATATGTTGTCGGATTTTGATATTCCAGTTGAGAATATGGGTGCTCATTTCTTGCATATCTTTGTGTTACATGTTGTATAAATATCACTGAAGCTGTGCAACTTATGGAATTTTCTTTCCTTTGGATATTATACGTAAAGCTATGTAGAAAATAAAATAGGTTAAATAACTATTTGGAACTTGTACTTGGCAACAACATTCACTTGTCCAAGCCCTAATATAAAAACAATCACTTGTCCAAACCCTAAGCTTCACAATTGTTTCCACACTGAAATCTGAACTTTATAGTTTTAAGGAAATAAACTTGGACAAAAAAGTTCAAGCCTCAATGTGAGAACAATTACTAAGTTTATGTACTAATTTAGAAAAAAAGAAAACTTTAAAACCCAGTGTGAATAATTATCAAGTTTAAGAATTAATTAGAATAAAAAAGAAATTCAAATTTCAATGTAAAAGTAGTTACCTAATTCAACCTCAAAATGTAATTCAATTTACATAGGTAAAAGAAACTTAGGGATAAATTCAATTTGATACAAGCAAATTTTTTGAATTTTTAAATAGTTCATTTAGTTTGGCCAATTTTTTAGTTCTTAGTTATTTTAATAGAATGAAATTTATTTTATTTGATAAAGTTTTAAAAAAAGAATTTATAAACATTACTAAAAAATTAAATTTATAAATACATAAAAAAATCATTATTATTTATATCCTATTTCGGTTTCTCAGCTGCTCTTACTTAACCAATTTCCGATTTCACAACTTTGCTTTCTTAGTCATATTGCCATCCATATCGTTTTCATTTCTCTTTTCTTTTTCTTTTTTTTTTTAAATTTGATAATTAAATTCATTTTTATACTTGTACTTTGATATTTGATACATCATTTCTTTTGTCCTCTGACAACCAAGTCCCTTTCAATCCCTAAACTTAAATCTAAATAAGATTTGAAGACACGACTATACGGTATCATTACTTTTAAAAGATCAAGTGATAATAATATAATCATCAAACTTTAAAATTTTCAAAGTTGAGAAATCAAAATAAAACTAATTTACCAAATTCAGGTAGATAAAAAGTAAAAATAATATAAACCTAGTAACCAAAGTTTAAGGACCAAAACTTGGTCATAATAATTTACAACCTTCCTCGAAGGCTAATTTATTACAATCAATATGATAATCTGAAAATTCGGATTTAATGCTTGATTTTAAATTAAAAAAAAATGCATATCACGAAAATGAAACTGCCTTAAAAGTAAAATAATAAGTGCAAACATACAAACATGGAAAAATATATATTTGTTTAAATAGTCTAAAATTAAATTACAGCTAAAAATTGCTAACATTTTCATGGGCAAGTCTTTAAATCATAAGCAAACATTGCAAGTCCAAAAATAAAACAGTATCAAGTTGGCAAAGTACAACTGCTGATCTACCTGTTTGTTCAAATAAGCACCGAAAAAGCTGGGTGTAAGCACTATACGGTATTTTTTGAATCCTTAAAACAATTAAATAAAGGAGAATCATTTCATACACTGCCACTAGGGGTGTAATCGAGCCAAGCCAAGCCAAGCTCAGCTCAGACACTGTCAACCTCGAGCTTGACTCAAAATTCAGAGTTCGATATTCAACTTGAACTCGACTCGAGATATAATCAAGCAATTCGTGCTCGAGCTCGATTAAGCTTGTTTACTAATTTTTGAACTCAAGCTCTACTTTGGCTCCAAAATTGAACTTAGGGTTAATAATATATATTGAGGGTAATAATATAATCCAATAATGTAAAAATATGAAAAGCTCGATAAGGCTTGTGAGCCATTCGAGTTGAGTATTACTAAACTCAAATTCAGCTCGATCAATAGCTCGAGCTCAGTTCGTTAATTACCAAATCAAGTTCAACTTTTTTCGAGTCGAACTCAAGCAGCTTACGAATACCAATATCTCATTTACACCCTGTATTTTAGACTACACAAGCAAGATTGAAAGCATGACATGTGAATGTAGAGCATAGTAAAAAAGATTAAATATATAAATGAATGGGACATGTCATCATTTCAATCCTGTCTGTGAAGTTCATAGGCCGTGTATAAAATAATTACCCGTAAATAAAATGATAGAAGAAAGATTCATTCAGACAGAAAATAATAAACTAGAACTTTTTAATCATAATAGGCGCGTAAAGGACGACAAAAGGGATATAGATGTAACAAACTTACTTTCAGCTGTCAATGCAACATGTCCTATAAGAAGCTCTCTATATCAAGTTCCAAGAAGGAGCAAGGGTCCGGAATGTCAAAATTATTCAACACCTGCACGCCACACAACAAAAAAGAATATATATATTAGTCATCAAGGCACTTTAATTTGAAGTCATATAATGTTGACGCTGATCCAGTTTCAGAGTATTCATTTTAATATGTAACAAGAAAATGAATGGGAGGGGACCAATTTGGAGCAAAAATCATCTATATGTGCAATATGGTTAGAGCAAGAACTATAAACTAGAGATTTTCAAAAGACTGAAAATGAGCCAAAATTTTTTTTAAGAAAGATGTTTTACAAATTTCCTGAAAAACTAAGGGAAGGCCATTTTAAGCCAAAATCTAAGAAAAATAAAAATAAACTCCGATAGGATCTCTCCATTGGCAAAATAAATTAACAAAAGGTTGAGAAAAGAATCAAGGGAACACACGTAACCTCCAACCACAATAGTTCTTAAATTGAGAACAATACCTCAGGGTGCACGATACCAAAGATGCCAATGCGGCCTCCTTTGTAAATGATTTTCGCTTGCCTACCTGACAGAAATTCAGGCTCCTGCAGTAGAGGTAAATACCGTAAGTACACCATGATTAAAAGTAGGTGGTAAAGAACATGTCTTTTCGTTCATGCCGTTTCCCTCTCCCTCTTGCACTAAAGAAAATAGAGAACAGAAAACCAGACACTTACATTAGAAAGCTCTATAAAATATCCTGATTTATCACCAACTGGAACAAAAGGAGTCCCCATAACTTCCATGATTCTGTCCACCAGGCTATGAATCAACTGTAGACAAGAGGTACTTACTTCATTAGGTTCCATCAAAGCATAGGGAACAAACAAATAATTGTTGTGCTTTGAATGTTTTGACATTACATAGTGCTTAAACTGCACAGAATAGCTAAATTGTAGCAGATAGTTGTAACCAGTATAAGTTACAATAAATTTAAGGGTTAGGAGAGGTCTATGACATCATGTAATAATAATTTTAATTGGCTGATAAACAACAATGTAATGGTTGGCATTTACATAGTTGTCTTGTCCAATTAGACCAGTTGAACCATTTGGACCAGGTCACACCTCTTAAACATGTTTAATTTAAATCCAAGCTTAAAAACAGATAGAATTAAGTGCACATAATACTATTAATAAAGTGATGAAAACTTATTAGCGCATGAAGAAAATAATCATTTACACGGAACTTTATCTGGTTTGGTTTTCAAGGAGTAAAGGTGAATAGAAAAAAAACAAAAGGCCCCTCGAGAAGGAAAGACTAGAGTACCACCACTCCAAACTGGAAACTCTTAAAGGAGA
Organism: Gossypium stocksii; assembly: GCA_020496765.1. Taxonomy (NCBI): domain Eukaryota; kingdom Viridiplantae; phylum Streptophyta; class Magnoliopsida; order Malvales; family Malvaceae; genus Gossypium; species Gossypium stocksii. The sequence continues at coordinate 114,655,924 of CM035627.1, read as the reverse complement.
GGGTAGAGGGTGGCATAACTTTTTGCCCTTTGTATTTCTCCAAGCTCTCATTGATTTTTGTTTTTCCCCCCTTCAGACTCGAGTACCATCTCTCAAATTTCGAAACTCTTAAGGACAGGGTAGAGAGTTTTGAAGGCATAACTTATCCCCTGTTTTACCTCTCTGAGCTCCACACCATCACAATGTCCATATATATGCTCAGATGAAGTTCACGGATGGCTTCATTCTTAAAGCTCCTAGCTCATTTTCTTTCCCCCTCTAATTTCTATGGGTGGGTATGATGGCTAGCTCTCAACCAAAGACCATTCAGAGACATGCGTGGACAAGATGGAATTAGAGTTCACCAACTTAACAAGAACTGACAATTAAAGATTACAATAATTCACATGGAGTTATCTAATTACAAAAACAAGAGGTTTACCTCAAAACCGGAGTTAGCACCACAATATAATGCACCTAGTAGGCGGCGGTTTGATGCACCAACATCTTTCTTCTCATCCAAAAGTACTACATCACCCACTTCATAAATCTGGACATGTGGAAATTTCAAAAATATAGAAAAATATATATAAGTGGTGAGCATAAATTAAGAATGAAGTCAAACTTGAGAAGCATAACAGTAAAACAATAATCCAAGAACTTTTAATTATAAGGGACCATCTTCCAATGAAGGATGTGTAAAAGAAATAGTTATAACACCTATTACAGAAGGTGCCATAGTTCAAAAAAGTAAAATTCTAACACTATATTCGGTGAGTGTTTCAGCCTGAATTATTTGAAACCAAAACTGTACCTTGATGGGCTTTGGATGGTCTTTGTTATGTCCAACAGTCTTCAGCATGCCAGGCATGAGACTTGTGCGGACCACCTATGCAAACAGAATAAGCAATCTTCAATGTTCTTTTAGAAAGAGTTTCAATAAAGGCTTCTAGGAAAAACATAGAACAGCTAATTCCTTTTTTTCCTTCCCTTTTCTCCTTTCATCCTTCAAATGGACCAAATATTTATCACTCCTCAATTGACTGTTCAATTTTGAAGTCATGTCAAAAATAAATTTGTCACAAACATAGGCATGCATAATGTTTCAAGAAGTCTTGAGAAAATATTTTTCGGTTGACACGGAATAGTGAAAGCTACCACTCATCTCAAGCAGTCTAAAATGCAAACCTCAAAATCAGAAGAGCGAGGGTTTCCAATGATCACTGCAGTGGATTTATCAACCTTCCGGTTTAACATCTCAAAATTCTCTTTCTTCGAACATAAAATCCATGTCAACACCTCGGTAAAACCATTCATCGCAATCTAAAAAGAAAATTAGGGCATTAGAAAAAAAATGTACAATAAAAAGAAAATTCTACAAACAAGCAGTAGCATGCCGAATAATTAAGATTAGGCAACTGTGTGTTTAGGCACCTCATATCTAATAAGATCACTGAGCTGGTTCAACGGAAGGGGCTTCAAAGAAGAAAGCGTTCTCTTTGGAATATTATTATAGCCATAAGCAATTGCAACATCCTGAAAAGTATCAAGAGCCTCATTAAAAGAAACCCACAAGGGATGAGCCCAACAACATTTCCCCCAAAAATGTGTCAGCAAACTACGATTCATTTGTTCATTACCTCCATAACATCACATGGATGAAGAATGTCACTTCTGGTTGGAGGTACAGACACACTGATCTTAGCTTCACCCGATCCAGCTTTTTCAGCATGCAATTGCATTCGTTTTAATAGGCTTGTGACCTGTTTAGCAAAGACAATGGAAAAACATATTAGCAATAGCTAGCTACAAAGGTATGGTTATCAAATTACATCCAATAAGCAGGTTTCTAGATGATGAGCAGACTGGAAGAATAGCCCCCAGAGGTGCCTAGGAGGCATCTTAAGGCTGGTTCAAATGCCAAAGCCTTATTGACCACATGCCTAATGATGGGAAGCTTAGGTGTGAAGCTTAGGGGCTTCTTCTCTAGCTCTATTTTCTCTCTGTTCAGTTTTCCCTATTTTCCTCGAGAAATTAGGAACATGCTATAAAACCTATTCACCCACCTTTACTAGATCATCATCACTAGAGGAACTGCAACATTAAAATGAGCAGTTTGGTGAACAAACTCAGACAAAATATACCAGTTTACAACACATAAAAAGATCAAAACAAAAACAATCACATCAACATGAGTGGAACTCCATTAACAATTATTTTCACTATATGACAACATAAAAGATAACAAAGAAATATGAGGCAAAAGAAAATGGAAGCAATACCTCATCTACTTCCAGAGGAACTCCAATGGAACCGGTAATATATGATAGTGGAACTTCCATATTATATTCTGATAGATCTGGATAAACACTTGACTTTCCATCAAATGATATCACTTCAACAGGTTCCACCTCAAATTTCCTTTTGCAGTATGTTGAAAATGTTGTTACCTGTGGAAAGAAAGAAATTTCATTCTTACCACTACTTGTATAAAGGTGAGGACAGAAGCTAACAGCACTCAATTCCTTACCATTGTATTTAAAACAATTTTGGCTTTTGTTAAATCAGTTGCAGTGCATTCAATGAAGACATTTTTTGTCTTCAAAGTGATTGCTGAGTGTGCACTATTGATAATTGGTGGTAAAGACAAAACAGTTCTGCGTAAAGACAAGAAAAATAGAAAGTTCATCCAGCTGTATTTCAGTACACAATTCAAAAGGAGTAAACGTTGGTAGAAGGTTAAGTAGCTATAGTTTAATGTGAAATCAATTGCTGTCACCAAAGCTAAAATCAATAATCAGATGCACATTACCAAAATCACCCATACCTATTGCGGTCATAAATGACGGGGTACACACTTGAATTCTCAATAATGTGCAAGAACTTCTTCAACTTCAAATCTGACTGTTATATTAGTACTACATATTTAGTATAACCCTTCAGTGAAATAAAAGTAGTCAAATTCCATCTAAAACTAGGAGAAACAAGCGCAAAAGGTACAGACAGAAATACCAAGATACTGATAGCTTAATAAAGCAACTTCACAGGTAAGCACAACAAATAAGCTTTTATGAAAATTTACCTTGTAAAATTCCATCAGCTCATCAGCTCTGAAGTTCTTCGCCTAAATTAAAAAGATCAATTCCAGGGAAATCAGTTTGCTCAGAGGACTGAGGAAAGTTTTTCAAATGAATAGAAGTGTGCAGAAGATTAACAAGAGGAATAAAGGAGTTCATGATCAACGAAAAATGCTAAAGTAAAGACTAACTACTATCCCTGAAAATGAAGGTAGTTTAAACAGAAAAAGGCACCCTTAAGAAGCTTTGTTCCTAAAGCACCAAAGCATTACGTGGCCAAGATTATAAAGCAAGGTAACAATTTCCAGAAACAGTTCTTAAATTCAAACAATACCTAAAAAACTAATAATAATCATTTTCCATCTAGTATAAGCAAAGTTCCTAATACTTGAACAAATGAAAATCAAAGTGACCAGGTACAAATAGATATTTTAGTCAATAAGAACATTGTAAATAGTATCACTCAGAAAATGGTAATACCTGTTTCAGTGGAACAAAATTTATCTCTGGAGGTGGCAACGCCTGGAATAAACATACAAATTTAAGTAGTTGCTTACAAATTAGAAGATCAAAGATCAAAGCAAACTTTACATTCGTTCAACAATTCCTTATCAAACAGTATATTCTCCGTTGATACTTTGAAAGGGTAGAGAAAAAAAAGAACTCAAGGAGTTTGAGCAAACTATATGAATTGTAAAAATTACACTAGCAGTTAACAAAATAGAGAAAAAAAAATTATTACTAACATTGCCAACTTGACAATAGACAATTGACAGCTCAGTCGATGCAAACTAAATAAAAAATAACAAATAAACCTCTGCTAGCCAACGAAAATACTAAAATGAAAAGATATCTCGTCTACTGCATAGGCTGCTTGACCAAATTAACAACAGGCACCAGATTTCAGCGTTGGGAAGGAGCAGCTGCCCTTTACCCCTCAAGGATTGACCTTCAACAAGGATCTAAAGCTTGTTCAACTATTTGAATGCCCAACATTTCAACGTGCCATAAAAAATTACCAAAACAATTATATTAATAAAAAATGTATTAGACTATTGGGAAACACACCTCATACGTAAATGGCCCTTGTAATGTATCCAAGTCATGTGTCCCAATAGCAACTAGTGTCCGTTTCCTGAACGGATAAAGTAAATGTAAGCAGTATAACTTTAAAAGAAAATGTGAAACCTTTGTACAATATTAATTGGATGCTTTAGTTTAGAAAGTTTTGAAGCATTAACACTCAAGGAGTTGAAAATGAAAGAAAGAAAGTCTGAAAAGTACATAAATTTAAGGTCCCTGTAAACAAGTTCGATGATAAAAATTTAGATTTAGCCTTCATTTCTTCATTGTCGGCACTTTCAGTTTTCAACAATGTAATTTCTTTCTAAACTTATCATTTCGGATTATTGTGACAAAACAAAGAAGTCATCTTTGTCTTCATCAAAAACATTTCAAGAGTAAAGTGATTGTCAAAATTACATTAAATTAAAATCCAGGCGCAAGAATCCTGCTCCAATTGGAAGTGAATATCAGTTTTAGTGCTCGAAAATTTCTAAATGGATGCAACACTCATTTCAACAGCTGAATGCAGCTAGCACTCCTAAAATAACTTCCCAGGCAATAGAAAAATGAATTGCTCCGCATAGGGGCTAAATTAATTTTCAGTATCGTGAAGATGAAACTTATCCATGTTGCTTTATACCAAGTTTTGTGCACAAATTTCCCCCTTTTTATTACTTTTCACCCACCCTGTCATCCCAACACAGGTCATGCTAACTTATTTTGCCGGTTCAAGCTAAACAAACAGAGGCTATATGGAAAATGGTAAGCAGATTTACTAGTTAGATGAGGATACCTGCAAATGTTTTGGTGCAGCTTATCCTGGAGATCAATGAAGCTGTTATAGCTTGCTTCATCAAAAGTTATGCCCCTCAAAACCGCACAGGCAACAAAAGGCCGGATTAGAGATGTCTGCAAGCCAAGGGAAAAAACTAAGCTATCAGTAACTTCCAAAAGTATGTCAATACCCAAAACCAATTTTTTAACCTTCAAAACTACCTCTTTTTTCACATGCATTTTAAGCATCGATGCCTTACTAATGTCGGCAACTGTGTATTTAGGTATCCTCTCCTTTCCATTGAAAACTAGAAGGGCTTGTGCAAGACCTTCCAAACAAAGTAAATCGTACCTGTCCAGGAATCAAAGAAAACCTTCATTGAATCTTTTTCTTTTTAATTTGCATGAATTATCAAGTTCCAAGTAATTCTCCCCAATTTTCACCTAGATTAATTTCAAGTTGGAGCTATTTTTGCAAACGAATCTAACAGTTACTAGACTAATGGTCTTAATAAGATTAAAATAAACACATAAACAACATTCGAGAAGCTACCTACATTGTTCTATTCTTTCAAAATCATTAGAACGAAATCGAAGTAACATAAAATTTCATAAAGATAAGCAGTGATAAAACCTGTTAGCAGGCACTTCAATCTTGTAAATGGTTTCATCATCAGCACTAGGTTTTTCCTCTTCCAAATGTTTTTCTTTCGAAATTATTGCTTTCTCCGTTGTCTGATTCACAATATCAAATTCACTCTTCAAAATTTCAATACACAAAAACGGTTTTCATAAATACAAATCGTAAGAAAACAAAAACACTCACCACATCATCAAGTTCAATCCCGAAACTGAAACACAGATCTTCAAACTCTTCTTGAGCTGAGAATTTTTATTTTTATTTTTTCACTTCCGTTAGATGCTAAAGAGAAAATTCGATTAAAAAATGAGGGAAATGAGGCTTTAGTTAATTAGAGACTCACTGTAAGATCTGCCAAGAGCTGTGAAAAGACGATCCCTCCCAACGCTGACGGTAGGCATGGCGGCAGCTGTGTTTGTTTCTCAAAACAAACACAGTCACAAAAAGGGTTTTAGCTATCGAAACTATATTCCTATTGGGTGAATTTACCTGATAGGTACTCTATTATAGATATCTTATCAAATTAGTCCTTATACTATTAAATTTAAATTAAACGATGCCTCTCCATCAATAGCCCGTGGGGCCCGATAGGCCTAATGTAATTAAAACCGAGTTTGGATAAAGAATTTCGCACTTCGAGGCTTAATCTAAATTCAATTTAAATAATATAAATATTTTTAAATTTAAATTTAATTTAATACATATAATATGATTAAAAATATAATATTTAATTTTTTAACTTATTATATAAAAGAACCCTTTAAAAATAATTTAATAATCAATTAAACCCTAAATCAAAAACAAAATTCATTCAACACTTAATCGAATTTAAACAATCTATTAAGCCTTCATCTTTTTGCACCATTAACTTTTTTGTTAACTTTACCTTCGCCACGTGGCATGCCAAAGTTATACCGTGCAGTGAAATCTAATAATTTCTAGTATGTTTTTTTAAAAATCATAAATATTCAAAAAAATTAGATTGCTTAATTTTTATTTTTTTTATTATTGAAAACAATTAAGAATCAATTTAATAATCAATTAAGGGGCTTCATTGATTGCTTAAAAGAATTTTGGGGTGGAAATTAGGTTTGGGTCGGGCTCAAGTTTAAGATGAATCCACCCGTTCTTAAAATATTTATAAAAATGTCCCTAATATATGTATATGTTAAGTTATTGTTTTCAATAAATAAATATTTTAGGTTTAAATTAAGAAAATTTTATTTACTTCAAAAATATAAAATAAAACAATTAAATTAAATTTCGATCAAGTTAGAGTCAAGTCTCCTATTATATTTCGAGTTTTGCATTTAGGGTGAAATTTTTTTTCTTAAGAGCAGGAGTCAAAGGAGGCAAAAATTCTTCTCCTCCCACTGCATCCCTAAGTATCACCTTTAATATTTAACAATTGTTGATTCAAATGCTGTTATATTTATATGAGTTTGAAATTTAGTTAATTTATTTAAAGTGGAAAATTATTATAAATAATGATGGCCCTTCCAAAAAGATGGTATTTTCAACCTTTGTAATTTAAGTTTGTGGGTTAATTTTATCATTTTTAAAGATAAAGTAATATGTATTATTCGAATTTAGTATTTTTTTAAAAATTGGTTCTTATTTTTTTTGTTCATATTAATCTCGAAATTTAATAAAGTTTAATTAAATTCATCCCTAAACTTTGATTTTATTAACATATGATAAGGTTATATTTTAAGATTGTGCTAAGCTTTGATATTCACGTGGACTAAAAAAATATCCAAATAAGTAAAAGTTGTTAAGTTCAGAGACTAAATATTGTTTTATCTAATTTTTTTATACAATATCTAAACTACTTTTAACTAAAAATCCTTAAAAGTAAATGATATTACACGTTCCGGTATGTTTAAATCCATATCCTTTAAATTACAATGACAATGGCAATAGCAATAAAATCAACCGTACAAAGATTTAGCCCAATAATTTTATAATAATACAATAAATAAATGAAAAATCATTATTGGGATTAATTTTGTACAAAGAATGAATATATATTTTTACGTACACAAAAGAATATTTTGAAAAATCAAAAGATATTTGTACATACGAGATTCTTTTGCCTACAATCTTCAAATGCATTAACTTTATTTTTCTTCTTACTTGTGGCACCAATAGAAAGAACCCAAAAAATGGTGGACCAAGTACTTAGAATTTACACTAAACGAATCCCATGATTGCTATAAATTGTTTTTTTCCCCTTTACTTTGCAAGTTGTTTCAAATTACTTTCTCATCTGTTGCCGGCTGCACATGGCGGCGGACTAACTCTTCTAAAGCTTCTTTCATCCACAAATGTGGGCATTCTTCTCTAGCTTTGGAGATGGTTACCTACATAAACAAAATAAAATTAGTCTCAAATTCCAAATCCTATCTTAAAGTATTAGCATTGTATTAATTAGGTTCTTTCATTAACCTAATCGTCAAATTGTGTGTTAAATACATGAGTTGCACTAGGGGAGAGGGCAAAAAAGAGAAAGGTTTTAGGGTCCTAAATAGATTTATAAATTTCAACGGACTAAATAACATTTTTACCATCATACTAATTTATATTTCCATGATTTTCAAAAGAACATAAAAGCAATTTTACCAAAGGGGGCAATCCCCATTGCCTGGTAAAATTAAGCCTTTATTTATAAAGTTGTAGCTAATGAACGTAAATTTTATCTTTTGGCCCCTAATATAAAATTTATGACATCACCTTTGAGCTTACATAAGTATTTATTAAATGAATAGTTTAGATTTGATATGTTAAAAACAAATAATTCATTAAAATTCAAGAAGAACGTTACTTTCTTAACACGTCAAATTCAAGTTATTCATGCAATTAGTACAAGCATATTAAAAATTTATCAAGTGTTTTAAATTTGATCCACGTCAAACTCGATTTAGTATTTAATGTTCCAAGCTAGCAATTATTTTAAGAGATTTGACTTGATTTATATGATATTGATATATATATATATATATATATATATAAGTATATATATTTGATGATTTCTTACTTACCCATTTCCTTTCTCGGATGTTTTTCTCAGGCCATGAATCTAATTCTTTCTTCACAAGCAAAGGAAACATATGGCCTTCATGGAAGATACTTTGCCTCTTGCTTTTGTACGACCATTTCCCTAATTTGCACTAGAATATACATGCATTGAAATGGTAAGGTTAAAATCAAGAAATGGTAAAAAGGAATCGTTGAATTATAAGTAGAGATATTTAGGTCGAGTAGCTAGTTCAATTCACTTTGGGCCAGGTTTAGATTTGGATTTAGGTTAAGCAAAGGAATCATTTGGGCGAGGTAAGCTTGGGCAGGAGCCTGGAAAAGTTTTGGAACTGAGTTTAGATTTAGCCCAATTAATAAACACTTCTAATCACCCGTCAAAACTTGAAGACTTATATTCAAGTCTTCAATTAACACCTGCCTAAAATTCGTCCCCTTGACAACCTTTACTTTTTAGATAGAGGGCAAGGTAGAATCATTGTTCCCTTAATTAATTGAAATAATATTGATTTGGTCCTTCTTAAGACAAATGAAGTTCTTTTAAAACATTTCTTTTTAAATTTAATCCCTCAAAATTTTATTATTTTATTTCAATCCCTTAAATTTCTAATTTCTAATTTCACCCTATAAAAAAAAGGGCTTGGTTTGGTATAAAATACTAACTTCAATAATGCCAAGTACACCAGCTTCTTCAACTGTCTCACGAATGGCAGCATCTTCCATGGATTCATCATTTTCCCATCCACCTTTGGGGAACAACATGCCTTTACCATTTTGTGCACTGATCACAAGCACTTCAATATCTTCTTCATTTGAACTTGCCTCTTCAAGTTTCTTGTATCTGTATGGTATACACCTGATCCAACGATTATAATATCAAGTTACAATGTTTTTTTTTTGGGGTCAAAATTTAATTCTTTATGATTTGATTTATGTGTTGAAATAATTAACACTATGTTGATGGAAAAACTTGATTAGATTGATGTTGATTACTTTAAGGATCTCGATTAAAACATTTTGAAGTATGTGGGATCAATTTAGAATATGAATAATAGTTTGAGGACTCTAGTGCAATGAGCCCTTTTTTGTATTAGACCCCATAAGGTAAAAGTACCACTAAGGCTCTTATACTAGGAGCCAAATTGTATTTTGTCCCCTCAACTAAAAAAAAAGACAAATTAGTCTCTGTATTTTTAATAGAAAAGATCAATTTGCTTTTTGATCTAACGTATAATGATTAATTTATCTTTTTTTTAGTAAAAGTGGCAAAATACAATCTGACTATTGGTATAAGAGTCTCCGTGATTAGAAATTTTATTTTAGGAAAAAAAAACTAACCTAATTTTAAAGTTATAAATTCCATTTAAACTCCAAGTGTTCAAAACCGGATCAATGGTTGAATTGGTTAGGCCTCCAATTCTTCAATCCTCCCAGTTCATTCGGTTTGATTGAATAAATTATTCAAAAAATCATAAAAATTAAAAATATATATAAAAAATATGGTTCAACTCCTTTTTTTTTTTGTCTGATTCAACTGGTTTCTGCCGGTTTTCGAATAAATCAATTCATTATCTTTCTCCAAATAGATACCTCAATAAGTTCTTAATTCAATCAGTCCGACCAACCGGTTTGATATTATTCAAACAACCATGAATTCCAACAAAAAATAATAAGAAGAAGAAGAAGAAGAAAAAGGGAAAAAGATTTTACCCAACAACTAAACGAAAGCCTCTGTTATCATAGCGTTGCAAATGCCTACCAGTACGAGGATAAGAAACATAAGAAACCATTTTCTCAAGAGGGATTTGTAATTTGACAGGGATTTTTTCAAGGATTGATTCGAAAAGATTGGTAAATGGGGAAAAATTTGTGAGAAATCCAGAGATTCCCCCCATTTTGTTAGAATTTTAGTGACAAAATAATTGAAAAAAATTTGGGGAAATATTTTTTTTTTCAAATGCTTTGGGATTGTGCTGATTATATACATCACACCCTTCAACTAAATTTAGAGTTTGAATTTGTAAATTATTTGTAACCATTTGTTACAATTCTCAAATTATTGGGGAAAATGTGGATAACAAATGAGGACCAAATCTGGTGTTTCGTAGGTGAGGTTTGGTTGAATGGTAAATTGGAACCTTTAGATTTTATATTTGAATGATTAAATTATGTTATTAACCCTTATACTTTACGAAAATTATGGATTTAGTCACTATGCTTCAAATTAATCATTTTCAGTCTACATACTTTTTTAATTTTAAAATTTCAATCTTTATCAAATGATAACTATTAAATTTGCTAAGTTAAGTTTTGGTATTTTCAAAATTAGACGTGGCAATCTAATGTCATGTCAGCTTATTATTTCTGCATATTAGTTACTAAAAACCCAGTAAACGATCGTCATTTGAGTTAAATTGAAATTTCAAATTTTGAAAAGGTTCTAGAGACTTAGAATGATCCCGTTAGATAATATGAACTAAACATACAATCACACACATAGTATGTAATAAGTAATGTAATTTAACCAAATAGATTTAATTGCTATTGTTTGGGTTAATACTAAAATTTCACAATTCGAAAAGTATATGGACTAAAATTGATCAAATAAAAAAATATTAAGTATTAAATTTATCAAATTAAAATATAAAGATTAAATTCGCAACTTTTGTAAAGTATAAAGACTAATAGCAAAATTTAATCTATTTGAGTCTTATAAATGAGTGGGCAGGCTTTTCTCCATATTTATTCTTTTAGTTAAGTTGTTGTTAAGGTAAAAGTATCATGGAGGTTATTGCATTAAGATTCAGATTGCATTTTTGTCCACGTTACTTCTAAATTGGACAAATTAGTCTATATACATTAGATATAAAATTAAATTGATCATTTTTGTTAATAATTTCATCTATTTTTATTGTTAAAAATTGACGTGACCGATAGAATAACCAGAAAGTTACACGTTGTGTGCTATGTGTACCTCATTTTGATGCATTTAGACTAATTTTTAACAATAGAAATGAATGATACTTTTAATAGAATAATTGGTTAACATTACTCATTTTTAATAAAATGAGCAAAATGTAATCCAACTTTTAATATAAAATCTATCGTAATACTTTTATCATTAAATTAATTATTAGGTTTAATGACAATTTTGGTTACTATTATTTACATGTTTTGTTAAAATAGTCTTAGTTATATTTTTGAGTTTTTTTTTTTTTGTCATCAATCTTTGTTTTTTTTGTCAAACTATTTTTTTAACAAATTTAATAAAAACACAACTAAAAAAGTTAACGGGGAAAATGTGAAATATTTAGTAAGATGTAATTTATTATTTAGATAACCTAATAAAATAATTACATGTGGAAAATAATAAAATAAATAATACATGAAATTAAAAAAAAAAACTCTTAATTTAAAGAAGATGATTCAAGGTTTCAACCTTATTTTTTCAAAAATTTTTAATCTCTCATATGTTTGTTTATTGAGAGATTTTTTTTAAATAATTACATTTATTTTTTATAAATTAATTGTTATTTTTTAATTTAATGTATTATTTATATTATTATTTTTCGCGTATAAATTATCTAACAGTTTAAAAAAGGCGCAACTTAAGTCTAGGGTGGAATAAAAAAATGAATTAAATAAAACGTGAAAAAAATGAAAATTGATGTTGGAATGGATTTTATAAAATTTGAAAAAATATTAAACCTAGGGTGGAATAAAAAAATGGATAGATGTTCGGATGAGGTAGGATGTGAGGTCAATTAAGTCTGGAAATTTTAATTGATGTATGGTAAACGAATGTAATGGCACGTGGCAAAAAAAAAGGCGCAACGTAAGTCTAACCGCCTAAAACCGACCGTGTAAACGGCATTTGAAATTTCCAGATATAGAAAGCCGTCTTTCTATTTTCAATCTAGAGAGTAGCCCAGCCCCCTTTGAAATGTTGACCGTTCAATTTTCTTCGATTCAACAGAATCGGACTTTTTATTTGGAAAATTCGGTGAACTTAATTTAGCTTAGATTTATTGTTAATCTAACATGGTTTCATTTCATTGGATTCAACACTTCATATTAATTTTATAATTTTAATATGTTACTAAATTTTGATTTTAGTATACCTCATCGTTATTATTGACAGATTTATTTATCTTATTCAATAAATAAATAAATTAATTTTTGTATTAAAAAATAAATTAATTTATTTTTTGATCTAATATATAATGACTAATTTACTTAATTTTTGAGAAAAGGAAATAAAAATATAATTTGACTTTTAATATAGGGGCCTTCATGATAACTTTTACAATTGTTAAAACGAGGGGAAGATCTAAGCATGACTTGGAGTAAGTGAATGACAATAAAGAAAGTGACTCGTATTGACGTTTTTCTTAAATTTAGCCCTCAACATTTTCATTGTTTTTGTCAATTTAAAATGATGAAGGTCAAGTTTAACTAAAAGAAGAATAATAGTTAAATTCACAAAAGATGTAAGAGGACCAGATTTAACATTATACCTTTTATTTTTTTATATTTGATTTGATATGTACCAAAAAATTACAGTTAATTTTTAATAATATAAATTTATTTTTTTAATTTAATTATAAATATATATAATTAATTTATCCAGATTTATTTTAATTTAACTCCAAACACATCTCGCCTTTAAATCCATAAAGTTGTATATTTTATAGTGGTAGACACTTTAAAAAAATGGTGAAGTTGACTAAATACGTCATATAAGAAAATGGCTATGGGAATGGGTATTTAGTATTTATCCATCAAATAACAGTCGATGGGCAGTCAAATGAAATTAATGCTTTAGTTTGGCACATTTTGGGTGAACATCTCCGCCGCTTATTTTTATATTTGAATTCAACTATCCTACATTATTATACTTTCAATATTAAAAAAATATTATTTAATTAAAATATATTATTTTTCTATTTTGGTATTTAATTGTCCATTTTGTAACAGCTATTAAAAAAAATCTGTTAGGTCATTGCGAATCAAAAAGTGCCAATGAAAAATGTCATGTGACATTTAGATTAATTTAAAATAAGAATATTAAATTTAAATTAAAAAATAAAAAGTTATAATATTAAATGATATTGTCGACTTTAACCGATCATTGACTTGCCATGTGACACTATTAGAATACACCTTGTGTCTTTTTTTAATTATTATATATATCATATTGATTAGAAATGTAAAAAATCATATATATTATCTAAAAAATTATACTTTATAATTTTTTATAAAATTATAAAAGTCAAAAGGTTAAAATAATATATAAAAATTGAAAGTTGTCGTAAAAATTTAAAAAGTATTTAAATTTCAAGTAATTACAAAAGAAACCTTAAAATATAAAATTTAAATACCATTTTAGAATTTTATAAAAAAAATTTATTTTTAAACTCCTTAAATTTTTTTATAATTTCTACAATATTTTTACAATTTTTTGTAGTAATATTATTAATTTCAATTATGGAATTTTATTGTAATTTTTTTATAAAATTATAAAATTTAAAAAGTTAAAATAATATATAAAAATTGAAAGTTGTCGTAAAATTTTAAAGAGTATTTCAAATTCAAGTAATTGGAAAAGAAACCTTAAATTTTAAATACCATTTTAGAATTTTATGAAATAAATTTATTTTTAAACTCCTTAAAAATATTTTTTTACAATTTTTTTATAATTTCTACAATATTTTTACAATTGTTTGTAATAATATTATTAATTTCAATTATGGTATTTTCTTGTAATTTTTTTTGTAATTTATATATTTTTCTAAATTTTATATATATTTATGTATTTTTATATATTTATTTCTATTTTTCATATTTTTTTAATGTGTATATACATTTAATAAAAGAAAATATTTATATTTTTACATAAAACTCCCACATGGCATTTTGAGATTGACTATCATATATATTTTTTTTAATGTCTGTTAAAAAATGGACTAAAAAATATAACAAAAGCATACTTTAAGTACTAAATTGGGAAGTAATTGATATTTTAGGTACCAAATTGGGACAAAAAAGTTTAGGTACCAAAATGAGAATATGGGTATACTGCTAATAATCAGGGGACCAATTTCTTTTAGGGGTGAAACTAAATTATAAAAATTTTGAGAGATCAAAATGTAATTTTGACATGCATTAATTTATAATTCCAATATTTTTGAAGGGGTTAAACATAAATTTTATAATATTTTGAGGCCAAAGTTCAAGTCTACAATAAATTAACTTGTACTTTTATTATTCCTAAAGGGACTAAACTGGAACCCTAGTTATGAGTGTAATCAAGCCAAGCCGAGCTCGATACTTGGCTCAAGATCAATTAAATATCCATTTTTTAAGTTCTAGTTTGGCTTAAAATATAATTGAACTACTCGAATTTGATTAAGCTCGTTTATCGATTTTTGTATTCAAGCTCGAGCTTGACTTGATAATTAAGATTAACCCAATAATATATATTAAGTGCAACAATATAATTTAATATTTAAAATATCTATTAAAAAATTAATAAGACTCTAAAGCTATTCAAATGAAGTATTACGAAGAATGGGCGAAGTTGAAAAATTTTTATGAAGGATCAGAATTAAATTATATATTTTTATGAGAATTAAAATGTAACTTTATTATTTTAATAGTTTATATCTTTTAAATTTTAAAAAACTAAATTAAAATTTTATCATTTTTAAAGAGTTAAATACACTTTTACTATGTACTAATTTAAAATTTCATAAATTTTAAAAAGTTTAAAATGAGATTTTCTATTTGAAAGCTCTATCCCCTTCGTGGACTCTGTAATTAAACTCAAATTCAACTCGAAAAATAACTTAAACTACTCAAACTTAAACACAACTCCATTATTACCAAATCAAAATTAATTTTTTAATCAAACCCGAATAATTTACAAATAGAAATATTTCATTTACGTCTCTTTCTAAATGCTTTTCAACGTAGTCAATGGTATTTGATCCGCAGGAAAAAAAGAAAAAAAGGAAGATATTTATTCCCCCACCAAACCACTTCGATCTTTCCCTGTACTGCCCACCTACGTCTCCCCATCCCTATCCTTTTCTTCTCTCTATATAAATAATTAATATATTTATAGCCATCGACGTAGTTTTGAAGAAACAGAGACAGAGATTTGAAGAAACAGAGATGGAGCTAAACAACAACAACAACAAGAGTAATAATTTCAGAGGAAAAGAAGACATGGGTAGTGTTCCAATTCATAGCCAAGTTCGAAAAATAAAGCAAGAATCGGAGCATATCATTGACCGGTCGCCTGGACAGCCTGAGATGATGAAGAGACCTGTTCTTAGATATATTTCCCGACAACAGATTTCTCGGTCTCCTTTGGGGTTAAGCGACACAACAATCTCTGTTGGTCACTAGGTTTGTTGGATCTAAAGCTAATAAAACTGTGTTTAAACAATATAGGGAAGACGACTTAATCCCCTGTTTTTTTTTTTTTTTCTTTCATAATACAATTTCATAGCTCTTTTATTTTTTATTTTCTTTGCATATCGTTGTGTATATATATGCATCGATATAAAATGGAATTTCAATAACTTTGAATCTTTGCATATATCTAAATTAATCATCGTATTCGTTTTTTTTTATGAATCAAGTGTTTTTTCTTGTGGAAGCCTCAATAATTGATGTCATCATATTCATAGGCATAAAAATTTCAAGTAAAAGTAGGACAAGGGAGAATGCAGACAGAATGGGTTTCTAAATTTATTGGGACCCAAACTGAAAATTTACCATTTTTAAAAATCTTAAAGGGACACAAACATAAGTTCACCTTTTTTGGGCCAAGGGTTCTGTATTATCATCCAACCAAAATGACTGAATTTTCAATAAATTCAGCTACAGTTCAAATTATAGTAGCCGTAGGTGTTCAATCCACGAATTTCGCTAGTAATTGAATCTTAAAACTCTTAATAGTTGATAGTTAAATATTTTTCATTTTAAATGTAGTTTAAGTTTAAATCCGCTAATTCTAGGTTGTTGTTAATATTTTACCTTTTTCGTGTAATATTCAAAAAACTTATAACAGTTCATTGAACCAAACCAAATTTCTTTTTGAAAATAATTAACCAAATCAAGCTAAATCAGTTGATTTTCGAGTTAACTGAAATTGGTCTCATTTTAGTTCAAATTGAACGTGTTTTTGTGAATTGTTGTACTTTATTTTATTTCAATTCATAATATAGATTCTACTGTTGGCAATTATATCAAAATTTATTGAGTCCTTTCCAATAATGAGTACGTATATATATATATATAAAATTTAGATTAATCTATTAATTCGACTAGTTAACTGCTTTTCAATGGAATTGATCAATAATTGGTTTTTTTAAAACTTCAGCTTTGAATCAAATTAATTATAATAATAAATGGATTAATTGAACTAATTCAATTCAACTTATTAATTCAATTAAAATTGAATTATGCAAATAGTTTAAGCTAAAATTATTGAAAACTACAATTTAATTTGGTATTAAAAAAAAAAAAACTAAGCTACCAACGAGTGGGTGAGTGTTATAATAAGGTAGATTGTATTGATCTCTAGTGGGAAAACGTAAGTTTAAGCTTTAGAGACGACATTGTATATATTTTTCTACTCAATAACTTTACAAATTATATAGTATAGACCATACCAACTTCCACTAATGCTGCATGAGGGATGTTCAATGCCACATGAGGCTCCCTGCAATTTTTATCGAAGAAAACATACACCATTATGAGGAATCGCTTGATAAAGTTTGAGTCATTACGTACCGCTATATGCGATTGACCCAAGAAATATGCCGTCCCGCTTTCCCTCGCATCAACCAATTCATTTAGTTCTTCCCGCACTGACGAACGCATTTTTGGGCTATTAGCTGGCAACATGAATCGTACCTTTTTCCTCTTTTTTTTCGGTTTAGTATCCTCGGTTGTGTTTATGTTCGTTTGAGTTGATGCATGGGGCAAGCTTGTGGCTCCTGTATCGTGTAATGGTATCAGAGTATCTCCTTCGGGGAGTTGTTTACCTACGATGATCATTTTTCCTTCAGTTGACATCAAAGACTCCGCATCGTGTTCTTCCAAGGAAATGAACTCTCCGATTGAGCGGATGATTTGTTCTTCGAAATCATCTGAGTCTCTGATGTGATCATGGTATCCGTATCGTACGATGCATCGATAAATTTTATTATCTCTATTACCAACTCTGCCTATAAGGTAACGCTTAGTCGGTGAAACAAAAGGTTCCGGTAATGACTTGAATGACACAAAAATCAGCACTTGATGAAAAGCTGGTACGTTGGTGATGAAATGGGAGAAGAAAGCTGGGATTCCGGTTACTATGTCGGTGTAAACAAAGCCTATTCCGGGCACCCTGGAAACTCTGAGACCTGAGCTGGGATCCGTAAGCCATTCCATAGACACCTTGTTTTCTATATCAAACTGATATTTCTTCAATGTCCCATAATGCCATGCAACCATGGTAGTCAAGCTTAGTGCCAAAAGAACAGCAAGATACCATGCTCCTTTGTGAAAATTCAACAAGTTCGATGACAAATAAACGGCTTCAATCGACCCAAAAAACACCAAAAAGCAAGCGGACAGCAGCAGACTCTTTTCCCAGTATAGAGCAATCACAAGCGACATTAAACAAGTTGTTACCAACTTGCCGGAGACTATAGCCATGCCTGATGCATTTCCGATTCGCACGATATCATGGAAACCGATTGTAATACCGAGGCTAAGAATCATTATCATCCAGTTAAGATCCGGGATATAGACCTGGCCGTGTATCTCATCTGATGTATGAATCACTTTTACTCTCGGGAAGCAACCAAGCGCTAGGCATTGGTTTACGATTGAAAAACATGCAGTTATCGTTGCTTGGCTTCCGATTGCCGATGCAAGTAGAGATAAAATCGTGAATACGTGGTGAATATGATCTGCAATTGCCGAATCAATCTTCGGTTTAGTGATAAAAATGCTAATGTAAAGGGTAGAATAGAAAGTAAATGAGTGAATTTACCGGGTACGGATCTATAAAAATGGTTATAATCGTCTATAGCGAAGGATGAATCCTTTATGGAGAGTGCGTGGGAGATGAATGCGGCTTGACCGGCATAACTTAAAATAAGAACCGGGTAAATCAAGCATACGAACGTCATCTGCCGGAACCAAGAAAAGTTGATATAAAGCTTGCATTTTTATTGAAGTGGCTTAGAAAGTGAACTAAGATTGAGTACCTTGATCGATTTCATCGAGAAATGACCGATATCGGCAAACATTGCTTCCGATCCTGCGACACAAAGAGTAATACTGCCCAATGATCTCCAACTACGCCAGCTTATACTTTGGAAAAACTTGTACATGTACTTCGGGGAGATTGCAAATATGATATGTGGATCGTAGTGAAAAATGTTATATATACCGACTCCGGTAATAAATAAAAGCCATATTATGACTACCGGAGCGAATATCGACCCGATTCTATGGCTACCGTATTGTTGTAGAGTGAAAAGGCAAACCAATATGGCACATGCAGTAGGCACAGGTACATCTGAAATAAATAAGAGGCCGAGTCACGATATATCGCTATCAAAAACATCGAGTTTCGTAAAAACTTACATTTCCTTAAATCTTTCAATATCGAATCCTCTGTTTCACGGGATGACGAATCTGCAGAAACAACATAAAAAGTTTATTATCAATGGTTGAAAAACATAAACTTGTATGTTCCTGTTACTTAGTTCTTACATTTGATATCCGTTAACGATCGTCGAAGACCCGATGCAGCCGATAAAACTGCCAAAAGAAAACAAAAAAACGAAACATAAACACAAGAAGGTATTAAACTACAATGTGACATCGAAAGGAGTCGATCAAACCCGAAATAGCCGGAGTAAGGACCGCGTCGCATATTATCATGCAAGAACCGAACAATGCTAAGAACAACATCAAGTAATGACTACTCTTATGTTTTGCGATAGCCCTTCGTGCTCTCGATTCGGCTTTGGTTCGGGAAGGACTTCCGGTCTCGTTATTTGTAACATTATCGTTAGGGAGTAGACCGACTTTTGCATGCTTACACAATAGTGAGTACAAAGCAAAAGTACCACCTGCAAAGATATCATTGGAAGGTGAAATTCAGTTTTGTGATTAGTTTATAAGTTGCCGAAAGATCATCGGTACGTACCTTCTCCGTCATTGTCGGCTTTGAGTACTATGAAGGTATACTTCACTAACGAAAGGACCGTTAACGTCCAGAAGATAAACGAGAAGTATTCGTACGCACTCTCATCAGATTTGAAGTCGTTTTGAGGGATCGAACCGAAGACGTATAAAGGAGCAGTACTCAATCGACCGTAAACTACTCCGATGCTTTGGAAAGACAGAAGGATTGTATGCATCCAAGTTTCCTTCTATACATCATTAAACGAATCAAACACATAATCAAATCGGTAAAGACGCTGCAACAAGCACCTCTGACAGACGACAAACTATCCAAACAATATTTCATAAAAAACAACCAAGTTCAGTAACAACAAAATAACAACAACAAAAATCGAAGACACTTCTTAACATCATAAAACATCAACTGCTATGAATCTCCATGACAAATTCACACACAATTCGAATATCCCCTCCACTGTGGGCAAGGGGCCTTGGCACCCCCCAATTTGGCTCCCTAATTTTTGAAAAATCTCATTCTGCCTTGTAATTTCAAAATTCTCAATCTCACAAAAAATTTGAAATTTTTAACTAGATCCCAATATATTTTTTTTAATTTTAACTAGATCTACTCACTGATTTCCCCAAGAGATGAAGCACTTATACTAAGGTACTGCAGACGATTCAACTGAAACTAATACAACATATATCAGATTCTTTATAAGATCCCATCACTCTAATGAATCAAATATGGAATCAAATAAAATAATACTAAAATGGGTTGTTGATTAACACTAGAAACTGCATTTGGATTATGATAAAAACAAAGCAAAAACTGAAACAAAACATGCTGAAAGCAAAAAAGAAAAGAAAAGAAAAGAAAAAACAGGTTAAAGTATCTGTGTTTGGAAAAACAAACCTTGAAGGGATAACAGTAGGTTCCATGTCTCAATGGAGAATCCATTAACAGATAACAGTGGCTAAGTTACAGATAACAGAAAAGCTTTCATTGGGAAAAAAAAAAGGACTTAAAGACAAGATTGGGAATTAAGGAGCGGTCGAGTCTATGTAGTTTGGCTGACATAAACAAAGTGAAAGGTCGGCGGATTTCAAGACAATTTGCTGTTTTTTGTATGGATATTTGAATGCCGAACTGACAGTGACGCCTGAGATTCTATTTCATTTTATATATATAAAGGAACAGAACAAGAACAAGAAATGGAGTGATCACGTTTTCACATGCAGACCATGAAAACAGCTTTACATGTAATGATTTATATCATTAGATGATTTTTGCATTTCTTTAATCTTTGGGTAAACTATACCGATTTAGACTATATTATTAGTGAGTTTACGTTTTGATTGTTTAACTTTAAAAAGTTATAATATGATTACTAAATTATTAGAAAGTTTTTATTTAATTCAATAAACTATTCAAAAGTTTTTATGTAAATTTTTTTTAAATTTGACTAGTGAGCTTCAAGCAACAATTCAACGATAGATCAATACATCGACGAGTAGAAAAATATATCTTAGATCCAAATTGATTTGCCGACCAATATAGGAGATTGAAGAAAAAATTTATATAGATTTTGATTCATAAATTCGTGACGTTCAAATATGTTTTCACAAAAAAAAAAGAATTATAGAATAAAAGGAAATAAAAGTTTTTTATTTGTGCAGACAATGTGAATAGAAAAGACTATACAATAATGATTTTAATAACCTAATGATTTAAATAAAAACTTTCGAATAATTCAAAAGTCATTTTGTAACTTTTTAAAAAGCGATAAAAACATTTTTTTTATTAATTGTGAAAAACTATAAATGCTAAGATATTCTTCACGTGTATATTGTATAATAACATTAGATCTAATCGGTACAAGGTTTGATCAATTGGGATATTGGATAGTAGAGGTTTATAAAAATTTGATTAATAAATAATTCATGATCTGCAATTGCTAATTCACTTAGTAATTCACATAATCCTTTATGATTTACTCCTATGAAATTTGATAATAAAATATTTATTTCGAATTTAAAAATTTTAATATCTAAACCTAATTCAAGCTTAACTCGTCAAAATTAACCAACAAAATAATTACTACATAAAATCAAACAAGAAATGAGCATGGAAAGGTGGTGTTTTTTATTTACCTTTGAAATCGATAATCAATGGACAATCACCATGATCCTCGTCATCATTTCCCTTTTAATTCCCAGATGTTGGTTAGGTTTAGGGTGATGAAAGGTTGGGTTTGGTTATTAGTGGGGGGAAATGTGCATGTTGTTGGAGGAGGGGTAGGGTCATTGGTCTTTACGACTCGGTTTGATTGGTAAAGCATGAAAAAAGGAGAAGATGGGTGTTTTGTTTTAAAGGACAGGGTTAACTTTATGTTTCATACAAGCAGCCATTTTGAGTTTTCATTTTCGTCCCTCCTATTGGAATGATCTCCATCACTTTAAATGGGGATTGAGAAACACATTTTATGTAATACCTCATTTTAATTCCACCTCCAAATGGTGAAGGCAGTGGCATTGGTATAATTTCATTTTGCGCCCCCTAAAACAAATTTCATGGGAGCTTGGATTAGCATTGGGTCTTTGAATTTAGAATCATCTACACTCAAATCTTTGTCTTGTATTCAACTTCCATATTTGATGAAACTGTGTGTTCTAGAAGGGAAAGAAAATGAAGGAATTTCAAGGGAGTTGAAAGAAAATAGTTTTTTGTTTCAATTTCCACTTGAATTAAAGAGTAGTGCAGATTTCTTTTGTAGGCTATGCCTTTAATATGAAGTCGCAGATTGCATGTAATTTGATACAAAACTTTAATTTATTATAACGTATACATAAAACTTGAAAGGGGGAAGGGAGGGGACAAGAAAAGGTTAGATTCTCTTAAAATAGAATATTATGCATTCAACCCTTAAAGTTTTATAAAATTTTAAGTCAATAAATAGTAAAATTATAGTTTAATCATTCTCAAACTGATAAAAATTTCGATTTAATCCTAAAATTACAAAAATACTTGTTAATATAATGATGAAATTGTATTTTATCTCATCCCCAAGAAAATTTTTTTTGGGCTTCACCCCTATATATAAATGTGTGTGAAATTTTAATTTTGATTTAATTGTACATATTTAAAAAGAAACGAATACCTACAATTATTTTTATATTGGATTAAATATAATTATCTGTGTATGTAATATATCAACATAAAATTATGCTAATTCGATAATATTGCTAATGATTTATAAAAATTGAATCAAAATCAAACTTTCATATATAAAGTCAAAGTTGATATTTGAATCCGATTTTATTATCCATATAAGTTAAACAAATTCAAAATATACATACAAAAAATGAAAAGGCAAGAAACTGTGGCAATACATAGTTGAAGATTTATTGAATATGTTTGGGGATTTTGCCTTGTTTCAAAAGAGAAAGAGAGTATTCAGCAGCATCGATGAGGTCTTCAATGTTGTGAAGCGAACGCTCTTCAGAACCCAACATAAAAATGGTGCGTGCCTCTGCTTTCTTCGCCAACCTCGCTGCTAAATTGAGTTCCAGTTTCGGAGAGTTGAGGCTCCGAAGTATTTGTCGGTACAACGAAATTACTTTTCCTCGGTTTCTCGCTAAATCTTCTGCTGTCGCCCATATCAACCCCTTAGTCATTTCTGACAAAATTGGGAGAAAAAAATTCATGTAGACATTTCATCGAACACTTTTCGTGCAGACAGTGAATAAATGGCAATAGCAAAGCTAACAAAATAAAAATGTAGCAGCAGCCAGCAGCTAAAAACAAACAGCCTCACCTCAGTACTCGACGACGGGCAGCGGAAGCTTCAGCCGGCAGCAACGAGAGGCGCAAGTAGCAGGAGAGAGACTTTCGGCCTGATAGATTTCAGTTTTTAGGGACTGGGTTTTTTGTTTTATTTTATTTATTCCTTTTAGGCTATGTTAGTACTTTCCGTTGGGGTCATTTCACTTTTTGGGCCTTATACAAATAATGGGTTGGTCCAATTTTATAAATTTTTGGGCTAATAATACTTAGGTCCAATTTTATAATTTAGCCCTTATATTATTTAAAAGAATTAAATAAATTTAATTTTTAATAAAGCTAACGTGTACTATTTTAAAAAATGTCATTTACTGTTAACAAAGTTAATATTTTAAAAGTTTTTTTTTATAATTTTGTGAATGAGGTATTTCATTTAGAGTTGAATTGCAAATGAAAATAATATTTTTATGTCATTTTTTAACTATAAATGTTAACTTTGTTACAATTTAATATTCTTAGATTCTTTTTTAACAATACAAAGAAATAAAATGATGTATTTATTAATAGAAAAACTAATTTAATTTAATCCCATAATGAAGGGACTTACCGAAAAACAAATTGTACTAGTATTATATTTAAAAGGGATAAATATAAAAAAATATACCTGAATTAAAATTTATTAGTATTTATTAGTATTTATCATAAAAATATAATTATTAAATTCGGCCAAACATCAGGATTGGATGAGAACAGTGTTTGTTTGATATATATTGAAAAAATGTTAAATAAAACTAAAATTTCTGAAAACATTTGGGACAGCTTTACAACTGTCATTTGTTTTTCCTCAATTCTCTAAATATGCATAATTTAAACTAATAAGTTTTTCAAAACAGGTAGGTCTTACTATTATCACATTCTCATGGATCCATTCACATATAATATATATATATATATATACACTTTATTTTAGTGCCATTTATAGTTTGATTGGTTGATTTGCTTAAATTTTTAAGAAATCCAATTAATTTTATTAAGAAAAAAACAACTATTAGAAAAGGTGAATTGAGTTAAAAAGGTTTTAAATTTTATTTGTATAGAAATTTCAATAATTATAATAAATACTAGCAGTGGCGAAGTCAGGATGTTAATTTTAGTGGTCAAGCTAAAATTAGACATGTTGCGTAAATGATCAATTTAAATATATAAATTATCGATTCAAAAGAAGAAGAACCAATATTCTACAATAACAATCGATTTAAACATATAATCACTCTAGCAAAACAATCCATTTGTTTTTATCAAGAATAGTTATTTTTAATACTATAAAATTATTAGAGTGGCCTACTTATATTTTTGGGACGGTCATAGGATATCTACAAAGAGTTAAATTATAAAAATATTAAATCTTAGGGGGCCATGGCCCCCCCTCAGACTCTACTAGGCTCCTCCATTGGTTATAAGCAGTGTCAACTATTTGTGGGATTATGATACATCAAAATGGACATATAAAAATGTTTATGTATTTCGGTTTTTTTACATTTGCGAGATTTTGTCCAAAAAGATAATTTACTATTTTAAACCTTGTACAAAAAGTGATTTAAATTATATCACAAACCGGTTTAGCAAAGTATCACTTTTGCAGCTAAAGATTTACATCATTCCCCTCTAAAATTTCTCCTTTAAAACTTAGATGTTAAATCAAACACACTTTGTTTACACTCAAAATGCACTCACAATGATAAAAGTCATAATGAGCAAGCAAATGCTAAAATTCTCGATACATAACCTATACAAGTGTTAGGTGTAAATACTCTTTTTGTCTTACTATTATACTTAAATCAAATACAATCACTCTCTCCAACAAAATAGTAGCTAAAAAAGCCTATATAATATATCTTACTTCAAGCTATTATTAAGATATCCAATATATGTCTTTAAGTTAACTTGATCCAATCTATTTAATACGAGAGATTTAATTGTACGATTCAATTTAATTCAATTTTCAAGATTATTTATTATATATGAATCGATAAGTTAGCACACATCTAAAATATCAATAAAAAATACAAATTAATTATTTTTGTTTTAATTAAAATATTCATCGTTGATAATAATAATTAATTTTTTTATCACAAAAACTTAATAATTGATCATAAAGTATACTTCATTCTCGGGGATTTTAAGAGTGGATGTTATACATGTGAAAAGGGTTTTCAAAGAAAGGTATCCCTGATATGGGACACCAATTGAACTAAACAGGACCCCATTTATGCAACCTGCCAAAACCATTCAAGTACTATCCCTTCATCAAACAGTACATTTTGCTCATCTCAAACTCGTCCTCTCCACTTGTCTGTATCATAAACATTCTATTTAATAATAACATATATATGTATTGCAGTAGTAGACATCGAATTGTCAATGAATAGTGAATGAACTAGTTTTTTTTTTTTTTTTTGTGAGTAGGAACAAGCCAGGAGGTGATGATGAAAGGGTACCCTAATAAACAGTAATCGAATTTGGATTTTTTCGGTACGAAAAAGTTAGGGGCAAAGAATTGAGCAGTGGAAATGTCAAATAAAGACAGTGTAGCTCTACAGGATTAAGAAAAGAAAAGAAAAGAAAAGAAAATTAAATTGTGCAGGTAGTCACTCAATTGTTTGTAAATTTCATTTTTAGTCACTTAATTATTTGATTTTTTATTTTTTGGTCACTGATCTTTTGATGACTGACGAAAGGATAACTTGGAAGCTTTTAGAATTGGATTAATAACAACGTTATACATTGTGTTAATTTAGTTTGGTTTCATAAAACAAATTCTCAACATTTATATATTTTGTAATTTAGTCTCTCTTTTTTTGTGCAATTTTACTTTTATTTGTGACATTGAATGTTAATTTAAAAATAATGAGAAAAGATGAATATTATTATATTAAATTTTTGGATGTTTCATTTTTTATATATTCCCGAAGAAATTTAATTGATAAATTTTTCATTTTAAAAAACTTTTTAATTGAAAATGTCAAAAAGAAAATTGAAATTGAAAAAAAAAAAAGGAAACCAAATTATACAATATATAAATGTTGAGGGTTAATTTTTTTCTAAACCAAGATTAAATTGACACAATGTATAAATGTTACGGTTAAGTAAAGGCAAAGAGAAAGAGTTGGCAAGACCCTGTCCCCTTAAAATAGAAATTTATTGCTTTTAGTCCCTCAAAATTCATAAAATTTTACATATATAGTAAAATTATAATTTGCTTCCCAAAATATTAAAATTTCAATTTATTCCTTTTAAAACCTATAAAAATATGATTCAATAGAATAAAATTATTTTTTCTCTCTCATAAAAATATATGTTTTAATCTCGACTCTCTTAAAATAATTTTTGACTTTATCCTTAAAGTTAAAATTATTATTATGAACATAGAAATTTTCCGTAAGTTACTGAATGGTAGGTGATAAAAAAAAATTAAATTTTTTATAATTTTTTATAATTGAAAAATGTAAGTAATTAAAAAAAAAGTGTACGATCAGGATTTCCCATTACTCGAGAAAGCTCTACTTTGAAATGTTCCTTTCGTTTGTGCAGGCGAAAGGGAAAGTGAAAACCTACTTTTTCAATGAGTGTGTTTCTGTGTAAAATATATCTGACTGATAAGTGATAACACCCTTTGATTTATTATTATTATTATTATCAGCATATAGGCATGCATGGGTCATTCCAAAAATGGGGACTATCTTTGTTACCAGATAGTACCTACAGTGACCTTCTCTCTCTCTCTCACTTCACTTCACTTTTTTTGGTTTACAAATATGGCAAAACTATGTAGTTGTTGTAGGCTCTGCAAAAGAAAGTGGAAAAATGGAGGCTAATAAGAACAATAATGTTGGAGTAAATTATCATCATCATCACAAGGAAGAAGATGATGATGATGAGCTTCTCAAGACCAGGATTTCAAGCCATCCTTTGTATGAGAGGCTCGTTGAGAATCACCTCAATTGCTTAAAGGTTCTTTTGATCTCTCTCACAACCCTTTAATGGCTTTAAACTATAGATATAGCCAATTTTTGCGTTGCTTGTTGTAGGATATCCTAAGTACTCATTGTTAATTTTTATGATAAAATTGGGATTTGGGGTTTCAAAACTTTACACACATGCTTAAGTAATGATAGTACCCAGTTCTCCAACCCTTAAATCGCAGTCATTTTCAAACTCACGTCTTTGTTGTTGTAACAGCAATAGTAATAGTAATAGTAATAGTGTTAACTTTAAGGGCAAATAAATGTGAAAGTTATATATTTGAAAGAGTAGTGCATATTTTTAGGGTATGCTTTAATATACATTATTATTATAAAGTGGAATTTGTATATTGTTTATCTAGAAGTCGGCAAGTTGAGTAAATTTTTATTGATTTGGTCAGGTTGGAGGCATTGGAGATAGAGGCAGAAATAATACCAAGAGCAACCAAAGGAAAGCTGAGCATAGTATTAGTACTAAGATTAATCCATGTTGTAGCAGCATGCAGCTGAATCAATCAGAGTTAGACCTCTTTATGGTACATATATATTCCATTCTTTCTTTCTTTTTTATATCATTATTATTTGCAATATTAATTCCCTCAACTACAAATAATATATATACATATTATAGGTTGCTTGGTCACCTAAATATATTGATTACAAGAAAAAGGATTGATTTTGATATAGGTTTTCAAGCCTTTTGTTTAAGTTTTTATTTTTTTAAGCGGTGGTAAAAGATTTTTTTTATACTATGTATATTTCAACCCATAATTATTTCCAACATTTAAATTTAATTAAAATTGCATTTGAATCCACTTCTTTTTAATTATCGTAATAGCATCCTTATAAAAAACATAAATGTTAGAGTTAAGTGAATTTTAAAGCTTGAATTTTAATATATACATACAAAACATAACTCGATTAATTTATACAATCACTTACAAATTGATATTTGATAAGTTTGATATCATAATTTGTCTAAAAAAAATGCTACCCTAGCTAGACATAAAGGATATAATATTTAATCTTTATATCAATTTAGTTATTATTGGTATAACCATTGCTAATTTAGCATATATTTATATATATTTAAGAACCCTAACTTGAAGAATCTTTGCTATATGAATGATGATAGTGTCTTAAATTTCTATTTTTAAGTAGTTTGCCATAAATTTTAAGCTATGAAATCAATTTAGATTTTTTTTTTTGACACTAAGATATCTTTTGTAACTGTTTTACGTTGACATGACATGCATACAGGAAGGATATTGCTCGGCACTGAGCAAGCTAAAGGAAGCCATGGAAGAACCTCAGCAGCAAACAATAGCTTTCATCAATGGCATGCATTCTCAACTCAGGGACCTCGCTAGACCCACTCACCTCTCACCTGATGTTTTTCTGGTATGTTGTTACCATAATAATTTAAACAAAATACCCATATGGAAGATAATTAATTATTGTTAGAAAATTTAAATTAAATTACTAAAAGTTTACCATCTTATTTGAAACTTGTGCAGCAAGAAACAGAAAGGAATAATTCAAAGTACGTGGATTAATGCTGCAAAAGTTGTGACAATTGGGTACCTGAAAAATGACTAAACTTGAAGAAGCCATTGCAGCCAACCAAACCCCTCCTGCTTCAACAATCCCTCTCTAACATCATTATCCAAAACTTTGTAACCTAAGCTTATTATTTATATATGTGATGCTTGAGTTCTTATTTCCTTGATATATGTTATGTTGCACTGGAAGACGGTTAAGCGTATATATAAATAGATGTGCTGGCGGTGCCACCACAATCTATAGCACTTCATATCTAGTCTAGTAATGGTTGTAGTTGTTAAGGTTGGTGCGTATCATTTCAATAATAAATCGGCATAATTAGTTCTTTCTTTCATATCAGTTACACTGATATGTTCTGCTTAATTTTGATCTCGTCGCAATATTGTGTATTAGTTCACATATGAATATTTTATATATGAAATTGATTTAATATCATGAATTTGATTTTTTTAAGTATTTATATATCTAAATATTAAATATATATTTTTAAGATTGTCAATAAATTTGAATTGGTATATTGAAATAGACCAGTATCAGTGCACGCCAATTTCAATAAAAAATGGTGTGTCCACCAGTATGGTACTGACTACTTTAATATTAGCTCCTATCTAATTTAGAAATTAGTTTTAAAGTACGTATGTATCTCTTGCAAGAACAACTTGACCTAATGTGTTAAGAAAAAAATAGTATCATTAAAACTTAAAAAGGTATAATGAATGCGTTTAAAATTTCACCTATGTGTTTTAACTATGTTACAAGTCAAATCTGAACTAGTTTTTTGACCGAATTAATAAAAAAACTTGATTAAGGTGTTGATACTTTAAATACTAAATTAGAGTATTTTGAAGTTTTGGACTGATTTAAAATTTAGGTTCTAAGTCAACTAATTTAGGACATAGTTTGAGGATATATTATGTCATTAATCATTATTGTTAATCATACCACAAAGAAGGCTTACTTTATCAGGCATAGAGGCATTCGTGGTTTTAAAATAATCTATGCTTAAGTTTGAATCAACTTAAAATATGAACCTTGAATTTTATTTAAATCCACTTATATTTGTAAATGGTTAATTTGAACTCATTTTAAGACCATTCATATTTAAATAAATAAATTTATGTTATTTTTAATTCAATATCTAATAATTTTATATTGTTATAGATTTAAATTTTATATGATATAAATTACATAAAAAAAAGTTATATTGAAAGGATAAAAGAACATAAAAGAGTCTAAAGGAAACTGAAAAACACCATAAGAACAAGAAAAGAACCAAAATGGGAAACCAAATTACACCCACGCAACAAACAGCTCCTCATGATACCCTTTTTGGCGAAGAAGTCAGCCATTGTGTTGGCTTCTCTACAAACATGAGAGAATTCAATCACTTTCATACGAATCCAAGCAAGAGTGACCATGGAATCTGATTCAATCACCAAACCATTGCGACTCGACATACAGTTTGAAAGCTGTGCATATAGCAATAACCTCAGCAATGTTTGAATCAAGGTGACCGAAGAAAATACCTCGGAGATGACCACCATGGTGATGAAGAATGCCTCCACGACCCGCTGGACCGGGTTTGCATCGACATTAAATTTCAGCTCACTGACAGGAGGAGGGGTTCAAGAAACCAAGTTGGGACGGATGAAATTTTTAAATTTCAGATCCTCAAACTTGATTGGTGGCTGCAAGAGACCAACACACTGGGCAAACAATAAATTATTACAACATTAAAAATGGGCAAGGTTGAGGATCCGAATGTTGGAGCTTAATACTAGTCAGATCCTTTGAAAATTCTTTTTAGACCCTTAAAATTTTTAGTTAGACCCCAAAAAAGATTTTTGTCAATTCTCCTTAAGCTTTTAAATTTTCTAGAAATTTTAATATAACCTACCAAAATTTTAAACATTCTCAATTAAATCTTTTAATTTTTGAAGTTTTTAGTTAAATCCCTCTAAATCTTAATGTAAATATCTGCATTTGATCTCAGTATATATTATAAACAAACATTTTTTTAAGCTCATTAATTATTTGGGTCTAATATTTTGACTAAACCATATTT
Source organism: Gossypium stocksii (assembly GCA_020496765.1). Lineage (NCBI taxonomy): Eukaryota > Viridiplantae > Streptophyta > Magnoliopsida > Malvales > Malvaceae > Gossypium > Gossypium stocksii. Next base: position 114,624,717 of record CM035627.1, on the reverse strand, counting down.
AATCTGGAGCTAAACTTCGAACATAAATGGATAATCTAACTCTTAAATAAATTCAATTGTCACGTTTAATCTTGAATTTGAGATACTAACCCTATTTTCTCTTTTTTCAAAATACCGACACTTTCTATTACTAACGAAAATAAATAAATAAATAAATTCAAATGGATAAGTATCGAAGATATGTATTGATACGCCAATTGTTTGGTTTTGGATTTAACTAATAAGTTGATGAAAATGACCCCTCTTTTAAAAAGGGAGGAAAAGAGTGCAACATGAACGGGTTAAAATTTCCTATTACTCCCTATTTTCTATATAACTTATAGTTTCATTTTTATATTTTGATTTGATGATTTTAATGTTATGTTTGTTTGTTATTTTCACATAATATTAACATATAACTCACGTTATTTTAATTAATAGATTTAATTATTATTATTTAAGTTAATATTAAATTTTTAAAATTTAAAAAATATAAAAACTAAAAAATATCAAAATGAAGAACATGAAAAAAGAACCCCAAAACTTATACGGATTATATTTAATTGATACCATTTAATTCGAAATTGGAATATTAGATTTTCAACTAAAATTGACCCATGCGAGAAATATAAAAATTAGAATTGACCAAATTAAAATATAAAAATTAATAATAAAATTAAACCAAAAACAAAACATGACGTAAGGTGGGACGTCATTGATTGAACAAATGAGTGACGAGTGTAGATGGGTTCGGCTTGCCTTCCAAGTTGCCAACTAAATTTAATTGGGTAAGTTGGTACACTACTACCACTAATAGAGTAGTAGATGTCGGCTCGGCTTGGCTTGCAGCTGGTGCATGCATCTTTCCGGCCCTTTTTTTTTTTTTTTATGTGACTAAATCCTTCCCCTTTCGTGCCCTTTTTGGATCGAAACTCTCAAGAAACATCTATTTTTAAGTCATTGTCATTTTTATTTATTTATTTATTTTTATATTTTACTTTTATTAATTTTAAATTCAAATGGCAACGCTCCACTTTGCCCCTTTCACTATCATTCTACGTATTTTTCTGTTTATCACTTACTTGGAAATGGGAATCTCCAACCCACCATCCTTTATTTCTTTTGGTTTAATTCTAATTTTAGTCCCTTTACCATGCTACAATTTAAAATCAATCTATTTACTTTGATTTAGGTATAGTATAGTAGTCTTGTTGTTTTTATAATGTTATTAGTAGGTATGATTTGATAAAATCGTCAATTGATGATATTAAAGTGATGGCGTGAAACTGCTTTTAAATGACAATCTCGTGTGTTTGGTTACAATGTAAATTTTATTTTGATAAGAGGTGAAACTAAAGGGGAGCTACCTTGCCCAAAATAGAAAAAAAAAGACTTTTTATATTTAGTCCCTTTAAAAATGATAAAATCATAAATTAATACATGATAAAATTATACTTTAACTTCTAAAACTTATAATTCAATTCTGGCTACCCTAAAAAAAATTTCTAGCTTCACCTCTAATTTTGATAAAAGGAGTCGTATGAGTGTATAAGAATCGAATCTAAAATTTGTTGTCAATTAGAATTCATTTTAATGGAAGTCGTTTGCCGTTAGATCACGTGTTCAATTGACAAAATGTAAATATATCATTAGTTAAACATAATTGATTGGATTTCACATGACTCCAGTTATGTGACCAAATAAAAGTACAAAAAATCTACATCATCAATTTAACGATAGCAATTAATGGCATTATCAATTTAGACCTACTAGTAAAGATATAAGATTATGTCAAATTAAAGTAAATTGATTAAATCTCAGATTATAGCATAATAAATGGACTAAAATCAGAATTAAACCTGTTTTATATGTTTCAGCAGCCTACGGGTCTTGGATTATGACAACAAAATGCCAAACACCTTCAACCATAATAACTTCACGATATAAATATGTTTAAATAATAGTTTTTCCCTTGCTACTTCTTTTGTCATTTTCCATATCATTCTGAACAAGGTTGGCAACATTTACATTTCAAATTAACTCTTAGTAGAAGAGTCTTCATAAGATTTTTACTGGACAATATCTTGTTGTCATTGAATTTCAAAAATAGGTAAAAAATATAAAAATAATTTGGGAAATTATCTAATTTCTAATTATTGATAAAATTTCAATGTAAAATGAATCTAATTTTGAGATTATATCATGAAACAGCAAATTGATTGCCGCATGAAAAGAGAGAGAATATACAAATGCAAAGCAAAAAGGGAAAAGTAAGATCCAAATCCAGATTAATTCCTGTCTCTACAAAAAAAGGGTATCCGGATTTAAGACCAGGTCGGGTCGGTCGGTTCAGTTGTCGGCGGACGCCGGCGATGGATGTTTAATCAGAAATGGATGATTCAAAAGCTGAGAAGCTGTCCATCTTTTACTAGACTCCTTTTGCAAACAACACTCCATGAAATTTCTGAACTCATCGGAAGCACCCGGCGGCAAAGACGGTGGATCGCCGAAACATATGGCGCACATAAGTGTAGCCCAATCGGGTCTTTGACCGGCCGGTAGAAAGGGGAAGTGACCCACGTAAAGTTCCATTAAAGTTAATCCCAAACTCCATATATCACCAAGGAAGCCGTCGTAGTTACCACCGTTTGCGTCGGGATCGAACCGCTCCGGACTCATATAAGCACAAGTTCCGACGTACGAATTACACGCTTCCAACGTCCGAGTCATCATCTTGCTAACTCCGAAATCGGCGATTTTGACTTCCATCTTCTTGTTGACCAATATATTCGACGGCTTAAGATCACGGTGAATGATTTTATGTGCATGCAAATAGCTTAATCCTTTTAGAATCTGTCTTGTTATATGAGCAAGTTCAAGCTCCATGAAAGTGCCTTTATTACGAAGAAGGGTATCTAAAGTGCCAGCGTCCATATACTCCATTAAAATCGCCACGTCGCCGGAAGGTTTCTCGTACGTTTCGTAACAACGAACTATGTAAGGTGAATCAGTCTTTCGTAAAATATCCATTTCCCTGAAAACTTGCCGGCGAGCAGTCTGGTCACCGTCGCCGTACACGACTTTCAAAGCGTAAATCTTGAAAGTACGTTTATGTTGGACTTTGTACACTGTTCCGCCGTTTCCGTGACCGAGAACTTCGAGTCTTTCGAGCTCAGTGGCGGGAATGATGACCGAAGAAGCAGCAACGGCGGAGGCTGTGGAGGAAGGAGGGAGTGGGAGAGGGAAACGAGGGCGGCGATCGGAAACGTCCGGTAACGGAAGACGGAGATTAAGCTGGCGTCGTTCACGAACTACGGCCATGTGAAGGAAAAAGATGAGAGTTTTGGGAGAAAATAAGGATGTAATTGAAAGGAAAATAAAAAAGGAAGTAAGTATATATAAGTACAAAAAAACTGATGTGATAGAGTCGGCTAAAAGGAAGGTGTGAGGATAGGGGCGGGAAGTGGGCTCCAATATTTTAATATATGAACGAATGGTTGGCGATTTTATTTATATTTTCTAATATTTAATTATTTTAGAGTTTATAGACTCGATTAGAGTTTCATTACGGGTAACTGCGATGTCATCAAAAAATAAATGAACTTTTTTTAAAAAAATTTATTAATTTTTAATTTTAAAAATTAGTTTATGTATGTTGGTATAAAATACACTCCACAAATAATTATACGATTATTTTACCAATCAAATTAATATTTAATAATATAAATAGTGAAACTTTTAAATAAAAATGATAAATTTACTTTTTAATTCAACGTATGTTTATGATATTTTTGAAATTTCTAATCTTATTATGTGTATATATTATGTACGAGTTTTATTTAATTCGCATTGTACTAATTTGATTCTAAAACGTAGTTACTTGTATATTCTTTATATTTATATATATTACTTTACTTGTAATAATAAATCTTCGAAAAATTTTAAAGTTTAAATAAAATACAGTGTAATTATAAATATATATTAAAATTAAACTAATAAAAAGTCCAAAGCAAATAAAAAATTAGAATATAATAAAAAACTCAAATATAATAATTATATATGATAAAATTAGAAGATAGATATTTAAAAACCCTAAACCTTTTAACTTTTAGCAACAATACCTCGTTAACTTAAAAAAATAATTTTCTATTAGTGGGGCAGGGAGTTGTTGAATTTCTTTATATATTTGCACGTGACTTAAATGATTAAAGTATTTGTGAAATTCTATGGAAAATGAATTACCTTTTGATCAAGCAAATGACTTCATACTCAAGTTTGGCACTTTCGTACCTCTTCATTCTTTCCTTTTCTTTCTTCTAAAAAAAAAAAAAAAAAAATAGGGTAAACTATAAAAATAATTACTTTTATTTTATTTTATTACGAAGTGATTATTTTATCGAAGTTTCATTACCTCTTTAACTGCAGTCCTACGTAACAATCTAAATTAAATTTAATTAATTAAAAAATATATTTTTATCTTAACAACTGGACATCTAAGTTGGCATTTAAAACCCATTTAGACTGCCACGTAGAACTTTCGTTAGGGAGGTAATGGAATTTAACGGTAGAATGACCACTTCATAACAAATCGATAACGTAAGTGCCTAAAATGTAACATTTCAAAAATAAGTGACTAAAATATAATCTGAGGCAAACAAAACTAACTATTTTTGTAATTTACCCAAAAAATTATTTTATTTTATTTTATTTAAGGAAACTTTTATTTTTAACTTTTAATTTACGCTCAAAGAAGTATTTCATATATAATTTTTTTAAATAAATGTTAATGTAAATTAAAATTTATTTAAAATAAAAAATAGATACTTAAAAAAATAGTTTTTTAAGTACCAAAATATTGTATGGTTTATTTTAAAAAGGTGGAATTCTTGAAAAAATATTGTAAGTAATTAAAAAAAAATTTAAAATTTTAGTTTTCTAGATAATCTTAAGTGTAAAGCATTAATTTAATTTTTAATTAAAAAAAGTGCATTAGGTAATTAGGAAAATTGGTGGGATACAGGTCATACAATTATGGATCTTGCATTAGGTTTTTTTTTTTATTAATTAATCATAATCTTAAAGTGCTTAACAGTTTTAGGAAGATCTTGGAGGATTCACTTTGTAAGGCATCTTCTAGAAATGCTCCATAAATTAATATATAAATTAAAGGGAATGGTTGTAGCTTCATTTTCATAGGCATTCTTTAATACATGCACAAACTTGAAATAAATATATATTTTTTCTTATATTTAAATGCATGATTAAATTAGTATTCCAAGACATTAATATTTTAAAAAAATATAAAAAGATTCTCTCAATATATAGAGATAAATTTATAAAATAAAAAATTATCTATTTATATAACATATATATAAATATTTGATTGAATTTATATCACGAGTTAAGATAACTATTCGATTAAACAAATAAATTATAAAAAAAAAGATAAAATTATTTTAAAATCTCTTTAGAAATATGGATAACAAGAACTTCTACCATGTGTCAAGCAATTAATGATTTTAATTTTAAATTAAAAATATTAAAAATTATATCATATGTGTATGTACATAAAAATTACAGATTTAAAGTATATATGTGTTTAAAATAATATAAAATAAAAAATGAAACATAAAAATTGTGCATATTAAAGAATGTATAAAAAAAAGTATTTAAACAAAGTTTTGATTGAGTAATAAATTTAAGATTTTACCAATTCAATTGTCGCGGATTCAAACTCCAATATGCATATTTTATTGTTTTTTGTTAAAATAAAAAGAATAAAATATATTTGAATAATATGACTTATTTTTAACTCGATTAACCTATGACACCAATTCAATCAAATGTTTTATTAATTGTTGTATAGATATGCAACTGGTGGAGTTAGTAAATTGTGCATATATAAAAAAATATTAAAAGAAAAGTTTTGGTTAAATGGTAAATTTAATATTTCACCAATTCAATTGGCGCGAGTTCAAATCCCACTGTATTTATATTCCTATTGGTTTTTGTTAAAATAAAAAGACTAAAATACTCTTAAATAATATGACTTTTAAGTACAGATGAAAATTCTCATAATTTCCTAAGCGAATTAATACACAATTAATTCGAAACACCAGAATTTTATTAATAATGTAGATTTTCATAATTTTTATTGAATTGATTTATATTTTTTTAATTAACTAATGTTAAAAAAACATATTTAAATGTCACAACTCTCACATTACATAAAACAAGTTACTATTTCCCTTCAAATAGAAATATAAGCAAGTTACTATTAATTTCAAAATAGACTTAAATTGCAAAATTCAAAAGGAAAGTTTTGACACATTTATATGACATTATAATACCCTAATTCATGGGATTATTATATATCATAATACAACTTTTCTACACCTTAATTTGTGGAAGTACTCAAATTTTTTTAACTATATTTTATAGTCAATATATATTTCTTCTAGATAGTCTAAAGCTAAAATAAATTTAATTTTTACAAAAGTAAATGCATTTGGTATGTATGGTATTACCAAAAATAATACTCATGATTTTGAAAAGTTTAATTTATATTTATTGATCAGTTCTATTAAACTATTTTATTATTATATTTAAATTTTATAGTATTTAATATAATTCATTGTATTTCGATTGAGTATTAGCTTAATTGGTATCGGCATTATTGTTAGTGCAGGAGTACGTGGGTTTGAATGTACTGAACCGTATTATTCTCCTATTTAAGGATTGGAAGGGACTATGTGTAGTTCTAGACATTACATCAAAAAAGACATATATAATAAGAACATATAATGAGATTAATGTTAAAAAAATATTATATTTAGTTTTTTTTTAAGTTTTTAATAGGCTAACCTTATTTACATGGTTCTAAATAAAATATTAGTCTTATATATAATATTTAAAATAAAAACCTCTACCAATAATGAAAAGAATCCTTACTTATTAATGTAAAATTTGTCTTAAATTATAAAAAGAAAAATAAAAGTTTGACATATATTTATCAATATTATGAATTTGACACATTTATATGATATCATAATACCCTAATTCATGGAATTTCGTATATCATACTATAACTTTTCTACACCCTAATTTATGGAAGTCAATTTTTTTTGTCTATATTTTATAGCCAATATATATTTCTTCTAGCTAGAGTTAAGAGAGAAATAAAAAATGGTATAAGATAAAATTTAATTTTCATAAATAGAAATTCATTTGGTATATATGTATGGTATTACCACTCATGATTGAAGAAAAAAGTTTATCTATAATTCTTCTATTGTTAAAAATAATGCAATTTTAGTTGAATTTAACTATTATTATATTTATATTATTGAATTTTAGTTCAATTGGCATAATATTATATACGGGTGAAGTATACTCTTATATATGTTTAAAGGAAATCATGACAATTAATAAATTAACAAAGGAAAAATACAATCAAAACAACTAAAGAAAGGACTACTAAATCTCGAATCAACAAACTCACTCTATACACCCGATCCTAAATTCCTTACTCTCCATTATCACTTTCAACATTAACAATTAAAGAGAGTAAAGGAAAGGGAGTCCAAACAAAAATAGCATACTACTCAGAAGGATTTGCATATAATAAAGCCACCCCAATAAGTGAATAAGCCGCCTTATATTAATATAAATATAAAATAATCCAGAAGGAAATAATAAGAATAATAAATTATGAAATTTGGCTTTACTAGGAGTGAAAAAAAAGTCCAAAACCCTTATTGGCTTATTCGTTGATTATTATTTTAAAAATTGTTTGTATAATATATAATTAGGTTGCTGCTAAGTTGCTTCGCGAATCGAAAAGCTGAATGCGGAAAATAATCAAAAACATGTGTCGAAAATAAGAAAAACATGGGCCAATTAATTGTAAAGTTATACATATATTTTGACAATAATCAGCATTTCGAGTTGTATCATACGTGACGTTACTTCATAAGTATCACTTTTTTCCTACTCTTTGTGATTATTTCCACCTTGGGATTACTCAAAATGGAATTATTTCTAGATATAACCTTGAGTTTTACATTTTATATGCTTTTTCAATAATTTAAACCTTTTTTTCAATAATGAATATAGATGAAGTAGTAATCAACTTGTATATTAATGTTCGATTCTAGATTTATAATTTATAATTTTTTATTTAAGAATGATATAAAAGTACGAAAAAATAAAAAAATTGTCATCGTAATATTAATTATAATTTAAAAGAATAAATATTTTTTGTAATTTTTTAATGGAATTGATAACCCAATTACATCTGGTAATCACAAATTCAAAAATAGGAATTTAATTTAAAAATTAGATATCTCGAGCTATAAGATACGTAACTACAAAATGACAATCAATCTACAATTCAGCTTATAAAACCCGACGTTTTTAGAGCTAAATCAAAGAACTGTTAAGAAAAGGTAGCAACAAGATCTAGTCAAAACATAAATCAACGTATTGATCAAAGCTCCGCTACAGAAAGATGCAATGTCACTACATCACATGAAGAAATGCTCACACCACTTCACTTTGGGACAATCGTGGTATCTCGTCTCTCCCATAATAAATAAAAGCTGGAGGGATTAGGAGGTTATAAATATTTTTTTATGTTAAAAAGTAAAATTTTACCATATATACTAATTTATAAATTTATCATTTTTAAATAAATTAAACAAAAGAATTTCATTTTTTTGGATCAACGTATATTTTTATTTTCATTTTTTTGGATCAACGTATATTTTTATTATATATTAATTTTTCATTTTATCGAAATTAAATGAGACACGAGATCTAAAAGAGAATGCTAAAATAAGAGAAAAGTGGAAAAGAAAAGAAAAAGATAAACTCTTTTGTATTAATTAAATATTTCAAAATAGTGAGGATTTTTATACCAGTGTAAAATTAAAATGGTGTTATATTATTTCTTAATGTTTTCTACGAAACTATGATTGATATTTTAATAATTCAACCATTTAAATTATCAATATAATTATAGCATGTAAAATTTCGAATCAATCTATTATCTTTGTTATATCGATATAAAATATCATTATAGTATATATATTAAACAGTTAAAAATATTTATTTCCTCCAAACTTGATATAAATTATTTACAAATATAAAATATAGCAATTGAATTGTTATAATATTAATAATAAAAAAATTGCGAGAATTCCTTTAAATATAAATGATTTAATATTTCACCTATAATTAAAAATTTTAATTTTAAAATACCCAAATGAGACTACAATTTATGGGAACATCACGTCATGGTTACGGATAAATTAGGAAGAGCGCAAAATTTGGAGATAAATCCGACATGCAAGTTGTCGCTGATAGTATTATTATTGTGTCGACTTAGTTAGTTGGGGGAGTGGATAATATTTAGGAAATTAATTTGGGGGTTGTCTAATCGTATTCAAGCTACTCACATTTGATTAGACTTGTCTCACCACCTCTCCCAATCTTACTATTAATATTCGAGTTTCCCATTATGTGTACATGCTGTTTGTGAGGTTTTAGTGATAAACCTTTTGGGTTTTGTAGATTCGTTAAAAGATAGATATTGAATATGAATTTTAAAGTTGTTATATTTAAGGTGAGTCATTAATTAAGATAGGATAAATTCTTATTATCTCACTTAATTTTATAATTAATGTATTTAATTTTTTAAATTGTGTAAATTGTAGATTTAATCTTTATATAAATTAAACATTATTAAACTTAAAATTTCAAAAATTATTATAGCATCAAACATATTATCACATCTGTAATATTATATTAAGAACTACCATTTAATTTAATATTAAAATTTTAAGAAAAATATAAAATAAAAATAACTGAAGAGTATGAACGAAATTAGAGGAATAATAACAAAATTTAACCACTGAATACATTCGTAACATACTATAAAACAGTCAATTGACTGCCAAAGAATGTACAAAACCAATTCCTGTCTATAGACTAACTGATCAGTCTATACAAAATAAAAAATAAAGAATCAATCTATTAATCCGAATCCAAAATATAAAAGTAATTGGGCATTCGGATTCAATATCCGTCGCCGGCGTCGAGTCGGTTTAATCGTCGTTCGCCGTATATTTGATCAAAAAGGGATGTTCCAAAAGCTGAAATGCAGTCCACCTCTTACTAGGATCCTTCTGTAAGCAACACTCCCAAAAGTTACGTAACTCATCGGAAGCAGTCGGCGGCAAGGTAGGCGGATCGTCGAAACATATGGCGCACATAAGCGAAGTCCAGTCGGGTTTTTTTCCCGCCGGTAGAAGTGGAAAATGGCCGACGTAAAGTTCCATTAAAGTAACCCCCAAGCTCCAAATATCAGCAAGGAATCCATTGTAGTTACCGCCATTAGCGTTAGGGTCGAACCTCTCCGGACTCATGTAAGCACAAGTTCCAACGTACGAATTGCATAAATCCGACGTCCGATCCATGATCATACTTTCGCCGAAATCGGCGATTTTCACTTGCATTTCGTCGTTAACGAGTAAATTCGAAGGCTTGATGTCAAAGTGGATTATTTTATTGCCATGCAAGTGGCTTAATCCTTTTAAAATCTGTCTGGTTATATCAGCAAGTTCAGGATCCGATAAGGCACCCTTTTTACGACGAAGGGTAGCTAAATTTCCGGCATCCACGTACTCCATTAAAATCGCGACTTCCCCCCATGGCTTCTCGTATGTTTCGTAGCATCGAACGACGTGAGGGGAATCAGTTTTACGTAGAATATCAATCTCCTTGTAAACTTTCCGGCGAGTTGTCTCGTCTCCGCCGTCGTGAATGACTTTCAGTGCGTAAATCTTTGAAGTGCATTTGTCTTGGACTTTGTATACGGTGCCGCCGTTCCCATGGCCAAGTACTCCAAGTCTCTCGAGCTCCGTCGCGGGGATAGTGACCGTAAAAGCTGCTACGGCGGTGCTTGTGGAGGCCGAGGGAGGGAGTGGGAGGGGGAATCGAGGGCGGCGATCGGTAACGAACGGCAGTGCAAGGCGGAGATTAATATGTCGTTGGTGACGAACTATTGCCATGTGAAGGGACGGTAAACTTTAGGATTTTACGGTGAATGACGGTAAAATTTTGTGAGAAAATTTAGGGTTTCAGGTGAAAAAAAGAAAGAAAGAAAGTAATAAGTGAAGAAAGCAAGTTTTTTAAATTATAAATAACTTTTTATGTTATTTAAACTTCAAATCGTACCCAAACTCGACTAAGTATTTTTCACATTTAATTTATTCTTGGATTAATATTAACATAATTTAACATTTCATTTAAAATATTTTTTTATTTTGGTGGAAATTAAATAATAAATACTAATGTACGATTTACTTGAAAGAGGTGAAACTGTTCAGTTCTTAAATTTATTTTTGTACTTTTTTTAATTTTAGTTTATAGAATTAATATATAGTTTTATTACATTATTTTTTTAATATATTTCCTCGGCTACAAAAAAGGTTAAGTCCAAAAAAAAAAAGGTAATACGTTGGGCTTTTTTATATGAATAGAAAACTTTTTTAATTAATAAGATACTTATTTTTTAAAATATACATGGGTTATTATCCTATTATCAAAAAGAATAAAATATTAATTAAATTAAATATTATTATTAAATACAAATTATGATGAAAACTATTTCCTAACTTAAAAATATATAATATGACAAATCAAATCGTACCAATAAAAAATAATCCAAAAATTTAAAATGAATGCTTACAAGTATAGAAAGCGAAACAAAATTTTAAAATTGAAATTAAAAATTTTATATACGTGTTTATTATTGATTAATAAAGATAAAATTTTATAGATAATTTTTTAAGTGTAATGCATTAGTTGATTAATAAATTGAGGTGGGATACAGGTCACTTGGGATACCAACCATTCCTCCAAAAATTTGTATAATTTAATTATACCACCAGTTTAAATTAATAATCGAATTAATTTTGTGTTTATATGATTCAAAAATTAAAATAAGGTCAGATTTTAATAAAATTAATATTTATTGTTTATGGACCAAATTAAAAAAAAACATTTTAAGTTAAAATTTTTATGCAGATAAAAAAATTTAAAGATTAAATTAAAAAAAACTAAATTTAATGACTAAATGTTGCTTGGTCCCTTTAGTCATAAATAAGTGGGTACATGCAAAATGTCGATGCCTCAAATGAAATCTGATCTCGATTCCTTCACTCTAATATATATATATATATATATATATATTTGAAAGTATAACAAATACAATTAAAGTATAAATATGTGTCTAGGTAAACATAAGCATCAAATTATTACAAACGAATTGTTTGAGTAAACACAATATAGAATTATACCATTGAGGTAGAAACAAACTAGACTAAAACCAACAAACTAACTAAAACCTACCCATAGCAAGTGCATGTGATGGGGTTTGGAAACCAATGCATATGATTGCGCATAATAGATCTTGAATTTGAGTATTTAAGATCTAGGGCCTCGCAAACTCTTTTTGTTTTATTATCTAGTATTAGTCCTTAATGTTTACATTTTTATCAAATTGAAATTTATTTTTTTAAAAATTTAATTCGACTTTCAATCTTTTTAAAAGAGTCTAATTTGACTATTAACATTTAAAAAATAATTTATGAAAATACTAATTAAAACATTTTTTTTTAAACATGACAATCCGTATGACAATCCACCGATGCTTCATGCATTTTTTTTATAATTTGTATGAAATTTTTTATAATTTCTTTTGAAATTTAATTTTTTTATATTTTTAAAATTATTTATTAACATAACATACAAGAAAATTAGTATCACGCCAATAATAAGCATGCATGAATTGTCATGCTAACATTATTAAAAAATTAATGTTTTAATCAATTTTTTTATTAAAAAATAATTTAACTTTTATTTGAAAGGTTAAAGTTAAACTTAATTAAAAAAAACAATGATAAAATGGGAAATATATATATATATATATATATATATATATAAATGTTAAAGAGATAATTTTATGATTATGTCTATAAATTATTATTTTTTAAACCTGACAAAATTTTTTAATTTTGCCATATGTATATATAAATGTGTATATGTAAATAAATAAGGATTTTAAGTTACACGCTACGTGACATTCCATCATAAATTTTGTCTTTTATTATCATATGTTTCACATTTTTATATATTTTATTAATATACAGGATAAATAGAATTATTGGTGACACTTTAACTTTTATACCTGTAACGCTAGTAAGTATTCAATTATCTCATCTAACTCATTTTGTTGTATTTTTCTAGTTAAATAAAACAAATTAATGTGTTTGTCAGCTCATAGTTGTTCAAAAAATATATATTACAATATTTATATTATTTTTATAATTAAATTTAAAATTTAAAATTACATATATTTTTATTATTTAAATTGAATTTGAATCGGATTTAATTAATTTAAAAACTAAAAATTATTGTCTAAATCAGATTCAAGTCAAACAAAACCTATCAAGCCGAATGGATCGAGTTTAGCTCTATTGATTTTTAATTTTATTTAAATATTATGTACTTTAGAAATGAAAATTAAAGATATAATGTTAGAATGTAAATATTATTGTTGATATTTAAAATTTTTTAAAAATAAAAACAATTTTGGAGGAAAATATATAAAAAATAAGAATAAATGTAAGTAAGTTTAAATTAATCTTTTTAAAATATAAAGGAATTTCAATAATGTAAATAGACTTGACCCGACTCATGTTTAATGTTTATACCTTACTGACATTGTAATTTCCCTATGCATATGCTTAATTCGATTAATGAAATTACTCAATGAACCTTTTAATTTGTAAAACTATATTAAAAAGCCCAATTTCATCTAGCCCAATTACTAAAATCAAACAATAGCACTAATCCAAACCCATTATTAAATCTCACCCAATCAGTCCTAATCAAATTTATATATTTTCTCAAATTAACTCTTATTTTTAGTATTCAATCTTTTTAAGAGAGTCGAGTCATTTTTTTTAACAAAAATATTGACTAAAATATTAAAATTTTTAACAATATTGGCGTGACAACTAACATGACAATTAATATGTACTTTATATTAATATGACATTATTTAACTTATATGTTATGCTAATAAATAATTTAAAAATTATAAAATATTTACAATAAAAATAAAAATTTCAAAAAAAGTATAAAAAATTATAAATATATAAGAAAATAGTATGAAATATATGCGAATTACTATGTAGATTATATACTTAAAGATTTAATGTGTTAATCAATATTTTAATTAAAAAACAATTTAATCCGATAATATGTGATTTTTAGAATACAAAAGGTAACAAGTATTTTAAGGATGAATTAATTATTAAATAGAATATAAAATATATTATTATTGTTGTTGTTATAATTATTATATGCAATTGGTTTCTTCAAATTCCACACTCACTTTTTCATATCATTTCAACACATCAAGCACTCTGTTTGTTTTATATAAAATTTTGATGGGTTAATAGATATTTGAATTTGGTTTTATTATTCAATTTAGTATTTGAGTTTAATTTTAATATTTGAATTGATGTTTGAGTTTTTTTTAATTTAATATTTGAATTTAATTTTTATTTTAATTAAGTATTTGAGTTATTTTTTCCCAATTAAGTATTTTTGGTTTTTTTACTTAAAATTCATGTGTCAAATATTTATTATATAACTTGATTTAGGTACTAAATTAAACATTGAAGTTAACTTAAGTAATTCAAATGAACTATAAAACTAAATTCAGATACCAAATGGCATATTAAGCCTTTGATTTATGATTTTATTTTAAAAGTTTTGCCGATGACAAACATATGTCTAGTATAACTACTTATACAAATTTAAGATACATTAGACGAAAAATCGAAAAGAATTACACAAAATTTATTCATGACAAACACATATATCAAAATCGAAGACTCACAAATTATAAATATACATAATAAAATTTAAATTGCAAGAAATAAATTCTCAGCTTAAACCACCAAAGCCGAAACTTTGATGATTGAAATTAAAATAAAAATAAAAACAATTTCGGCTATTTTCATATTATATAAGCATAATTGTTTACTTATTCAGTAAGGAAACAATGCTACTTCCTTCTACTTAAAAATAATTAAAATAAAAACTATATATATATAAGATTAATTAAATTAAAATTCATATATAAATTATGAATTAAATAAAAAATTAAAACTTAAAATATTTTGGGAGATCCTTGTATTTTAAAGATTAAATCAAATTAGATTAGTCCCTTTATTATTAAATATATCAATTTAACTCATATATTAAAATATGTTGTACATAGTAAATATCAAATCTATTTAAATTTAACAAAATTAATCTATTTATTACCTCTTTTTAACTCCAGTTTTGGAGTAAAAAATTATACAATAAATTGAAACCCCTAAACAAATGATGAATCGTATTAGCTTGGACTTTTTAAAAGAATAAAGAATTTTACATTAAAATAAATGAAAATTTCAAAAAGATCTCTTGATGTTCTTAAAATCCAAAGAATCAATGCATTCCAATCCAGGCCTATAAGGATTCAACAACTTCAAAAGCTCAGTAGCTTTCTCTTTGGTTTTATCATTACACCCCACTTGTATAAGCAACAAAAGCTTTTGAAATGCACCGAATTGAAGAGCTTCCATTAAAGCCATTTCATCACCTTTACTCAGTTTCCAAATGGCCGAAACAGAGTACTCTGTTGCCAGTTCTGAAACTCGTAATATCTTCTTCACTAAGACCGGCATTGCAAGAGCATCATCGTAAGCAAATCCCCTTCCCTGTTCTGTCTCACAAAGCTGGTCTATAATGGCTAATGCCTTTTCACATATTGCTTTTTGGGAATCGATCATGATTTCTAAAAGTAAGGGGATTAAACCCATGTTGATGAACTCTGTTGTGGTGTTTTCATTTGAAAGTGAAACCATGTGGTAAATCAAAGTGAGAGATGGTTTGGTAATGGAAGGACAAATTGGGTTATTAATGAAATGAAATAGGGTTTTGTTGATTCCATCAATGGTTGTCAATTCTTGGGTGTATTTTTGGTTACAAGACAAAAGCTCTGCGAGGACGGTAATGGCGTTCTGTTTCAATGATAAGTCTTTGGATTTTAAAAACAGAGCAATGCAATGTAATGAAGCTTGTGATCCGATGTACCGTTGAGCTTGTTCGGTAAGTGGGAACATCCAGTTTATAACGAACAATATCTCTTCCAACACATTGATGTTCTTATCAACAGACTCACCGGCGAATGCGTCGAACGCAGCGGCGATAGCTCCGGCAGCGGCGGCGTTATCCACAATGCACCGCTTGTTCCGTTCACTTTCCAAACCCCATTTTTTTAACTTATGCAACGAATCGAGACAAGCACACCGATCCAACCGTCGCGTTGAATCCATAATCGAAAACAGAACCTCCGAGACCTCCGCCGAATTCACCGGAATCCGCGGTGTCGGTATCCTTTCAACGCCGTAACTCCGATTCTCAACACACCAATCTTGAATCATTATCCTTAACGAATGATTGGGTATTTGATCGAAGCTTCTAAGAACTTGATTCGAAACAGGGCATGTGAAATTCCCATCATCAAGCCATTTTTCGATACTTTCACGATCATAAGTAATCCCAGAAGATAATGTGACTGGATCTTTCATAAGATCAAGTGTTATTGGACAAAGAAAATGCCTTGGAATCTCAAGCTCTTTCTTTTTATCGCCATTAAAGCCTCTGGGTTTCTTCTTTCTCCAACTGAAAACCATTGCTAAAGCTTGAAATCTGATTTCAGACTATCAAACGTGAATGAATTTTGAGAAATGGGTTGGTTTTTGTTTTTGATTTCTGTGAAGGTTAAAGGGAGTCTATTGAGGTTTATATATATATATATATATGTATGTATGTATAATAGTGTTTGAATGAAAAAACAGGGGATTGATTTGAAGATGATGAACTTCACACGGTGTTCAAAGACTAGGACTTTGCTATGAATTGTTGAAAGTTTATTGAGAATTGTTCAAATTGAATTTGTGAGTGTAGAGAAAGATAGACTAATTCACATGCACAAAATGTAAGAAAATTAATAAAATATTTTGGTTCAATTTTGCTATCAGTCCTTGAGCGTTACAAAAGCTGTGGATTTGGTCCCTATAATTTAATTTGATCAATTTTAGTCTCTTTACTTTTCGGATTGGTTAATTTTAGTCCTTATACTTTTTGGATTCCAAAATTTTACTCTAGACCCAAATAGTAACAACTAAATTTGTTCTATTAAATTTAATTACTAGTCATGCATTATGTGTACAATCGTAGATTTAATCCATATTGTCTAATTAGATCATTCTAAGTCCCTATATTTAATTCATTAACTGAATTTTTAGTGAATAATACGTGAAAATAAACAAATTGACATAGCATTGCACATATGATAATACGTTTTCCACATCAAATTTTGAGAATAGCAAAATTTAATTTAATGAATTTAACAAATATCATTCGATGAGGACATGAAATTTTTAATTTGAAAAGTACATGACTAAAAATGACCAAATTCAAGTACATGTATTAAATCTACAACTTTTGTAAAGTGCAGGGATTGATAATAGAATTTAACCTTAATAAATTTTTTAGTGTTTTTAGGGAATGCGAGTATTGAATTTTGACCATGGAAAAAAAATAAAAAAAAAAGGGCTTGTTCTTTGAGGGTTTAAAATGTGAGAGTGTCAAAGGTGGAAATGGTAAAAGGATGGTTCTTGCTTCAAACTCGTACAAGTAAACGGAAACTTGTTTGAACATGTTTTTCTATGGTTGCGGTTTTGACGGGTCGACTTGGATTTTCTTGCTCTTTCTTACATCCATATTATATGATCATCTCCTTACCCACCGACAATAAAAAATATGTATATGTCAATATTCGGTAAAAGTATCATAGAGGTATTTGTATTAAGAGTCAAATTTTATTTTATTCTTTTCGTGTTCGATAAAAGAGTAAATTGGTCATTTTGTTAAAAATTTCATCCATTTCTTCTATTAGAAATCAGTTCTTGTACGTTAGTAACATGTAACATGTCAAGTATTATTATTTGGTTATTTCGTCAGTCATACTATTTTTTAACAGTACACATGGATAGAATTTTTAACAAAACTGATCAAATTACTCTTTGAACTAATGTATATGGACTAATTTCTTCATATTTTGAGCAGAAAAGGCAAAATGTAATCTAGACCTAATTATGGGCCACGTCACTACAAAAGTTGGAGGGTTTTGGCAAAAATATAAACTTAAAAAATAGATTTTGGTAAAAAAAATAATAAACATTTTTTTAAATAGGTTTGGCCTTATATAAGTTTTTTTCTTAAGTTAATGATATTATTATATTTGGTGGTATGAAAGTTTAGGTTGAATGTCTTATAATCTAAAATAGGTTTTCTATTAACATATTCAACCTAGTTAGAGCTCACCAAATTCAAAATCCTAGAAACTGGGTTCTCATCTTGTTTTAACTTGTACTTTTTTCTATTTTGGTTAAATTATAATTGTGGTCCTTTTATTATGGTCAAAACTAGGGTTTAATTCTTATTCTTTAATTTAGTATGACTTTTCTCCTTTATAATGTCATTATCAGTTTAAATAATTAACCGTTTCAATTAAAATGTTAATGTGATTTTTTTTCTTAATAAAACACTTTTTTTGAACTCTTTTGTGAGTGTTGGTAAAAGTATTTTTGTAACATCCCCTAATCCTAAATCGTCGTCAGAACAGGGTTACGGGGCATTACCGAACCTTTCAGACAAATTTACGAACAATAATTATCTAACATACTATAAAACAATCATAATGTCCTTTTTATGGACCCTCGAGGCCCAAAATACATGTTAGAAGTGAATTGGGACCAATTTGAGTATTCCGGAAACTTTTCATGAAATTTTAAAAAAAAATTTCTTAGATGTAGGGTTCACACGCCTGTGTGAGTCAGGGACACGCCCGTGTGACTCCATGACATGCCCATGTTGATATGCCGTGTGGCTCACACGACCATGACACGCTCGTGTCCCTTACCCGTGTAAATTTAGGGAGCTTACTGACTTGTGAACTATGAACAAATTTGATTCACACGGCCTAAGCACACGGGCGTGTGCTTAGGCCGTGTGGTTAATTTTAATTTCGAATTTAAATGCAGTTTTCACATGGCCTTGATTCACGCCCATGTTCAAAGCCTATGTGCTTCACACGGCCGAGACACACGCCCATGTGCCTAAACCTGGACATTCTGTTTCTAATTTTTAATGTGCAGGGGACACACGGCCAGTTCACACACCTATGTGCTAGCGTGTGTCTCACACGGTCTGATCACACGCCCGTGTGCCAGGCCTTGTGCCAAGCCTTGTGGACTCAATATAACCCTTTGTAACTATCTAACCAACCCTGCAAATTCAAACTGCAACCAATCCAAAACCAATGTCACAACCAATTCAATTTATATACAAACACACCTAAAACATATCAAAACATCAACCCTAGAATTTAGTAAATGATTATTCATAAATATCATTCAAATTGGATTAAAAATACTTCAATTAATTCCATTTCAAAATTTAGTACCACAATGACCCAAAACCATAACCTAGGTACATGCCACTTTTACCAAAAGAAATATACATCACCAAGTTTTTAAGGTCGGGATTGGCTTTGGACGCTGGACCGGAATGTTGACTTCTACTAACCTGCGCACGGAAACAACCGTACGCTGTGTATGGATATACTCAGTTTCAAATTAATAAGGTAAAATAACAATTAAACATATCAAATTATATATAACAATTAATTTATAATTAAACTATTTCATACTTAGCTTTCACTTTTCAACACTAGCAACTCAATTTAGCTATTCATCAATTTAATATCATATAACATCTCATTTGAACATCAAACATATCATAAACCTTTGGTTCATTCTTTTCATTTTCATTTCTCAATTTCAATTCTCATTTCATTTCATGATTGAAATTATTCATCTCCATTCCATTTGTCATTTCATTTATTTATCCCTGTTAACATGACTCGGACATTGGCGGATACACGGATCCAACCAAACACTCCAGTATGGCACCCAGTGCCTCATCGGATAGTTCAAAGCAATAACCCAGTGTCTCATTGGCCAAGCCGAAGTAAGTTGGTACCCAGTACCTCATTGAATCTATCCGAAGTAATATAGTGACACCCAGTGTCTCATCGACTCGAGGTCTAAGTATCCCTGAACTCTTCCGATCCTATGGCATGCCAACTATATCCGACTTAGCCCAACTAGTTAATACCTATTCACTTTCTCAATTTAATTTCAATCAAATTCAAATCATTATTCACTTTTCAATCAATATACATTTCAAATAATTACAAATTTTCATCATTCAATTCAATTCCCATTCAATTCAATGAAGACACTTACCTCATAATTCACTTACCATACATGTAAATTAAAGTTTAACATTTAATAATAAATAACTTGAATTATAGTAATACAAACAAGAATTTTCCCGAGTTACTCTCCGACAATCCTTTCCTTTCTTTTTCTTTCTGAGCCAATGTCTTCGATTCGATGTTAGCTACGAAAATTGAAATAATTTCACAATTATTAATATAACAATTATTCACATCAATTCTTGAATTTCCTATTTAATTTCTACCTTAATTTCAATTTAATCCCTAACCAAAATCATCTATTTTTCTATCCCAATTCATACCTTATTTCTACTCTATATTCACTCAAACTCAAACTTAACTCTCTAATTTTCATCATAAATACCTAATTTCGAATTTCTTGCAATTTAGTCCCTAGTACACAAAATTTATAGCCTATTCTACAATTTAATCCTCCTCCCAATTCTAATTAGAAATTCTATTAATTTAATCTCTAATTCACACTTTTACTCAACAAAATTAATGTCTAAAAATCTAATAACTTCCAAAATTTTAACCATACTTAGTAGTATTTTGTTCTAGGTTCATAAAAATTCAAAAATTACAAGAAATTGGCTTAAATTGACTTACCAATTTAATTTGGAACTTTAAAACCCTATTTTCCTTATTCTTTCTTTTCTCCCTACTTTCCTTTCTTTTTCTTTCTGTTTCGTCCCTGCCTATTCTATTTCTTTCTTTTTTTCTTTTGTTTTATATCTTAGGTTATATATATAATATAACAATAATATACTATAATGATATAATAAAATAAAATATAAAATATCTTTATTATTATATAATATAAATATATATTAAACTTAAAAATCTTAGATTTTTTTATGATAAACCGCCTCAATAATATGGCATATTTGCCATTTAGTCTTTTTTATTTTCTTTTAATCTACAATTAAACTTTTACCCTTATTGTAATTTAGTCCTTTTTCACAATTACTCCTAATTAAGTCAAATTTACCTAATTAAAGCCTAATTAAATATATATAACTAACTTCATAAATATTTTAAATAAATATTTATGAATTCGTTTTACTAAGACGAATGCCCGATAACATATTTTTTTGATGCCCGTAATTTTTGGGTCATTACAATTTTTAAGAAAAATCTACATTAGTAATAAGATTATAAGAAAGGATTAAAATTTTAATTTGAAGATAATAGAAGGATTAAAAACAAAATTTGACACTACCTTTTTATTTGTTCACAAACAAGTGGGAAACCGTGTTAAAACCAATGGCTATTAAGCGTAAGCCATATATACAACTAATATAGATAGGGGGCATTTACTTTCAAATTTGTCATAAGGATCATGTGGAGACAGGTGAGGATTAAGTCAAAGCAAGATACAGTCCATAAAATAGAAAATAAAAACTCTAGGGTGGGATAATATAATTTTGATCCCTAAACTTGAAAAATAGGTTTATTTTAGTATTTAAATTTTTTATTATCTATTTTTGGCACTTAAACTTGACAATTAAGTTTATTTTGATTTCTGAACTTGAAAAATATATAAAAAAAAATTATGATTTAACACTCTAAAATTTTATCACATCATCACTTGAATCGATGGTTGAATAGGTCAAACCACCAATCTCCAATTCAACCATTTTGACTAGTTCAACTAACAAACCAACAATAAATAAATAATTAATTAGAAATTTATAAAAGCCTAAATTTTTTTTTAAATTATTAAACTAGTTCAACCTATTCAATTGTTGATTTTTGTCTCGGTTTTCGATTTTTACCACTTTCAAGCTATTTTTGAATCAATCAACTCAACTCTTTTGTTTGGACTATATCAATTTTCAGTCGTCCAATCTGATCCTATTCCAATATCGCTAGCCACATCATAAAATCTTGATAGCATCTAAATTCAGGGATTAAAATGAATTTAATTGCTAAGTTAAAGGACCAAAAAAAGTACATTGCCAAATTCAGGGGCCAAAAATTATATTATCCCTTTCAAAGTTGTTTAGTAAAAAAATATAATTTATATACAAGGTAATAGGATTTTGGATCCTAATTATTCCATGTCCAAACAAATAAACTATACAGATATTCAATCTGCTGCAAAATCTATGATAAATTTGCCAAGTTAAAAATCTTTTAAATAAATCAAATCTGCAATTATTCTTGCCTTATATAAGGAGATGAACTCATTTCTGTACTGTAAAACGAATCGTCCCCATGGATTTCGTACATGTTCTCGTTTTTCTCTTCGTCCCATTTCAGTACTTCCCTTATATATTTGAATGCTTCATCGATTGATCTGCGTTCTCGGCCTTTAGTTTGCCAAACAAACAGTTTTTGGCCGCATATCGATGAATATAGTTCCTTGAATTTCACCGCTACGTAATAGTATGCTTGTTGTGCCAGGGCATGGTGGTTGTGGTGCCTTAAGGGGCTGAA
This sequence comes from Gossypium stocksii, assembly GCA_020496765.1. Classification (NCBI taxonomy): domain Eukaryota; kingdom Viridiplantae; phylum Streptophyta; class Magnoliopsida; order Malvales; family Malvaceae; genus Gossypium; species Gossypium stocksii. The sequence goes on along the minus strand of CM035627.1, from coordinate 114,601,802 downwards.
ATCTTTGAACCATTCACAGGTGGATAAAGGGGTTCGGTTTATCTTGTTCTCCAAGGCATCGTATTTGGTCAACAAAAGCACGAAAGGGATGTCTTTAAACGATGGGTGTCTCACCAGATTCTCGAACATATCTCTGCTCGCCAACATTTTGTTATAGATAGGGCCTGTACCACGGGACCACATCTCGTCGTAATCGGTTAAAGCAACACAGAAGATCACTGCCCTTACGTCTTCAAACATTGCTAGCCATTTGCAACCGTCATGAAGTCCCTTGGAATTTATTCGGATTAGTTGGTACCTAAGACAACAGTGATTGCCAATAAAAGAATATAACATATAGAACAGTTACTTCAGGCAGAAGCAAAGAAAAAAAATCAAATAATGGACCATTAGAGGGGGACAAGATTCTACTTGGTCAAGGAAGGAGGGCATTCGAAGTTGTTGTCGTATATTTCAGACATGGGGCTTCTATCATCAAATGAGAATTCAAGGGAGGCAAGACCATTACTTTGAGTAACTCCCTCAGCATACAATATATCCTTTTCTGAAGGTTCGTACTCATTGCTCGATATTTCAACAGCCTGCAGAAAGGAAAAGAAAAACAGTTGCAAACACAACATCGAGGAAACAATTCCTAATTAAACGTTGCATACAATGTGACATTAACTAAAAATATTGCATAACTGAGCTGGTTAACAAGAACAATGCCTTCCTACTGAAATCCCATAAAGCAAATATAGAAATTCGAGAACAGTGACTTGTTAAATGCTTCATAAAACACACAACGATGAACTGATGTGTCATACCCTTTCCAGAAAGTATTTGGCAACATCTGGAAGATGATGGAGTTCCTCGATTCTCTTGCATGTTTCCTGAATGGCAGGATCCTTCCAGAGCTCTTCTACAGTACGTGCATACTCCCGGGTTGCGGCAGGAAAGAATTTATCGAAGTCTCCCATAGCCACAATATCCAATAACCAATCAGAAAAATGCTTGAACCTTGGGTTAATTGAATAGATACACTGGTTACTTCCATCAATTCCTGTTTCATCTGAAATCAATTTTCATAATTAGCACATAACATTATTTGTTCATGGAAGCAAGAAATACCCTCTAGTTACATGTAATATCACAAATGTACTTTTATGTATTCAAACAAAATTGTATGGTTTATGTTAAAAAGTTAAATTTAAGTTCTAATGAGCCTCCTAACATTTCATAGGTTGCAAACATCATCTTACCCTCAGAAAGCATGCTTCTTGATGACGTTTGGTTTCATAGATCATTAAAAAGTTCATTAATAATCCTAAAAATATCTATTAATGAAGACTGGTTAAATAGACAGAACAAAGCAGTGGCTGAGACTGGCTAGGATCGACAGGCAGAAAAATTGTCATAAAATCTGGCTAGGATCAAGACCTGAATCAGACTTTTCAGCATCCAAATTGTTAGTTCTTAACTCTGATAAAGCTTCTTCTTCAAATCTCTCTCGTCCTTCAAGTAATACACTAAGATACTTGTACATGTTACTTTGAATCATATGCTTGATGTTCTCCATCTCTTCTGGAGAGAATCCATTTCCATATAAAAACTTGGCCTGTTCAATGTATTGAAAAGAAAATGTGTTACCACAAAAAAACAATCATTCTAGCATAAGAAAGGTTGAAGTTGCTAGAGATCCTATACTTGGTCAAATCATTCAATCCAGATAGCTACAAATGGAAAAGTGAAAATTGAAAGAAAACAAGTAATTCCCACAAATATTCATGCTTACAGGGTATTATTTTTAACTAGTTATTCCCACAAATGTTCATATTTGTAGGGTATTGTTTTAAATACCGAATTTGCCAATATTAAGAATGAGACCAGAACAAATACATCAAGGAAGGATCAGACAGATGCTTGTAGACACAAACAACAATAAGTATTTTACCTAATCATAATGGAACTTACATTTAGCAAGGAAAGATTACAGAAGCAGGAGAAATGAAAGTAAAATGCATGCAGTCAAAATAGTTTGAAACAGAAACCATACCTGCTTGAAGATGGTACTGGTTCCAGATCCCTCCAACCCAAATAGTAGCAACTTTTGTACCCTTCCATGCCCCAAATACTCAGGCACGGACCTCCCTGAAAAGGTAGTTGGATCTTCTTGTGGCCCATGAGGATTTGTAGGAGGTACAGGCAGGGAAAACAATGAACACCAGAAACGAGTAAAAGCCTGCCTACCAAAAATAAAACTCTACTGAATAAAAAAACCAATTCAATCACTCATTGAATTTTAGAACTTATATCTAGTGTAAAGATTACAAGAGAACCTTTTCCCATATCTTGCCCTTGATGTTATTTTGACCTTCTTCCTCATAAGATCCATCTTCGTATACCCAAAAATGAGTATCCCTGGGGCATTGTACCTTTGCCACCTGAAATAAAATTAAAGTACAAATCGAATCAAACCATTATACAAAGTAGTGCGCGTGCTGAAAAAAAAGAAAAAAAAACTGTTCCAACCATCAGAATTGGGAATCATGCTTCAAAGAGTGAAAAAATATTACCAGGATGACCTTAAATTTTGGATGAAAAGTATCAACTATATTCTAATTTCTAAGCATGACTCCATAAATGAATTCTTTTATCTCCTCATACACCAAGCCATGACAAAGTATCACCAGAAGTATAATTTATGTATATGTGTAGCATTTCAATTGTTAACTCCAATAACTTGAGTTTATGCATTTTCCAATAAACATCATCAAAAATAAAATGAAGATTTTGCTTAAAAAAGGCAAGCACACAAAAAAATTAGTCTTTGATCTAAGAAATTCTTTACTCTCATGTTGTTTAGAGTGCAGCAATGAAGAAATGGCATGCAATAAGGAGAAAATAAGTAATTTAAGTACCTTCAACACTCTAAGCTCAGCCTTTGTGATTTCGCGGCCATTGATGAAAACCCTTGTATTCCCATTGCTAGCATCCTTTTTCAGCTTACTACCAATATTCAACTTGGAACTAATTATACTGTCAGGCTTTTCCCCTTCCTAACATTCCAATTCAAAGGTCAAACACATGAAACTAATAATAATAATAACAAGAACAATCTATTTTGAATACAGAAATTTACCTTTCCCCACAATCCAGAATCCTTATCATACCAATACCTGCCAGGCTTCAACTTCTGAGGTGGGACTGGACACCCAAAAAGCTCAGCCAATTCTTCATGATTCAATTGTCTCCCATTCACAACCAACTGCTCAGGCCTCAATTGATTGGCCGCGCATTCCTTCTCAGCCTTCATTATTTGTTGAACCTCTAAGGGACTACAAACTTTCCTCAATAGCCTGGAACTCTTTCCAAGTCTAGACCTCTTAGCTTCATCAATAGGCTTTTTAATGCAACTCACACACTTTCTTCCTTCAGGCATTGACCCCATAGCCTTAAGCAAACAGTTGTTACAATACCTCGCATCACAAACCAAACACGCCTCTCTTTCCTTCAATCTACTCCGTTTCCCACACCTGCTACAAATCCCTCTCTTCTTCTGCTTCACTATCCCCCTCGTTTCCACATTTTCCGCTAAAGCACCATGACCCGCCACGCTGGATTGCGAAGAAGTGTACCCATCATCATCATCTTCTTCTTCATCATCATCATTTTCCGAATCTTTCGGCGTATTAAACGTCACAACAACATTCTTCTTATCAGGGTGCTGCTGCTGAGACTGCTCCGGCGGCGGCGGTGGCCGCGACTTATCAACCTCGATCTCAGAATCATAATCCCCGTTTCGAGAATCAATCTGAGATCTTGAAGCTGAAGAAGGTCTCTGACTTTCTAAAGGACTTCCATTTCTAACAGCATACCGATTCTTTTTAAAACTAGAGAATTTAGGTTTACTAGGGATTGAAGCAGCGACAGGAATAGAAGATATATCAGAAACAGAAAGGGAATCGAGATCGAGTGGATCAACACGAGGAACATCATAAGGAATAGGAGGACCTTCATATTCAATAGCGATCGAGTAATCGAGATGATCCTCGTCCGGTAACGGAGCTCCGACCGGTAACATTCTTCTAATTACATCTTCCCATGCTCTGTTCTCTTCTTCAGCTTCTTTAGCTGCCATGGTCAGTCAGATTCCGAGTTTCTGAATCTCTGAGTTCGAGTCCGAGCTTCCACCTCAGGTGGCAGCTACGGCAGCCGTTAGGGAGTTGGCAGAAAGTAAACGGAGAAAAAGTTAACGCTGAAGAACCAGTCCGTTATATTTGACGTTTTCAGAGTATATGACTCGGTATGAACGAGTTCGAAAAATGAGTTACCTAAAAGCGAAAATAAAATTCAAAATTCACGCCATTGGGGACCTTACCTTTATATAGAGTTTTATAATTTATGGAAAATTACAAACGAGTGCAACGTAGCTAAATATTTGGATTTTTGTTGTAATCTCAAACTCTATTAAAATATAGGGCTAATTCAAAATTAACCCTTAAACTATATCCATTTTTTCAAATAGATATTTAAACTATAGTGCCGTTTCCCATTTAATCCCAGACCTTAACCCCGTTAGTTCAAAAGAATTTTAGTCCAACCAGAAGCAGTCATGTCACCATCCACCTCTATTTTTTAGAAAATTACATGAAATTAAAAAAAAAAAAACTGGGAAAAAAGGGAAAAAATATTTTTAATTAAATTTATTATAGTAATTAAATTTCCAATCTGTTTCCATCTACTCAATTAGGGTTTAATTGTTTTCAAAATTCCTTTCCCCTTCTAAACCCTCTAAATTATTAGTTTTTTAAATTTATTATTGCAATAAATTTAATTATTTTTTAAAAGAATTTCATGTAAAATTTTTAAAATGTGGATGGTGACAGAGGAGCTTCTGGATGGATTTTTGTTTTCGGACGGTTTGAAAAAATTTGAGGTTAAATGAATAATCGTATAACAATTTGAATATTCATATGGACAAAAAAGTTACACATTTAAGAAAATAGGTATAATTAAGAAGATAAATTTTTAATTAAGTCTAAAATATATCTTATCTGATTCGATAATTAAAAAAAATCAAAGATTTTAACTCACGTTACTAAATTCTAAATTTATATCAACTTAAAATTAACTAAATCGAAAGCATTTAAACTAAACCTCAGAATTCTCCAACCGAATTCAAAAAAATGATTTGTGTAAAATCGTTATACGATGATAAGATGTGTGATTTCCATTCTCACATAATTGCATTTTTAGAAAAAATCGATCATGCATTTTGTTCTTTTAAATCCATCCTTCCTTGATGAATTGCTTCTTTTTTATATATATATAATTTAATTATTACATGTAATGCGTAATCGACAGTTGACTTTTTTTATAATTGTGGTACGTGGCGTTAATTGAATGGAAGTAGATGTAGTATCATTATTTTCAACAATTATTTTTTCTCCCTCAACTCAAAAAATTAGATAAATTAATACTTATAAGTTATATCAACGAGCAATCTAATTCTTTTATTAAAAATTCCATTAAATTATTATCAAAAAGAGGTTCATTTACTTCAGCATGAGATACATATGGTATGTCACGTATAACTGTTTGTTTATTCCATCAATCACGTCAGTTTTTAACAGTAAAAATGAATTAAATTTTTAACAAAAATAATCAGTTTACTTTTTAATTTAACATACAAAGACTAATTTATCATTTTCTTTTGAATAAAATGAAAAAATACAATCTAATTCTTAATATAAGGACTTCTATAATACATTTACCTAAAAAGTGTTTATCAATTCTAAAATATTTTTCAAGTTGGAGTCAACTTAATTCACTAAAATATTAAAAAAATAATTTTATACTAATATTTATATAATTTAAAATCTATTTAATTTAAACTAATATTGAATTTCAATTAATTCAAAATTATTAAAATCCATCCAAAACCAGCTCAACAAACTAACCACCCGAACCGTGGACCGGTATAGTCAGAACCCATTCGAGCTCAAAAAAACCGGCAGCTGCCATACAAAACAATCTTTTATGTTATCCGTAACAAATTTATCCTCTCATTGAAAATTATATTGGTATTAGTACCGACGTAGATGGAGGCCGCCGCCGCCGCCGCCACCGCTAGTTTGGTTGGATCTTCTTTACATTTACATCCACCACCTTCAAGCTCCGTTACAAGATCGACTGTTTACGCTGCCAGACCTCGCCTCTCCTTCCCGATTAAGGTTTCAATTTGCTCACTGTTCTTTTCATTTATACCAGCTTTGGGTTTTATCCTTTTTTTTTCCTCTTTTTTTAACGTATATTCCGAGTTTAGATCCTTAATTTCATATAATCATTTGAAAGGGAAGATTTTGATGCATGTATTTGTAAACACACCAACCGAAGAACACATTTCTCTGCTGATTATGATTTCTTTTTTTAATAAATGTAGGGTTTATGTTAATGATTTATCATGTTTATTGAATGGAAACTTCATTTCCTGTTTGTGTCTATGGAGTCTATTAAACATTTTTTTTTTTTTTACATTAAATTACCGCACTCAAGAGTTTAAGAGGTAACAGTGGTTTTTGAATGAATTGTGGCCATGTATCAAGGGTAGCATGGTATAGCCCTCAATGAAAAGATAAGGTTATGGATTGGTATCAATTGAACGGGTTGTATTTGAAAAGTTTTCTTATGTTCTGGATGTGTTTCTGATTCCTGTTTGACTCAATTATGGTGATTTGTCTTCGAATATGAAGAAGCCTTCATAATGGAAATGGGTGATCGATATATGTTAATTACTATGTAGTTTAGGTCTGGATGGTTTCGTGTATATATATATATATATATATATATATATCATTGCAACATTTTATGATTGATGCTGTCTGATATAGTGTGATATATGTATCATTGCAGCATTATTCTTCTCTGGCTTGCTCAAGATCATGGAATAAAAGAATGGTTTTGGAGAGTAGGAGAGGCATAGTTGTAAGGGCATCGTCATCTCCCGACTCGACTGACCCATCTGATCCAATTGCTCCCCTAAGGATGGAGTCTCCAATTGGGCAATTTTTGTCTCAAATCTTGATAAGTCATCCACATCTTGTACCGGCAGCAGTTGAGCAGCAGCTTAAACAGCTTCAAACCGAGTGGGACACTGAGCAAAAGAAGGAAGAACTGTCTGCATCAGGCACGGATTTGGTGTTGTATAGGTTGGTGATTCATCTTACTATAGTGGACTTATCTTGAAATTGTATATCTCATGGTAAAGGTTTGGCTGTACAGGAGAATTGCTGAGGTTAAGGCAAACGAGCGAAAAAGAGCTTTGGAAGAGATCCTCTATGCATTGGTTGTGCAGAAGTTTATGGATGCCGATGTTTCCTTGGTGCCTGCAATAACTTCCTCTTCTAAAAATTCTTCGGGTCAAGTAGATACTTGGCCGAGCCAAGAGGAGAAATTCGAGCAGCTTCACTCGTCTGAAGCCTATGAAATGATCCAAAGCCACCTAGCTCTCATTCTGGGAAGTCGATTGAATGATTCAAAATCTGTTGCACAGATTAGTAAACTTAGGGTTGGGCAGGTCTATGCTGCATCGGTGATGTATGGGTATTTCCTAAAACGGGTTGACGAGCGATTTCAACTAGAGAAGACCATGAAAATCCTTCCAAATGGTTCAGATGGTGAGGGAAGTAGTATCAAGAAAGCTGTCAGAGAAGACATAAGACCTGCAGGGGATTATCTAGCTGTTTCATCACACCCGGAAGTCTCATCGTGGTCTGGAGGTTTTGGGAACAGGATAAAGCCCTCTCGGTTACGGACGTACTTAATGTCCTTTGATGGGGATACACTTCAGAGGTTTGCTACGATTAGATCAAAAGAAGCTGTTAGCATTATCGAGAAGCAAACAGAGGCTTTATTCGGAAGACCCGAGATCGTTTTAACTCCTCAAGGTACTGTTGATTCTTCCAAAGATGAGCTTATTAAGATTAGCTTTGGTGGTTTGAAGAAACTTGTTTTGGAGGCTATCACTTTTGGGTCTTTTCTATGGGATGGTGAAAGCTTCGTAGATTCAAGGTACCATTTTGTTATGAATTAGATATTTTTCAATTGCGTCCCTGTTAAAGTAAAAACTTAGTAGTGGAGTTCTTACTATATTATGGTTTGGTAAAGTGTAAATTTTGGTGATTGATACTTTTGCATTGATTATTCTCTATGCATTTATGTTTTGCTGTTGGAATTTGTATCACATAATGTATCTGAGGTAGGTAAAAGTATCATAGAGGAGTTACTTGTATTAGAAGTCAAATTGCAATTTACCCCTTACTCAAAAACGGGCAAATTAGTCCTTGTGCGTCAAATTAAAAAGCAAATTGGTCCTATCTGTTAAAGGTTCCATCCATTTCTACTGTTAAAAACTGGCGTAACTGATAGAATAATTACACCAGTGTACCTTATGTTGACATACAAGGATCAATTTTTAACAATAAAAATGAATGAATTTTTAATAGAAAGGATCATTTGCTTTTTGATCTAATGTATAGGAGCTAATTTATTTACTTTTTGAATAGAGGGGCAAAATGCAATTCGGCTTCTTATACAAGAGCCTCCATTGTACTTCTATCATTTGAAGTAATCTTGGTCCTGATTGTTGAAATATGGGGTTTTTTACCAGATTAGTATAAAAAAAATTTAAAAATTCCAAAATAATATACATAAAAAACTATTTACGAAAATGGTACAAACAGGGTGGTCACGCCACTGTGATAGGCGGCACCACCCTGTTTTTCTGACATAACAGTGAAAAAAAAAGTTGAAAAACGAAAAAAAAAGCTAAAAAAACGAAAAAAAATAATATAATAGGTGATGTGGCTGCCAGAGGCGGCACCAGTGTTGCCTCTGGCAGAGGCGGCACCGGTGCCCAATGCTCCCACTGTGATAGGGGTTTTGTTTTTTTGTTTGGGGACCATAATATATGATCCCCTTGAGTCTCATTTCGGGGGGAAAGAGGAGAAGAAGAAAAAGAAAAGAAGGAGAAGAAGGAAAGAAGGAGAAGAAGAAGAAAGAAAAAGAAGGGAAGGAGGAGGAGAAGGAGGCCGGCGGTTGAGAGAAGAAAAAAGAAATAGAGAGAAGAAGAGGGAAGGAAAAAGAAGGAAAAAAAAAAAGGTAATTTTTTAGGTAATTTTTTTTTTTTTATAAATTTGAGGGTTTTTTAATTAATGTTAATTAATTTAAGTTATTTATTTTAGTTATTATTATTGTTGGTGATTGATATAGATTTAAAATAGATATAATTTTTTTTATTTCTTTGCAAGGTGTTATTTGGTTAAGAAGAGATATTAAGGTATGTTCGTATTTATTTTATATTTTCATTGAAGTAATACGCATGTTATGTGGAAAGAATATTTTATTGTTATTATTTTATGTAATTTATTTGTTAAGTGTGCTTTAGGTTGATTAATTATATTTTTTAAATTTATTTGGTTAAGAAGAGATATTAAGGTCTGATTATTTTAATTTTTTATTTTTTATGTGATGGGGGTTTTAAACCTTTTATTAAAAATAGTATAAAAAATAAAATGCTAAAATATATATTAATGAAAAAATAAAATACGAGAAGGAAAAATTACGAAAAAAACTTTTTTGGGGAAAGTGGTGCTGATGAGTTTTTTACTAAAATAATATAAAAAAATAAAATACGAAAATGATATATTTTAAAAAATAATATACGGAGATAAAAATACCAATAAAGTGCTAAAATCAGGGTTATTTATTAAAAAATAAAAAAACACTTATATAATACATTTGAAACATTATGCACTAAAATAATATAAAGAAATAAAAAACAAAAATAATATATTTTAAAAAATAGTATACGAAAAAAACACGAAGAAAATGCCAAAATCAGGGTTATTTATTAAATTAATATAAAAAACGCTTAAGTAATACATTTGAAACATTTTTTGCTAGAATAATATAAAAAATAAAATACGAATATGATATATTTTAAAAAATAATATACGGAGATAAAAAATACGAATAAAGTGCTAAAATCAGTGTTATTTATTAAAAAAATAAAAAACACTTGTATAATACATTTGGAACATTATGCACTAAAATAATATAAAGAAATAAAATACAGAAATAATATATTTTAAAAAATAGTATACGAAAAAAATACGAAGAAAATGCCAAAATCAGGGTTATTTATTAAATTAATATAAAAAACACTCAAGTAATACATTTGAAATATTTTTTGCTAAAATAATATAAAAAATAAAATACGAATATGATATATTTTAAAAAATAATATACGGAGATAAAAAATACGAATAAAGTGCTAAAATCAAAGTTATTTATTAAAAAATAAAAAAAACACTTATATAATACATTTGAAACATTATGCACTAAAATAATATAAAAAAATAAAATACAGAAATAATATATTTTAAAAAATAGTATACGAAAAAAATACGAAGAAAATGCCAAAATCAGGGTTATTTATTAAATTAATATAAAAAACACTTAAGTAATACGTTTGAAACATTTTTTGCTAAAATAATATAAAAATAAAAATACGAATATGATATATTTTAAAAAATAATATACGGAGATAAAAAATACGAATAAATTGCTAAAAACACTTAAGTAATATATTTGTATTTAAGTTGGATATATTTAATTTTTTAATGCAGTATAGTAAAAAAAATGTTGTCGAAAAATTTGTTTGCTATTTTTTTTTGTAATTTATTCTAATAAATATTTAAAATTTATCAAACATTAAAATTAATAACCGAAATTTATTTTGAAATTGCAGGCATCGCAATTGCTTCATTGATCAATAAGAAACTTTCTCACATATGTGACACAGTTAATAATACGGTAATATATTGTTATTTGTTAACCAATGGTTCCATTAAAAAAAGATCTACGTTGAAATAAATTATGTTATTATAACCGTTTTCTGTAATTTAACACTGTCAGGTCTCGTTCCGCAAATTAAGAGGCCGGGTGAATGGTGTAGGATATTCCCCGGATGCACGACTGATACCCTACTTGGAGCTAGCTGGATTCGGGTCAGCAGCATTGACCCGGACGTTCGATTTGCGGTACGATTTGATATCCGCATTGGTTGAGCGTTGGAGACCGGAGACCCACACTTTTCATTTGCCTTGTGGGGAGTGCACTGTCACTCTGGAGGATGTTGCATTACAGTTTGGGCTCCCAATCTACGGGGATGCCGTCACGGGCGTAAGTGCGATAGCTGAGCCGGCTGTACTTTGTTATAGCCTACTAGGAGCCTCGCCCGGCGATGCTGAGTCTAGTTTTTCGGAGTTGAAATTTACATGGCTAAAAGCCAATTTTCAGCATTTATCAGATAATGCCACCGAAGAAGAGTTGTTATGCGCAGCTCGAGCGTATATTATGCATATCATAGGAGGTGTACTGATGCCCAATTCGAACAACAACAGGGTTCATCTCCAATATTTACCTCTGTTAGTTGATCTGCGTAGTGTTCGCTCCTATAGTTGGGGTTCCGCAGTTCTTTCTATGTTGTACCGTGAGCTCTGTCGGACGACAGATCCTGATGCTGTAGATATAGGCGGATGCCTTATATTGTTGCAATCATGGGCTCTGTATCGGATGCCATTCTTGGCATCGGTCACTCACCAGCCATACGTATATCCGCTAGTCAACAGGTGATAAAATTTAACTTGTTATTAATTGACAATTTCTTTATAATGATAATATTCTAATGACATTAAATTTGCTTGAAAATTGTTTTCGTAGATGGAGTATTTATCCTGGTATCGGGAGGTCATATACTGTCCCGATATATCATCTAATGATTGAACAACATGCCGAAGAAGGGGTAAGCTATTCAAATATTCGTGACATGTAATTGCTTTGTATATCTTACCCCAACCGTGTTAAATTTTAGTCATGGTATTAATCGTGCAGTTTATATGGACGTCATACCGTAGACCAAAAATTGCGGCCATTATACCCTCGTCTGCCTATGTTGATTCTCATTTGTGGTGCACTAACGCACCAATTATCTGTTTCAATGTAGTCGAGTGGTACCACGGGAATCGGGTACTACGACAATTTGGTTGCCGCCAGTACATCCCGGATCCGCCAATGCAGGTGGAGAAGAAGGTTCACGGCAAGAACAAGAGAGGGAGACATGGACAGCATTGGGGGGTTACGCACCGGAGATATATTGCAGTGTGAGAGAGTCGGATGGCTCGACGACCTCAGATGGATATGTGTTCCGAGTTGCGACCATCTGTACAGTACATGCAATAGTACTCTAGCATGGGGAAGCCATATTTACTTGGTGGGCAGTCGACTATAATCCCCCCGCACGTCCAGCGATCTGGGGTATACGAGCCAGTGGCCGATATAGAGCCTGATCCACAGCCAGATGTCGAGCATGACCCAGAGCTAGAGCTCGAAGCACAGCCGGAGGCAGAGTCTGAGCGATCGCATTCACAATCGACTGATACTTCTTATCATCCGGATTTGGCGAGTAGTGACTATTTCCTGGGCTCTACATCGCATTCACATTCGGCTGATACTTCTTATCATCCGGATTTGGCGGGTAATGACTATCTCTCGGGCTCGACATCGCATTCACATTCGGCTGATACTTCTTATCATCCGGATTTGGCGGGCAATGACTATCTCCGGGGCTCGTCAGGGGGCAGATACCATTACGGGTTTGATTTGTTTGGGTCGTACCTACTGCAGCACAACACCTCTCCCGGCCCATATCCACCGCATTATAGCACTACCCCCGGCCCATATCCATTGCAGTACTCCACTCCTACCCCGATGTATCGACCGCAGCATGGCACTCCTCCCGGCTCAAGTTCATCGGTGCCATTCGAGTCGCATGATTTTTTTTCTATGTATCAGACACCCTCACCTGCGACTGAAGAGGATGTTGGTCGTCGTAATCACCCACAACGTGAACGTCGACCTCCGCAAAAATATACCCCTAGGACCACACCATCGAACCATCAATTTTAGGGGTTTCTTGGGTTTTGATATTAAAAAGTTTGTATATTTTGTATATATTTAATTAAATTAATTGGAACTTTGAAACGTGGAACAAAATTTGACCATAACGTAAATTAGATTAATTTGGACATTTTTAAACATTAAAACACTAAAACTTGTAACAAACTTAGTCTTGTAATATAAATTGGAACAAACTTTAAATGCATTACAACATTAATCTACTTGGAACATTAATTAAATTGGAACATACTATTACCGGTAAATATAGAGATTTCATGGACGTATGAAATAGATGATACATATGTAGTTATATATGCAAGTTGAGTAAATGTAAACTCTGTAGCATGTTTTGGACAGCAACAGTAGGTAAAATTTTAAAAATCACCAAAAATGGTAAAATTTGAATTATAAGTTGAGTGAGATATGGAATTAAAGCTTAATGAGTCTATTTTCATATAAAGGTAACAGAATAAGTAAATGAATTCTGTACTATGAGATATTTAGATTTTTGTGAGACTGGTTCAGAATGATTTCGGAATCCTCTATTTTGACTTGGAAAAATCATTAAAAATTGTATAAAAATAATTATAGGACATAATTTATATGGTTAAATTCTTCAATGAGTCTAGTTTTATGAGAAACAAACATGAACATCATTTGAATTCTGTACAAAGAGATAATTACATTTTACCGAAGAATGGTCAGAACTGTCAAACAGCAAAATAAGGAAGAGTTTAATGAATAAACTGTACTAATTCGCTAAACCAAAAATTTTGAAAATTTTATGGTAAGAAGATATGTGAGTCTAGTTTCAGGAAAAATTATCGGATCTTAATTTGGAGTTCTGTGGCTCAAGATATAAATAATTTAGTGACAATAACTCAATTGGACAGTTTTGAATATACATAGTGAAATTATTGATAATGTTACTTATAGCATGTTATATAAATTAAGGATGTGGAATGGAGAGGAGGAGGAGGAAAATATGTATGAATATTCTGTTAGAAATGGCTAATTTGCATGTTTTGCATGAAATAGATTATTTTATTATTACAACATAAATTCAATTCCCACCTGATCGTGACGATTGTCCGACATGGTAGTTCGCTGCGGGCATTTACTCCGATTATGACCAGCTAAACTGCATAATCCACAACGCGTACCGTCGGATTTCTCCCTAATGTCCATTTCATTACGGATTCTAGTTGATTGCGGACGACCTCTCGGATTTCTGCGTAGCCCTCTGTCTGGGACAAGTTCGAAAGTCGTCGGAGGCACTTCCCAAGTAGACAGGTCGGGCAGGACAGGAAACTCATTTTCCCATACACGTAACGTGCGATTGAGTGTGTACACATCATCGACAAATAGGTCAACATTAAGGTTTACTTTAGCACATGCTGCCATGACATGCGCACACGGATAATGAAGTGTTTGGAATCTCCTGCAATCGCATTGTCTATTCCGGAGATCAACTCCATAGGACCTCGGTGGTATACTGGGTCGACGACTAATGGTCTCTGTAACTTGAAACGTTTCAAGGCATCGTGAATATATTTCTACATTCATCGACCTCGCCATCTGACGGTTTGCAACCATTGCATCCCTGACATCTTCAACAAAGACGTCTCCCGCCTGCATCTGGTTAACTTGTTGCTGACCCATTCTTGGCATCAAGGTAGCCAACCTGTAGAATGTAGCCGAGAAGACTGTTGAAATCGGAAGATGTCGTGTTTTCAACAATACAGCGTTGACCCCCTCCACTAAGTTTGTGGTCATTTGGCCATAACGAAAGCCCTCGTCAAAACTTTGAGCCCATTGCCACGGTTCTATAGTACTCAACCACTGCCGGAAGGATGTATTTGTTTGACCCTCCATGTCACTCTCAAGTCGAGTCATTCTTTGGCGAAAAATGTGTGGCTCTAGCTCGTACGCTGTATATGTATTAAAAAAAGATAAGTTACAGTATTGCCCTAAAAACTTATATTGAAAAGATAAGCCAATCATTTACCCATTTTGACAAATTGTTTCTTCCAGTCTGCATTTTTATAATCTCTCATGAAGTTAGCTGCGATGTGACGGATGCAGTAAACGGATCTCCATGGTACATCGGAACGTCTAATGGCAGCAATTAATCATTTCCCTCTATCAGAGATAATACAAATATTATCGTTGCTAATAACATACCTCCTCAGGTTGGTAAGAAAGAATTCCCACGATTCCATGTTCTCTTTATCTACAATGGCAAATGCTATCGGGAGCACGTTCCTGTTACCGTCTTGAGCAACTGCAAAAAGTAAAATCTGTGTATATTTTCCGTATAGCCAGGTCCCATCCACTTGCACAAATGGCTTACAGTGGGGAAATACGCGCACACATGGATCAAACGTCCAAAACATCCGATGGAAAATTTTTTTTCCTGACTGTATTTGGTCATCCGGGCCGTAATAAGGTCGTGTCTGTAACTCAATGACGGTCCCGGTACGTACTCCCGCATCTGAGAATTTTGAATAAATGCAGCTCGTACCCGCCAATTGCAGCCTTCCACCGACTTCCAACACTCTCCAATATATAATGTCGGTTTTGACACTGTAACTTTGTAATCTACTGATATATTCATGCTATACCGCTTAATAGCAAATACACACTCTTCTTTACTTTCGAATCTCTGGCTGACGAATAACTCCTCAGGATCAGAATTTACGGCCAGTCGGTGAGCAGGAAGTATTTCAGGGTACTCTGGGAACTCGGCTACATGTGCTGCGTCGGGGTCTATGAGCGACATGTGTGGCCCAAAATTATTGTGAATCACAACACGTCGCATCTGGTTCCCAACCGAAGACGCGATAATGTTTCCATCGTCATTCACGTCTTCATCATCAATATCATCGGGGACATTGTCCACATCGGGATCACTATCACCATTGACCTCTTGATAACAAAGATCACTACTATCGTAACCATCATCACCAACCACATTCATATCGGCTGTAACATTAAGATCGATATCGATCCCACGTATAGTCGATTCACTATCAACGTACGATATTGGAGCCACCATGCACGGTTCTTGAGCTCTATGTTCTTCACCATATGTAGTAAGATCTTCATTTTCCTCCATACCGGCTAACTCAGCAAATAAGTGAATCGGTGCATTTTTTTCACTCCCATTCCCACAGTAAAGAGCGATCATTGTCTCCACATCTTCGTCGTCTACAAGTTCCATTTCAGTGAATTTGATTGGATCTGTCGAAACTGGAAACTTGTAGAAAAGTTTCGAGATCCTTCTCCCACAACGTCTAACAATTTTTGCGTTAATTCTTCCCTTCATATCATCCAACGAGACATTTCTATTAAATCTCATTGCTATTTGTTGCCGACATTTAAATATGCATCCAACGGTTGTTGTCAAGATAATTCCATCGAAATAAACACATACGAAAAACTGATTTTCCATCTTCACTGCTGAATCTGTTAAAAAATAAACAAACTTTCTCAAAAAAAATTTGAACACCAAATAAACTACTTAAATAAAAAAAAAATTAATTAATCAATATGCAATTTTTTTCATTCATAAGCTCATAGTTTTTCAGTTCTCATTTTATACATAAACAACATTTATCCATAATAATAACAAATCATAAATATTATCTAATCAACTTAAAAATAGTTTTTTACCCTAATAATATAAAAATAAACAACCTATTTTGCTAATTTATTTTTTTATATTATTAGGGTTTTTTTACTAACAACAATTTTAAGGGTTTTTTGCTAACAATAATAATAAATAACAGCAAAAAAAATAAAAATCAACAATAATAATAACAAAAAAAACACAATAACAATATAAAAATCCATTATTTAAAAAAAATTATACCTTCTTTTTTCTTTCTCCTTCTTTTTCTTCTCTTCTCCTTTCTTTCCCTTTATTTTCTTCTCCTTGCTGCTGCTTCTTAGTCCCGGAGTTGCTGATACTCGAGGTATATATAGAGCTTAGGTGCCGCCTCTGGGACCCACACCACCAGTGCCGCCTCTGCCAAAGGCAAGACTGGTGCCGCCTCTGCCAGAGGCAACACTGGTGCCTCCTCTGGCAGCCACATCACCCATTATATTATTTTTTTTCGTTTTTCAGCTTTTTTTTCGTTTTTTAGCTTTTTTTTTTTACTGTTATGTCAGAAAAACAGGGTGGTGCCGCCTATCACAGTGGCGTGACCACCCTGTTTGTACCATTTTCGTAAATAGTTTTTTATGTATATTATTTTGGAATTTTTTAATTTTTTTTATACTAGTCTGGTAAAAAATCCTGAAATATGGTTTTGGATAAGAAAATTAAGTTCATTTAAAATATTAATTTACTTAGATTTCACCACTTAAGTTTTGAACTCGGTTTAACTCAAACCAACTCATTTTTAATATTTTAATATCTTATTTTATTTTTTATATATTATATAACTAATATCACATAAAAGAATAAGTTTAGAATAAAATATTATAACATAACATTTTAAAATAGGTAAAGTTGTGTATGTTTAAAAATTTAATAAAAAATATTAAATTAAAACGAATTTAGAGTAATCATTTAAAAATATTGATGTGCTTCAACAAAAAAATGTCTCCCAGTTCAATCTGAATCAAGTTTAAACAAACGTAAATTGTATTAATAACATAAGTTCAACTGGTCTAATGAATATTTTTAGCTACATGGATGAGTGAAAAAAGGGTTTCCACGCATTCCAAGTATGCAAAATGGTGCCGTAAGCATCATAAAAGGCAATGTGGGCATCAAATTGGGACAATTGAAGAGATGGCCATCATAGAAGAACCTTAGTCCCTCTCTCCTTTGTTTCTTCATGTCTCCCCTCCATGCCTTGGACCCTGCTCCACTTGTTAGGAACTCTATGCGGCTGAAAATTTTGCACATTTTAAAGGGTTAAATAATTAATTTGAGTGCTTAACTTGGTAATTATTTCACATTAAGTTTTGAATTTTATTTTGTTCAAGTTAAATTTTGAACTTAACAATTGTTCTCACATTAGAGTCTGAACTTAATAATTATTCCTACATTAAGGTCAAAGAAATATTAATGACTAACTTAAAAAAAAAGTTTCAAACCCTAATATAAAAATAATTACCAAGTTCAAGTCCAATCTTAAATATTTGTAGTCACCATTAATTTCAACTTTGTTGAACAATTAGTTCTAAATTTAGCATTGGTTTTTCACCTGTCAGTATCACTGATGTGTTGCAGGCAATGATCATGGCCGTTGATGTAAAAATCAACGTTGTTAGCCTTGAGAATAGGGAGGAGGTAGTTTACGAGTTCCTCGGTGTCACTATGGAACCCAATGCTTCTAATTGCATGGTGTCCTACAACTATCTTCCATTTTGCGATTGATTCTCTCAATGCACACTCCACATCCTGTACAGAAACCATGGATTTTCATACATAGATACGTATGAACTAATTTGGAACCTAAAACTATCTTATATTTGTCACTACCCATCACCATTCGATCTGCTTCGGCGTCGTGAGCACAATGCTAGTATCGTAATTTTAACTTCTACAAGCTCCTGGAAGTTTTGTTATATAAATCTAATGATGTTTGAATTAGGTTAGACTAGTTAATCGGGTTAAGAATTAATATGCCACCAACAGATGATCTATATGCCATAGGTCTCAAGGGTTTGAACCCCACCAAAGTCGAAATGTTCATGTCGCCTCTTGGTGGGTGGTTGTACACCCACGTAGGTCGAAGCGCTCCCGTCTCTATGAATCAGACCCTCAGGATAACCGCACACAGCACACTAGCTCTCAACAGAGCATTGGAGACAAAAGCCTCCCTTAGGAGACAATAGCTTCAGTTGTTGGAGGACTGGATCTATAATCTGGTGAACGACACTTCAAAAATTTCTCTCAAATCAGCCAACCTCACTCAATAAATTTATTTTGAATTTTTAATGACTTTTTTAAATTGAACGGATCAGATTGGTCGAATTGGTGACTTGATCTATTTGACCACTGATTCAATTCTAAAAGGCATTATATAAATCAAATGGTACAATATATGTTTGCAAGAAAAACTGACTCTATGTGTTGTAATTGAACCCAACAATGCACATTTTAGAGTAACAAAACATTGAGAGACCTATAAGGTCCTAAATAGGATAATGCTAGGATTGTGCTTGCATGACAAGGCTTAAGGTTGATCGAATCATGACGACAATATTCTAATTTGATCCAAATTTAATAATAATGAGTTAAGTACCTTCAATAGATTTGTAATGTAGCGTTTGCGAGGTATTATACCATGCCAGTCGTAAGTGTGATTGTCTGAGTTTAAAAAATAACTCTTCACCAAAGGTGTATTATCCACAAAGATTATTTCGGCCAATTCTAGTCAAATTTAAAAGTAATCGATATAATATGATAAAATAGGTGTTCTGCTTTTTAAGCTATTACAAGTAGCAATGATAATAAGGAAAAAGGAATAGAGACGGACCAGCATTGACGATGAAAGATCGTAAACAAAACCATCTGGAGTCAATTTGTCGGAGAAAAGGACTGGATTGAGCCGCTGCATCACCCCTATAATCATGGTTCCCCAAAACTGTAGGCAATGATATCCATGTAAGTAATCAATTGGTCATTCAACATTGCTGAAGTAGTAAAATGTATGTAAACATGAATACGGTAAAAAGTTACAAACCGCTGAACCAGTGGGTTTGCAGGCTCTTGGATTTGTAAAGATTGTAGAAACGCAGGGTCATGTTGGCTGTTCAACCCATTGTCATAAAAATTATCTCCCGTCGATACCACAAAATCTATCTTTAATTTTTCTCCAATCTTTCCCATCTACATCCATATTGTGTTTACAATCATCTAAAATTTGTTAATAGTTTACAATATTAATAATCCCACATTGTTGAAAAATATATAATAATAAAAAAATTTAAATAACAAATTCTTTACAACCAAAACGTATGATGTAACCATTAACTTTCAAATATGGTAAATATGTTATTGTTTTCAACCTAACCGTTAATGTGAGCATTAAAGTGATAATAAAACTTTATAAATTAAATTTTATGAGTTTTAAAAAGGGAAATTGGTTTCTTATAAATATAATTACAATTTAACTCACATTAAGAGGTAAAATACTAAATAAGTCAGAAATGCGAAAATAAATAACCTGGAATGCAACTCGTGATGGATTAAAAGCCCCTTTTCTACCCCACTCACCGACCACCAAAAAGCCAAGGAAACCATCGCCTTTGCTGCTGTTGCCGTTCCTCGGCTGCGCCTTCAGATGAACTCTCTCAAGCTCCCCTGCTGCATAATTTTGACTCACAAAGCATGTTATCGCCAACACACACCACAGATGCCATTGACATTGATTACCCATCCTCTCTTTCTCCTTGCTTAAATCATTTAGGTTTTCAATGCCAAAGCTATGGTTAAATTAATTGGCATTTTGAGTCATTTTATTCCCATCGAAACAAATTATTTTCCCGAACATTGCAGCGATGAACTCATGCAAAACCCTGGAATATTCGGTTGTGATAAGGTGACGCCTCTCATTTTTTTAAATAACTTTTAGCACCCATCTAGTTGATTCCTATATTTTAGCCGTAAAATTTTCATCCTATATTTTAGACTCCAATTTTTCATCTGATTTATGCTTCTTATTTTATTTCCCCAAATTTCAAAGGGTTTATTTATCAATTCCTTGTCCTTTAATATTGTTTTTTATTAACTCATATTCAATGACAGTCTAATTTATCCTAATCTAATTAAGAATATACTTCACTTATTATTCCGTAACTAATAATTTATTTTGATTAGTTGTAATTGTCATAATGAAACAACAAAACAGCTTTAAATTCACTCATTTTAGACACAATTTAATAGAAAAGTTTTTATTGAAAATTACACTAAAACCACTAAATTTTATGTATAAATTAATTTTAAAATATAACACCATTATAATATTATTTGCTTTTGCTTTTTTATAATTAAAATATCCTTTCAAATCTCTCATCAATTTCAAATTTCTATCTCCCATCAATTATGGTTGTAAAATATATATTATTTACTTCTCTCTCTCTCTCTCTCTCTCTCTCTCTCTCTATATATATATATATATATTAATTTTTACTTAAAAATAATATTTTATAAATTTAAACTTATACCGAAAAATGATTACAATAACATAAAACAATATAACACAAAAAACACCTGAAAAAAATGACTTAAAACTAAAGCTCTAAAAGTACAAATTCAGGATACTACCAAATTCCAATTCAAACCATAGCAATTTAATTAAAGAGGAAAAGAGGAGAGAGGCAAAAGCTACAAGAAATGGCAAAGGCCAATGTCACAAGAGAGGGTAAAAAAAAACATTTGTTCATACTATCATGAAAATGGGAAGTTTCCTCTAAAAACAGATCACCAAGATGCAGTACATAACCCATTTTAGAACAAGGATGCACCACAAAAATCTTCCATGAAATAGAATACCAAGAGCCACACACATAGAGAGTAAAAGGAAGGTCCACTCCGGGCTTAAGTTGGCTTTCGCATGTTTCTGCCAGCACGAATCACTTCATCCACCAACAGCAATTGCGAAGCAATTACAGGCCTGACAAACCAAAGTACCTCCATTTTTAACAACTTATGCTTTTTATGTGGTAAACATGAAAACAAGATAGACATCTAATAGAAGGGATCGGTGAAAAAGTACCATGAAAAACATTTCTCCCTCAATTAGAAAAAAAATTCCAACTCAAAAAAATTTTGAAAAACAGAAAAACCGAACCGAACCAAAAATTTTTAGTTCAGTTTATTTGGTTTTGCTCCCTAGGTCGGTTCGGTTTATTCGGTTTACATGAACAAATCGATTCATTCAGTTTTTTATATGAAAAATCAAACTGACCAAATGCACACCCCTACATACAAGGTCTTCCATTGTACTTTTACCATGAAAATGGGAACATACATGCCGATAATGGCAAATTATAAAAGACAAGTGAGGCAAATGAATATCGAGAGCTATTACGTACCCAGAGTTTATAATTTGTCGTTTAACAGAGTAGTTATCAAATATACCCTCCATTTGGGGGTCCATAGGTTCTCCTGTTTGTTGGTTTAGACCGACAATATTTCCTCTGTCATGCTCCCCCTGTATCAACAGTCAAAATACAATGTTCAGCTTAATACTATTCTCTTCAGCTGCCATTTTCTAGAAGGGATTGAAACAAATAGTGAACTAGATGAAATAAGTAGTACCGTAAGACCAATTATGACATCCTGAGTGTCAAGTCCAGAATTTTCAGCAAGTGTCTTGGGCACCACGAGAAGGGCATCGGCAAAAGCTTCAACACCTAATTGGGCACGCTGTTCCATTTTTATGTAAATCATATGTATTTCTATAGTTGTTTCAATAGTTGTAAACAGAGAAATATACCAGAGACATACCCCTTGAACAGTTTTCTTTACTTCGTTAAGAAGGTGTTGTCTAGCTGCAACTTCGAAAGCTCCCGCACCCTGAAGAACAGATATATATTTTCATATTATCAGAGTATATCATGAAATGCTACCGTGCGTAAAGATTCGAACCAAATAATCCTAACTCTCAGCAAATATCTTTTTGGTTCAAGAGAATTTTACAGAATCTAATCAAATGAGCCAGCCTATTAATAGCACAGAGATCAAATATTTAAACTTGCCAGCTGTCTCTATCAGGGAAATACACATTAAAGAGGATCACCCACAATCAACTTTAACTTCAGTCTACCCCATCTAATTTCCATTCTCTACTGGGTCAATCAATCATAAAACAAGTTTGGTGACCAACTATTGCAGACAAGAGAATCAATAGTAGATGTAAAACAGCTTGATGAACAAATGCAAATGAAATGCTGAACAAGCAAAACTTACTAATATAACTGCCTCATCTTCAATAGTATTCTTAACAGCCCGCAGCCCATCACGAACAGCATCCTTAATTTGGGCAATTGTGTGGTCATTAGGCCCTATGTTATTGACAATAGCATTAGTATTATATAAATAGCAATTAAAATGTTGAACAAGCAGCACTAACAATATTGATATTAAATTTACATAAATTATATGGAACAGCAACCAGTTCTACATACCTTTGATCAAAATTGTACATGAATGGGGATGCCTCACATTTTCCACAAATGTATACTTATCTTCCCCAAGGACATGCTCGTAGACAAGTCCTGCCCAGCCAAGACAATCTGGGGTTAAATCATCAACAGAATTTACAGCTTCTCCTCCGCAAGCCAAAACAAGCCTTTCCATATTTCTTCTCTTTGCTCTTCTGAGGGCAACAATCTACAACACCACAGATCAGCACATTGTAATGAAACACAGGTGTGACAAACTTCAACAAAAACTATTAGAAAATTCAGTTTTAGACATATAAGTAACACTTAAAAGAAGGAAAGAAAAAATATATCAGTCACATCAGCCTCATATTTCACTGCTGATCAAAACTGTGTGCCACTCAAATTCATTTAGGAATAACAATATCACTGCAAAATACATGTTACAATCACAATTGTGAAATTATCTTACGCCAGAAAGGAAGACAGCTACATAGGATGCACCTTCCTCTTGATATTCTAGAAACATGTATCAACTCAGATATCCATTGGAAAGACATACAGACAGGAAACAGGGATGACAACCAAGGTAGTCATTCTCTAGCACAAAAGGGGAGAAGACATTGGTATGCTGAGGCAAAAAACTGAAGAACATACTGACAATGACAATGATATCAAAAGTATCAACACGAGATGGCAAAATAATAGTCAAGCAGTGCTGTAAAGGTGTGCACCTAGCATCGTGCCTTAGCACTGAACAAAATAAGTGCCTCAAACCCTTTCAGACGATACACATCTTAAATAGATACACACCAAGTGTGCCTGATCATATTTTTCTAAGGTGGTAGCTGCAAAAAAAATATGCTAATTGAAGTTCCGTATGATTTCTTCAGTTTTTGATTTTTTTTCAATAATTGTACCTTTAATGGTTAAGAAGAAAAGAAACTATCAGACTCTCTACTTCTCGATATTTGAATATTTAATAACATGGGACCAAATGGAAATCATGCATGTTAGCCAACAAAAGAAGAAAATTTTGCAATTTTTATAGAAAAAACCAAATCACTCTTTTTAGAGTTTTTAATCAAAATATCTTAAGTATATACTATATATACCAACACAAAACACACACACACACACACGTGCATATTACAGCTTTTCTGTGCCTTGCACCTCACAAAATATGATGTTCTTGTGCCTAGAGAACGACTTGCAACTTTGACAACACTGGTCAAGCATCTAGATCACCGTATGTTCATTTGTGATATTTTCTCTTCTTTAATGGGGAAATTTGGATAAATTCAAACACTTGCAAGAACGTTATAGGCAACTAACAAAGAGTGGGGCATCATGAAAATTTCGTAAGTTGGAATAGGGATTAAAAGAACAAAATTCCATAGCTTACCCCTGCTTGTTGAAGTAGATGCAAGGAAGGGGGATCAATACCCTTTTGATTGATAACAACAAAGTTGCTGTCATTGCCAGCACAAACCTACAGATGGACAGGAGTAGCAGTATCGTAAGAATTAATATAAATCTGCTACACCAAAAAAGCCACATTTATAATAGGCACATCAGGCATAACAATAGATACCTTATTTTTTAGCTCAATAATTTTTTTGACTCGTTCATCAACTGAACGCCTTTCAGCTGCAACCATTGCCTCCCTCTGCTCAGCATTTGAGTAGAAAAAGCCTGCATTTATTTCACTGAGGGCCAAAACATTAGTTACATGATGACAATGACAACAAAATAAATCCAGATTTAGGGTAACCAAAGAAAAGCAGGCAGACACCAAATGAGCAGCTAAGCACAAGGAAGATTATATTTCAAGTAGAATATAAATAGCTAACAATGATGCTAATTTCTCCTTCATGAAATTAGTGCCCCCTCCACTTGCACCCCCACAGCACGGACAAATAGAAAGGGAAGTTAAAGACATGCACATATATGTACCTTTTCTCATACTCCAATGATACATTACATGTCAAGATGTAACAATTTTCTGCTCGTCGCTTCATATCTGGATGCCTAGAACCATGGTCCAAAACAAGTCCCTCCACCTAGGGAAACCACAAAAAGGTAAATATAAGAAACGGCATGATACAGATGGATACCAACACATGCACACACATAACAAAAACATGTAGAAATAAAACAAAAATATTCAAGCTTTATTACACAAGCTAAACTTAGCTCTAATCAAGAGAAAGGAAGGTGTAACAGGGGAAAGAGTTAACTCTTTCAAAGCTTTATTAATACATTCCAATAGCAATAAATTTTGTGATTTCCTATCCATATCGTGATCATCTTGTCAAAAAAAGTTTTTCTACATTTTATTTGATAATGGCCAAATTTGCATATGTTCATTCAAGAGATCATTGTTTCGTGAAATCAAAATTAAAAGTTACTTTAATTGTCGCTATTGTAAGGAAACAAACAAATTGGCAAATAAACTGGTCAGAATATAGAGAACAACCCCCCTTCCCTTCAAGTGGGTCCCTCTCTTGAAAAAAAAAAGAACTTAGCCTCGTGACTCAAAAGAAGTAACAACCAAACAAAATTCTTAAAATCATTCATGATGTATGAGTAATAAGTAATCCCAACTTCAGTATCATACTGTAACAGCGGAAACCACAAACAAATACATTGAATGCTACAATGCATCGAGAAAGGTGGCATACATACAATGCAAGATAAAAAGGATATATAAACATACCAGCCGTGTGTCTACATCAAACTTATGTCGCATGTGCATTATTTCAACCATAAAGAGATCAATAGGCTCATCTGGTTTTCGGACACACAGTACCTGGGAAACCAAATAAAAGTTTATATCACCAAAGTGTAAAAAAGTAGAAACAAATGAGTTTCCCACTTACAGCATTAACAACTATGTCTGTCAGTTGATCTGCCAATCCTTCATACAACTGCATGACAGTATAAAAAGTCAACCAAATGAATAAGCTATCATTAAAAACAGATAAGAGAGTAAAGTAGAGACAGTAGAAATTTTGAAAATACCTTAGTCCTTAGTGTAGTTCTTGCTACCATTTTCAGGATCTCCTTATCAGGTTCAGAACCCATTACCACAGGAGTCTTAAACTTCTCAAGGAACTGAAGGGTAGCTCTTTTGGCAATTTCAAAACCATCAACTAGAACACGGGGATGCATACCTAAACCAAAAGCTTTATCAGTATGCATATAGATAATGAATAACGAGAAAAGAGAAATATGTGTACATATACGGAAATGCTATGTCAATACTTGTATATTACAGCCATTTGTTTCAAATCTAATTTTTCTTTAATCATTTTCAGTGGGCAATATCATGAACTTAAGCTAAAGAATCTAACATGACTGCAACTGCTCATATTATCCAATTTGCAACTCACTGAGGAAAAAAACCTTAAATCTAATAGAAAATTGCAAAGCTGAGCAGTTCTTTAACATGGATTCAAATTAGTCATACGAACCCTAACCTTCGTCAATGTAACGCTCAGATTGCTTCATTAGCTCGCCAATGAAGAGTACAGTAGATGTAGTTCCGTCACCGCTAATGTCATCTTGCGCAACAGCTGTCCTTGCTATCATAATAGCCGTCGGATTTTGAATTTGCTGAAATATTTTTCAATCAAACAACTCAATAAGATCTACATCATCACCCTCAGTAATCATTTAACATGCTTTTACTAATATCAAAGGAGAATTTAAATCTGGTAAAGGAAATGAAATCGCTATAAAAAATTGCAGGAAAAAAGAAGGGGAAAAAAGGAACCATTTCTTTCAAGAGAGTGTTTCCATCTTTAGTAAGCTTAATATCACCGGCGCCACCAACAAGCATTTTGATAGTGCCTTTAGGTCCCAGATTTGTTTTGAGAACATCTTGTAAACCTTTGGCGGCGTTGATGTTCATGTGCAGTGCCGCCGATTTGTTGAGAACTTCGGCATTAGGGTTCAACACTCGAAGCGACATCGTCGGCTAGGATTTCCGAATAACACCGTTGAAAGCACGAGGTGAGTGAGCAAGTGACTGAGTCGGGAGGGAAAAACTCAAAACTCTGTTTACTGCAAAAAAGGGACGAAATGCTCGGAAGGGTTTTAGGGCTTTCTCGAACTTTTTTCTATAAATAAATAGATGAAAAAAATATTAGTACATGAAAAATAAAATATATATGGGCTGACCGGAATTTGAAATGTGGGTTTAATACCTTAAGGTCGAATAAACAATGTAATAGGCCAAAAATTAACCTCCAGCCGAAATAAATTGGGCCTAGTAATGCCACAATTCAAAGTCTTAAAAGTAATACATCATTAAATTATTAGTAAGTTTATATTTGAATCATTCAATTTTAAAAAATTATAAAATGGTCATTAAATTATTTAGAATTTTTTATTTAATTCATCGGGCTGTTAAGTTTTTTTCTTAAAAAAATATAGCTAGCGAGCTCCAAGCTATGATTTAGTGATCTGTTTGGTGGATCAATACTCATTGATAAGTGAAACATACCTTAGATCCAAGTTGATCTTACAATCAGTGCCGGAGATTGAAGAAGAAAGTTATTTGAATATTAATTCACAAATTTATTATATTCAAAGTTATTTCATGAAAAAAACTAAACCGTAGAAAGGGGGATGAGAGTTTTCTATTAGTGCAGACGGTGCAAATAGAGAAGGCCATTGAACAATAATTTTAACAACCTAATGACTTAAATGAAAACTTTCGAATAACTTAGTGGCCATTTTGTAACTTTTTTAAATTTAACAACTAAAATATAAACTTACTAATAATTTAATAACATAAGATGTAGTTTACCTTAAATATAAACCAATGGGTTTAATTTTTTTAATTATTTTCACATTTAACTTTTAAAAATTAATCCAACTGTGTTTTATTCATGAAAATGTCAATCAAAATTTTAAAATATGTTAATGGCTTGGCATGATAATCTATGCATGCTTCATTGTATACATTTTTTAAATTTTAAAATTATGTATTTTCTAAATTTATATAGTAACATATAAATTATCATGCAGACTATCAACACTGTTAGAATTTTAATAGTTCGAATAACTTTTTTTTCTAAAAATCAAATTGATTAAAATTTAAAATTTTAAGAGTTAAAGTAATAAAAAAAATTCGACTCAAAATTGACAAAAAAAATAGATGTTAGGGATAAATTTTTTAGTATGCGTTTGATAAAAATAAATAAATATCAGAAGTATAGATGAACTTAAAATTAATGCGTAATTTGATACATAAATTTTGATTTTGCGCCATTATACACATTAAACTTCGATTTTGGTTTAAATGTATATATAAAACTTGAATTTTAATCCAATTGTACACATTTAAAGAAATAAATAAGTCAATTTAAGTTTATATTATATAAGTATAATTATTTGTGTATGTAATATATAAACATAAAATGGCGTTGTATCAACCAAGATGTTAGTAGTTTATGAAAATTGAATCAAATGAAATATCATGTATAAAATTATACAAAATCAAGTTCACATATATCATTGCATATCAAACCAAAACTCACGTGTAATTTTCAGATTTATTCCATATGATTTTTTTTCGAGTATTGCATTTTTTTATTATTTAATTTCAACATGCTAATCTCAGATTCCAATTAAAAAACGTATTTGATTCAAATTGGAAGTCCCAAAAGAAAAAATAAATAAATAAATTATGAAAGCAATGCAATGCAATTTAAATAAAAAAGTGTTTTAAAGAATCAGCATAAAATTTAAGTGTATACCAAAAATATAATAAATATTCCCATGCAAAGTTTTTTTGTTTTTTCTTTAATTTATTTTTAAAAAAAGAAGGGAAGATAAGAAAATTAAAAATGAAAGCATCTTATTCCGTATTAGCGTAAGTTAGTAGGAAAAGAAAGAGATTATTGAAAAATACAAAGAGAATTTGTTTTTTTTTTTTAAATCACACCTTCTAAGTTTATTTTTATTCGGATTCAACTAATACTTTTTTCGATATATAATAATAATTTTAATATTCGAATTCATTTCAATTATTCAGAAAATAAATTTATTGTCACTTTTTTACTATTAAAATTTGTGAAGAACGAAGATATGTGGATAAAATATAAAAATAAGTTGTACAATATATCTATATTTATATTTAATTCCATGATTGAGTTGTGCCACGAGTTAACCTGACACAAATTTAGTTGATAAAATACTAAAATACCATCTATATCTATATTTATATTTAAATCATTGATGAATTTGTGTCGTAAGTCAATCAAACACTAATTCAATTGAGAAATTATTAAATTACTATTTTATATACAAAGTAAATTATAGCTTTATGAGAGTGTTCTTTGTCT
Organism: Gossypium stocksii; assembly: GCA_020496765.1. Lineage (NCBI taxonomy): Eukaryota > Viridiplantae > Streptophyta > Magnoliopsida > Malvales > Malvaceae > Gossypium > Gossypium stocksii. The sequence goes on along the minus strand of CM035627.1, from coordinate 114,572,316 downwards.
TTTTATATATATTTTTATACAATATAAGATTAAAAAAACTCAATCATGTTGATATTTGAACCCACAACTCAATAAATTTTAAACACTTCACTTTTCTTTTACTCAAAAATTAAACAATTCATTTCACTATTTTTAATAAATACTTCATTTCATTTTTAGATAAAATTTTAATAAATATATTTATTACATAATTTTATTTATATTTATGTCATTTTTGCGTGTATTTGAGTATGACGAAAAAAAGAGAACATTTGTTTAAAGTGTCATTAATTGAATAAACGTAGTAACATTTTAATTGAATCTGTAAAATATTAATATAGTATCAATAAAATTTTTGTTCATCTAACCATCAAATTGGACATTAAAATTGTTGAAATATAAATGTCTTTAAACTTTGATCCAAGTGTTCAAATACATTCTAAATCAAACTAAAGTTTCAGTTTAAGCTAACTAGTATTAAAAACTTTGGAGGATGTTTAATGAAATTAATCCATTTATTTATTTGTGTGTATATATACACACATGGAGGTAGAAGAAGAAGCAAAAAAAAGTCATTAAACAGCTTTCTCTTTTGTTCTTCATTCCCAAAAACCATTCCCTTTATATACATAAAATTATCATATAATCATTGGAATACTACACTCTTCTCTCGATATATATTACATATATATATGTTCAAGTTTTCTTTTGTTGCCCTCTTGAATTTTTCTTTCTTTAGGTAAATTATACATCCAAAGGGTTTTGATTTTCTTTCTTCCCTCAGCTACCCAATAATCCGTGTTTGTTCATATCTTCTTATTGGATTCTGTGAGAGAAAGTATTTTTCAGTGAAACCCTTTTTTCTTTTCTAGAATAAAAATGGAGGAAAAAGGGGGTTTCGATGAACAGTGTATGAATCGGATTCCCGATCTTTCACTGCACATTAGCCCTCCCAACACTACTCCACCATCGATTTCCACTGCTACTACCAACGAAAGCCATTCATCGACCTTTGATATTTGGAGCAACAAACAGTACGATGCCCTAAAACCCTGCAGCAGCTCCCAAGCAGCTGAAACCGAGCTTTCTTTAGCTAATCCACTGGGTCCAGTCTGCAGTGGCTTAGAACCTGAGAGTTGCCCACGGCAAATTCATCTTCTCAAATGCGGTCAACGAAGTGATATAAACTATGGGGTTTCATGGCTCGATGATATGCCTGAACCAGGTTTGAAACCCATCAAGGGAATCCCAATATATACGGATCCTCGTAAGTCACGGCCGCTATATCAAGTGTCCCCTTATTCGTCTTATAATTGTTCATCATCATCATCAGCTTCAGCTCCTTGGGTGCTACACTCAGCCAATGGTTATAGGTTTAATGGGATTTCAATGCCTCAATACGAAGGAAGCATGGGTAGTTCAAGGTTTATAGCTAAAGGACATAGCAAAAAGAATATAAGGGCACCAAGGATGCGTTGGACCAGCTCTCTCCATGCTCGGTTCGTTCATGCTGTCGAACTTCTCGGTGGCCATGAAAGTAATCAATTATTCAATCTTATTCTCTTTTTTTCCTACTTTTTGTTACAGATCCATATAGTTTTCAATGAATTTGATCGAGTTTTTTTCATGTAGGAGCAACCCCAAAGTCAGTTTTAGAGTTAATGGATGTCAAAGATCTAACACTTGCTCATGTCAAAAGCCATTTACAGGTACAATCAAAGAACAATAAATAAAAAAGCTGGAAAAACCCTGGTTTTTCTTTTAGAAAAAGAGACTTTGAGTGAAGAAATTCAACTTTTAGAAGAAAAGAAAAGGTCAAAGAGAAAAAAGAGAGAGAAAAAAAAGTAGCCATCATTTCTCAATAATTCAAAGCAATTACTGACCTTACCAAACATCCACCTCGTGGTTAATAAACAAACCAATAAAAATCCCACAAACAGACAAGAATTAGAAATAGAAAGAGAGAGAGAGAAGGGTTTTTTTTTATTTGATTTTTTTTACCCAGATTTTCTATTTTTGTTTTTAAATTGATAAAAAAGAGGCTTCTTTTGATTTGTTTCTTATCAATAAGCAACTCTTTTTCCTTTCATATCGCAGATGTATAGAACTGTTAAGAGCACTGATAAAGCTGCAGCAGCTTTCTCAGGTAATTGTGCATTGTTTAGCCTTAGCCTTCTCCAGTCCCCCTAATATTTATCAACTAGTACTTCACTTTTGCCTAATTATTTTTATTCACTTATATATACTTCATAATAAATATCATATATTTTTAATCTGTATTTAGATTCTTTTTTAATTCAACTAAATAATAAATAATATTATGTGAATCATCCTTGAGTTTTTTTATGCTCACACAAAATATATTATATGTTCATGCAATTATTGTATATCTATCCTATAATTTAATTTGTATGTATGTATATTTACGGGAAAAAGTATAATGGAGGTCTCGTACTGGATTTTGCCTTTTTTATTAAAAATATAAATAAATTAGTGTCTTTCATGTTAGATCAAATAGTAAATTGATCGTTTTGTTAAAAAAATCATCGTTTTTTATTATTTAAAATTAATTTCTATGTATTACCATGGGGTACATATAACACGCCACGTGTCACTGTTTGCTTATTATGTTAGTAATGTTAGTTTTTAATAATAGAAATAGATAAAAATTTTAACAGAAATGATTAATTTGATATTTGATGTAATACAATGATTATTTTGTTTCTTTTTTAATAGAGGGGCAAAATATAATATGGCGCTTAATACAGAACTCTCCATAAAACTTTTATCTATATTTACGTTGTGTGTATGTATGTATGAATATTTATGTTAGGATCTATTATTAATATTTTAGTTTGTTAAAATATGTGAATACATATGTTTATGTATGACAGATGGATCAGGAGAAGAAGATGAAGATTGTTTGGGTGTAGCCAAAATTAGAAACAGTTCAGTGAAGCAGAGATCAACAGAGATAGAATATAATGTTAATGGCTGCCCCTCCTCTTCTAATCTTTGGACTATCTCTTCTACGTATGTCTCCCAACTCAATCTCTGGTTTGGTATCCAAACTTAATAGCTTCTCCCATTTTAATCCCTAAATTTAAACTTCATAAAAGTACGATAACGTGGCAATCTGAGTTTGTGCCGCATGGTTATCTGAAACATAAAAAAAAATTATATATTTTTAAAATTTTTAGATAATACAATCTCAAAATATCTGTTTTCACAGAATCCAATTTCAAGTATTATAAAAACGAATTTAATTAACAAATGCACATAGTTATAAAGTGAATAAAAAAATATAGGTACAAAAAAAAAAACTTAATTACAAAATTTATTAACCAATTTCTATACTATATATTAAATTTTTAAATAAATTAATATTACGAGTTAACTTAACGTTCAATTTGATAATCATTAAAATACCATTACTTTATAAAATAAATAATATTATTTTGAATATATTTTTATCATTTCAAATAAAATTTCATCTAATTTTTTATATAAAATTTTTCACATTAATTTTTAATGCAGAAACCACGTTTTTTTATATAAAGGGAAAAAACCTAAAAAAGAGTTTATTTATGGATGACAGCTTTTCCTTTCGTTAAGCTTTAATTCATCTTTCTGCCTTTCTGCTTTATTTCTTTTTTCTTAATGACTGATCAAAGAAGAAATTCATACCTGTGTTTATATTTAGCATCATTTTTTTATATATTAAATTCAACAAATTAATAATTATTACATTTAATTTAAGATATCATGACAAAGGATTTTACTAAAGTATTTTTATTTTAGTTATACACGTATACATATATATACACATTCGTGCATTTTAAGTTGATTGATTCATCTTTTTCTTCTAGATATGTTTTCTTCTCTCCCTTCACATTTATAATCAATGAATTGAAATGCTAGGGGTCTTTATATAAAATATAATATAAAATAATTTTCCTAGGTGGAAGATGATAGTCGCCCAACATTTAAAAGAACGAGTTGAACCAACCTGAGCAGGATTATACACTGTAAAACGGATGTAAACATGTGTGATTATATAAAAATGAAAGAGTTAAAAAAAATACTTGAGGAAGCCGATGGGAAACAAGAGCAGCGATGGAAGGTGATAGTTTCAACTGGTACTTGAGTAATGGGGTTTTGTTTGATTCCCATAGAAAGTACCAATTGTTAATGAATAATAAGCATTTAGATAAAAATGGATTGGATGATGTGAAGTGAAAGATCTATAACATAAGAAAGATTATGAAGGTGTTAGAGTTTGTGCTTTCAAATGCATTCGAATGATTAAGTCAGCAAATGATAGGTAGTAATAAGACGAAGGGTAAGAGCTAGACTATTGAGAAGGTCTTACCATATATATATATATATAATATTATGGCAGGGATGGAAGATGATAGTGTTTGAATTGATATTCGGAAAATATGACGGGGTTTAAATATAATTAATGACATAATTAACTATTAATTATTAACTATATATTTAAATATATAACGATACATAAATGCCAAATTGAACCCAAAGTTTTGCCCGCTTCTTCTTCACCTCTTAAATACTAACCATATATATATACTAGATTTGTGAAAAAAAAGGTCTATCTAGCTTATTGAGCAATACTAAGTACTAACCATAGCATGCATGATGAAGAACAATCTATTATATTGCATTTTTGTCCCTTTCTCTCAGTGACCGTAAACTGATTAAACTATATGAATTTTTTGGTGCGCCAGAGGGGTTCAGTTGTCGAGTTCGAGGACTCCGGTTGGGTCTACACCCGAAGCTCCATCGTCTCAATCCGGAAACCACTTCGAGGTAAGATTAATGAAAAGCATTTCATTATTTCAGCTTCTAATATATCTACATATACATATATGCAAGCAACACTGAACAGCATAACGTTAGATTTGGTTAGGGTTCAGTATTATAAGTTTTAGAATTTGTTAGTTATTACTGCAAAAAGAGAAAAAAAAACGAACGTGGATCTAAGAAGTGAAAGTTGCACCATTTTCTGTGCATGTATCGTATATATAAATATATATATATTGCAAAGATCTTTCACTCTCGTACTTTACCCTAGCAATAAATAAGAGGTTGGTGACGCAGAAATATTAAAGCTAATTGAGCACCTTGTTGAAAGCGACTATACACAAATTTTCTCTCATTTAGTTTTGAATTTATTTATACATACAGGTCTGTTGGTGATATTTAAAGAATATAACATTTGATTGTAGGGTATATACGTTAGAAAAAGGATATATGGTAATTTCTTAACTTCGCTTACTTAAAATAGTGAACTGTCATTATATCAAACACGGGTCTTATATTATATATAGAATATTAGGTATTTGATAAATTACCTATGTAATATGAGACATGCGTCATTATTTAATAAAAACTCAATTGATAGTGTATCTGTACATATATATTAGACAAGTATTATATTTTCGATTTTAAGTTAGTCCTAAACATCGATATGTTATAGTTAAATGTTGATTTTTTAGTTTAGTTACAATTTAAAAGTTAAAGACAACATATTGTATGTTTAAAATATATGGATGAAATTTTAAATATAGGTATAACTAAACAATTTAAATCTAATGTATTAAAAATGAAAAATTTAAAAATTTGGTTAAAACCTTTCTAAAGTTTAGAAATCAATTTAAATTGAGGGAGCTCAAATGGAATTGACCCATAATCTAAAACTATGCAGGGAAGCAATAGTTTTGCTGATAAAAAAATCACAACAGGGTCAAATATAGATCTCCATAATCCAAGCTTGGAGTTCAGCCTAGGAAGATCAGATTGGCAGGGTGAAGAACATGACTGACCATATTTTGTAAGTTAAATTTTATGAAAATCGAGTCAAATCGAATTTCATTTTAAAAGATAGAACTTTGTTAGTATTGTTTTCTCCTAGCCGAAACAGGTTTGGAAATAAAGTTGCTGAGCAATGCTAGTCATTGAAGAAGAAAAAAAATGGAATCAAGTTTTATTTTAATAGTGAAATTTGCATTGTATTTTCTTAATTAATGTATATTATTTTTTTAGCCATTTAAGCTAGCAAAGATCCTTTTTCCATTGTCTTTTCAAGCTTTTAAGTGAGGGTGTGAAAATTTGACTTTAAATACTCTCTTTGTGTTGTTTATTTATTTATGATATGAAAGTTGGTCTCCTAAAAGGATACATAAAAATTGAAAATAGGGAAAAAGAAAAAAAAAATAAAGGAGTGGTTGTAAATATATGGAGATAAGAATATTGGATTTAGTGGTTTGATCACATTTATAAATAGGGTTCACAATTATTTTAATATAAAATTAATTTTTATATGATTAGATAGACTTCTTTTCTTTAAAATATTTCTATTTTTATTTTTTAATCTATTTATTATTTACATTAAATTGATTAAGATATGATTAAAATTATCTATTCTTAATAACGTAAGTCACTAAAACATAATATTTTAAATATAAATAATTAAAATGTAACATGAGGAAAACAAAAGTGAATCCACTCTTTAAAAAAAAATTCAAAATCAAGTTTTTCACCCTGATTTTTTTCAAAAATAGTACTTGAATATTAAATCAAAAATTGCTCGGAATCCAAATCGAGTTTTAAAAATGTAAAAATGGCTTGTGAAAATTTAGGATTTGTTGCCAATATCTGAAAAATTATAAACTTTGGGATGAAAATGTGAAATTCTCAACTATATGTGTTTCTGAGAGAGAAAATATAACTATTTTGCAAAAAGAAAAAAGAAAAAATGCTTTTCAGTTTTATATTTAAAATGGAACCCACCGCGCACCACATGGTTTTCAGCTCATGGTCTGCGATTTTCTTAAATGGATTAATTCCAGCTTTGGTCCTTCATACTCATAGTATGTAGGTTATGTGATTTAATTCCTCAATTCATTCAATTTGATCTCTACCTCTACTTATCTTAATGAGTTATAATATTTCTTATTTGTCGAAACCATTTTTTCAGGTTTTGAAAAATGGGGGATCGACTTTAAAATTTTAAAACGGGAGTCGCCACCGACCCTTTTTGAGGTGCGATCGGATTACCTTAAATTATTTTAGTGAACTATTTTGAATTATTAAAACAATTAGCTTTGGTCTACGAAAATCAAAGAACGGGCTCGGGAGTCGGTTACGCACGAGAAAGGATTAGCACCCTCGATACGCCTAAAATTGGTACCTGGTTGATTAATTAGTGTCTTAGTGTTGAATGTTTGAAAATTTGGAAGAATTTAAAATACGATCCTTTTTATTAAAAACATTTGAATGGGACAACGGGGAAATCGAGGCTCGCTTATTTTGAAGGAATAAGAATGCCGAACCCAGTAAGTTAGGATGCGACATATCTATCCCTTGAAGTTAAGCTCGCCTCTTTTACTCAAAAGGTTTATGTATTTAAATCCAAAAGGGTATTTTATTATTTTGAGTCTAATGAAAAACCAGAACCCAGTAAGTTAGGGCTCGATCTTTCAAAACCTCAAAATATAAAATATTGCCTTGATTTTGAAATTCTTATCTCGAGACAGTGAACGTCACATTCAGTAAGTTAGGACGCGGCATTTCAAAATCTCAGGAATAAAATTTATTCAAAAGTTCACACGTTGTGTTTTTGAGAGTGATGCTCGATTGTTCGAGCTTAACGAGAAAAATTGGAACCTAGTAAGTTAAGGCTCGATTTCCTCGAAGTGCCCAAACATGAGTCCTTCTTTTGAGGCCTTTTGAACGAAAATTTTAACGAAAAGGAACTAGACACGACTTTTATAAAACACAAACATAGAATTATGTAATACGAAGTTAAGAAACAATTTATAATCAATGCACTACAACAATGGATCATGAATAATCAACAAATGCAACATGGTATACATAAAATGTCATTGCAAATAATAATATGAACATACAAGAACCAGGAGTGCAAAACAAATTAAAATAAATAAAATTTAGAAAGTTTTTAACAAATGAAAATGAGTAATTATGAAAATAGGCTTAGTATTCTAAGTATCTGAATAAAATTTAGATAAACAACATATTATTTAATAAAAGATAAAGTTTTTTAAATAAAGAAATTATAAGCCTATAAAGATATATATACGCGCACATACGATATTTACATAGTAGAGTATAAAAGAATAACCAATATATAATATGAGAAGTATAATATACATAATATACATAAAAATATGAAATATGTACATATAATGCCCGAAAAGGTTTGTACACCACAACTTAACGATGACGTTATAATATATAGATATGTGCTATACGCGATAATATTTGTATATAGAAAATATTAAAGCATATATAAGATAGTATAAAAATATGTAACTATTAAAATGAGAAAGATACAAAAATATAGTATATGCATAAAATGTAACTTTAAGATAGATGTACATACAAAATATAATAGTTTTAAAATATATATATATATAAAATAATGTGAAAGAATATGCACAAAATGCATACATAATATATAGGTATAGTGTATATAAAATATAACTTTAGAATATATAGATTTAATAAAAAACATATATACCATAATGTTGAAAGATATATAAATCCAATGTGAAAAATAATATACATATACGCACATATAGTTAAACAATATATAAAATATATATATTAATAACAACGATAATGAAGTAAAGTCTAATTATTAAGATGGCAAAAGATGAAATGAGAACTAAATTGAAAACAAAACAACAACTTAGGGCCTAATTAGAATTTGGAAAACGGTCAAGGGACCCAGGCAGACACGGGCTCTCAGTACAAGGATCAAAACTGGAAATAGACCAGCCCTCAAGGTGCTGCGTTTTGAAGTGGGCCAAATCGCACAGAAGCTTAAATTAAATGGGCGAATTCGAAAGGAAAATAAAACATAAAAAGGACCCAATTAGAAGCCATTGCCAGCTTGAAGGACCAAAGGTGTAAATATCCCCTCAGACACCAAAACACGCGGGTCAAGCGGTATCTGGGTCGGATCATCGGGTCACAGCTGGGTAACGGGGCTTATGCGGCACCGTTTCAAGGCCACTAAATCAGGCCCTAAACGGTGCCGTTTTAGGTGGCTCCTAAGGGTTTAGAAGGAACCCTAAGCTTAATGTTATCAGACTACTCCAACAGCAGCCAAAAAAAGAAAGAAAAAAAGGAAAAAAGGGACCCCGATAGTCTCCTCCTAAGCCACCGCGACAGAGCCTAAACCCAGAAGCCCCCCGACCACCCTGCACCTTTAAATCGGTGATGGGTTCGTCGCGTAAGGTTAGCCTGGCTCCGATCGAGGTAGATGCTCGCGGGGTTGGGCTATTTCGAGCCCCCAAAACCGAGTCCAACTCTGATTGCGACGGAGCGAACAACGGTATGGTAATCCTCTCGCAAAGGTAAGGTCTTCTTCTCCTAATAATATAGATGATGATGAAATGGGAAAATAAAAACAATAAGACGAATCGGCAGAGAAAAATTTCACCTTCGAAAAACTCGAGTCTTTTTTATTTCTTTTTCTTTGTTTTACAACCGTGTATGGTTTTTGTTGTGAGTATTTAGATTCTGAAATCTCAGAGGAGAAAAAACAAAAAGAAGGGGCCTTTTGCCTCTGTTTTCAACGGCTTTATAGCCGAGTGAAAAACATTGCTATATTTTGCTATATTCTCGCTGTTTTTTCTCTTTGCTCTGCTCAATGTCCTTTCTTTGAAACTTTGCAGATGACGGCCCCAATTAATGTGGTGGGACGGGGCTGAGTGACGGTAGCAGTCCTCTGGTAGCGGCTTCAGAGGGTGGTGCGCTCGAGGAGATGTGCGTGAAGGGACGCGCGTGACGCTGTTGGAGTTAGGGGCTAGGGTTTCTGAGTCCCGAATCTGCCCAGGCCATTTGGGCCAGTTTTAACATTGGGCCAGCAGATTTCGGTTTTGGGCTAAACGGGTCTGGGACTAAATTAGTTTAGGTGGGTTGGTTAATTTAATTTTGGGCTACCGGGTATTGGATCTTAGGAGGGCGTTTTGAACTTTGGGCCAATGGCCTGTTAGGGGTATTGGGTCTTTTCAGTTTGTAAATGGACATTTAGACATTTTTTGGTTTTATTTGTTTTTGTATTTATTCGGTTTCATTGGGCCCGGGCAAAATTGCCCTATTACATTATTTATAAATTATTATTGATTATTTTCATGATTAATCTAATTTGAGCATGATTTAATTTATATTTATTTTTGTTTGTTTTAGTTTAGGAACTGGTTTTTTTTCCTGTGCATCTATTTAATAATTAAAATTAAATAATTTAGTTCATGTATATTTTTTAAATAATTTAAAGATAATATGATTACAAAGGTGTAAAAAATCTTAATATTAGAATCAACTAAAAATAATAATATTTAATAAATAAAATATCTTTAAGTCAATAAGTATAATTAAATTAAGAAAGCAAAGTTTACATTAAAAAAACAAATTTGTTTAGAAACAGTAATTAAATTAATCAATATAATTAAGTAAAAAATATTAATATAAAAATTTGAATTGTATTTTGATAATTTTATAGAAAAAAATTAAAGATTTTCTTTTTGTAAATTATAAAAAAATATATTTAATTATAATTTTATACATTAAATTATAAAATTTTAAATATTTCTTAAATTTCATTCACTTTTTATTTAATTTAATAAATTTTTTTAAAAAATTAGATTCAAATTTTTAATAATTAAATATTATTAATTTTATTATTAAAATATATTTTCTCAAAAAATAGTGAACTTTTTTTTTCAAAATTTGTTTTAAAAACTTAATTTTTAATCTTTTAAAATTTAAATTGTTTTGAAATATAAATTAAAGTTTTTTAAATTAATTTTAATAAAAAAATACATGGTTAACATTTTAATAAAATATTTTTTAAATAAATTGGTAATAAATTATTTACCGATTTAAAAATATTTGTGATGTGTTTTAAAAAAAAAAGTGTTTTTTTTTCCAAATTTTGTAATAAAAATCATTTTTATCATTTTTTAAAATTAAATAAGTAAATGTTTTTAATAACCGAATCAAAAACTTGAATCATAATACACTAAGAATGCAAATTCAATACATGATATTCAATTATATAAATATTTATGAATAAAAAATAATAATTTAGAAACATATATTTAACGAATGTCCTATATTGTATTAAAAATTTGGATAAACATTTCACTATCTTTCTCAATTATTGTATTAAGCCAATTTGGGTATGGTGAATTTTAAATATTGGTTAATTAGGTCTAATTTTTTGAGTTTAAATTTGAGTTCTAATCACTTCAAGTTTCAATTATTTTATTTCTGGGTTGAATTATATTTATGGTCACATAAGGTTAGATATGATTTTGGATTTGAGTTCTAATCACTCTAAATTTCAATTATTTCATCTCTGGGTCGAATTATTTTTATGGTCACATAGGGTTAGATATGATTTTGGATTTGAGTTGATTAGGTTTAGTTTTCAAGTTCGGATTCTGATATTGATTACTCCAAATTTCAATCATTTCATGTTTGGGTTGAATTGCTTTTATGATCACATACGGTTAGATATTATTTTGGATTTCAGTTGATTAGGTCCAGCTTTCAAGTTTTATTCTAATCAATTTAAGATTGAATCTTTTTTATTTCGAATTATTTTATTATTTGGATCGAATGGTTTTTATAATCAAATTGGACTATATCAAATTGAGTGAAAATTTTTCAAATTATTTGAATCAATTTGATGAAACCTATTTTCTCATAATAACTCAATTTAATTTTTTTTCCTAACCGAGTCAAGTAGAATAAAATTTGACTTGAGTTAAGTCGAATAAACTTGTTCAAGTTAAATTAAAAAAAATAAATAAACTAAATTAAAACTTTATTGACAATATGATTAAATTTCAAATTTTAACAAATAAAATTGAGGATGTATACATATTTGAAAACTATTTAAAAAATACTTTAATATAATAAACTTGTTTTAGTAATTTATTTATTTAAACCATCGAATTTAACATTTAAAATTTTTAACGGTTATATACAAATTTATACCACTTAATAATTTTTTTTTATAAAATCTTGTAAAATTTTAATAACTTTTTTATTTTTTAAGGAGTCAATTTGCTAATATTTTAAATGGACTTTTCGATTTATTATATTTGTTGAGTTGTAAATATTTATCTTGACTCAAATTTAAAAAAAATCAAATTATTTATTTAAATTAATTAGAATAATTGAATAACTTGATCTAAACATAACTTGGATCAAAGGGTGTACATGTGTCACAGTCGAAGATACATAATTTTTTCAAGGTTAAAATATGCCATACGTACTCTTTAAAAAAATGAATTTAGTTCATATATTTTTATTTTTAGAAATTTAGTCCCTCTATTTTTTAAAATTTAAAATTTGAGCCTAGTTGTTAATACTATTATTATTTTTGTTAAATTTAGGTTTCTTATGATGTCATTTATTTAATTACATGGCTACCATATGGGTATCTTTTTCATTCCAATATGTTTCACACTAACAAATTTAACAAAGAAATTAACATTGTTAACAATTAGACCTGAATTTTGAAATCTAAAAAATAGAGAATTAAATTTCTAGAAATAAATGTATAGAGACTAAATTTCAAAGTTTTAAAAAGTTCAGGGGCTTATTGCATGCTTTAACCATTTCCTAATAGCCACTCATCCAAACTGTTTTTGGTAGACTTTGTCCACCCCCAACAGTTCGCCGCATATCCGGTTCGTGCTTCCCGCCATCCCGCGTCTTTCGAATCTTAGCGCCAATCCTTTTTCTTTGGTTTATTTTTCTTCTTGCCCCCCGATTTTCCGTGAATTAAAAAACAGTTCCTTTTTTCTTTAATTTTATTTTTAAACTTAAAATATGTTCTGTGTCTTTATATTCTTTTTATTTAAAATTCCACCACTCTACTTTTATTTTTAGAAATTTAATCTCTTAAATTTTCAAATTTAAAAATTGAAGTTAAAAAATTATCGCCGTTAAAATTTTTCTATTAAATTTGTTATTGTAATATTTTAAAATAAAAAAATAATTTAATAGTCAATTAACCAAAAAATGACAATAATTATAATTGCTATGAAATTAACAATTTTTTTAAACAATATTAAAACTTGAACTTACATATTTAAATTATTAAAATATTAAATTCATAAAAATAGAAGTAGAAAGGATGGACCATAATGGCTTAATGAGGCCACGAGCTTGGCCTCTCAAAATTTTTTGAAAAATTTTATTCTCCTTTGAAATTTGTTGAAAATTTTAATTTAACTGAAAATTTGTTATTATACATTTTATTTTTTTCTAAATATTTTCGAAATTATCATTAATCACATAAAATTTTAAAAAGTTTTAATTACATCTTATTTTTTTAAAAATCTTATTAAACTACAAATTTTAATTAGAAACTAAAAAAATTTAGTGCAAATATCCGCCACTTATTCTAAACAAGCAAATAATAGATTTTAACCTATTTTTAAACAAATAGGCAAGCTAAATTTGAACTTTTACTTTTATTTTCCCTGCGATAACTTCCTCCAAATAAACGTCATCTAAAATGAAATTCAATTCCACATTACCAGTAAACAGATATGTATATATATATTTTCCCAGAAAATGAAAGCTTTTTACTTTTTATGGATTATGATATGAATTTTGGGTCGGCTCTAAAATTGGTAAAAGCTTAAATCTTCAATTCTCAACAGTCATATATGGGCGTGAGAGAGTAATTATTTGGAATATCTGAAGACAAATTAGCGTTTTAACGATATTTTTATTTCTGTTTTTTTTTTCGTTTTGATTTGGTTTCTCTCGGTTGATGATCTTTGTTCATCAACTAGAGTGATTGTAATTATAACCAATAGAATCTAAATTTCAAAACGTTTTTTTTATTAATTTAAGTATTCTTTTTCCAAAATTTTTGAAACCGTTGCTGAATTTCGTGGATTTTGAAATTTTCTGATCCACTGCTGAAAACAATGGCGGTGGAGCCGTTGACTTCTGGCGTAAGTGACCTCATCAACGCGCTCTTCTCGTTACGATCGTTGAGGAGCTTGTTGGTGGTGTTGAACGCCGTCGTTTTGCTTCTCCTGTTGCCGACCCGGCGACGGAACCGGACCTCCGCGTTGAAATCTGAAGCGGGAAAGGATGAGAAACACGAGGGCAGGAAGAAAGGGTCTGTGGGGACTAAGTTTAGGGTTCCGGCCGCGGTGGTGCCGCGGAGAAGCACGGCGTTTGCAGTGGACCTAGAGGCGGCAGCGAGGCGATCGCTGGCGATTCGGAGGGTGGTTCAGGACGATGACGGCATTAGTATGAGGGAGTTTTCGTTGGTTTCTAGTGCAAGAGGTGACACGTTATTCATTCAGATTTGGACTCCCATTTCCGTGAAAATCAGGTCAGTTGCAGATAAAAATTTTCCCTTTTTTTAAAAACCAATCATGATTATTATTTTTCTCTTTCTCTCTATTATTATTTAATTTATAAAGATTAAATTAATATATTTAATATTAGAGGTAGTAATTTGATTTCCACATATTTCAAATTTTATTATGTCTTAAAAATTAGTTTAGAAATGGGAATTTTGAGAATGTTAAAATTTGATGTAGTAATTGTAGTCTCCATAAATTTTAAATTTAATTTTTATATTTTTATTTGTATAAATTTAGTCATTTTACTTTTTAGATTTTAAAATTCAGATTTAATGGTTAACATTAATAATTTATTGGTGTGACGTCTTGAAAAAAAAGAATCTCACTTGATAACAATATAACTAAAAAATAATCAATGTAATGAAATTGAATTTAGAAAACTAATTTAGCAGTGTTAGCAATTTGACTTCAATTTAATATTTGAAAAGTAGAGTAACTTTAAAAATAAAAGTATAAATATTAAAATTTAAATTTATAAATAGTATAAGGACTTACGACATATTTTAACATTTTTAGAATAGGATACAAGATTTTTTTTTGTTACAATAACATAAATGTTAAAACAATGTTGTTGTAATATTTAAGATCTTAGGTTCAACTCTCACCACTAGTCAATTCTAATACTTATACTTGGTGATGTATTGATGTAATGATTAATGGTAATTATAATTATGTTAAGAATTTATCAAAACAAATTTAACATCTTTGCTTCTTTTTTGATGTTATGCTTTAGAAATATTTAAGGTGGGAAAATTAATTATATAGGTTAAAGTAATCGGGAGATCTCTATACCGTAGGAGCTTCCATTTTATTCCATTCGATATTGATGTGTTTTTGTGTTATTTCCAGGGGAGTAGTTTTTCTTATGCATGGCTTGAATGAACACAGGTTTGTTATTAGGATTTAATGCCATTTTAAAGTAATTGATTCTGTAGTTTTTTTTCTTTTTGTGTGTGTGTGTCTTCTGGTTAAAATGTTTGCCTTTTGTGTCCCCCTTTCACTCGCACGACAGCGATAGATATAACGATTTCGCAAAGCGACTTAATACTAATGGATTCAAGGTCTACGGAATGGATTGGATTGGTAAGTTTAAGCATAATATGCATCATCATAATAATAAATAACATATTGCTCGCTCCGAATGTAATTTCTTTTTATTATATTAAAAACCGATTTATGTATATTACCATTTTGGTTATTTTATCAATTACATTAATTTTTAATAATACAAAATAATGAAAATTTTAACTTAAAGAATTAATTTACTTATTAATTTAGCGTACAAAAACTAATTTACTTATTTTTTGAGTAAATGAAACAAAATGTAATTTAATATCTAGTATAGAGACTTTTATGATATTTCAATTTTATTTTATTATTGTTGATAGTGCACCTTCGACAAAGCATGTATATTTTGGATGTTGAAGGGGTTGGAGTATTTCCATTGGGATGGTGCCAAAAAAGCTTTAAAACAACTTCCTGTTTTATAAATCTCATCGTTTTTAGATATTGAAGCATCTTGCGGCATGCTATATAGCATATAACAGTTTTCATGCTTATTTGCCGGTAAGTTTATTTGTTCTCACTATTCATGTAGGACATGGTGGAAGTGACGGACTACATGGGTATGTTCATTCTCTTGATTATGCTGTTAATGACATGGTATGTTTTTAATGTTTAGCTACAAAAGTTTATTATTAAAAACATATTTTTGTTCTCTTTCAATTTAGATATTGAGTAATTTAATTTTTTTTTTAAATTAGAGTAATATAATTCTTGTTAACTTCAAAAGTAAGTAACTAAGGACAATTAATCAAGGCTTTAATGTTTTCCATGAATTATACACGATTTTGATTGATATAATAACAAATTTAACTCTTAATATTTACATATTTTGTCAATTTAGTCCTAATTTAATGAGTTTAACTTGTAACATTTACATATTTTGTCAACTTAGTCTTGGTTTAATAATTTTAACCTACAATATTTGCGCATTTTGTTAAATTAGGACCAAATTGACAAAATATGTAAAAATTGATGGCTAAATTTATTATTTTACCTATAAAAATTATGTACAATTAACAGTAACATCGTGATTAGTTACCTTTAGTTGCTCACTTTTGAAAATGATAGGGATTAAATTGACCTTATTTTTTAAGAAAGACCAATTTGTTCAATATTGAAATTGAGAGATCAAAGGGATCTTCTTACCAAGTTTATTCGAAGTAAATATTGAACCAAATTAAATCATTTTTATCTATGTTCCTGACTCGTTGCAGAAAATATTCCTCGAAAGGGTTTTCATTGAAAACCCAGGGCTTCCGTGTTTTTGTTTTGGTCATTCGACAGGTGGTGCAATTGTGTTAAAAGTAAGTCTTTTTTGTTTACTCAAGCATGCCAAGAAAATCACTCAATTTATTCGATCTAAACTCACTTTTCACATTGAAGGCAACACTTGATCCCGAGGTCGAAAATCGAGTAGCAGGCGTTATACTAACTTCCCCAGCTGTTGGTGTCCAGCCATCTCATCCAATTTTCGTGGTAAGAACCTACTCGGTTATATCGCCTTTTCTTGTTCGAGGTATTGAAGAACATAAATAGTATGACATGCCATTTTAACGGCAGGTACTTGCCCCGATCATCTCATTTCTATTACCAAGATTCCAAGTCCATGCCGCAAACAGAAGGGGGAACCCAGTTTCTAGGGACCCGGAGGCACTGGTGGCTAAATATTCTGATCCATTGGTATACACCGGACCTCTTCGAGTAAGAACCGGCTACGAAATCCTTAGAATCACATCTTACTTGCAGCACCATATGAAAAGATTGAAAGTCCCATTCCTTGTTCTCCACGGCATGGATGATACAGTAACCGATCCTAAAGCTTCACAAAAACTATACGACGAGGCCTCAACCGACAAAACGATCAAATTATACGAAGGTCTCTTACATGATATCCTTTTCGAACCAGAACGAGAAGCTATAATGGATGACATAATTCAATGGCTAAATGTTAGAGCTTAAAAAAGAAAAACTCACCACTTCAATGTTGAAAACACACAGTTTTGTTTTTTGATAAAATGTTGTGAATTTTAGGGATTGATCCCTCTTTGATAGCATTTTATGGTATTTGTTGATAGACTAGATTGGTACCATCCTGGCTCATGAAGCTTTGCTTGTAATGGTGGTCTCTGTTACGGTGTTTCCACGGTATATATGGAAATATGTGGTAGCTTTTTTTTTTTTTTTTTACAGTAGAATTTTCATTCATTCATTCATTAATCCCATCATACATTAGTAAGAAACTGGTCAAATTCTGTTATTAGACCCTAAATTATATCTAATTATGGTTTTAGTTTTTATACTATATTAAAATTTATTTAATATAAATTCATCATATGTTTATTTTTAAGTCTAAATTTACATCAATGAATCCTCAAAGATATTTAAAAAATTACAACATTACTTTTGTTTTTGGTGGATTCAAATTTTAAAGTATCTTTTATGTATGTTTGTGATCATTAAATTTTGGTAAGCTATGTCCAAGGTCATTAAACTATAAATACCTTTATGTTTATGATACTTAATATTTAAAACTTATAAAATGATCATTGAACTACTTGAAAGTTTTCATTTAAGTCAAAAAATTATTTGAAAGTTTTTATTTAAGTCATTTGGTTGTTAAGTTTTTTTTTTAAAGTGTCTAGCCAGCGAGCTCTAAGTAATGATTTGACAATCGATACGATGGATTAATATCCATTGATGAGTAGAATAACATATATTAGATCTAAATCAATCTAACGGTGTTAGTGTTGGAGATAGGAGAAGAAAGTTGTTTAGATTTTGGTTCACAAATTCATAACGTTCAAAGTTGTTTTATGAAAAAAATTTGAATTGTTGAAGAGAAGGAGAATAAGGGTTTTCAATTAGTGCAAGCAGTGCAAATAGTTTAGTGTTCATATTATAACTTTTTGAAGTTAAATAACCAAAATATAAAATTAATAAAAATTTAATGATCTTGAGCGAATTTACCCTAATATTATCTTAAGAGTTGAAACTTAAATTCCCTTTCTACCCTTCCACATTTCCTCCTAAGACATCAATTTCACAACAAAATTATCAATTTCAGCTTAATAGATTACTAAAATCATTATTAGTGCGCATAAAGATAATTTATTCTGCAAAAATAATCAATTCCTAATGATAAATTTGATGATTAATATTTTTATATTTTGTCAGAATATCCTAATTATATTTTTAAGTTTTTTTATCATCAATTTTTAATTTTTTAAACTATTTTTTCTAATATATTTAATATATAAATTCGAAGTTTTAATTTTTTTAAAAAATTTTAATTTTTCATACGGTTTGTTTATTGATAAGTTTAAAATCTTTTTAGATAAATTAAATAATATTATACCACAGTGTTCTGCATTAAACGACGACGTTTCACTCCTTCTTCTTCTTGTTGCTTTAACGTCTCATAAAGCGGAGCATTTTTAGTCTCAGGCAACCACACACTTAAGGTTCCACTCACGATGGCAAGAGCCCCAAACACGGCGAGCGAAAGCGAAGGACTGAGGCGGCCGACCACCACTAATAAAGGTGACAAAGAAGCCCCCAACATTAACGATTGACGCAACATCGACACCGCAAAGTTCCTTACGTTAGTCGGAAAAAGCTCAACACAGTAAATATACGACACGTTGAACGCGATAGAAGCAGCCATGAAACCAATAGCTTCGATCGTTAATTGAGGCCAACTGCTGGTGGTGGAGGATGCGGCGGAGAAAATGATGCAAAGGAGACATGAAATGCCGGCTGAAATTGCTGATAACGATGAAAGGAGACGTCGGTTGGTGAAACCCAATAGTACGCCGCCGATGAAAACGGCGGGGATTTCCATTGCGGCGTTGATTATAACTGTTAAGTAGAGATTGAAATTGAGATTCTCGGCGTTTAGTTGGATTCCGTAATAAACGAAGCCAACCCCAAAGCCGAATAACATCATTGTTATCATCCTTTTAGCAGCCCATCTTGTTGTCCATATGTTTTCGTTTTTGCCACCTACATTCCCTGTGCCTGTAATAATAATGAAAATAAAAATAAAGAAATTAAAATTGTAAACAAAATCCGAATCTAATGAGTTTCAATTGGTGAGTGTTGGATCTGTACGGGATAATTATTAAAATACTAATGTTCCAATGCCCCAACATTTGCAAGTTTTGGGTCAAACTTAAAACAAAAAACAAGTTTAAACTATACTAGCACCTGTTGTCGCTTGAGATGGATTTATGAGCTGTATATTATCAGGCAAATTTTTCCTGTTCCATCCTGCAAATTTTTGTAACACCTCAAGAGCTTCTTTGTTTTTCCCTCTAACTAGGAGCCAACGGGGAGATTCCGATACCAAAGGGACTAACAATAAAGTATAGACCAGAGGGGGAAGGGATATGATCCTGTACAAATACCTCCATTGGGTTCTAGTAGGATATGCAATGAAAGGGAGAGACAAGAAACCCGCCGTGAAGAAAAAGAAACCGTATTGGCCAACTTGGCCTCGCCATTTACGGCCAACGACCTCCGTTGAAAGAACAAGGCAACATATCCCATTTCCAGAACGAGCAAAGCCATTTGCAAATCGAAGAAGGGAATACACCCAAATATTTGGTGAAAAAGAAGTGAGGAAAGTGGTGGTGGAGGTTAAGATGCATGCCAACAAAAGTGTTTTCTTTCTACCTAGCCATGCGTCGGCGAGGCGGCCGTAGAGAGCACAACCTATAATGGAAGTGGAAATAAAGTAATACGGAGGTTATGTAATATTGTATTTTGTCTCATTTATTAAAAAATATAAGTAAATTAGTCTATATACATTACATTAAATAGTAAATTGGTAATTTTTATTAAAAAATTATTTATTTTTATTGTTAAAAATTAACATGGCTAACAAAATAACTAGATAGTACCAATTAAATTATATCAAGGGTGGAATCAAGAGATAACTCCTTGTTCCCCTCCACTCAAATGGAAAAATTGCATTTTAACTCCTCTATTTAAATTTATAATTCAATTTAAGCCCTCTTAACACAAAATTATTATATTTGTCCCTCCAAAATTTTATAATTTTATCTCAACCCCTAATTTAAAATTCTTTGCTTCGTTCTTGCTAGTCTATATTTCAACCTAACCATTAGCTTGGTGTTGAATACCAACCCAAATATGAAATAGAGCACGTAGAGGATCTTGCAATTAAGTTATGGGAGCTTAATTAAATTTATAAAAAAAAAGTTGAGGGTCTTAATTAAAATTTCTAAAATTTTAGAGGGTTTAATGAAAATTTACAAAAAAAAATTATGAGTAATTAAATTATCTTAAAACTTTTGGGGGTTTAATAAAAATTTATAAAATTTTTGAAAGGCCCAATTCAAATTTTCAAAAGAATTTGAGGGGTATAAAAAAATCTAAAATTATAGATAAATTGGATTTAACAGGCAAAAGAAAAAATAGAAATACTCTTAAATTTTATTATTATCATTTGTAAATTGTTTATATGTATTCGATGAACACATATTTATAATTTCATCCACGCACCGTAATTGAAAGCTATTGGAGGGGAAGAGTGACAGTTATAGCTGATTACCGAAAATTGAACCAATGAAGAAGAGTGAAGTGGGAATAGCAGCAAGAAACTTGCGATGGCAGATAAGATCCCACTCCGCAATAGTGGTGGCGCTATTCCCTCCGATCCACTCCCAACTACCGGCTGCCAATCCACAAACATGACCGGCCGATTGCCCTTTGTTGCCACCACCACCACTAGCAGTGGTGTTCATGCACCAAGATGAGGATAATGATGGATCAGCACTGGTTTTGCATCTCCAACCAAATGGCTGAGCATCAGTAAAGATGGTGACCAAGGTGTTTTGAGAATCAAATACCCAGGCAAATGACACTAACACCACTTGCAACAGCTGGGGTAACCCAAAGGATCCTACATACCTTTCTATAACCTCATCCACATTGAGCTCCATTTTTTCTTCATGGGGAATCTCTGTTTTTTTCTCTTCTTCGTTATCCATGGCCCCCTTAATGTGGATTTTGTGTTGGGATGGCTTTGATAATGTGTTGGTTGCCCCCTAATACATGATATTATTGATATGCATGACATTTTTTTTAATTATTAAAGGTAGAGATGGGAAATATGAATGGTGTGATCATCATCTTTAGTATTTTAATGTACCACTAATTGTGTAAAATTACTTGAAAAAGCCAAATTCTATTCATAATAATAAAGGAAGTTAGGTAATTTAAAAAAGTTCTATTCAAAATAATAGAGGAAGTTAGGTAATTTAAAAAAAAGTTCTATTCATAATAATATAGAAAGTTAGGTAATTTGAGGAAGTTATATTCATAATAATAAAGGGAGCTAGGTAAATTAAGAAAGGGATAATTATTTTGGGCCCCTGAACTTGATAATTAATTTTACATTGGTCCTTATATCTTTTTTGGGTCCACTTTGATATTTGAGCTTGATAACTAGATCCACTTTGATCTTTGAACTCAAAAATATATAATAATTTGATGATGTGAGACTCTAAGATTGTGCCACATCATCACTTGAAATCTAAAATTTTATATAAATTTTCAAGGGACGTTACAATACAATCTTAGAGTTACATTCAGTGTTTTAATAACAAGATTGGTAGTTGACCAGGTTAGACCGCTGGTTCCCAATTCAACTAGTTCGACCGATTCTATTGCCAAACCAACAATGATTAAATAATTAATGAAAAATTCATAAAAATGTAGAAAAATTTTTAAAAAAATCGGTTTAGCCTGTTTAGCTATAGATTTTTGCCCCAGTTTTCAATTTTTACAAATTTCAAGCAGTTTCCGAGCCAATTGATTCTATCCCTTTGTTTGGACTGTTATACTAATAAATTCTCTATCCATCCAATTCGGTCTTGTTCTTGTTACATTGGTCACATCATTAAATATTAACAGAATCCAAGTTTAGGGACCAAAATAAGTTGCCAAGTTCAAGAATCAAAGTAGACAAAAAAAGTACAGGTACTAAAGTGAACCTAGTTGTCATGTTTAGGGTGTCAAAAATTATATTATCCCTTTAAGAAAAAAATAATTGTATTGACTTGTATAGAACTATGATTAAAGCTCTTATTACATACCTGTAATGGCCAATTTTAGGCCCGTATAAATTAAACCAAAATGAATGTCCCTTTTACAATTCTTGAACCCAAAATTAAAACCCAATTACATTTTATACACCCGATTGCCCATTCCCCTATACCCATTACAAATTCCTACCCGTGACCCAAAACAGGCCCAGTTACAAATACCCGAGCCCAATTACAAATGACCCGGTACCAGTCCTGGGAACCCTAGCCGCCTCTGACTCAGCAGCTTCACCGCCTCTGTCCCATCAGCCCCTTCCAGGTCTGCTCAGCACCGCCCTTTACTCCTGCAAGCAATAAAATAGACGAGACAGAAAGTAGAATAGAAATATAAAAATAATATTGTAAGGGCTATAAAAGCCCGATTCAAAACAGTGTAAGGAAGGAGGTTTTGATCCCAAAATCAGTACAAAAACAGAGAAGTATTCAGAGCACAAATAAGAGCATCAAAATACCCAAAATAGCAGCGAAGGGAATACCCCCGAACCATCGAAATCAGAATAAAAACCCTAATATCGGAGGTAATCTCAGATTTCCTCTCTGTTTCTCCTATTTTTTCTCACACACAGAGCCAATCTAAATGCATGTATTTATGTTTTAATAACTAAAAAAAGGGGAAAAAATTTTGGAAAAATTTACCTTTTTCCGGCCACCGTTCCGGTGGCCGGAACATCGGCGATCGGCGGCGCGTGGTGGTCCGATCATCGGCCGGTAACCGGCCGGTGACCGGACGTTGACCGGTCCGGCGACCGGAGACCGGACCCTCCCCGGACCCCCTTTCCTCTCCTTCTTCTTCCCCTCTTCTTTCTCCTCTCCCCTTTCCCCTTTTTTTTTTCTCTCCGGATGCCAAATGAGCCAAAAACAAAAAAATGGCCCTTTTATAGCAACCGACCTGGGTCGGGTCGACCCGACCCAGGTCTACCTAGGATCCGCGCGTTCTTACGTCATATGGGACATTTGCGCGATCGGTCCTTCCGTTTCTTCATCAATTTACAATCAGGTCTTCATAATTGCGATTTGGCCCAGAAATTTGTCCCGTGTCTCAATTAGGCCCTGGATCGATACGCAGCGTTTTAAACCTGATGGTAAATTGCCATTTTAGTCCCCTTAAACTTGACCCGTGTTCTAATTGGTCCTTTTTACTTGTTTTATTTTAAAATCTGGCCCGAGTTTTTAATTCTGCTTCCAATTTCGTCCTTTTATCATTTATTTTTAAGTTTTATTATTATCATTTTTAATTTCTTTATTATTACTATTATTATTACTATTTTCATTATTATTATTATCATATAATGGTTACTATTTTATTTGATTATTATTATTACTATTATACATTATTATGTATATATTATTTTATTCATATTATTATTAGAATTAGTATAACATTTTTTATAATAATAATAATAATATTATTTGCATTTGTTTAAAACCCTAATTACTTTATATTTACTATTATTATTCGTTATACTTGCTATTGTTTTTCGATTTTTACGTTATTACTATTGTATCTCATTTTCGTTATTATTAAATTCCTTGCTTGTTAATGTTCTATTATTATAGATATTTGTAATATCTATTTTGTTAAATATTTGTACATATACGACATTATTAATTCTCTGTTATATTAGTCTTATTATTTTCCTACTACTATACCTGTCGTTACTATTATTAAATTCATTTATTTAAATGTCCATATTACTATAATTATAATTATTAACATTATTGTTATTGCATGTATATGTGATGTATTATATATATTCCTAATACTATGTTTAACATGTCTTACATTTTGCATGCATAATTTAATATTATTTATACATTACATTATGTACATACTTTTAATATTACATTTTGCACGTATTTTAGCATTATACTATGTATGCATTATGTGTATATCTTAAATATTATATTATATGCATGTATTCGTGTCTCATTCTTTTCATGTAACTCTATCATACTATTATATATATTTTGATACATCACGTATGTATTATTTTTTATTATTAGTTGCCTTTTCTATATATTGTTCAGTTCTAACGTCAACATACTACATGCATGGTTTAATATTTCATTAAATATATACTCTTTTACGTCACGTATATATTATGTTGTTTATACACATTTCGTGTCTCGCATATATACTTTAATATCATTTTGTTTATTGTCACATATATTGCTAATGTCTATAAATCCTTATTGTTATACATGCATTATTATATGTTTATTTCGCCTCGTATATTTTTCACCTTTATCATCGTTCGTTTTTAACGTAGCATTTTCATATTATTATTGTTATGTCAACTCTATTTGTCCTGATCTTTTCATGTTTTAATACAATAAGGCAATGTGCTGATTTTAACATCATGCCAGTGATCTCATTGCTATTGTTGGGTGAATCACGATTGGCTCGTGTTAAAACGGGATATCCTTTCCAAAAGAAATCAAAATTCCAAAAACGCTCGTATCTCGATCGGATCACGACAAAATTTTAAATTGAACTTGTACTTTTGAAAATTTAGACAACTCGCTTTTGAAAAGATACCAATTTTTGGGCGTTGCGGGGGTGCTAATACCTTCCCCGCGCGTAACTGACTCCCGAACCCTATTTTTCTCTGGACTTTAACGTGGACCTCAACCAAGCCTTCCTTTTACTTAAAAAACGAATTTTCTGCTAGAAAGAGGTTTTAGTAGGTGTCCGATCACACCTAAGAAAAAGGATCGGTGGCGACTCCTTTGCTTTAATCAAAATTCGTTTTCAAGACTTTAAATCGCCACAATTAGCGACCTAAGTTAAAAATTTTTTGTCGCTACAGCTGGCGACTCCACTGGGGACCAGCTTTCGAGAGTCGAATCAAATCAAATGCGTTGTCAAAATTTTCGAAATACCTTTTTTCAAATTAATGTTTAGTCGTGATCCTCAAATTTTGCAAAAATCACGTACTCGCATCTCATTGTAAATGTTTTCTAACTTCTTGTTTACTTGTTTTGAAGCTCTAAATTTCTAAGCTCCGGTTCTCTAAGTTTAGTTTTTAAAATAAAACGAAAGGTTTGTGAGTTTCTCCCCACACACTGTTCACGTGCATTGTTGCATAACATGAGCGCCATACCCGGGCTCCGTCCCTCTTAAGTGAAAGTAAACGCTACGCCTTCGTGAGTTAACTCGTCCCTCCGCACAGGCTAGTGAACACTTTCGGGTTACATATGACTTATGCCTTCGTGAGATAACTCGTCCCTCCGCATAGGCATAAGTAAATGTAATCCCTCGAATTGATCTCGTAAGCCTGTGATGGGCTATGACCGAGGTTCTGTACTAATCTTAGTAGATGACAGTACATACAATTCGGGTACCTTTCTAGAACCTAAAACCACATATAATGAACTGTACGAGCCACCCAATTAGAGCCATGCCGAACCTCTGTCCGTTTAGCAAACACCAAAATAGGCACACGGGAGAAATGCCTCTTACCTTTTGTACTTTTACTTTGTATAAGGAGAAGGGATTTATCTGTTAAATTGAATCGGGTAGTTCAAAATTGCTTTAATTTATTTTCATTTATATCTGATCACTAACCAAGTTTGATTGTCTTTGTTTTATTCCTCATTGTGCATCATAGGCATCATAATAGGACGGTGTTGACTAAAGATTAGTTGCCAAAAACGGGTTTCAAATGGAAGAGTCAATTGTACAAACGACCGAGACAAACACCGTGGTTCGGGATTGGTCTTTGAGGACTCAAAGAGAAAAGGGAGACAGCCTGGTAGAAGGATGCTTTGTCAATCTACCCGAGCGGGTGACTGTGAATGTCCGTCAAAATAACCTTGAAGACTTGGTTGGGATCTGGAATCAGTGGGATTCAGATACTAGGGGCATTTTCACCGAAAGGTACGGGGACATAGCCCATCTGATTGCTGTCAAAGTAGACGAAAGATTGATTCAAGCTATGATCAGATTTTGGGATCCGGGTTATCAGTGTTTCACATTCAACCAAGAAGATATGACCCCTACGATAGAGGAGTATGCTGCTCTGCTGCGTGTCGAAAACATGCAAACCTACAAAATATATGTCAAAGAGCCCAAGCCGATGACATTCAGGAAAAAGTTAGTAAGGCTGACGGATATGACCGATGCATGGGCCGAAAAGCAAATAAAGAAAAAGAATGAAATCAGCTGCGTCCCATGGTTTTCCCTACGAGACCTGGTTTTAAACCATCCTGACATGTTGAAACGGATAAATTTGTTTGCTTTGGCTATCTATGGTTTGGTTGTCTTTCCGAAGATACTCGGGCACATAGAAGTAGCGGTAGTGGATTTCTTTGAAAAGTTAAAGCAAGGTATCAATCCCGCCCCAACCATCCTAGCAGAGACCTTCAGATCTTTGAGCAGTTGCAGAAAAAGAGGGGAAGGACGATTCATCGGATGCGCGCAGCTACTCAACGTTTGGATTTTGAGTCACTTTTGGAAAGTAGAGCGCACACCGTTCCACATGTTTTCGAAAACATTTGCTCCGTTGGAAGCTCACCTTAAGAAAGAGTGGCCGAAGGAGGTTACTGAGCAGCATTGGGTCTCAGTGTTCCAGAACTTGTGTGCCGAGGACATAGTATGGAGAGCGCCGTGGATACGCCCTTCGCTTTTGTTATACAAAGTCGGAAACCAAGACTGGATACCACTACTTGGATTGTGGGGAGGGACTGGTTACGCTCCTCTTTTGGTTCAAAGACAGTTCTCTTCACGACAGTTTATACCCGCCACCAGTGGTCTGGCTCAGTCAGAGTTTGCTTTTGCGGGCGATGGTTATATGAAGAAAGTCCGAGACACTGCAAAGGCTTGGAAAAGAATTCACCTGATGAAGTTGGCTTTATATGCTGACACTATCACCCAGGACTACGATGCATGGAGAAAGCAACGGATGAGTAGTTTGCAAGTCTCATCGGCAGATTACGCCTTTCAGAATCCTTTTTCGAATGAAACTCCATCTGAGTTAGAGACAGTGAGACAAGAATTCGAACGCGAAAAGACAAAAATGTTACGAGACCTTAGTGCCCTTCAAGAAGAAAATTATCAGCTGAAGATCGATGTTCAAATTGAAAGATCCAGGGCCGAGAAGGTGCAGAAAGAAGCCGAGGTCGTAAGAAACGACTTAAGAGATCTTCATCTAGAAAATAAAAAGTTAAGAGGCACCATAAAGAACAGCGGGCTGGGCAAGTCGTCAGCGGAATGGAAAGAAGAATTGAGTAATGTCAAAGGTGGAATGGAATTTTGGAAAGGAAAAGCAAAGAAAGAAGAAGGAAAGGCTGCACGGGCTGCAATAGAGTTAAGAAAGAAGTCTGCTGAGTATGAAGCTACATCAGTTGAACTGATGACTAGTCGAGCTAAGCGTCAAGAATTGAAAGAAACGATACGGGATTTAGAAGACACACTACAAGCCCGACAACAACAATTGGATACTCTCTTGGAAGCTTTGGAAGAAAAGAAGGGTCAGTATGATAGAGATACCCACGCTTACGAAAGAGCCCTCTGCGAAAAGGATGAAAATCTCAAATACTTGATCAACGAGATTCGTACGGCAGCCATGCACATAATGCAAATAGCGGATGAAGCTGAGACTCTTAGCTGCCAGTTCCCGCCTAGACAGAGATCGAGCATATCAGAATTTTTGGAACGGGTGAAGAATTACGGCAATGTAGCAAGGAAGTTTGTATGAAAGCTGAATCAAATGATGAAAAAACGTTTTGTAAATAGACTCTTTTGATTAATGAAATGCCTAGATAGGGGCTGTCTGGAATCAACACCGATTTTTGCATATGCATTCATAACTAACATTTGACGTGCATTCATAATTAACATTCATTCATTCATTCATTCACTGCATATCCCACGATCATTCGCTAAAGAGTAGAGTGGTATAATGCGCAGTTGTGACGTTGTAAACCTGGAATCACACCATACGTATAGAACACGTCGACAAGCCAGAGCAATGGAAGCTGAGTTTAACGAAAGAATTGAAAGGATGGAGAGAATTCAGAAAGAATTACAAGAACAGTTAGCCAGGTCGCAACAGGATACGAGAGACTTGATGATAAGGTCTCGGGAAGAATCTATTGAACAGAAAGATCAGATGACTAAGATGATGGAAATGATGTCGGCCCTAGTCAAAGGAAAAGGACCTCTACAAAACCCTGAAGTTGTGAATCTTGATCAAGAACCGCCTTATCCTCCAGGGTTTACTCCGCCCCACGTGACATATAGGGGATACACACAGGGAGGACCCGCCGGCATAGAACAACGGCCTGTAACACCCCCTCCTGTAGGACAGGGAGTATTTGTGGCAAACCCAGGAACCGCTCCGGTTGATCCACCTGTCCCAGACCTAGACGATCCTGCAGAAATCGCTAGGCTAAGGATAGAGGAGCAGGAAGTCCAAGAAAAATATAGAAGTCTGGAGGAAAGACTTAGAGCGATAGAAGGCATTGAAGTCTTCTCGGCGCTAAACGCTAAAGAACTTAGTCTGGTACCTGATTTGGTTCTCCCTCCAAAATTCAAAGCACCGGATTTTGAAAAGTATGATGGCTCGAGATGCCCGAAGGCACATCTCATTATGTTCTGCCGAAAAATGACAGGCTATGTTAATGAAGACAAGCTGCTTATACACTGTTTTCAGGACAGTTTGACCGGATCAGCTCTCCGCTGGTACAACCAACTCAGTAGAGAAAAGATTCGAACCTGGAAGGATTTGGCAGCGGCATTTTGCGAGCAGTACAAACATGTCTCTGATATGGTACCCGACCGCATGACACTACAAATGATGGAGAAAAAGCCATCAGAAACTTTTAGACAATATGCGCAGAGGTGGAGAGACATCTCGGCTCAGGTAGAACCTCCATTGACCAAGACCGAGATAGCAGTCCTGTTCATCAATACCCTGAAGGCGCCATTCTATGATAAATTAGTCGGAAGCGCCACAAAGGACTTCTCGGATATTGTCATATCCGGTGAACTAATAGAAAATGCGGTAAAAAGTGGAAGAATGGAAGGAGAAGGTTCGAAGAAGGCAGTGCCTATGAGAAAAAGGGAGCCGGAAGCCCACATGGTGGGAACCGGAAACCGTTATGCTCCTAGTCCATATCCTAATCAATTTCGACCTCGAAATTACCCACCACCAAACTTCTATCAACCACAAGCCCCCTATTACCAACCACCACCTCCCTATCCTTCTTACCCTGTCTATGCAACCAATAACCCTAGGCCAGCCACCACGTTTCCTCAAAATGCCGGCTCTACCCAAGGCCAACCTAGAGGAGAACCAAGGCCAGCGAGGCCTAACCCCGAGAGACCCCAATTCACTCCTATTCCTGTATCTTACGGGGAACTGTACCCTAAGCTTTTGGAAAAACAGTTAATATCTCCTCATTACATGGCACCGTTGAAACCCCCGTACCCAAAGTGGTACGACCCTAATGCTAGCTGTGCATACCACGCGGGGAACCAGGGGCACTCTACGGAAAACTGCATTGCATTTAAACGAAGAGTCCAAGGATTAATTGATGCGGGTGTCTTACGCTTCGACGGTACTAGTGGTGCGACCGGAGACCCGTTCCCAAATCATGCAGAAAGGAATGTAAGTGCAGTGGAGGAAATAAGTGAATTACAAACTAGAAGAGTCGTTTCGGAAATAAGCACACCTTTGCAGAGAATCTGGGAGGTGTTGCTCGAAAAAGGGTTACTCTGTCGTCTTAGAGGAGTAACCGAGAAAAGAAATATGAAAAGTCAAAATTTTTGTGACTTTCATGAAGTCATAGGACACAATATCCAATCTTGTGAGCAATTTAAAGAACTACTCCAAGGCATGATGAACAGCAAAGAGATTGAAATCTTCAACGGAAGAAGAGAGGCCGAGGAGGGAGAAATATGTGCCTCTGACGGTCAATCATCGGATCTCCCTTACACTGCTGAACGACCATTGATAATATATTATGATGCGAGGAGAGAACCAGTAAAACCAAAAATGGTAATTGAGGCGCCATTGCCTTTTCCGTACCAGGATAGTAGGGCAATACCTTGGAAGTACGACGTTAATATTGTCACTCCTGAAAGTGAAAAATCCCAAGGCACGGCTAAAAATATCGGAGAAGTTGGTCACTTTACCCGGAGTGGAAGATGCTATTCCAAGGAAGTTGAACCAGCAAAGAGGAATAATGATTCCAAACAAAAGGGAAAGGCACCCATGCTTGAGGCTGAACCTGAATCCGAAAGTCCGCCTGAACGGCAAGAGACCAAAAAACCTGTGAATGAAGAAGAAGCACAGGAATTTTTGAAATTCATTAAACATAGCGAGTACAACGTGGTCGAACAACTAAGTAAACAACCTGCGCGTATTTCAGTATTATCCCTGTTATTGAACTCGGAGCCACATCGAAATGCCTTGTTGAAGGTATTGAATCAAGCCTATGTAGCAAACAATATATCGGTCGAAAAGCTTGATAGGTGGATCAATAACTTGAACGCTGATAATTTCATCTCCTTCAGTGATGATGAAATACCACCGAACGGTAGAGGCTCCGTAAAGGCGCTGCACATAGCAACCCGCTGTAAGGGATATATAATACCAAACGTGCTTATTGATAATGGGTCAGCCCTTAATGTTATGCCTCTGGCCACACTCTCCAGAATCCCGATAGATTTGTCCTACTTGAGGCCGTGTCATTCCGCGGTGAGAGCATTTGATGGAACGAGACGAGAAGTTGTAGGAAAAATTGAGATCCCTCTAGAAGTGGGTCCTTATGTCTATGACGTCGAGTTCCAAGTTATGGACATCACCCCTTCATATAATTGCCTCCTGGGGAGGCCATGGATCCATTCGGCTGGGGCAGTTCCATCATCCCTTCATCAGAAAATAAAGTTTATCATGGATGGCTGCTTGGTTACCGTTGAGGGTGAAGAGGATATTGTTGCGTCTATCTCTGCAGACACACCTTACCTCGAAGCGAACAAAGACGCCGTGGAATGTTCCTTTAGATCCTTTGAGTTCGTCAACGCCACATTTGTGGCTGAAGGAAATAGAATCCCCATGCCTAGGCTATCGAAGAATACTAAAATGGGAATCAAGCTAACGGTAGGGAGAGGGGCCCGAGCAAGGAAAGGTTTGGGAAGACATCATCAAGGGATAGTCAGGGCCTTAAAACCAGTACCTCATAAAGCCCGATTTGGTCTAGGATTCCAACCAAAGGCACATCATTTGAAGAAACAGTGGAAGAAGGAGCAAGAAAGAAGGGTTGCGAGAAATCTAGGACGAGAGCCGGAATGGGAACCCATCGAGTACCCCCATCTGTCAAGCACATTCACATCCGCTGGGATCATATATCCAGGACAAGAGAATGAACACAGCCCACTGCTACTCGCTGAGAAGGCTTTTCAGAACATTTGTATAAATGTCGTTGATGAAGAAGTTGGTACAAGTAAAAGCGTTTCGAGGATACGCCCTTGTCCCCCAGGTTACATGTTGAACAATTGGACCGCTGAAGATCTCCTTGTGGTTTACGAGTCTTCCTCAGAGTAATATCCGATATTCACTTTTTGTGTCCCTAAATATAATGGGATTCTTTTGTAAGAGCTGTCGTCTGCTCTTTATCTATTAAATGAATATTAATGAAGAAGCATTTTGTCACAACCCTTTGCATTTGCATCTACTCCATAAATATTCTTTTATTTCATGGCCTATTCTTGCACTTACCTCATACCATGCCATAATGTTTTGTTTGTTGTTGCCAAAACTTGGATGTCCCTCTATAGTGTTCTCTTTCCCATTCAATTTTCAGGTGTTCAGATGCCAATGACATGAACGAACCCGTTACCAATCTTGAAATCGATTTTGAAAGGACTGTTTGTTTAGGGGAATTCGAGGATGAGGGAAATGCCGAAGACTATGTCTCGTCTCCTGACTTGCTAAGGTTGGTGGAACAAGAGGACAAACAGATTCTACCTCATCAAGAATCTGTTGAAACAATAAACCTGGGCACTAATAAAAATAAGCAAGAAGTGAAGATTGGGACCTCACTCTCAGAGGACACCAGGCATTATTTGATTGATTTGCTTCATGAGTACAAAGACGTGTTTGCATGGTCCTATCAGGATATGCCGGGATTGGACGGAGACATAATGGTTCATAAGCTCCCGCTGAGACCCGAATGTAAACCCATCCAACAAAAATTAAGGCGGATGAGGCCCGAAATGTTGCTGAAGATAAAAGAGGAAGTCAAGAGGCAATTTAATGCAGGCTTCCTACAAGCTTCCAGATATCCAGAATGGGTGGCTAATATTGTCCCAGTGCCAAAGAAGGATGGTAAAGTGCGAATGTGCGTAGATTATCGTGACCTGAACCGAGCAAGTCCTAAGGATAATTTTCCCTTACCACATATCGACACGTTGGTGGACAATACGGCGAAGAATTCATTATTTTCTTTCATGGATGGATTCTCGGGATACAACCAAATCAAAATGGCTCCCGAGGATATGGAGAAAACCACCTTTATAACGATGTGGGGAACATTCTGCTACAAGGTGATGCCGTTTGGGCTAAAGAACGCTGGAGCCACATATCAGAGGGCCATGGTGACATTATTTCACGATATGATGCATGAAGAGATAGAAGTCTATGTTGACGACATGATTGCTAAATCCCGAGGAGAAGAAGAACACATTGTCAATCTCAAAAAGTTGTTTGAAAGACTGAGAAAGTTTCAGTTGAGGCTTAATCCAGTCAAGTGTACATTTGGGGTTACCTCGGGAAAATTGCTGGGCTTCATTGTCAGTGAAAAAGGTATCGAGGTGGATCCAGAAAAGATAAAAGCCATTCAAGAATTACCACCTCCGCGTACACAGAAAGAGGTCAGAGGATTCTTGGGAAGGCTAAACTACATTTCCCGATTCATTGCTCAACTCACCAATCAGTGTGACCCCATCTTTCGACTCCTTCGAAAGCACAACCCTGGGGCATGGGACGAAGAATGCCAGGAGGCCTTTGACAAAATAAAACAATATTTGTCTAGCCCCCCAGTGCTAGTGCCACCAACTCCAGGAAGGCCTTTGATTTTGTATTTAACGGTGTTTGAAAACTCAATGGGTTGTGTACTCGGGCAACATGATGAGTCGGGAAAGAAAGAAAAGGCGATATACTACCTCAGCAAAAAGTTCACAGAATACGAGGCAAGGTATTCGTCGATCGAAAGATCCTGTTGTGCTTTGGTTTGGGCAGCTAAGAGGCTCAGGCAATACATGTTGTATCATACGACATGGTTAATCTCGAAGCTAGACCCGATAAAATATATGATGGAATCACCCGCACTCTCGGGGAGAATGGCCCGATGGCAGATCCTGTTATCAGAATATGATATCAGCTATGTGAACCAAAAATCGGTGAAAGGGAGTGCAATAGCTGATTTCTTGGCGGCTCGAACAACAGAAGAATATGAGCCCCTGAGATTTGATTTCCCGGATGAGGATTTAATGTGCATCACAGAGAAAGAATGTGAGTCATCAAAAGGGACGCCTTGGAAAATGAGCTTCGATGGTGCATCGAATGCTCTGGGGCATGGAATTGGAGCAGTCTTAGTATCACCGGAAGGAGATCATTATCCTTTCACTGCTAGACTCAATTTTTTCTGCACCAACAACATAGCAGAATACGAGGCTTGTATCATGGGACTTCGGGCAGCCATTGAACGAAATATCGAGATCCTAGAGGTATATGGGGATTCAGCCTTGGTGATCTACCAAATCCGCGGAGATTGGGAAGTGAGAGATCCAAAGTTGATTAAGTACAGCTATCTGGTGGCTGAATTGATCAAAGATTTCAAAGAAATAACTTTTAATTACTTCCCACGAGAAGATAACCAACTGGCTGATGCCTTGGCCACTTTGGCTTCCATGTTCAAAACAAATAGAGCAGCAGAAATAATGCCCCTCAGGATGAGCATATACGAAGTCCCTGCACATTGTTATAGCATTGAGAAAGAGGCTGACGGACGACCTTGGTACCATGATATCTTAGAGTACGTCAAGAATCAAATGTATCCTGAACAGGCAAGCGAGAATGACAAAAGAACAATCAGAAGAATGTCAGTGGGATTCGTTCTTGATGGAGACACCTTGTACAAGAGAGGTAAAGATCAGGTGCTTCTGAGATGTGTAGACACTACTGAGGCTAAGAAAATACTTGAAGAAGTTCATGAAGGAATATGTGGGACCCATTCCAATGGTTTCACTACGGCCCGGAAAATCATGAGACTCGGGTACTACTGGTCGACGATGGAGAGCGATTGCATTAGCTACGCAAGAAAGTGCCACAAATGTCAAGTTTATGGCGACAAAATTCACGTAGCTCCCTCGCCCCTTCATGTTATGACGTCTCCATGGCCCTTTTCAATGTGGGGCATGGACGTTATAGGGCCGATTTCTCCCAAAGCTTCCAATGGGCATCGATTCATTTTTGTGGTTATAGATTATTTCACGAAATGGATAGAAGCTGCCTCATTCGCCAATGTGACCAAGACCGCTGTCTGTAGATTCTTGAAAAAGGAAATCATTTGTCGATATGGTTTACCTGAAAGAATCATCTCAGATAACGCCTTGAATTTGAACAACAAAATGATGACAGAAGTGTGCAAGCAATTTCGAATAAAGCATCATAATTCCTCGCCATATCGACCAAAGATGAACGGAGCTGTTGAAGCGGCTAACAAGAATATAAAGAAGATTATCGGCAAAATGACAGAGACCTACAAGGACTGGCATGAAAAGCTGCCATTCGCTCTGTTTGCATACCGCACATCTGTGAGAACATCTACAGGGGCAACCCCTTTCTCTCTGGTCTATGGGATGGAGGCCGTGCTACCTATCGAGGTTGAGATACCGTCCCTACGAGTCTTAATGGAATCAAAACTCGAGGAGGCAGAATGGGTCCAAGCTCGATATGATCAGCTGAATCTCATCGAAGAAAAACGTTTGAAGGCAATCTGCCATGGACAGATGTACCAGAAACGGATGATCGCTGCCCATGACAAGAAAGTAAGGCCAAGAGAATTCCATGAAGGAGAACTCGTGTTGAGAAAGATCCTCCCAATACAAAAAGATTTGCGAGGAAAGTGGGCACCTAATTGGGAAGGACCATACGTCGTGAAGAAAGCATTCTCTGGTGGGGCCTTGATCCTTGCAGAAATGGATGGGAAGGAGTTACCAAATCCAGTGAACTCTGACGTCGTGAAGAAATACTACACTTAAAAAAAAAAAAAAAAAAAAAAAAAAAAAAGGAGATCAAGGTGAAAACCCGAAAAGGGCGCCTTGGTCAAACACAAAAAGAATACGTTAGGATGAAAACCCGAAAGGGCGTCCTAATAAAGCAAATCTGAGCCCAAGGGGCAGAAGCAATCTTGGACAGTGGGCCAAGTGACCAGGCTATAGTATGAAGCATTTCTGAACACTCGAGATCTTCTACACAAGAGACCTTGCTCAGAAAGATTCGTGATTGAGAAACGTGGCAGAGTTCATGCATTGAATAATCTAGAACATTTGTATCCACTAATATGGTTCCTTTTCTTCTATGGCACTTTCAATTATCCTTGTTTGACTTTGTTTGTTACCTTCGAAATTAATGTGAAGTCTCTTTCTTGTACCTACCTGACCATTGGCATGCATCTCATTATGTTGTTTATTTAATTGATAAATAGTAATATGACATGCTCTGAACAAAAGAAATGTTGAATATTACTCAGATAGAAAACTTGATAGGCACAAGAGTCTCAAAGCAGGAACAAAAGTTCAACGTATACCGGGCAAGTGATATCTGAGAAACACAGATTACTTGTAAAGCTTAAAAGATGGATGCAAAAACTGGGAAGGAACTTAAGAATCCTAGCGTTGAAAGCAGATCATCACGATAAGCAAAACAGGAGCCCGAAAACGAGAACAAAAGCTCAGATGGGGCAAGATCACTGCGAGAGTCGTGATGAAAAGAGATCACGACAAACGAATGCAAGGCACATAACATGTTCATGTAGGCATGAATGCATTTAAGGCAAATAGGTGCATATCACGATAACATCATGCATGACATATACAGGTATTCCAGGCAGAGCAAAAGATATTGGGAAAGCTATCCAAATCAAAGGAAAGATACTTGAATTCCACCATGTGAGAAATTCTGGGTGACTTTAATTTATGTTTTCGAAAATCAACTCATAGTGCGAGAAGTGAGTTGAGCCTCAGGGCACGCTGAGGTATTCTCAAGTTCTGTTATGTTTCAAAAAAATCAACTCATATTGCGAGAGGTGAGTTGAGCCTCAAGACACGTTGAGGTATTTTAATTTCTGTTATCTGACTCATATTGCGAGAAGTGAGTCAAACCTTAAGTCACGACGAGATGTTTTCAACATCCGTCTTTAATTTGTGTTTTAAAAATCAGCTCATATTGCGAGAGGTGAGCTGAGCCTCAAGACACGTTGAGGTACTTTTAATTTATATTTCAAAATCAACTCATATTGCGAGAGGTGAGTCGAGCCTCAGGACACGCTGAGGTATTTTCAATTTCTGTTTTCAGTTCCAGTTTCTAATCAACTCATATTGCGAGAGGTGGGTTGAGCTATTTTAATTTCAGTTTTTAAACTTCTGTTCATTCAACTCATATTGCGAGAAGTGAGTTGATCTTTTTTAATCTTGCCTTTTAATTGCTGTTCATTCAACTCATATTGCGAGAGGTGAGTTGATCTTTTTCAATTCCTACTTTTTAAAATTTCTGTTTATTCAACTCATATTGCGAGGAGTGAGTTGATCTCTTTTCAATTTCTGCTTTTCAATTTCTGTTTATTCAATTCATATTGCAGGGAGTGAGTTGAACTCTTTTAATTTCAAGTTTGTGTTCCAAAACCAACTCATATTGCGAGAAGTGAGTTGAGTTGTTCCAATTTTAGTTTTAAGATCAACTCATGTTGCGAGAAGTGAGTTGAGCCTCAGTTTGCACACCGAGGTACTTGCAATTTATGTTTCAAAAATTAACTCATATTGCGAGAATGCGCAGGTCGAGCAATTTTCGACTTCGTCTCAACAGAGGTTAAAGATTGGAGCTAATTAAAGACATCGGATTTGGCATCCTTAAAGCTGCAATGAAGCCAGTTGAAGATACAAATCTCATTCTTGGAAGTTGCCAGAGAATTAATCAAAGATATAGGCCTTGCATCCCCAGTGAAGTCACAGTGGAACAAGTTGAAGTTACAAGCCTTATCCTCTTAAAGTTGTAGCAGAGCGGATTGAAGATACAAGATCTCATCTCTAAAATGGCAGAAGACAGATCACGATAAATTACATATCCCTGAAGAGAAGACAGATCGAGGCTACAAGGCAGATCTCAGAAGTCGCGATGGATTAAACCTAAAGCTACGAGAGGCGATGGGTTACTTAAGAAGGGAAACCCCAGAGCAAGTTAGAGGCTAGCAAGACCAGGCAAAATTGGCCTTTCTGTATGTCTTTGCTCTATTACCGTTACACGACAATGAGCAAAGAGGGGCAGCTGTAATGGCCAATTTTAGGCCCGTATAAATTAAACCAAAATGAATGTCCCT
Source organism: Gossypium stocksii (assembly GCA_020496765.1). Lineage (NCBI taxonomy): Eukaryota > Viridiplantae > Streptophyta > Magnoliopsida > Malvales > Malvaceae > Gossypium > Gossypium stocksii. The sequence goes on along the minus strand of CM035627.1, from coordinate 114,534,080 downwards.
TTTACAATTCTTGAACCCAAAATTAAAACCCAATTACATTTTATACACCCGATTGCCCATTCCCCTATACCCATTACAAATTCCTACCCGTGACCCAAAACAGGCCCAGTTACAAATACCCGAGCCCAATTACAAATGACCCGGTACCAGTCCTGGGAACCCTAGCCGCCTCTGACTCAGCAGCTTCACCGCCTCTGTCCCATCAGCCCCTTCCAGGTCTGCTCAGCACCGCCCTTTACTCCTGCAAGCAATAAAATAGACGAGACAGAAAGTAGAATAGAAATATAAAAATAATATTGTAAGGGCTATAAAAGCCCGATTCAAAACAGTGTAAGGAAGGAGGTTTTGATCCCAAAATCAGTACAAAAACAGAGAAGTATTCAGAGCACAAATAAGAGCATCAAAATACCCAAAATAGCAGCGAAGGGAATACCCCCGAACCATCGAAATCAGAATAAAAACCCTAATATCGGAGGTAATCTCAGATTTCCTCTCTGTTTCTCCTATTTTTTCTCACACACAGAGCCAATCTAAATGCATGTATTTATGTTTTAATAACTAAAAAAAGGGGAAAAAATTTTGGAAAAATTTACCTTTTTCCGGCCACCGTTCCGGTGGCCGGAACATCGGCGATCGGCGGCGCGTGGTGGTCCGATCATCGGCCGGTAACCGGCCGGTGACCGGACGTTGACCGGTCCGGCGACCGGAGACCGGACCCTCCCCGGACCCCCTTTCCTCTCCTTCTTCTTCCCCTCTTCTTTCTCCTCTCCCCTTTCCCCTTTTTTTTTTCTCTCCGGATGCCAAATGAGCCAAAAACAAAAAAATGGCCCTTTTATAGCAACCGACCTGGGTCGGGTCGACCCGACCCAGGTCTACCTAGGATCCGCGCGTTCTTACGTCATATGGGACATTTGCGCGATCGGTCCTTCCGTTTCTTCATCAATTTACAATCAGGTCTTCATAATTGCGATTTGGCCCAGAAATTTGTCCCGTGTCTCAATTAGGCCCTGGATCGATACGCAGCGTTTTAAACCTGATGGTAAATTGCCATTTTAGTCCCCTTAAACTTGACCCGTGTTCTAATTGGTCCTTTTTACTTGTTTTATTTTAAAATCTGGCCCGAGTTTTTAATTCTGCTTCCAATTTCGTCCTTTTATCATTTATTTTTAAGTTTTATTATTATCATTTTTAATTTCTTTATTATTACTATTATTATTACTATTTTCATTATTATTATTATCATATAATGGTTACTATTTTATTTGATTATTATTATTACTATTATACATTATTATGTATATATTATTTTATTCATATTATTATTAGAATTAGTATAACATTTTTTATAATAATAATAATAATATTATTTGCATTTGTTTAAAACCCTAATTACTTTATATTTACTATTATTATTCGTTATACTTGCTATTGTTTTTCGATTTTTACGTTATTACTATTGTATCTCATTTTCGTTATTATTAAATTCCTTGCTTGTTAATGTTCTATTATTATAGATATTTGTAATATCTATTTTGTTAAATATTTGTACATATACGACATTATTAATTCTCTGTTATATTAGTCTTATTATTTTCCTACTACTATACCTGTCGTTACTATTATTAAATTCATTTATTTAAATGTCCATATTACTATAATTATAATTATTAACATTATTGTTATTGCATGTATATGTGATGTATTATATATATTCCTAATACTATGTTTAACATGTCTTACATTTTGCATGCATAATTTAATATTATTTATACATTACATTATGTACATACTTTTAATATTACATTTTGCACGTATTTTAGCATTATACTATGTATGCATTATGTGTATATCTTAAATATTATATTATATGCATGTATTCGTGTCTCATTCTTTTCATGTAACTCTATCATACTATTATATATATTTTGATACATCACGTATGTATTATTTTTTATTATTAGTTGCCTTTTCTATATATTGTTCAGTTCTAACGTCAACATACTACATGCATGGTTTAATATTTCATTAAATATATACTCTTTTACGTCACGTATATATTATGTTGTTTATACACATTTCGTGTCTCGCATATATACTTTAATATCATTTTGTTTATTGTCACATATATTGCTAATGTCTATAAATCCTTATTGTTATACATGCATTATTATATGTTTATTTCGCCTCGTATATTTTTCACCTTTATCATCGTTCGTTTTTAACGTAGCATTTTCATATTATTATTGTTATGTCAACTCTATTTGTCCTGATCTTTTCATGTTTTAATACAATAAGGCAATGTGCTGATTTTAACATCATGCCAGTGATCTCATTGCTATTGTTGGGTGAATCAGGATTGGCTCGTGTTAAAACGGGATATCCTTTCCAAAAGAAATCAAAATTCCAAAAACGCTCGTATCTCGATCGGATCACGACAAAATTTTAAATTGAACTTGTACTTTTGAAAATTTAGACAACTCGCTTTTGAAAAGATACCAATTTTTGGGCGTTGCGGGGGTGCTAATACCTTCCCCGCGCGTAACTGACTCCCGAACCCTATTTTTCTCTGGACTTTAACGTGGACCTCAACCAAGCCTTCCTTTTACTTAAAAAACGAATTTTCTGCTAGAAAGAGGTTTTAGTAGGTGTCCGATCACACCTAAGAAAAAGGATCGGTGGCGACTCCTTTGCTTTAATCAAAATTCGTTTTCAAGACTTTAAATCGCCACAATTAGCGACCTAAGTTAAAAATTTTTTGTCGCTACAATACCTATTAAACATGGATTCAAATCATATGAAACCCTTCTTCTATTTCCAATATTGTATAAAAAAGAAAAGAAAAACAATTAGGTTAAATTTAGTTTACTATCACTTTCTCGAGTTGTGGCTAATATTTGTGTTAAACACTTATATAATATGAGTTCAAATTGTCATCTTCTTTAATAAATCTTATTGTCCTTTTACCCTCTGTAAAAATAATCAAACCTAAACGCTTAAATCATTCTAATTTAATGTTCCTACGATGAATTTAAATAATATTATATAATTACTTATGTATTCATATTTTACTTTAAACTCCAAGTGAATTTGATGGGCTAAAAATATGTCTAATTTTTCCATATTAAGGACAACAAAGTCATATATAATAGTTCACGCACTTTGCATAGTGAGTCAAAAGGTGGGGAACAACAGGAGCTGGCGGTGGGATCATGTTCAAAAGCTGGACGCCTCGTTTCATATCTTCTTTACACATCATGATTCATGCGCCACTAAATTGGGTTCCAAAGATACCCCAATTTATTATTTTTGGAATAAATTATATTTTAGTTGGTTTAATTTTAATTTTTGTATTTTTTGAATTTATCAAAACAGTATGAGTTTAGTATGTTTAGTTAAATTTAAGTATTTATCATGTACTACACGTATAATTATAGATATAATCCGTATTCTCTAATTGAATCATTTTAAGTTCTTATGCAAAGGATAGTCGTTTAATTCATTAACCTGATTTTTAGTGAGAAAATAAAAAGTTAACATAACATCGCACATATGTTTGTCACGTTAAATTTTTTAAATAGTAAAATTTAATGAAATCAATAATTATCGTTTGATGAAGACTAAAACGGCAAAAACGGCAATAGGAAGGATGAATCAAGTCGTTCGTTTTCCAGATCCACCTCAGCATGTCTTACGGCTATTGGAGGAAAATAGTCATATTCTCTTAACTGAATGAGTCACTGTTTATCGACATTCCTAAGTTCTAGGAGTGTTTCTTCTTTTATTTTACCAAATTTTTTTTAAAATTTAAAAAATACAGAACTAAAATTAATTAAATTAAACTACAAAAATTAAATTTACAACTTTCATAAAATATAAGAATTAAGAGTAGAATTTACCCTATTTTTAATAATTATATTATTATATAAATCAATTAGATGAAAAAGAAGCATCCATCAGCAAAAGAAGAAAAGATTGAGTAGCTGAGGAATATGTTACAAAATTTTTGGTGGCAAGGCGTGCGACTGAATAGCTTCTTAGATTGGTGTTTGATGCCACAATCCACTTCCGCTCTTTTTTTTTCCACACTACAATTTTTTTGACTTTTTCATTTTAATATATTTTTATATTATGAAAATATGTTTTTATCCTTATAATACAGAAAGAGTTCAAGTATAAACGAGTTTAAATTTGAATACGAATAAATTCAAAATCGAGTGTGAAAATTGATAAGTGAATTTATTTGAGCTTGAGTAGTTTGATTATGTTTTCAATCGAGTCAAAATTAAGCTTCATCTTTTTATTATTTGTGCTCAAGTTCAATCAATTACACTCTCTAACCAAAATGATATCAATAATAAAAAAGTGTGACATATGACAAACCCTTACTAATGTCATGTACTTTTCAATAAAATATTATTAATAGATTTTTTACATAAATTTAGTCTTGATTTAATTAGTTTAATTAGTAATATTTACATATTTTGTCAACTTAATATTGATTCAATAATTTTAACATATAATATTTGTGCATTTTTTAAATTAGGACTAAATTAATAAAATATGTAAACTTTGATGGCTTAATTTATTATTATACCTATAAAAATTATGTACAATTGACAATAACATCGTGATTAATCGCCTTAGTTGCTCACTATTGAAAAGGATAGGGATTAAAGTGATCTTATTTTTTTTAAAAAGGACCAAATTGCTCAATATTGAAATTGAGAGAGATCGAAAGGGCCTTCTTACCAAGTTTATTCGAAGTAAATATTGAACCAAATTAAATTATTTTCATCTATGTTCCCGACTTGTTGCAAAAAATATTCCTCAAAAGGCTTTCACCGAAAATCCAAGGCTTCTATGTTTCTGTTTTGGTCATTCTATGGGTGGCGCAATTGTCCTAAAAGTAAATCCTTTTTGTTTACTCAAACATGCCAAGAAAAACACTTGGTTTGTTCGATCTAAACTCACTTTTCACATTGTAGGCAGCACTTGATCTCGGGTCGAAAATCGAGTAGCAGGCATTATACTAACTTCACTAGATGTTGGTGTCCAACCATTTCATCCGATCTTAGTGTTAAGAACCTACTCGGTTATATTGCCTTTTCTTGTTCGAGATATCAAAGAACATAAGTAGTGTGACATGCCATTTCAACGGCAGGTACTTGCCTCGATCATCTCATTTCTATTACCTAGATTCCAAGTCCATGTTGCAAACAGAAGGGAGAACCTGATTTCTAGGGACCTAAAGGCATTGGTGGCTAAATATTTTGATCTATTAGTATACACTTGACCTCTTCGGGTAAGAACTGGTTACTTAATTCTTAGAATCACATCTTACTTGTAGCACAATATGAAAAGATTGAAAGTCCCTTTCCTTGTTCTCCATGGCATGGATGATACCATATCCGATTCTAAAGCTTTTTAAAAACTATATGCTGAGGCCTCAACTGACAAAACAATCAAATTATATGAAGGTTTCTTACATGATATCCTCTTTGTCGAAACCATTTTTTTGGGAAATGGGTAATCGACTTTGTATTTTGAAAATGAACAGGAGTCGCCACCGATCCCTTTTTATTGAGGTGTGATCGGATCACCTCGAAAAGTGGTTGCTTTTAATAAATATTTTGATTTATCAAAACAACGATTTTGGCCTACGAAATCAGAAAAGGGTTCGGGAGTCGGTTACGCTCGAGGAAGGATTAGCACCCTCGATACGCCCAAAATTGGTACCTTGTTGATTAATTGATGTCTTAATGTCGAATATTTAAAAATTTGAAAGAATTTAAAACATGATCCCTTTTCGTTAAAAATAATTTGCACAAATCGAAAAGATTATTTAAAAAACATTCTCGTCCCGAAGAAGTAAAACGTCGAGTCCAGTAAGTTAGGATACGAAGTTTAGAGCCTTTGGAACGAGGGTGCTTTGTATTTAGAAATCAAAAGGATATTCGATTATACAGGTTAAACGAAAAATTGAAACCCAGTGAGTTAAGGTACGAATTTTCGAATTCCCATGTATCGAACATTACCTTTGTAAAGGTGTGATTTTGTCGAATAAAGTTTAATACAATCATGAGTTTGTAAGGAAATGCAAAAGTAAATTATGACTGTAATATGTACAAATAGAATAAATACATTAATAAGGAGTAATATAAAAGACAAGAATAAAATTAACGAGCACAATGATTACAGATCAAGGAATGACAAAAAATAATACTAAAACTACATGATTAAATTGTATGTGTAAATAATAAATAAACAAACAAATGAAAAAGCAATGATAAAAATAAAAAATATTATGATATAATATTTAAAAAATTTAAAACAATAATAATGATGATAATAGTAATAAAGAAATGATAAAAATAATAGGTTGATATAATAATAGTAATAGTAGAAAGTGATATGTACATAAAATGTATATGTATATGTGTTATGTATTAATAATGAAAAAGAAAATAGCAATGATATATTAATTTAGGAGTATCAAAATATATTGATCCATATAATATTAAAATAATACCAAACAATGTGATAATAAAATTATAAAAAAAGTAATATTAAAATATAATACTAAAAGTAACATGAAAATATGAGAAAATAATAATTATAATAATAATAAAATAATAAAAAAAATATATACAAGGGTAGGAGTAATGTAACATAATAAAGCACAAAAAGAAAATATGATACGATAATATTAGAAAATAAGTAATAAATAATAATAGTAAATATTAAATATATATATATAATAATAAATACAATAATGAAAAGGATACAATATAAAAAAAGGAAAAGGATTATTAAGTATAATATAATAATTAATAATATTAAAAGAATAATGATAATGTGTTAAAAATAATAATAGTAAAAGAAAATAAAAGTAATATATGTAAATACTAAAAGGAATATATTTATATACATTATGATAGTAATAATAATAATAAAATAGAATACTTAACATCATTAAAAATAATATAATATAATGATAATAGTAATATATAGAGGTTGACATAACATTAGAGAAAAATAACATTGAAAATAGTCATAAAAATGTATATATACATAAAAAAAAATACTGATTACAACTAATATTAATATTAAATACTAACAATAAATACAAGAATACTAAAATAAACAACTAATATTAATATTAAATACTAACAATAAATACAATAGTACTAAAATAATTAACTTTAATAAGATAGCAAAGTAAAAGGATCAGATTGAGATAGAAACAAAAGGCTTGGGGGCGAAATCAGGAATAAACAAAGATAAAAAGGACCAAAATAAGGTGCGCGCGAAGGAACAGGGGCTCATAAGGAAAATATCCCAAACTATCAGCCAAACAAATCCTTTTGATGAACCAGGGGACCACATTAAATGCGGAACAAGGTTAAAGGGTCAAATTTAAGAAAGAAACAAAGTAGAAGATAAGGTTTGATTGAATGGTTCTGCAAAATGGGGGGACTATTTACGTAAATCTACCTTTTAAAGCACAAATGCCAATCCCCCCCACCAAACGGCACGTTTGCTTTATAACTTAAAACAAAAAAAAGAAAAAAAGATAAAGCCATTTGGCTATCTGCCAATTTCTGAAAAAACAAGCACCCCCGATTCCCCTATTTCCTTCGCTAGGGTTCTTAAGACCCATCCTCACATCGTTCGTCCCATGGCCGCCATAGGAGGTGATCAGAGGTGCTAAAGTCGGGCCCTTTGCTACCCTTTCGAAGAAGAAACCAGGGGTGAGGCTTCTCTAACCTCAAAAATCAAAAGGGAAGAAGCTTTTAATCGCTTCTTAAACCGGTCTCGGCAGTAGAGAGGGGTCCGACGACAGAAGCATCGCACAAATCTGGTAATTCCCCTCTTCCTTTTTCTCTCTTTATTTTCGTTTATAGAAACAATCAATAATAATACAGTAAACAAAAAAAAAAAGAACACCTTCAAGTTTCGAATATTTGGGTCCTTTTCTGCTGAAATCTTCTTTTTTTTTGATTATTGATAAAACCCCTTTTATTACACTGCTTTTTGAATCGTGAGAAAAAAATCTCTCCCGTTACAACCGATTGCTCTCAGCTTTAATAGCTTATTTCACATTTGGTTTGGCTACTGTTGTTTGTGTTGTCTTGTCTCTGTTGTTTCTGCTTCTCTGTTTTGCAGGTGCTGATGCATGTCACCGAGCCAGGGAGTTGGTGGTGGCAGACCTCGAGCCAAGAGCGTGAAGGAGGCACGGCACATTAGGGTTTCTGCTTCTGTTGGAGACTGTTTAGGGTGTGGGCCGATTAGCCTGGGCTTAGGGTTCGGGCCATTTGTAAATTAGGCCCTGTTATTAGATTTGTTTTGGTTTTTTTGGTTATGTAAGCTGGCCCGGGCATAAATTGGGTTGTACAGCTGCCCCTCTTTGCTCATTACCGTGTAACGGGAATGGAGCAAAGACTTCAAAAAGGCCAATTTTGCCTGGGCCTACTGAGTCTCAACTTCTATCAGCGCTCATTTTCTTCAAGTAGCCTCATTTCAATCCACTGAATTTTCAGGGGCATAGGATCAGTAGTCTCAGTCTGCTCCACTGCAATTTAAGAAAGATAAAGTTTGTTGTGATCTGCTCTTCTGCAACTTCAGAGAGATAAGATCTGGTATTTTCAGTCTGCTCCGCTACAACTTTAGGGAGATAAGACTTCAGAGAGAAGAGATTTGTAGCTTCAATCTTCTTTACTGAAACTTTAAAGAAGTAAGGATTGATCCTCAATGTAAACTCAGGGAGGAGGGATTTGTAGCCTCAACCTACTCCACTTGGAATTTCGAGGAGATGAAAATTCAGGGAGAAGAGATTCGTAGCCTCAATCTTCTCTGTGAACAAGGATTGATCCTCAATGTAAACTCTGGGAGAAGGGATTTGTAGCCTCAACCTACTCCACTTGGAACTTCGAGGAGATGAAAATTCAGGGAGAAGAGATTCGTAGCCTCAATCTTCTCTGTGAACAATGTAATAGCCCAAATTTCAATAATGTCGGAAATTGTGGTTCAAGACCACTAAATTCGACAAATGAACTCGTAGAAAATATTATTTAATATTTACGAGCCAAATGTGGTTTTTAAAAGATTTTTGAAATAGTAAGATTGTGTTCATAAAGATTTATTTGGTCAAAATATCGAAGAAAAGAGGTATCGAGATCTCGGTGTTATAAACCGAGCTATAAATATTTTATGAATATTAAAGGAGTGTCACTAAGGTAATATTAAAGTTTCGTTAAGAAATTTTAAGGTTTGGTGGTCAATTGAGTAAAAAGGACTAAATTGAATAAAGTGCAAAATTGTGAAAAGTGATGAAATAGCTCAATTGTCAAAAGAGGAAGGACCTAAAGTGTAAATAAGCCCAAAGGAGATATTTTGGGCGGCAATAGCTGAGAAAAATTAGGAAATGGGTGAAATAAGGGCAAAATTGGAAAATTTGCCAAAATTAGTTAAATAAAAATGGGACTAAATGGGAATATCTAGAATTCTCCTCATTTTTCTTCATTCTTTTCAGCTGAGAAACAGCCATGGAAGAGGTTTCAAGCTGGTTTTTCATACTCTAGCTTCATGTAAGTTTAATTCTTGCTCTCTCCTTGAAATTTCTATATTTTTGGACTTTTACAAATGGGTCCAACTTATTAATTCATTAGTTTTTGATTCCATGGCTAATTTTTAAAGTTGATGTGGATTACTTTTGAAAGCATGTGATGAATAAATATTGGACTGAAGCTTTAATTTTGTTATATGATGGTTTTATCAAGTAAAATTGATGGAAATTTGATTTTAGGACTTAATTGTGAAATAGTTGAAATTAAGGCCTATTGTTAGAATTCTGATTTTCAAAAGTTATGAAGTAGTTCAAAATGATATAGAAAAGTATTAAATGAGAAAATTAGCTCAATGGAGGGGTTAATTAAGCAAGGACTGAATTGTAAGAATTGTGGAAATTGGGACAAATTGGAAATCAAGATGTCACACTAAAGCAGTATTGGACAGCAGCAATTGTCTAACTTTGAAAAATCACCAAAAATGGTAGAAATTGAATTAGAAGTTGAATAAGATATGTAATTAAAGCTTGTTGAGTCTATTTTCATATAAAAGAAACAGAGAAAGCAAAGGAATTCTGTATCTTGAGATATTTATATTTTTGTGAAACTGGTTTAGATTGATTTCGTGATCCCCTGTTCTGATTTGTAAAAATCATTAAAAATTGTACAAAAATAGTTATGGAACATAATTTATATGGTTGGAATCCTTATTGAGTCTATTTTTACAAGAAACAAACGTGGACATCTTTTGAAATCTGTATAAAGAGAAATTGAAATTTTAGTGAAGAGTGGTCAGGGTTGTCGAGTAGCGAAACAGGGGAAGCTTTAACTACTAAACTGTACTAATTGGCCACACCAAAAATTCTGGAAAAATTATGGTAAGTAGATATGTGAGTCTAGTTTCAAGGAAAATTTACGGATCTTAATTTGGAGTTCTGTAGCTCAAGATAAAAATAATTTAGTGACTACGACATAGATGGACAGCTTGAAAATGTACATAAGTAAATAGTAAAAGTTATAGATAATGTTACTTACAAGTGTGTTATTTATACTAAGGATGTGGAATGGAGTGGAGGAGGAGGAAAATATATGAATGATTTGTATTTAGATTAATCATATGCTTGATTGTAATTGATAAATGTTGAATCAGAAATGGTATAATGTTTTATTACTTGATATTATTATGAATTATGTGACTAACGGAGATATTGAGAATGTATATTAGGATTTCGTGAGCAGAATGACTGAGTATGTTTTGCAGTAATCAACTCGAGCGATTCCAGCTCAATGACAAGATGAATTGACGGAAAAGACCATGGTTGGACCATGGCAACAAGTGAAAGTGGTAACTTCGGCTACAAGTGAAAAGTGATTTCCGTATAAGACCATAGCTGGGCTATGGCATCGGAAACAAGTGATAAGCGATTCCCGTATAAGACCATAGCTGGGCTATGGCATCGGAGAAAAGTGATATGTGACCCGTGTAAGACCATATCCGGGATATGGCCTCGGTAGGATATGTGATCCGTGTAAGACCATGGCTGGGCTATGGCATCGGAATAAGATGATAAGTGACTTCCATGTAAGACCATAGCTGGGCTATGGCATTGGGATAAAGTGAAAAGTGATTTTTCCGTGTAAGACCATATCTGGGATCGGAGTGATATGTGTTTCTGAGTAAGACCATATCTGGGATATGGCATCAGTGATATATGTGATCCGTATAAGACCATATCTGGGATATGGCATCGGCGTGATACGTGCTTAAGATGTAAGACCATAGCTGGGCTATGGCATTCTAATGAAAAGTAATGAATTGACGGATAAGCCCATGGTTTTACCATGGCATGGTGATAGTGAAGATATAAGACCATAGCTGGGCTATGGCATTCTATCTAAAGTGATGAATTGACGGATAAATGAAAAGACCATAGCTATGCTATGGCATCAGTGATTATCAGTGAAATACAATGTGTATCGGCGCACATCAAAGAACACGGGACTATGAGTGTACCATGCAGGAAGTGAAGAAGTAACAGATCATAGTTGGACGAGACTATGACATCAGTGAAAAATGACGATTTCTAAATCGGTAAAGTTTTGGTAAGTGATATGTGATTATTATTAGCATTGATTCTGATATTTGTGTACTATTCGATGTTGAAATGATTCAACATATAAACTTAGTATAAGAATGAGAATGAGATTAATATGAATAAGTTCAGATATGTATATGAGTTTTGTGAGTATTGAATTGATAAGGCTTGTGAACTGTGTGGCATATTATGTGAAAGAATATGACATGGGTTATTAAATCCCTACAAGTTACAATGTAAAAAGTAATGAAAACGGTTTAATTACATGGGTGGCACATAATGTGCGAGAATATGGGTATCTAATATATTTGTATAGATTCAGTGGAAAAAAATATGGTAATACGAGGACAAATAGTAATACTGAGTAATATGAGCTCAGTAAGTAAGTGATTTTCAGTACTATGAGTTTATGACATGGGTAAGAGTTTAAAAGATTGAGTGTGTGACATCTGTTTTAGCCAAACGTAATAGCTTATATTAGCTATTGTGGCTGGAAATATGATTATATATATATGCATGTGCTATGAATTTTATATGATGAGTTTATGATGATTATGGTAGGAATGTGATAAAGACATGAGTAAAATCTATGATCTCTAATGCATATGAAATTGACATGATCATAATATGGCTAAGGACGTTTAAGTGTTCATGTATGCCTTGTTGTATGCTATTGTATAAGTATGTGTTCGTATGACGAGAAGGCGATAAAAAAAAAAAAGAAAAAAAGCTTAATAAATAGCCGACACTGTCCACATGGCTGAGTACACGGGCGTGTTTCCTGGCCGTGTGATTTTGACACGATGTACCACGATCGTGTTTAGGCCGTGTGATGGAACACGGGTCATAAACACGGGCGTATGCACAGGCCGTGTGAGTTTGGGCAGATTACTCCACGGGCTGTTGGCACGGCCGTGTTAGAGGTATACACGGGCGTGTTTGTAGAGTCACACGGGCGTGTGACATAATTGTTAACAAATTTCTAAGATATCTTCTTAAGTACTTGAGAGTTTTCGGTTTGTTTTCTAACCACCTCGAATGTATGTTTTGGGCCTTGTAAGCCCGCTTAAGGGAGTAATGTGCATGCAAATGAAAAATTTTAAATTGATCAAAATTTTATGGTCTAGTTTTATATGATTGGTTGAGTTTAAGTCCGGTAGCACCTCGAACCCTTTCTAGGTATCGGATAGGGGCAAAGGGTGTTACAAACAAGGATTGATCCTCAATGTAAACTCTGAGAGAAGGGATTTGTAGCCTCAACCTACTCCACTTGGAACTTCGAGGAGATAAGACTTCAGAGAGAAGAGATTTGTAGCTTCAATCTTCTTTACTGAAACTTTAAAGAAGTAAGGATTGATCCTCAATGTAAACTCAGGGAGGAGGGATTTGTAGCCTCAACCTACTCCACTTGGAACTTCGAGGAGATGAAAATTCAGGGAGAAGAGATTCGTAGCCTCAATCTTCTCTGTGAACAAGGATTGATCCTCAATGTAAACTCTGGGAGAAGGGATTTGTAGCCTCAACCTACTCCACTTGGAACTTCGAGGAGATGAAAATTCAGGGAGAAGAGATTCGTAGCCTCAATCTTCTCTGCTGAAATTTCAAAGAGATAAACTTCACTGTTTTCGATTTGCTCCACTTCTATCTCGAGGGAGAAAAATCTAGAATTTGCAATTTGCTTCCTTGCTATTTCAGGAAGACTTCAATTTTCAATCTGCCCTACTACCATCTCGAGGGAACAGAACTTGGATTTTTTAGCCTACTCCACTGTTGCTCAGGAAGATAGGGCTGTGAATTTACCGGTGTTGCCATATTGTTCTCTGAGGAACCTGTCCTGTATAACCAGTTTTACGTGCTTATGCCTATGATTAGGATGCTGTGATCGGAATGAATCAAATGCTCTTAACTAAATGTATCATGTATGACACTTGAATGAATGCAAAATGTCATGAGAATGATCATTTTTAATGTTTTAAAGCATCTTTACTCATCGCTCGTCAGGGCTCTACTACCGACATAATACGTTACCCTCTTACTCAGCTGGTATTTTGTCCAAAATATTCGCATTTTGCTCAATTGGCTTGCCCCATCGTAACTTTTGGGTTCATTTCACTGTATCTCGGGGACATAGGGGACATAAGGCTTGTACCCTATCCATCATAACTCAGAGGTATAGAATCTGCATCTTCTTCAATCCAACCCGCTGCAAATCAAGGGTATAGGGACTTTTTCCATTAACTGATCACACTCTAAGTGACCTGACTAGATGTGCACGTCTGATACTCGCATAGGCGTAGAATATCTTCTTGATTACTCGTTTTTTAGATCGGGATTGCATCACCGACCTAATATCTCGTCTCTTTTGTTCGGTGAATATCTTTGATCGAAAATCTGAAGAGATGATTTCCATTTGGACTTAAATATTTCCAACCCTTAAGTTTGGAAAGTCCTGAACAATAGTCCTGTTTCAGGTTCCCATACTATTTAGAAACTTCCAAGGTAATATGCAAAACTTCTTTCATGAAAGTGTCATTAGTCTACTAATCATTATTTCAGTATAATATGCTTGAAAAAGATCATGACAGTGGACAAGAAGAAAATTGAATGAAAGCATAGCTCGAAACAAGCAAGTTAAGCAAATGCGATCAAGGAGAAAATTTATTGAGAGCGCATTTTGAAATGAACACAATAATCAAAGATAGCAAAATTAGAAGGAGTAAAATGGCAACTAGGTGCCCCAGATATCGCAACCTGAGCTTCTCTGTTCCAACTTCTTGAGAACCATTCCAAGCTTAATATATGCCTAGGGGATTCGGAGTACCTCGTTGATGCCTCAAGACATAGCACACTTCCTCCTTGCTAATTCAGGTATGGCAAGACTAACGTGTGCCCCACTTTTGATCAAAATTTGAGCCGCCCTTTTTGGGTTTTCAACTCAACTCCCCTTTGGAATCAAAGTGCCCTTTTCGGGTTTTCACTTTGGCCTCTCCTTTTTCGTTTTCTTTTCTTTTTCCTTTTTTATTTCTCTTTTTCTTTTTTATTTTCCTCCTTTTTTTTTTGATTTTTTTGATCGACTTTCTTTAGAAGGTCTCAAGGCGTCCTTTGCGGGTTTTCACCTTGGCCTTTCCTTTTTGGTGAAGCAACTCTTGTCTGACTTCATCGAATTGGGCGTGTTATTGTCATTTATCTGGATTAGTACTTCCAAACAAGCCCTCTTCATTGTGTAAGATCTCTCTCAATTTGGCATTTTCCTCTGAAGTCTCTTCGTACATAAGAGATCTTCTTCAATATGAGGTTACCCTTTTGAAATTCTCTAAGATGAACCTCTTTGTCATCAACCCACATCATCGTACTGTGACGGATTAACTTCGATTGATTGTGCTGGGATTAGATCCATCCTGTCCCATCCAGTTTCAGCTTTGGTAAAACCTAGAAGAAATAATTTCAACTTCAATGAGAATATGTCGCCTTGGCTCTGGTAAACTCAGAGGAAAGAATCTTGACTTCCATAGGCAAGACAGACGTGAAATGGGTTGCCTCGGCGAATGTCCTGGCTAACATTTGATGAGTAAAGAGGGTAAATGGTAACTTCTTTATGCCAACCCTTATAAATCTCAGTCATCTTTCAAAATTTTTGGATGGTATTTGGTTGCTTTTGCTACACTAGTATAGTGCTTGATCTTTGAACAGACAGTAAATTGGTACATTATTCTCTCTCTCCCTTTTTTTTTTTCTAATTCAAGTTTGAATCTCGAATTTTGAGTTTTGAATTCCAAATTTGGGTTTGAAATCAAATTTGGATTTGGATTGGATTCGAATCAGGATCTGTATTTGAATCAGGACTCAAATTCGAATTTGATAACTGTTTACTTTGTAGCTTTGGCATATGAAGCAATCTTACCCTCTTAGTAGAGTAACTATGAGGATGAGTCGATGTTAGCGATGCTGGCCCTATAACATCCATGCCCCACATAGAGAGTTCATGGAGAAACAAATGAGACATACTAGTTTCGCCTTATCTCCGTGATGAGCTATGTTTCGATCTTCATTTCCTTCGCCAGCTCGCAATGTCAATTGACCCTTTGTAAGTCAGGATCCGTTTTTTTATCTCGTTCTACCATCCTTAACAAATTGGAAGATAGGTACAATCTTTATCATCTTCGAAGTCCTGAGATCCCTCTAAACCTATACCTTACTCCAAAGGGAGTCAGTAACAGCGTCACTCATGACATTGATATCTGAGGACCTATTGTGAATATGAAGGTAAATTCCAAAGGATAAATAATTCTAAGGATGATTATTGGCATGGTATGATAGAGAATGAAAGAATATATGAATGAAAGTCTAAGAGCAAAAGAATCTATACGAAAGAATAAAAGAATATTTGTTCAAAAAGATGCATTTTATTGAAATGAAAAATTTGGACATAGGCCTATTTCACAAAAAGGGGTCTTATTGCCGCTAGGCTTAAGGCAAATAGAGTGTTTTGCATACTACCCTAAATTAATTCTGAAATACAGGGATCTTTTCCACAGTCCCATTGTTCAAAACATTCCCAAAATATGCAAGGGCAAAAACCTTTATTCCCTATTTCCCTCTTTGGATATGTCCTTTTAAATCTCGCCATATTCCTTCCGATTTTGACTTGTTCAAGGCATCGCCACTTTTTGCCCCCCGCCTTCAACTATTTACTTCTTTGTCTGAGCAATTAGGTTCTGAGGAATCGTTGAACTTTACAATTCCCCTCTCAATGAGCTTTTCGACCAACTTTTTGAAGGAAAGGCAATTTTCTATTGAATGCCCCGTAATCCCTGCGTGGTACTCACATTGAGCGTTTGAGTCATACCATTTGGGATATGGGGGTTGCATTGGTTTCACGTAACGAGGAGATACAACATGCTTATCAAATAGATTCTGATAGAGCTCCTGATACGTTATTGGGATAGGTGTAAACTGGAGCCTTTCTGTATTTATCCTCGAGTTAGATTCTCGCCTAGAAGAGCCTTGATGGCCAGTTGTTACGGCCCTCGACTGTCCCTTGCTATATGCACTTGTGTTATTCACCTCGCTTTCTCCCCTCCTCGGGACCGATCTTTTGGTACTTTCCCCGACTTTAATTTTGCCGCTTTTTACAGCACTTTCGATCATTTCACCTGTCATCACTATGTCAGCGAAATTTTTAGTGGCACTTCCCAGCATATGAGTGATAAAAGGGGCTTTTAGAGTGTTAATAAATAGCATCGTAGTTTCTTTCTCTAAAAGCGGCGGCTGAACTTGTATGGCAACCTCCCTCCAACGTTGCGCATACTGTCTAAAACTTTCATTAGACTTCTTTTCCATATTCTGGAGAGTAATCCTGTCAGGGGTCATGTCCGTCACATGACTGTATTGTTTCATAAATGCCCGAGCGAGGTCCTTCCATGAATTGATAGAGGCACGGCTTAATTGGTTATACCATTTAGAGGCCGCCCCAACCAGGCTATCTTGAAAACAATGAATCAATAGCTGGTCGTTATGGATGTAGCCCGTCATCCGCCTGCAGAACATAATGATATGAGCTTCAGGACAGCTCGTTCCATTGTATTTCTCGAATTCAGGCATTTTAAATTTGGGGGGAAGAACCAAATCGGGGACGAGACTCAAATCCCTAGCATCAATCCCAAGACCGCTACCAGCGTTTTCCATGGCTTTGAATTTCTCTTCTATCCGTCTGCACCTATCCTCTAACTGTTTTGGTAGCTCTATTCCTGACCTCTCTCCTTCGGCTGCCTCGTCCAAGTCGGGCACATTGAGGTTAATTGGATCGTATCCTGAGCCTGAACCAACTTGATGATTAATCGGTATCGGTGCGTCCCTCTGGAGTTGTTGCGTTCTGATGGTAACAGAAGGCCCACGCAGGTGTGCTTCGTGTTGTGTCTGTGTATTAGGTGGGGTAAACCCCGGAGGATAAAGTGGATCCTCACTTTCCTCGGTATTTGTCGCAGGACCTTTTCCTTTATCTTGTCCTGCAGCCAAAAGCTGAGTCAATTGACTCATCATGTTGTTTTGCGCTTCTAACATCCGATTCATCATATCTTGCTGAATCTTAATCATTTGTTCTTGCATTTGGTCCTGCATCTCCTTTTGGAGCTGCTCCAACCTTTCTAATCTCTGATCCATATTTCTTGTCTTAAAATGAGTACTGTAGCGGTGTTTGGTTGGTTGACTTTTATCAGTTCCCAGGTTAACTGAAACAATTTCACCTAGTTAGGGACCTTTTGTGAAAGTGTAGCCCGCAAAATATAATGCGAATGATGTAATGCAGATGCATGAAATGCAAATGCAAATGCAAATGAATGCAAGAAAAGAAGCGTCGACCTTATATTCAGTTCCATTAGAAGAACTTTTCTAGAAGACAGATTTCTTTACATAAAACAGATCACATATGCGGTCTTGCCCTTAGAATCCAAGTAGAGATTCCGCTTCTTTCTTCATATCTGGATGTTATGGTCAAATCTTGCGAGCTTTCAATAGATGCCTCCACTAACTCTCTTTCACTTGATCAAGACCCATGGTTCTTCTATCCTCATGATGTTCCTTAGTTTCTCTGACGTAATGGCTCTCGAATACTCCTTGTTGGTTTGAATTATTGGGCAGAGTTTTGCATCCCTCCGCGAGCTATCAACCTTCTTCTATTGTGCTTACTTGGACCATATCGGGGCAATCGCATTATAATCCACTTTATCAAGAAATTCGCCCCCTTATGACGAACTCCCCTATTTAGGAATCGAATATGAATCAACACCTCTTTTCTATAACGATGCGATGCAATGCAATGCAATGCAATCAAAACAAAAAGAAAACATGTTAGCACAAGAGAGATAAATAACAAAACAAAGCACCTAATTGGGTGACCACTAGGGCTTGGCGTGACTCTACCTAGGGTGGGCTCCTAAGGTTAACTATATGAGGTTTGGTTCTAGAGTTGGGGTACCTGAACCAGCAGATTCCTCGGTCCTCACCCATTATAGGCTCATATGGATCGAGTTCAGTTCAGGGGAACACATTTCCCTATGGCTACACGGAGATGAAAATCTCACGAAGCACATAAGTACGGATGTATTCCGAAAGCGGTTCACTATCCTGCACGGAGGTGAAAACCTCACGAAGGAGTAGCTTATTGCTTCCACTTAAAGGGTGTGACCCGACGGTCATGCAATGCAATGCACAAGTATACAGAAAAACTTGAAACATATAAAGAAAATGGGAATAAAATAATAAATATCGCAATTCCAAAACGGATGAAATGCAAAAACGGGATCGTATATTAAAATCAAATTTTCAATCTTCGACAAAAGGACAAGAATTAATCAACTCGTGGCTTGACTCACAAACTTGGGTCCCCAGTGGAGTCGCCAAGCTGTCGAAACCATTTTTTTGGGAAATGGGTAATCGACTTTGTATTTTGAAAATGAACAGGAGTCGCCACCGATCCCTTTTTATTGAGGTGTGATCGGATCACCTCGAAAAGTGGTTGCTTTTAATAAATATTTTGATTTATCAAAACAACGATTTTGGCCTACGAAATCAGAAAAGGGTTCGGGAGTCGGTTACGCTCGAGGAATGATTAGCACCCTCGATACGCCCAAAATTGGTACCTTGTTGATTAATTGATGTCTTAATGTCGAATATTTAAAAATTTGAAAGAATTTAAAACATGATCCCTTTTCGTTAAAAATAATTTGCACAAATCGAAAAGATTATTTAAAAAACATTCTCGTCCCGAAGAAGTAAAACGTCGAGTCCAGTAAGTTAGGATACGAAGTTTAGAGCCTTTGGAACGAGGGTGCTTTGTATTTAGAAATCAAAAGGATATTCGATTATACAGGTTAAACGAAAAATTGAAACCCAGTGAGTTAAGGTACGAATTTTCGAATTCCCATGTATCGAACATTACCTTTGTAAAGGTGTGATTTTGTCGAATAAAGTTTAATAAAATCATGAGTTTGTAAGGAAATGCAAAAGTAAATTATGACTGTAATATGTACAAATAGAATAAATACATTAATAAGGAGTAATATAAAAGACAAGAATAAAATTAACGAGCACAATGATTACAGATCAAGGAATGACAAAAAATAATACTAAAACTACATGATTAAATTGTATGTGTAAATAATAAATAAACAAACAAATGAAAAAGCAATGATAAAAATAAAAAATATTATGATATAATATTTAAAAAATTTAAAACAATAATAATGATGATAATAGTAATAAAGAAATGATAAAAATAATAGGTTGATATAATAATAGTAATAGTAGAAAGTGATATGTACATAAAATGTATATGTATATGTGTTATGTATTAATAATGAAAAAGAAAATAGCAATGATATATTAATTTAGGAGTATCAAAATATATTGATCCATATAATATTAAAATAATACCAAACAATGTGATAATAAAATTATAAAAAAAGTAATATTAAAATATAATACTAAAAGTAACATGAAAATATGAGAAAATAATAATTATAATAATAATAAAATAATAAAAAAAATATATACAAGGGTAGGAGTAATGTAACATAATAAAGCACAAAAAGAAAATATGATACGATAATATTAGAAAATAAGTAATAAATAATAATAGTAAATATTAAATATATATATATAATAATAAATACAATAATGAAAAGGATACAATATAAAAAAAGGAAAAGGATTATTAAGTATAATATAATAATTAATAATATTAAAAGAATAATGATAATGTGTTAAAAATAATAATAGTAAAAGAAAATAAAAGTAATATATGTAAATACTAAAAGGAATATATTTATATACATTATGATAGTAATAATAATAATAAAATAGAATACTTAACATCATTAAAAATAATATAATATAATGATAATAGTAATATATAGAGGTTGACATAACATTAGAGAAAAATAACATTGAAAATAGTCATAAAAATGTATATATACATAAAAAAAAATACTGATTACAACTAATATTAATATTAAATACTAACAATAAATACAAGAATACTAAAATAAACAACTAATATTAATATTAAATACTAACAATAAATACAAAAGTACTAAAATAATTAACTTTAATAAGATAGCAAAGTAAAAGGATCAGATTGAGATAGAAACAAAAGGCTTGGGGGCGAAATCAGGAATAAACAAAGATAAAAAGGACCAAAATAAGGTGCGCGCGAAGGAACAAGGGCTCATAAGGAAAATATCCCAAACTATCAGCCAAACAAATCCTTTTGATGAACCAGGGGACCACATTAAACGCGGAACAAGGTTAAAGGGTCAAATTTAAGAAAGAAACAAAGTAGAAGATAAGGTTTGATTGAATGGTTCTGCAAAATGGGGGGACTATTTACGTAAATCTACCTTTTAAAGCACAAATGCCAATCCCCCCCACCAAACGGCACGTTTGCTTTATAACTTAAAACAAAAAAAAGAAAAAAAGATAAAGCCATTTGGCTATCTGCCAATTTCTGAAAAAACAAGCACCCCCGATTCCCCTATTTCCTTCGCTAGGGTTCTTAAGACCCATCCTCACATCGTTCGTCCCATGGCCGCCATAGGAGGTGATCAGAGGTGCTAAAGTCGGGCCCTTTGCTACCCTTTCGAAGAAGAAACCAGGGGTGAGGCTTCTCTAACCTCAAAAATCAAAAGGGAAGAAGCTTTTAATCGCTTCTTAAACCGGTCTCGGCAGTAGAGAGGGGTCCGACGACAGAAGCATCGCACAAATCTGGTAATTCCCCTCTTCCTTTTTCTCTCTTTATTTTCGTTTATAGAAACAATCAATAATAATAAAGTAAACAAAAAAAAAAAAAAAAGAACACCTTCAAGTTTCGAATATTTGGGTCCTTTTCTGCTGAAATCTTCTTTTTTTTTTTGATTATTGATAAAACCCCTTTTATTACACTGCTTTTTGAATCGTGAGAAAAAAATCTCTCCCGTTACAACCGATTGCTCTCAGCTTTAATAGCTTATTTCACATTTGGTTTGGCTACTGTTGTTTGTGTTGTCTTGTCTCTGTTGTTTCTGCTTCTCTGTTTTGCAGGTGCTGATGCATGTCACCGAGCCAGGGAGTTGGTGGTGGCAGACCTCGAGCCAAGAGCGTGAACGAGGCACGGCACATTAGGGTTTCTGCTTCTGTTGGAGACTGTTTAGGGTGTGGGCCGATTAGCCTGGGCTTAGGGTTTGGGCCATTTGTAAATTAGGCCCTGTTATTATATTTGTTTTGGTTTTTTTGGTTATGTAAGCTGGCCCGGGCATAAATTGGGTTGTACACTCTTCAAATCGGAACAAGAAGCTATAATGGATGACATAATTCAATGGTTAAATGTTACAGCTTAAAAAAAAAAACTCACCACTTCAATGTTGAAAACACAGTTTTGTTTTTTTATAAAATGTTGTGAATTTTAGGGATTGATCCCTCTTTGATAGCATTTTATGGTATTTGTTGATAGCCTAGATTGGTACCATCTTGGCTCATGAAGCTTTGCTTGTAATGGTGGTCTATGTTACGGTGTTACCACAGTATATATGGAAATATATGGTAGCTTTTTATTATTACTTTTTTTTACCGTAGAATTTTCGTTCATTAATCTCGTCCTACATTAGTAGGAAACATGTCAAATTATGCTATTAGACCTATACTTTATGTAAATTATAGATTTAATAGATTATTATCAATCCATGTACTTTTAGAATCTTAAAATTTTAGCCTTGACCAAATGGTAGTTACTAAATTGATTAAATATTCTTGTTATTTTCAAAATTTGATGCGCTAAGTATATTATCGTATGTGCAATGCCATGTTAACTTACTATTTTTACATAGTAGTCACAAAAAAACAATTAATAAATGCAATGACGATTGTTTACATTAAAATTGAAATTTAAAAATTAAAAAAAAATATAGCGACAAGAATGGTCCAATCGGAGAATATGAACTAAATCTCTAGCTTTATGCATAATACATGACTATTAATAGAATTTAACCAAATATATTTAACTGCTATTGTTTTGTCAAGACTAAAATTTCAAAAATTTAAAAAATTAAAAGATTAAAATTAAAAAAACATAAATTAAAATTGATTAAATTAAAATACAAATACTAAATCTACAACTTAATTCGGACACTAACTAAAGTCAATTAAACTATTCTGTGTTGATGAAGTCTGGACACTTAAGTTGGGGCGAAATTAGAATTTCTTTTAGGAATGTCTAAAATTTAATTATAAATTTTTATATAATTACAGTATAATTTTATTTTATATTAATTTATGATTTTACATTTTTAAAGGGATTAAATAAAAAAATTATTTTTAAGAGAAAAAAGATAATTTTATTATATATTAATTTCTACTTTTATTATTTATAAGAAGTTAAAACACAAATTTTTTATTTTATCCCATATTCATTTAATGTTAAACGTTTACAAATACGTCCACTCAAAATAAAAGTTGTAGAATTACTTTAAAGTACCTTTAGAAATTGTAAGAACACCAATTAGAACAATGATAAAATTTTATTTTATCCCCAAATATTTATAATTTACTTCAAACCCCTCAAACAAAAATTTCTAAATTTACCCAACAAACATATATGATTTTAAATAAACAAACAAAATAGAGAGGTCCCAAAATGGAAGAAAATGGATCCCCATCTCAGAGAAAAATGGAGGCTCAAGAAGGAGGAGTCCCCCAGTTTGGGGTTTAGGACTTCCTTCTATTATGCTGGGTCGAACCCCGAGTTGAACTCTGGTCGGGTATTTTTATTTTATTATAATTATATACCATAAAGTATGTTCCTTCAAGGTCGGTTAATTTTTTATTGTTAGCATATTTCTATGCTCTAAAACTAGACCACGGTGGGCTGTCTTAAACGGCGACGTTTCTCTTCTTCTTCTTCTTCTTCTTGTTGCTTTAAGGTTTCATAAAGAGGAGCATTCCTCGTCTCCGGTAACCATACACTTAATGTTCCACTTACAATAGAAAGAGCCCCAAACACAATAAATGAAAGCGACGGGCTAAGACGGCCGATCGCCACCAATAAAGGTGACAAAGAAGCCCCCAACATCAACGATGCACGCGACATCGACACCGCAAAGTTCCTTACATTGGTAGGAAAAAGCTCGACGCAGTAAATGTTCAACACGTCGAACGTGATAGAACTAGCCATAAAACCAATCGCTTCGATCGTCAATTGAGGCCAATTGCTACTACTAGTGTTTTTTGACGATGCAGTGGTGAAAATGATGCAAAGGATACACAAAATACCGGCTGAAATGGCTGATAATGATGAAAGTAGACGTCGATTGGTGAAGCTCAATAGTATGCCGCCGATGACAATGGCGGGGATCTCCATTAAAGCATTGATTATAACTGTTAAGTAGAGGTTGAAGTTAAGATTCTCGGTGTTTAATTGGATTCCGAAATAGACGAAGCCAACCCCAAAGCCGAATAACATTACTATAATCATTCTCTTAGCAGCCCATCTTGTTGTCCATATGCTTTCGTTTTCGTCACCTATTGTATCTTTGTCACCTTCACTCCCTGTAAAAGTTATATTGTTAGCTTAAATACAGCTAACCCTTCGCTTTATTTTGTATTTTTTTTGGGTAAAAATATCATGGATTCTACTGTATTAAGATTCAGATTACATTTTATCCTTTCTATTTAAAAAATAGGTAAATTAGTATTTTTTATTAAAAATTTCATCAATTTCTACTGTTAAAATTTAACTGCGATATGGTTAAATGAGGTACACAAGACACACTAGGTGTCACTGTTTGATTATTTTGTCAACCACGCTAATTTTTTAATAGTAGAAATAGATAAAAATGTTAATATAAAGGACTAATTTGCTATTTCATTTAATGGACAAGAACGGATTTACTTTTTTTTTTAAGTAGAGTAAAATGCAATTTGACTTCTAATTACAAGGACCTCTATGGTATTTTACCTATTTTTCTTTTTTAATTGTTTATTTATATAAAGTACCTCTATGGTACTTTTACCTACTTTTCTTTTTTAATTGTTTATTTATATAAAGTATATGTTATTTTATATTCATTTTAAACTTTTGGATAAAATTACCCAACTTTTAGTAAATTTCATTTTTAGCCACTCAACTATGAAAAGTTATTAATCAACTATTCGACTTTTTTTTTATCACCAATTTAATCTTCGAGTCAGAATCTTATAAAACTGATGAAAAGTGAACCATGAATAACTAAGTTATCTTAGCCCTTAGTTTCCTGAGTGTTTTTATTTTTTGTATATAAAAAGGTTTAGGGTAAACTACATGGGTGGTCACCTAACTATCAGTATTTTTTTGGCATAATAACTTATTTGACCCTTTAACTTTACAAAAATATCATTTTAACCCTCCATTTAATTTTCCATCTCTTTATCTCTTGAACTTGCATTATTTGTTAAATCACCCCAAAATGGAAAAGTTAACGTCTATTAACTTTGCTGACGTGTATATCACATCAATAATTAATTAATTTTTTTATATTTTAAAAACACTTTTTAAATAATGTTAATAATTTTTTTAATTTTTAAATATTAAAAATAATTAATTGTTGACATGGCATCCATGTGGCAATCTATGTGTATGCTAAATCAACAATGTTAACAGATGTTAACTTTTCCATCCATTTTGAGGTGATTTGACAAACAACTCAAGTTCAAAGGTTAAAAGAGGTGAAAATTAAATGGAGGACTAAAATGATTTTTTTTTTTTGTAAAATTGGAGAGCCAAAAAAGTCATTATGCTTTTCTTTTTTGATCACCCAACTATTCAATTTTTTTTCTTTTTTAGTCATTAAACTTTAAATGGTTGACTAAAAAAGGACATATCAATTTTTGAAATTGATATAATAATAATTTTAAGTCTAAAACATTTATACATTGTGTGAATTTAGCCTTAATTCTAAAAAAAAAATTAACAATATTAATTAAATGTATTGGAACCTGTTTTTGTTGCTTGAGATGGAATGATGAGGTCTATATTGTCAGGCAATTTCTTCCTATTCCATCTGGCAAGTTTTCTTAACACCTCAAGAGCTTCTTTGTTCCTCCCTCGAACAAGTAGCCAACGTGGTGATTCTACTACCAAAGGGACTAACAAAAAAATATATACAAGAGGGGGAAGGGATATGATCCTATATAAATACCTCCAATGGGTTCTAATAGGATATGCAATGAAAGGGAGAGACAATAGCCCTGCCGTGTAGAAAAAGAAACCGCATTGGCCAACTTGGCCTCGCCATTTATTGCCAACCACTTCCATCGAGAGGACGACGGAACATATCCCATTTCCAGAACGGGCAAAGCCATTTGCGAACCGGAGAAATGAATATATCCAAACATTTGGTGAAAGGGAGGTGAAGAAAGTGGTGATGGAGGTTAAGATACATGCCAGCAACAATGTTTTCTTTCTACCTAACCACACGTCTGCGAGGCGACCATAAAAAGTGCAACCTATAATGCAAATGGAGGTTAATAGTTCACATTGTTAACAAATATAAAATATAAAGAATTTAGATAGACAATTCTTTATAATTTAAGTAGATATGTTGGGTCGACTTATCTGTTATTTGTAAGGTCAAATTTGATGGTGCAAATAATCTTTATATATTATTATTTTCTTATTTTTTAAAATAATTATAATAATTATTTTCATTTACATCTAAATAAATTTATTCAAATAAACATAACTTTCAAAAAAGATTGGTAACGAAAAACTATAATTTTTTTTAAAAACTTACTATGTTATGGAAAAACGTAACTTGTATCATAAGTTATGTACTAAGCAACACTTTCTTTGATCAAAAAATATAATGTACCTATATATAAAACTCAATAATGTTATTTTCATTATTTTATTTTGTTATTTTAAAATATGTTTTATTTTAGAAACAAAATTAAAACCTTAAAAATAGAAAATCACGCTTAAGATCTATAACTTATTTTCCTCGATTTTCCTTTCTTGCATCACAAGTTTCTAAGAAGATCACGAACTAAAGATATAACAACTTCTAGTGATGGGTCATCGCAAATTAGCTAATTAAACTTTTTGTTATACAAATTCATCTAAAATAAGTGGGTTAATTATATTAGACATCCTCAAAATTTAAATTAATCTTTAAAACATTTAGTATCTTCTCAATCAAGTATCAAGGATGGAATATTATCTCGATCCCTTAGTCCTTATGATAAAACTGCATTTTAGCCCTCTCTTCAAATTTATAATTCAATTTAAACCCTTCAGTAATTTATAACATTATCTCGATCCCGTAACCCAACATTTTTCACTTTATTCTTATAGGTTTTTTTATCAACCTAACTATTAGCTTATGTGTTAAATACCAACTCTAAGTTTTGGGAGCTTAATTAATTTTTTTTAAAATTGACGTTTCAATTAAAACTTTTCAAAATTTTACAGGGCTCAATAAGATTTTTTGAAATATTTGAGAAACCTAATGAGAATTTCTAAAAACTATGGGGCCTAATTGAAGTTTTCTAAAATTTTTCAAAGTTTTGTGGGCCAAGGCCCCCGACCTTAACTACGTTTCGATCTTTCTAAAATGTTTGGATCATATTATAGAACACATTTATACCAATAAAATAATATGTTCAATGAATACATATTTATAATTTGATTCACATATCTTAAATATATTTCACCATTTACTTAAGTAAATATGAATGATGGAAAGATTCGAATTAAGAGTTAAAGCATTATATATAATATTTTTTTCTTTAGAGTAAGAGTTAAAATTATTACTTTTAGAATTGGATCGAATTGACCGGTTAGATTGAAAATTGATGAAGATATTGATTTGAGAGAAGAGATTGAATCAGTTGAATTAGGTTAAAAAATTGATTGGCTGAATTTTTTTTTTTAATGGAAGGTTGAGTTGATTACCAAAAATTGAACCAATGAAGAAGAGTGAAGTGGGAATAGCAGCAAGAAACTTGCGGTGGCATATAAGATACCACTCCGCAATAGTGGTGGCGCTATTCCCTCCGATCCACTCCCAACTACCGGCTGCCAATCCACAAACATGACCGGCCAATTGCCCTTCGTTGCCACCGCCACCAGCAGTGTCTTTCATGCACCAAGACGAGGATAATGATGCATTAATAGCACTGGTTTTACATCTCCAACCAGATGGCTGAGCATCAGTAAAGATGGTGACCAAGGTGTTTTGAGAATCAAACACCCATGAAAATGACACTAACACCACTTGCAGCAGCTGGGATAACCCAAAGGATCCCACGTACTTTTCTATAACCTCATCCACACTCAGCTTCATCTTCTCTTCTGCAACTGCCGCTGTTGCTGTATCATCATCTCCTTTTTCATGGGAAATCTCTTTTGTTTCCTCTTCTTTTTTGATCTCCATGTTCACCATCCTTTGTGTTGGATATTGCATGGCTTTTGACAATGTGTTTCTCGTCTCTTAATATATGACATTATTTGAAATCAATGCCACAAGAGAGAGGGAACGAATAGTAAGATCATCATTTATGGTGGTTTAATGTACCATTAAATGAGAAATGTTAGTTAAAAACAAATTATATAACTAAAAAAAGTTTGATTAACTATCCATGTATGTACCATCAGTGAATAATAATATAATAATTTATTATTAAATAAAGTAAATAAAAATAATAGAGGGCTTATAAATAAGTATTAATAACTTTAAATATTAATAACTTTAGTTAAATATAATTAAATAATAATTAATTATAAATAAATGCTCAAAACTCAAGACATTAAATCCTAAATCCAAGAGTTATTAATATTTATTTATAATTGTTACAATTAATGTCTAATTATGTTTAAATAAAATTATTAGTTATTTACAAGTCCCACATTTTTTTAATTTAATGATGATGTATCATGTTATTATTATTTGATGGTGTATGAGACATATGTCATGCATTGACGATGTATCAAATCTTTTTCCGTAAAAAAAAAAACAATTAGGTTTGTATTTACCTTATTATCACTATATTAAAAACTTAAATATAACACCAACAAGTGTCGAGCATAATAGTGAGGCATACTATATTTTCACAGAAAACTTAGGTATGAGACCGTGATATGATATTGTTGGGATTGACGACCATAAATCTTAAAGAAATTAATCTTCATGAACAATAAAATAAACATAAGGATCTCTTGTTCATACAAAAAATAAAAATTAAACTTTTAATAGTGTGGAGTTAATCAATTAACTATTCGTAGCATACAAATTTAAGCCCAATTATAAAGTTACAAGTAAATATATCAATAAATCCTGTAAGGATGAATCACTACAAATCCAGAATTGAGTAAATTAATTAAAGTCAAATTAACTTATTAACGATGAAACTTGAATCTACATGCTCAAGATCTCAAGTCCTTAGTCTTTATTGTCATAATCAACATAATAAGTCCTTATATTCTTATTAAATATTAATTTTAGTACCTGTTCAAGACTTTAGTTTCTTTATTTTTCAATTTTCAAAATTCAGGTCTAATTGTTAATGCTGTTAATTTTTTTTTATTAAATTTGTTGATATAACCTTTTGAAATTGAAAAAAAAAACCTCACTTGGTGGCTATATAATAAAAATGCTGACATTGCAATAAATCAAAAATTAACAAAATAACTTTAGCAGCCTTAATCATTAGACTTACAATTTTAAATCAAAAAGGTATAAGTAAAGTCTTTCAAATAAAAATAGAAAGATTATATTTCAAAACATATAAAAAATATAAAAACTAATAACATATTTTAACCTTTTAACAATATTTATTTAATATTTTTTTATAATTTATATTCAAAATTCGTATTTAACCTTCATAACCATACATGATACATGTATAGAAAAATATATATCCGCCAACCATTTGATAGTAAGTCATTAATTACTTATTTCATATATCCGCCTAACATTTAATACTAACTTTTAAATAATATGTCATTAATTACACATTGACATCCTACTAAACACGACACAAATTTGGTCTGATTGGAGGTATACTCTGGGCATTTATTTGTGTTGCTTTCCCAACTGGAAACTTTTTGAATTTTATAAGTTATATTGAATTGTGGGTCAGCCTCAATGAGTTAGTAATATGGAAAAGTTTGATGACATTTTATTATTAAATAAAATAAAAAGATATAATTACTTCATTTAAATATAATTAATTATATATAAATATTAAAATTCTAGAATTTAAACTAGAGATCTTATATCTTCAACCTTTAAATTTAATATTCTAAATTTAAGAATTATTATTTATTTATAATTAATATTTAATTATATTTAAATAAAATTATTAGTATTTATTTACGAGTTCTCCATTTTTTTGTTTAATTTAATAATGATGCGTCATATTATTATTTACTAATAGCACATGAGACTTATGCATTGACATTGTATCAAATATTATTCTTTTTTTATGGTATTAATAGGTATTTCTTTTTGAAAAATAATTTCATTTAATATGTAAAATTCTTATGATAAAAAAAACGAGCGTTAAAGCTCCAATACATTGGAAATCGAAACTCAAGAATTAAATATCAGAAATTGATGTGAACTATATAAAGAAATCCAGCTACCTCAAACCTATCACTTCGTGTCAGTATCTATGGTGAGCTAATTAGAACTATATTGTGTATTGAAAATGTATTCTGTATTCTATATTGATTCATCTTTAAACAACAATATTTATAGGGTACATGAGCTAGCTACTGCTAGTAACTGCTGCTAACAACATAGCAGTTTTAAATAACAAATTAACCACCTAGAATAACTATATCTATATTCTAACATTCACACATCTTCTCGATAGACAACACCCAAAGAAAACTTCTAAATCAAGCAAAGAATGAAACAGATAGCTGCTTGGTAAAAATGTCTACAACTTGATCACACGCAGGAACCTCACTAACCAAAATGGACTCGTCAGCTACCTTCTTACGAACAAAGAATAGATCAAGTTCGACGTGTTTGAATTTGGAATGTAAAATAGGATTAGCAGCAATGACAACTACATTAGATTTCTCACACCAAATATTAGGTGGATCGACAGATTAAAGTTGTAACTACAGTAGTAACGAGACCAACCAAGGAAAATCACTGGTAGCTGTAGCAAAACTTCGATATTTGGCTTCAGCTGTAGACCGTGAAATGACTTGTTGTTTCTTAGAACACCAGGAGACTGGTGTGTGACCAAAATACACACAATAGCCCATCGTAGATCGGCGATCATCAAAATTCAGTCCTTAGTTAGCATCTACATAATTGATCAAAGACAGTCGAGCAGGTAGGCTAAAAACAATCCCATAATGAAGGGTACCACACAAATATTGCAGGATTCGTTTTAACGCAACTAGATGAACAGTAGTGGTTGCATGCATGAACTGACATATGTGATTTACCACATAGGCAATATCAGGTAGAGTCAGGACTACATGCTGTAGAGCACCTGTAAGGCTTCCAAATTTAGTAAGGTTAGGGAGACGATCCCCGTCATCCTTGGATAAATGAGATAAACCAATTATAAGAGTATGAACACTATTTGCATGAGTCATAGAACTCCTGTCAAGCAGATTACGAATGTACTTCCATTGGCATAGATGAAGATAACATTCAGAGGAACAAGTAACTTCAATCCCGAGAAAGTAATGGAGATCACCCATATCCTTAAGTAAGAACTCCTTATTTAGCTGTTGAAAAAAAACTATTTATATATGTAAGCATGCTTCCAGTAATGATAATAACATCCACATACACAAGAACGTAAAGAGTGGAATCAGGCGTAACCTTAACAAACAAAGATGCATCAGACTTGGATATAAGAAACCCAACAAAATGAAGAAAATACTTTAATTTGTCAAACCAAGCATGCGGAGCCTAACATAGCCCATACAAAGCTTTCTTCAGACGACAGACCAACAGCTTGCTGTTACAGTCATATTGAACATACCCTAGAGGCTGCTGCATAAACACTTCATTAGTAAGATCGCTATTTAAAAAGGCATTATTCACATCTACCTGACGAAGCTACCAACCATTGAAAATAGTAACAGATAGTATGATTTAAATAGTAGTAGGTTTTATTACTAGACTAAAGGTCTTCTTGAAATCGCACCTAAGTACCTGAGAACACCATTTAGCAGCTAGTCGAGCTTTACGACGGGCGATTGTGCCATCAAGATTTTGTTTACTTTAAAAAGCTATTTACACTCGATCACTTTGCGAATACTTGGTAACAGAATAAGTTCCCAAATAGAGTTTTTAATGAGAACATCATACTCAACCTAAGCAGGGGCATGCCATTTTGTGGTAGAAAAGGTTTCTTCAATCATGTAAGACTCAACAGCTTCAACAGACAGCGCATTGGGCTTAAAAATGTTGGCTTTAGACCGAGTAACCATCGGATGATTATTTGCTAGAGGCAAATGAGAGGATGGAGTAGTAGGAGAGGCTTGAGTAGTAGAAACAATAGTAATTAGATTGAATATATTGTTATCACCTGTTAAAGAAGAAATAGGACAAGGTTCATCAGCAGAGTCTAAAGTAATCTAAGGAACTTTATAGGTTGAGGGATAGCAATCAGAAGGTGAGGACAATTTAAGAGGTTGAGCGAATGAGGACTCCGTGGGTCGAGAACAAATATGCTTAGTAAGAAGAACATATGTTGGTAAGAACGACTAACCTGTCGAAGACATGGATCCTTTCACAACAGACAAAGGAAATAGAAAATGAAGTTCATCAAACACAACATGACGAGAAACGATGATCTTATCAGTTGGTGTGAGACACTGATATCTTTTATGCTGGGAGTTATATCCTAAAAATGTAAACGGTTGAGAATGAAAATCCAACTTGTGATACAAAAAGGGACAAAGATACAAAAACAACAACACCTAAATAGTCGTAGATGATCATATGTGGGATCATTTCTATGCAGAGTCTTATACAAAGACTGTCTTTTCAGAACCAAGGTAGGAAGATGATTGATGAGATAAATAACACAACAGAACGCATAACCCTCATAATCCATTAGAAGATTTGCTTGTGCCAAGAGTGTGATACCTATATTGACAATATGCCGGTGTTTACACTCAACCACCTCATTCTGTTCAGATGTATGAAGACAAGACAACTTATGAATTATTCATTGAGTCGTCAAAACGAACGTAAAAGCTCGAAACTCTCCTCCCCAATCACTCTAAAATTGCATGATATTTTTCCCAAATTGAGTTTTGATTAACTACTGAAACTAAACAAAGCAATCTACGGCCTGAGATTTTTGACGAATAAGATAAATCTAAGTAAAATGAGTGCACATGTCAATAATGAAACATAATACCAATTGCGGCCATAGGCAACCGACGCAGAGCCCAAGAGGTCGAAGACAACCAAAGCAATAGAATCACGATATCCAGTAATAGAGATTGGAAAGGGCAGTTTATAAGACTTCCCTTTTTGGCACGCAGTACAATCATTATCAAGAAAAAATTATTAGAAGAAATATTACATTTATCTAAAACAGATTTAACAACAGAAGCAGAGAGATGACCAAGACGCTTATGCCACAGAGTAAAGATATCACAACTGTGAGTTCGAGTTTGAAGTCTAACGTTAGCACTAGAAGGAGCCAGAACAGGCTGAGCAAATGTAACTGGGGGAGTAAAATGATAGAGCCCATCATAAATATGGTCTCTCAGGAAAATTTCTCGAGTCTTGATGTCCTTATCAACACAATAAATCGAATGAAATTCAAAAAACATATTATTGTCAGTGGTAAATTGAGACACAGATAGGAGATTTTTCCGTATACTCGGCACACACAAAACATTAGATAAACGAAGTAATTTATTTCGCGTTAGTAATACTAAATTTCGAATAGACGAGATGCTGGTGGGAGTTTCATTACCCATTAAGAGAGAGGATGTACTTAAGTAAGGTATGGAGTCATTCAATGCTGATACATTTCAACAGACATGGTACATAGCCCCTGAGTCTGGACACCAGGACGTAGTTCTGAAGGACATCGAGATATAAGAATCAGTACCATCAAAATTAGA
The DNA here is from genome assembly GCA_020496765.1 of Gossypium stocksii. Classification (NCBI taxonomy): domain Eukaryota; kingdom Viridiplantae; phylum Streptophyta; class Magnoliopsida; order Malvales; family Malvaceae; genus Gossypium; species Gossypium stocksii. Next base: position 114,500,295 of record CM035627.1, on the reverse strand, counting down.
AACAAATTGAGTGGCATGAATATTAGACCCAGTAGAGTTGAAAAATCAGATGCATGCAAATTGAACAGACGAGGTAGCCCAATGCACAGGTCAGACCCAGTGTACACACGAGCCATTGGTTTGGTTCGCCAAGGAATTGACAGCCCAATCATATTAAAAATACCATCACCCAAAAAACCTAGATCAAGTCCATGTCCAAGAGTATTATCAAGCCCCACGCAGTTTGTTTGTGGCCAATGTGGCATAGTAGTGCTTGGCAGCCTAATTGGAGTGGCCCCAATATCTTGGCTTGGGGCCAGACGGCTTAGTATGCATGGGCAGGCCAGGATGATGATGAAATACAGTTTGTCCAGTGAACCCAACAATAGGCCCAAGTGGAAAGGAAGGTACAAGTGCAGGCCTAAATGGGATTGTTAACCCTCAAAGATGCCCCAAAAATAAGTCGGTTCTATTATCACCTTCTCCAAACGGATTAGAAGTCTTAGCGTGCTGCCCAAATACATGCGGCGTGGCAAATAACCAATAGTGACCGTCAGCGAAGAATCCTTGCAGCCCGACTGAGGTAGAGCTCGCAAACTGACCATAAGCCAATAACGGAAATGAAGACCCAGTGGCCAACCCCTGACCAGCGTAATCGATAGGACTTGAAGCCCGAGCCATCAATGGTTGACTGTCGTAATCACGGTTATAGTGGTAGTAATACTGTTGTGCTAAACGCCCAAATTGGCTGCAAATTTGACAATGCACACGAGATCTATAACCTCTACTGCCACCTCCAGAAGAAGGACAGCCACCACGCACCAACTCTACAACTAGTGGTGACGGAGTAGTATTTAATAGATTGGCATGAATCAATACGTATTGGATCATACGCATCTTACGACTCTTATATTCTAACCAAACATCCACGAGGCGTTAGAATGACAGAGTTTCGGATGAAAAAGACGCTAAGGTGAGAACGGTGTTGTACTCTGCAGGTAAACCCGCAAGAATTGTCTCAAATTTCTCCGCTTTTGAGATTCGAGAGCCAGAGGCCTCGAGCAAGTCACAGGTATTTTAGATATTTACTACATAATCTTTGATCAAGAGATTGCCTTTCTTAATTGAATGAAGATCATAATGGATTTTAGAGATTTTCGCACCTGTAACTACAACCAAAATACGAGTGGCTGTGTTCCACACATCGGATGTCGTACTATCCTCTATAAAAGAAGACAACAGTAAAGGAGAAATAGTAGAAAGTAACCAGAATGTAAGTAAACGATCTTGTTGAATGAACGCCAAGGCATCCAGATTTAGAGCTAGAGATCCCTTCGGCGACTTCACAAAATGCGACGGAGCAGGTAACGTCCCCTCCAGAAAACCAGTCAACTCGTAACCTTCAACAATCAGACGAATAAGTTGTTCCCACTAAAGAAAATTTTCATTATTCAATTTAACAGTGTCATGGTAAGGAAAGGTTTGAATGAGCCGAGCGTCAATGAACGCCGGACATCCAGGCTCGACAGATGCAGAATCAATAGAAGCAGTGGTAGTCATGAGGGGAAAAATCAGGTCTCCAACACTGAGGCGACTGATACCATGTCAGTATTTATGGTAAGCTAATTAAAACTATATTGTGTATTAAAAATGTATTCTGTGTTCTCTATGGATTCATCTTTCAACAACAATATTTATAAGGTATATGAACTAGCTGCTGCTAACATCATAACAGTTTTGAATAACAAACTAACCACCTTGAATAACTATCTCTATATTCTAACACTTCGAAAGAAACATCAGAAAAAAAACAAATGTTTCTGATACAAACCTTACCATTAGAAAACACAATGCTCGTTTAGAAAACGAGTCAGACCTCGGGTAAGTTTTTTTTGCCCTGGGCCTAGCCTGACTTGAATTTTCAATAAAAAAAAAACTTGTTGTTTTTGCTCCTGTTTTTCATGTTTTACTGATGTTTTCCCACTTTTTGCCACTTTTTTGCTACCATTTCATTATCATGTTGCTACTATTTTGTTATTAATGCTTGGGCATTGTATAATATTTGTTTATTATTAATTTTACTACTATTTTAGAGCATTTGCTTGTTAAGTTATACTTATCTTAGTGTTATTTAAGCATAAAGATTTTTTAAATTTATTTTTCAATTTGTTGAAAAATATTTATTTTAATATTTTTAGTGTATTTGGTGTATTATATTTTTAAAAAGATTATATAAAAAAATAAAAGTAAAAAAGTTAATACGGGCCGGGTTCAGATTTTAGTATTTTTATCTAATTCGGGCTTGGATAAAAAATTAGGCATATTTTTCGAATTAAGCCCGAACCTAGCAATCGTGCCTAAAATTTTGTTAGGATTCGACTTAATTCATGGACAACTCTAATAGCTACAGAGTGTCGAAAGACTGAATGGCTAGCCCCAAGGATAATCCGAAAGAAGATTCAAAATTTTAATTGTAATTATAAAAAAATAAAAATAATTTAATGTTAAAATTTTCTACCAATGAAGAAAATATTAAAACTTTAATGTAATGAAACGTACACCATTTAATAGGGAATTAAAATCTAAGTTGGGCAACAATTAATGACTAATTCACTATCATTATGGCTAAGCACTGACCTGTACCTATTCTTGACCCCTATGGGCTATGGGTGGTGTTTTAACTGGGCAAATGCAACCTACTCTTGAGCCCTATATAAAGTTGGTGCTAATTTAGAGGAGTAGTTGAAGTTTCTGTATTAAGGAAAAAAAAAAAACGTGTGTATAATATAATTATTTAGATGTGGCAACTAACATTAATGAAAAAGGTTTACAATAATATATACATTGCGTAAAAAATTATAATTTATTAAATATTATAATGTCGTAGTTTTAAATCTCCTTATATTTGTATTTCTGAATTTTATATAAAAATATTTTAAATAATATTTTTATTTTGTAAAAAATTAATTTTTTAGTTATTTTGAGACAATAATATATTAAATTATAGTTGAGTGAAACAATAATATGCTTATATTTTTCTAAATTTAAAAATAATTATAAGAAAACTATATGTGAGAAATCCTAATTTATACAAAAATATCATATGGAACAAATTTATAAATATATATAAATTAAATCTCATGAATTTTATTTTGTGTATCTAATATTTTAGATTTATTAAAATATAAAAAAATATAAATATCTTTAAAATAATATTTAATATTTTTAAACTTTTTATAATTTTACAATTTAATTGTGAGCGATTGACATGAAATACTTAATTTAAATAATAATGTATATATTTCTCGGCACGATGACCGTAAAGCTGAAGACAAGAGGAGGTGGTGGTGGATCATGTTTTTTATATATAATTTATAAACAATAATTTAAATTTAAAATAAATCTAAAAAATTAAACTTCAAACTCCAAAAGTCCAAAGGTTTAACTTCGACATTTTAATTAAAGATTTTTTTTAACGCAAATCTTCTATAAATATTGCTTTTTTTAGTTTTTAAGTATTTTTTAAATAATTTAAACTTAAAATAAATTTAAATAAAAATTAGATTAAACTCAATCCTCTTAATTTCTTATATAAATATTATAGGCAGAAAGATAAATTTAGCCCTTAAAGTTTATTCATTTTACCATTTTGTTTCTAATATATTTTTAGGATCACTTTAGCTCGTAACTTTTAAATTTTAGTCAAATTATTTTGTTTTGGATGAAAAAACTGGCTAAACTATTCAAATTTTGATACAATTGATACTATAGCTCGCATGGAAGTTTACGTGAATAATTTTTCTAAAATTTTTTACGAACTTTTCTTAAAATTTGTTAAATTTTTATAAAGCATATGTAAAATGTTACCCAATTTACCACATTAGTGACATTAAGATTTTAACAATCCAACTAACTCTTTTATTTGAAAAATTAATTTAATTAAAATTTAAAGGTTGAGTACCAAAGTAATAAAAAAAAAAGAATCAGTGACTAAGTGATAAAAGAGATAAACATTAGGGGTTAAATATTTTATGATTTTGTCAATATTTTATAAATATAGCTTTTACATAAAAAAAAAGATATAAGATAAATTTAGGTTCAACTTTTACATTTTTGTAATTTTGGCATTTATGTTTTTTTAGTTAAATTTGGCCATTAAAATCTCAAGTAAAGAGTCAAATAAATTTTTTAATAAAAGTATTAACTAAAATATTAATTTTTTAACATTATTGGCATAGTAAATCCACAAGCATGCTGATATGATACTATTTATTTTATATGTCACATCAATAAATCATTTTAAAATAAAAATAAAAATTTAAAATTTAAAAAAATTAAAATAAAATACACGTGAATTATCAAAATTCAACATTTTATAGAAAGACCAATTTAATAAAAAAATATAAACATTAAAAGTTAAATTTCAAAATTATGAAAACAAAATACAATAACCTCATAGAATTGTGATAATCTAAGACACATAACATATAACATGTAATGTATATGTGTACATATACACATTTACATATGAGGTGGCATAGGTTGGTAAGAGCCACGACGTTAAACAGATTCGCGGCGGCGGAGGTATAGGTTTGGGTCAACGTGCAATCACCGTCCATTTATATTGCAAGAATCTAATTCTTCTTACTCTTGCTGTGGAATCTAAATATGCATGTCCCACTCCCCAAAGATTTTGTTATAAGTAATGTCCTTCTCTTACATAAACTGAATAAATAGTCAAAGCTAAAGCCAATCGCCGATCACACTTTTGTCTGAAACCAGCAACAATGGTGGACCAACTCACCGACGAACAAATCGCTGAGTTCAAAGAAGCTTTTAGTCTCTTCGACAAGGATGGCGATGGTATGCTATGCTATGTTCCATTCATTGTTTGATTTTTCTTTTTCTTTTTGTTCTTTTTTGTTCAGTTTAGAATTAATGTTTTAATATCCCCTGTTTTGATTGGAATTTGCATAATGCTTTGTTTAAGAAGGGTAAAAGTAGTGTAAATTAATTTACATACCTTAGATTAAAGAATAAATTATTTATTCCTTTAAAAATTTTAATTTATTTTTATAGTTAAGTGATGATATGTCATTGTCTAGTTGCTTGAACTAGTTCTTCATTTTGTTTGAATTAATTCATTCATGTCAGTATAAGATATACATGACATACCACATGTCACTATATAAATGTTCCATCCATCATGTTAGCCCTTGACAATGGAAATGGATGGAATTTTAAATAGAAAGACTAATTTACTCTTTAATCTAATATACCAAAATTAATTTATTAATTTTTTTAATATAAAAATAAAATATAATCCAATTTTTAATACAACAACTCCCAGATAAAATCAGCTTAAGGTTAATGCTTTGTTGACTTTCGTTGAGATGCTTTGTATTTGCTATGCCTTGAAAGCTAATGTTTACATGCCTTTTTTAGAACCAGTTTTGCTTCTTATTTAAGGGATATGTATGTATGTATGTCGATGTTTGCGTTACCATATTGTTAATTCAAAACTATGTCTTCGACCTAATGTGGTTTTGTTCTAGATTAAAGCTTTGCTCGGTAGTACCTAGGTTTTTATTCTGTTTTTGTCTGGGGTGTGTGTGTGTGCAGGCTGCATCACTACAAAAGAGCTGGGAACGGTGATGAGATCTCTTGGACAAAATCCAACTGAAGCTGAACTGCAGGGTATGATCAATGAGGTCGATGCTGATCAAAATGGCAGCATCGACTTCCCAGAGTTCTTGAATTTGATAGCACGGAAAATGAAGGTGACTTAACACTGCATTTCATGGGACTTATTTCACCGAAACGCACGCTCCGACCGTGCGTGTCATTTGCAATTCCGATGACTATAAAACATTGCATTTGAAAATGTTCATTAGAATCGATCGAGTTTGTTTCTGAGATTCCAACGCTAATCAATGATCATGGCATCATCGGATTCTCTTCACTTGAACTGACATTTAATTGTATTGATACATTTGGTGATTTTGGTCTTTTAATTCTCATATGAAGGATACCAATTCAGAGGAGGAACTTAAGGAAGCTTTCAAAGTTTTCGATAAGGATCAGAACGGCTTTATTTCTGCAGCCGAGGTAATAAAACACGAAAGACTTCCTCGAAAAATCGCTTGCTCTCCACTCGAAACCATTGTAACGATGATGATAACGGTTGGTTTGTTTTTTCACTGTGCAGCTCCGGCACGTGATGACGAATCTCGGGGAAAATTTGACCGATGAGGAAGTCGATGAAATGATTCATGAAGCAGATACCGACGGTGACGGGCAAGTGAACTATGAGGAGTTTGTAAGGATGATGGTGGCAAAGTGATGGCACTTTGTTTTATTTGTTATCTTATGTTTAAGCAGCATGAAGCACTGTTTCTAATATCTGAATTAATTTACCTGAAAAGTTCCGCTCTGAATGTTGCCATCTTCGTTTATGTCCGAACCAAACCATAATATAAATTATTTTAATATGATTTTTGGGTGGCTGTGAATGTGATTGGTAAAACGTACCATCCAAAATTGTAACTTGTATTCGGCTAATGTTGAGTTTATGTTCGCTTAATAAGTTTTGTGGTACTCTACAATGAAAGCTTTTGTATTGAGTTAAATTTTATATTATATGATTTACTTTAAAAATGAGAAATTAAGTTATTGTACAAATAGATCAAAGAGTAAATTAGTTCTTTCTTTTAAAAATTTTATCTACTTTTTCTGTTAAAAATAAAAGTGACTGATAAAATAACCAAACAGTTACACGTGGTGTGCCATGTGTACCTTATACTGACATACAAAAATCGATTTTTAATCAACTTAACCCATCAATCACCCAAAATCAATTGGTTACTAAATTGATAAGTAGGATAGATTTTCAAAAAATGTTGATCAGCCGCTTTCCTTTGTTCTTATGTAGGGGCGGTAATAAGGGAGGCAGGTAATCGCCTTAATTTCTCTAGATTGGTAAATTTTTTCTTTTAATCCTTCAAATTTATTAACTTGTCAATTAATTAAATGATAAAATATACCTTAAACCCTTAAAAAAATTTAAAAATCAATCCTGACCTCTAAACAAAATTTTTTTGGCTTCGTCCCTCTTCTTATGAAAGTTATAATTATGAAACTGGTTGAGTTAAAAATTAGTAAAGATGTCCATAGGTTAGGTTAAGACTTGGTTCTAAAAAAAATTTAAGTTTAGGCTTATTTTTTAACCAGTCTGACTCGACCCTCTCAAAAAATTCATTTTACTATTAAAAATATTAAAAAATATATTTTAATTAATATTTTATATATTTTTAAATAAATTTAAAAATATCTTTTATTATTTAAATTGAAGTGCGAAAATTCTTATTTAAGTTTGGCCCTAATCTGGTCGGATAGAGTGGGATACCTACCATTGGACAGTTCTAGACACTAGGGATGAGAGGAGCTTTTAATTATTTGAGGGTGATTATTAAGAAAAGCTAAAGTGAAATGAAATGCTTGAAAATTGATGGAATATTAGCCCAATCGAAGACAAAGTGTATTTGAGAAATTGCAATGCCAAAAGATTTGGAAATTTTAGGAAGGATTAATTTGTTGTTAGGTCCTCAACTATTTGCTAAAAAAGAGTAAAAAAGGTCCACATGCTACATAATAATAAAATGCATATCATATCCCCTTTTAAGGGGTCATATTCATGAGGAAGTAATCTTTCCAAATCTAAAATACTACCAATAAGATTTATATTTGATGCATTATACACTTTCAATGGATTAAATTTTTAACACATTATAAAAGAAATTTTTTAATTTTTTTTTAACAATGTGTCATTATATAGTTCATAGAAAATGTATGAAATTATACATTTTCAGTACATCACGACTCATGCCTCGCAAATAAACACTTTTGATTAAAGAAGATCACCTTGTGAGCTAAGACATCTGCGAGCTCGAACCATTGGGACCACTTACTTAACATGGATGGAACGTCAACCATTCACATGTCATATATATATTCATTCTTTGGATATGACAATCCATAAAAAAAATTAGTTCATGATAACTTACAATAACAAAACACCTATAAACTGACTAACTATAAGAGAGAGCCCTTCAAAAATTTACAAACACCAAAAAAAGGAATCAAGACATGTTCTCTTTTACGAGTGGACCGTCTTAAACTAGTACAACCTCATCTCTCTATATATTTCCATCAAGGGAGACAGGACCCTCTTTGCTTTTTTATAATTTAGATTTATTTTTAATTTTTCTACATTAATCCTTACGTGAAATGAAGGCTACAATGTCATTGTTTGCACATTGGTTCCTTTTTATAAAGCAAAAGACTTTTGATCTTTTAGCTTTGATGCCTTTGACTTTTTGGAGTTGCCCACAGCAAACTTCTCTTTTTGGATTTAAAGAGGAGTCTCCTCTCCCCACCCCACTCACATGGTTTGTTTCTTCACCCATCACTATTCAACTTTGGGGGAAATTTCTAAAAGGGGTTTTGTGGATCAAAAGATTCCCACTTCATCATTAGGGTTTACTGCGGCTAGCCTTTCAACATATTTATGTATATATATGCTCATTGATTCATTTTACTTAGTTTTGTTCTTTATATATAAATTTTAGATACAAAGGAAATGAATAGTTTTCTTAGGCCTATTATAGGCCCAAAGGGATATCTAGCAAGAGATGGCATTTGAGGTCAAATTACTTTAGAGCTGATGTATAGTGTCGAGAAAACTATCACCTAGGGACAAAGGGAGTAGACAAGGATCTGAGCCCCTCTCCCTCCTCAAAATGAAATTTTTTGTTTAGATCCTTATAAAATTATATGTTAATACATAGTAAAATTATAGTTTGACTCCTCAAAATAATAAAATTTCGATTTAACCTTTCTAAAAATTACAAAATTATAAGTTAATGCAGTAATAAAATTGTATTTTATCTCTTATAAAAATATATAAATTATTCTCAATCCAAATTTTTTTTTTTTAACTTTACCTCTACTATCATAAACCTTAAGAAAATCAACAATTTCTTAATATTAACTTATCTTGAATTAAAAATCAATATTCATCAACAATTTAATTATTATGAGTTTGATATTCATACATTGAAAAAACACATTTCCCACATCATACACATTTTTTTAAACTCTAGAAGCCTCCATAGCTAGCCCTCACCTAACAACAAGAAGAGATTGATCAACTCACCCACCCAAAAACACCTCGATAATAAACATACCAAAACCATGGGCCATTTAGATCCTTCCTCGCAAAGCATTTGTCCCTTCATGGAAGCCTTTCTCTCTCGTTATCTTTTTAACATTCATTCTACTGTGAGACACATGCTATGGTGTTGCCACTTAAAACTTCCTTTTCTTGGTCACTTTTTGTTCCTAGTTCTCTCCCACCTACAATGCTTATCATACATACATACATATCAAAGACGAAGCCATAAGGGGGCAGTTTTGCCCCTCAATAGTAGATTTGCCATTTAACTCTTTAAATTTTTATAAAATTACATATTAACAAAATAGTAATTTACAATTCATCTCTAATCTTCTTAAAGTATTTTTTCTATTTCGTCCTTATACATAAATAAGGTCAAGGTTTGCAACATAAATCCATGCAGTCCAAGTTGATGATGGTATCACACACTTTTTAGGTGTGTGTTTTGGCTTTAGAGTGAGATGATATAATGAATCCACTACTACCATATTAAGATGATAGAGGTAGGCAGGCACATGGAGACTAAAAAGGGACCTCTACCCAGAATAGAGTATACATTACAACCCAAAAAGAAAAAGGAGATAGAAAAAGAAAAGGGGGATCAAAAAGAAAGAACATATCCACGCTCCTTGTCTGATCTCTAGATGCATAAATTTACTTTAACCTCCCTATTATTTATATTTATGCGAAAGTAATCAGTAGAACGAGATCAACTCTAGAGTTCAATAAATGAATTTAATTTTTGTACTATTAAAAAATTAAATAAAGATGAATTCTAATGTCGTTTTTTAAATCCTAATATAATTCCTCTTTTTTTCTTAATTTTATATTTAAAAAAATACTATTTAGTGAATTACAATAATGATGGATATAACAAGTGTGAATGACAAACTCAATGTTAGTTACGTAGGAGTCTTAATACACTTAACATCCAATTCAATGAAACAGTAATAAGGTATAATGGCCCTTGAATTATACTTAATTTTAATTTGAATTGACCCTTATTTTTTTATCATAAATAATCCCTAAAATTTTATCCTGTCATATATTTTAGTCCCAAAAAATTACAGGGTTAAAAAAAATCATATTATATAAGATAAGAATAAGAATGAGAATGGAAAAGGCAAAGGCAAAGGCAAAGGCAAAGGCTGCCTAATTCGGTGGTAATCCATTTATTTAATTATATGAAGGGAAGAGTGGGATTCGAAAACACATGCATCGCAGGTGAATGCCGCTAATTGCAATCATATTGCCCATGCATTTCGACGATCCAATTCTAATGCTTCAAATCTTTTGTCCTAATTAAATAATTAATTACATACCCGTAATGGTCCCACTTCTTTTGGAGAGTACCAGCCCATCTTATATTATTTTCTTTCCTATCATACGTATGAGAGATTCATTCTTATCCTTGAATTCAATAATATAATTAACATAAAATTTTGAGTTAATTTAGTATATATTTTATTATTGACTCTTAATATGCATTTAAATGCTAAATGTTGTTTGTATGGAATATATAATTATTCGCTTTTAATTGGGAATTTTGTTTCAGTGTGTAATTTGATACATGAAGTTTGACTTTGATTCAATTCTACACATTTAAAGAAATAAAGACATGCGTATAGTAAAATGATGTTAATTTGATAATTTTGTAAGTGATTTATAAAAATTGAATCATATCAAGATTCCATGTATAAAATTATAAAAAATCAAAATTACTGTATGATATTACACATTGGATCAAATTTTTTAATGTTATAGTATTGTAAGTTTAACATCCTATATGTGGTGCATGCAAAGTAACAATTTTAGGGTGTGAGATGCGATGATTTATAAGTGGTTGTGAATAGAATATTTTTTTATAGGATTTTTAAACTCCTTAAAATAGAAAATAATATGTATGAATTTATGTTATTTTAATTATTATAATAATAACCATACAAGTTTGAAATATTTTAATAGGCAGTTTGAATACTCAAATACCTGCTGAAGATGAGAGGTGAAATGTTAAGAGAGGAAAAAAAAAAGCTGATGTAAAAGCTGAATGTTTAAAGCAAAGCATATAACAAAGAAAGCTAAAAGAAATGAAAGCAAAAAGGCCTTTTCTTTCCTATCCCATGTTATAGTAATAATTCTATTAAGCTGCGGAATGAATAAGGACAAAATATCTCATATTAAAGGTAAATGTGTTATGGACGTCTTTACATTAGGATTTATATTGTATTTTGTTCTTTTTATTCAAAAATTAAGTATATTAATCTTTATACATTAGATAAAAAAGTAAATTAGTCATTCTGTTAAAAAGTTTATCTATTTTTACTGTTAAAAACTTATCCATATATATTAGTATGAAATATATGTAGCATGTCGCTATAACTGTTTGATTATCTCATCAATCACACTAGTTTTTAATAATAGAAATAAATAAAAATTTTAACCGAAATGATCGATTTACTCTTTAATCTAACCTACCATGACTAATTTACTTATTTCTAAATATATAAAATGTACTCTTACTCCTAATATAAAAACTTCTATAATACTTTTACATATATTACATTTTAAATGAACATCGATCTCGAATTTCAATAGGTGAGAAATCTATTAACCTTTCTCTCTCTCTCCATATCCTCTATCAGTCTTCCCTTTTTTATTTTCTTTCCAAACATAGCCTCTTCAATTTTTCAAGAAGAAAAAGGCAAGATCAACACCAATTTATTTGCAAAAGAATATATACATACACACATACATATAGCTTCTTTGGGTTTATATCAAACAAGGGAAGTTTTTAATCTGCTCCAACACTAACCCATGCTAGCCAACACCTCTTGTTCCTCAATTCCCTCTTCAAAGCCAATCCCATGCTTTGAAAATGGTGATAATAACAACAATAAGAGAAAAAGAAGACCTGCAGGAACACCAGGTAACTTATATATATATATATATATGCATATCATATAAATTATATATACAGTATATTGAATACAATTTACAGTTCTTGGAGGTGGTGATGCAGATCCAGATGCTGAAGTGGTTTCACTTTCACCTAAAACACTACTAGAATCAGATCGTTACGTTTGTGAGATCTGTAACCAAGGGTTCCAACGAGACCAAAACCTTCAGATGCACCGGCGACGACATAAGGTTCCATGGAAGTTGCTGAAAAGAGAAACACCGGCGGTGAAGAAAAGGGTGTTCGTTTGTCCCGAGCCGAGCTGCCTCCACCATCAACCTTGCCATGCTTTAGGCGATCTGGTTGGGATCAAGAAACACTTTAGGAGGAAACACAGTAACCATAAACAATGGGTGTGTGAGAAATGTTCGAAGGGGTATGCGGTTCAATCTGATTATAAGGCTCATCTTAAAACTTGTGGTACCCGTGGCCATTCTTGTGACTGCGGCAGAGTTTTTTCAAGGTTATTTTTAATTTCTTTTGCCATTCTTTTTCTTGTTAAATCAACAGTGGTTCATATTCTAGTGTTACTCTCTATCTTTTCAAAGGATAAAGATTTCACCAGTCCCAGACCATGATTAAAATCTTTTCTACACTGTTGACTTTAGAATGAAGAAACATATAAAGCTTTTGATTTTTTTGACTGATGGAACCTTAATACAATATTAAGCAGCTGTTTATATACAGTTGGCACATTTCCCGAAGATCACTTTCCCGTTGGTCGTGTTGCTGGGAATTAATTAAGCTTGAACACAGAATACCTACTGATTAGGGTAATAGATATAGAGTCAATCTTTTATATATGATGAATCCATCATTCGAAAGTAACCCTAAATATTACGCAATATATATAGTATGTTTACAGTAAGGAAGGTTCTTCTATTAGTACTTGTAGCATTTAGGTTTTTACGTTACTTTCATTAGTTTTGTAATAACGTAATAGTTAACAATTGATTATTTTTTATAATTAATTCATTTCCTCAATTATTCTGAATTCATTAATTAAGTTTTTTAAGTAACATGTAGATGTGATAAATTAACATAGTATTACATATTTAATAATATACTTTATCACATAAAATTTTAGAAATAGTAAAATTTAATGGGAAGAAATTTAAAAAAATTTTGATTTCTTATTGATTGATTATCCTTTTTATTTTTTATAGAGTTGAGAGTTTCATAGAACATCAAGATGCATGCCGTATGGGGCAATCACAGAAAGTGCAGCAGCCACCTAGCTTGTCTCCAACAGCTTCAACCCCAAGTACTCCATCTAGTGATACCATGTTCTTCAGCCCTACAAAAGATAATCCCACCACCACAAACGGCGGCGACCACCACAATTTGGAGCTTCAACTCTTAACCACATCCTCAAACCCAACAGAGCCCTTTGTTCCCCATAAAGAAAACCATAACAACACTCATTATTCCACTCAATTACACCTCTCGATCGGCTCATCCGACGAAAAAATGGAATCGACTGTAACGACTGATACGAGCAAGGTATCGGCGCTCGAGCAATTGAAGATGGCGATGGCGGAGCTAGCTTATGCCGAAGAGGCGAGAAAACAAGCGAAGAGGCAAGTTGAATTGGCCGAACAAGAGTTCGATAGGGCGAAGAGGATTAGACAACAAGCACGAGCTGAATTTGAAAAGGCTCAAGCTTTAAAGGATCGTGCGAACAAGCAAATCGAGACCACCATTGTTCAAATAACTTGCCATGCTTGTAAGCAGCAAGTTCAAGACAGAACACCTGTGGAAGAGAACTCCATTGTTGTGAGTTACGTTTCATCAGCTATATAACGAGTACCGGTTGAAAAAAAGAAGCGACAAAGCAACATTTGGTGATTGGATTTGGTAATTTTTCACTTTGGTCCTTGACTTTTTTGTTAGTTCATATTGGTCTTGAAATTTGGCAACCTTTTTCAGTTTGATCCTTTCTGTTAAGGTATGATGACATGGTATTATGAGATTGTTCCACATCATCACCTAAAATTTTTTTAGTTTTTTAAATTAAAATTTATTTATGATTTTACAGCATTTTCAATATTTTTTTGTAATTTTTAGATTTTATATTATATTTTTAAAAAAATTCAACTTAAAGAAACCCAAGTTTAGGATCAAATTGGAAAAAAATTGTCAATTTTCAGAATTAATGTGAAAAAAAAATTTAAAAACTGAATTTTAAAAATTTATTAAGTTCAAAGGCTAAATATTTCTTTATCCCATATTCAAATATATCTTATAAAGGTTGCCAACAGTAACATATAAACCAATCACTTTCCTTTGATCTAAGTCTACCTTAGATGTCTATACTCTTTGAACTTTTGAAATTTAGTTCTCTGGTTTAGTTCCAAGAATTTAAACCCTTACTTGTTTAATTTAAAATCCAATAATTTGATTTTTAAATCTCATACGTAGAGGCACAAATTCTTAAAATCAAAAACAGAGAGATTAAATTTTAAAAGCTTGAAATGTAGAGGTTTTGGAGTCAGAATTAGACTCTTTCTTTAGCCTTATATGATATATGCTGATATACCAAGTTGAATGAAAGATTGCTGTATGCTGCAATTTGTGTGATGTAAGTTGTTCATTGATTTGGTTAAATGAAAGCTACAAATTATGGGGTGTTGTAGGAAAAGTATTCCTAGGCTTTTGTGTGTGTGTGTGAATGTGATGGGTGCATTGAGACAACTTGAAAATGAACCTTCCTTGGCCTCACCTCTGCCTTCTTTTTTCGTGTGGTTATTTTGGCTTTTCTACTTGGACTCTTTAGGTATCTTCGTAGCTTGAAGGTGTAAGGAAATTAATGGAGGTGTTGTTTCCCTTTGGCATTAAAAAAAAATATATAATTTAGTATCTAAGTTTAGTTTCAATATTTAGTTTAATACTTAAACTTTATTTTGATATTTAATTTAGTACCCAAACCAAATGGAATAATGTGGGCTAATGAATATTTAACACGCATTCCCTACTAAAAAACATAGGTGCTTAATTGCGATATAAAAAAGTTTAGGTTTAAATTGAATATTAAAGTCAAACTCAAGTACTTAATTAATACAAAAAAAAACCCTCAAGCATCAAATTGAAAAAAATTGAAGTACCAAAGTAAACATTAAAACCAAACTTTGGTAGGTAAAAGTTCAATAGATGCCCCTATACTAAGAATCAAATTGCATTTTGCCCCCTCTACTCAAAAAATAGACAAATTAGTCCTTGTATGTCAGATCAAAGAGAAAACTGGTCCTTTTAAAAATTCCATCCATTTCTATTGTTAAAAAATTGGTTCTTATACGTTAACATGAGGTATACGTGGCACGACCCACATGTCATTGTTTGGTTATTCTATCAACCATACTAGTTTTAAACAGTACAAGTGGATGAAATATTTAATAGAATGAACTAAATTGCTCTTTAGTCTAACATACAAAGATTGATTTGCTCATTTTTTGAATAGAGGGGGCAAAGTGCAATCTGACTCCTAATATAAGGACCTCTATTGCACTTTTAACTACCTAAGTTTGGCTTTAATGTTTACTTTGGTACTAGTTTTTTCAAATAATTGATGATTGAGTATTTTTGTCTTGATTAGATACTTGAGTTCAACTTAATACCTGAGTTTTTTTTGTGTCTCACTTAAATGCTTATGTTTTTTTTTTTTTTTTTTTACTATAGAACACGAGTTAAGCCACATTATGTCATTTGGTATGAATACCAAATTAATTATTGAAGTCAACTGAGATGGTAAAGGATATATTAACTTTTTTTTTTATGATGAAGAGGAAGACCACCTCCATTATTTTTCTTACATCTTCAAGCTACAAAAAACTCAAGGATCAAATTGAATATTGAAACCAAATTAATGTACTAAATAATATATTATCCCTAAAAAAGACATGCATGTTTTTCAGTGCCAGAGTTTAATAGTTAATGACAGACTCTCAGTCGTCTCTCTCAACGTCCCCAACCAAAACTCCATTCATTCATTCACTCACTTTCAAATCCCACTATTTATCACAGTGAGGAACATAGGGCAAATCAATGAGTTGTTAAGAAGAAGCAAACGCCATTTCTTTTTTTCATTCAATGGAGAGGCCATTAGAGCTTTTCGGCTCAGTTGAAAGGACCACAAATGAAGAAGAAATAAAAAGAAAACTGGGTCCATCTTGTTGACGTTATCTTTCACGATTTCAACCAAAACAAAAAGGTGAACTGCAAAGCTAAAGCTGCAACTTTCTAAGGGTCTTTTTTTCTCTCTTTATTTTGCCTTTTTTATTGGACAATGTGCTTCTCTTTCGTTTCCATCATGTTGGCACGTTGCTAAGCTCGTCTTTCTTTTTATCTCACTCCTACCAAACAAACAGCAAGCATATAAGGTTAATATTGTTGTATAAAATTTACGTTGCATCTTATTAGTATGATAATGTTTTCGTCATTTAATTTAAAAAAAAGATACAAAATATGATTGAACTACAAGAAAATTTTTATTCCAGTTACTGAATTGTTAAGTTAAACATTTGGCTAGCGAGCTCCAAATAACAATTCATTGATCAATACAGTGGATTATTATCTATTGATGAGTAGAAAAACATACCTTAGATCTAAGTTAATTTGACAATCCATGTTGGAGATAAAAAAAAAACTATTTGAATTTTGGCTAGCAGATTTATGAAAAAAACTAAATTGTAGAAGAGAATGGGAAACAAGTGCAAGCAATATAAATAAATAAAACTATACAACAACAATTTTAATATGACTTAAATGAAAATTTTGTAATATTTTAGTGATTATTTTATGACTTTTTGAAGTCGAGTTACTAAAATGTAAACTTACTGATAGTTTAGTGACTTTGGGTGTAGTTTACCCAAAATTAAATTAGTTAATAGTTGATGATATAATTGCACTATATAGTAAAAGTAGTATATAGCAGGGGCGAATCTAGGGGGCTGGCAGGTGCCTCGGGCCCCCTTAAAATGTAAAATTATTATTTAGGCCCTTGAGATTTTTTAAAAATTTTAAATTAGTAAAGGTAAAATTGCACTTTGGTCTCCCTAGAATTATAAAAATTCAATTTAATCCTTTAAAAATTATAAAGATATAGACTATAAAAAATTAAAATTTTATCCGACCCCCTACAAAATTGTTCTGGCTTCGCCCCTGGTATATAGGCTCTTGTACTAAGAGTTAGATTGCATTTTGCTCCCTCTACTCAAAAGATCAAAAGGCAAATTAATCTATGTACATTAGATCAAAAGGCAAATTGGTTATTTTTTTAAAAATTCCATCAATTTCTACTGTTAAAAATTGATCATTGTATATCAAAATAAAGGACACGTGGCACGTCATATGTAACTATTTGGTTATTTTGTCGACAATCCAAGTTTTTAATAGTAGAACTCAATAAAAATCTTAATAGAAAGAACTAATCTAACCTACAAAAACTAATTTATCCATTCTTTAAGTAAAAAAAAAAAGTAAAAAACAATCCAACTTTTAATACAACAAACTCTTCCATATTATGGTGATATATATATCACAAATTTAATAGGATTTTGAGCGTAGCTGTGAATGTGAATGGAAACCAAAAAATAAAACATGAAATGGAACGTAAAATTGGAGCCAGAGTTGAGTTTATGTTGGCCCAACAACTATTCCTACGTAGGACTATTAGACCTTAATTCTTTTTTTTCTTTTTTTTCATCTGGCTTTATTTTTTTAAAGATAGGTAAAAGTTTTAAAAAATTTAATAAATTTATAAAATAATTTCATTACAGATTTCGATCATATTTATTTTTTTTAACACAAAATATAGAATTACTTGTTTCTCCTCAACTATAAATAAGATGGTAATGTGCTTTAGCACACTCAAATTTACTCTCCTACATTCGCAACAATAATTTTTAAAAATTTTCAGATACAAGTTGTCATTATTTTTCTTAAGGTTTTAAGGTTTTTTCATCTAAAAAATCACATTATATTTAAATTTTACATGGACTTCAATACCCATAATTATCTAAATATTCCTTAAAAAATAAGAAATAAAAATATTTTTTCACAATATTTAATTTAATTTGTTTTTAATGAATTATTTAATATTTAAAAATTTTTGATTTTAATTCACAAATTTATTTTTATGGATTTTTTTGTTTATATATCAAATAAAAAAATAGATTTGGATTTGATAAATCCATCGTTAATATAAAATAATTCAAATCTGAAATTTGAATTTTTTTTGAGAATTTACATGATTTATATATTCTTGACATACTTCTCTTATTATTTTTCTAGCTGTACATAATAATAATCAATCTTGCTTGATTATAAAAATACAAATTTATTCATAATATATATTTTTGTTTATTTTTGTTGTGCATGTAACTTTTTTGTCCTTGTCATGATACTTGTATTAATTTCAATACATTAGTAGTATTTTTTGTAAGTTTTTTTATGTTTATGCATTCGTCACACGTAATATGTGATAGTACGTCAATAACTATGTTATTAATTTTTGTAAATTAAATCATATTAATATTTCATATATATATATATATATATATATATATAAATAAATAAAAAAAATTCATGTATAACATATTCAATTGCATTACACACTATATTTGTTGATTTCATCCAAGAAAGTGAAAAAAAAAGTAAATACTATTTTGTATAAGCAATATATAGAACACATAATCATACTTTTTTTTCTACATAAACCCTTGGGCTTTTTCATAAATGGTCTTAAATATGCTATGTCAAATGATGAATGCAATGGCATCAATATTATCTATCAAAAGTTGGTGTTAGATTTTGTTTTTTTCCCTTACAATGTAAGTTTGATGTAAGTGATGAGTGTTTTAGAGAGCTATAAGAAA
Source organism: Gossypium stocksii (assembly GCA_020496765.1). Lineage (NCBI taxonomy): Eukaryota > Viridiplantae > Streptophyta > Magnoliopsida > Malvales > Malvaceae > Gossypium > Gossypium stocksii. Next base: position 114,481,256 of record CM035627.1, on the reverse strand, counting down.
TTGAAGAAGGAAGGCCTAGCCTTTGTGTGGTGTTCCATTAATGGCATTGCTTCTTGTTGATTTACCTCTTCATCGTCTCTCCTACTGTTCTCTGTTACTTCACTTTTATTATTGGAATCTGTATTTACTTGAAGGAAATCATAGAATTCAATTGCCTCCTTTTTATCTGCAAATCATCCATATAATGTTGATTAATTATTTGGTAAAACAAATGTAATAAACTGTTCAATCTATTCATATACTTATATCTAATATGAAATTATGAAAATATTTATTCTTTTGAATTATAGTTAATATTATGATATTGATATTTTTGAGTTTTCACAATATCAAATACGTGTTCAATAATATTAAATACAAGTTCATTATCACTTCACATTGCGGATCCATAATTGAATTGTTGTCACAAATTAGTCGTACAGAGAAATGATTAAAATTTATATTTTATTATATATTTTTATATAAAATTATTATAAAAATTTAAATTAAAAATAAATCTATGGAGAAAGAAACTTCATCCTAGAATATTAAAGTCTCAAGAGAGTCTATCTTGCTATTTTAATTGAAGTTTGATTTATTTTTGTACATATTTTTTATAAATATAACATTACACAATATTTTTTTAATATAATCTAATATAAAAATCAAATTATAAAATAAACCCAAAATGATTGTAAGATTGTATTAGTATTTTGTTTAAAAAAACAAAACTACATCTCTTATTATTAATCCAACAACCGAAAGTATTATCCCCAGCCTCCATAAAGAGCTATAAGTTGGAGAGAAAATACTGATATGGAGACAATACCTTTAATTGTTGATAATACTTCCAAAACTACTCCTAAAAGAATCAACTCACAATTCAATCAAAAATTGCAATTAAATATAAATATTAAATACGCACCTTGGGTGGTTGTAACACAATGGTTTGGGTTCAAAGGAGAACAAGTGTTGTGAGGGAACCCTTGCTTGTATTTATGTAAAAGTGGGAGAAAACCATGACCAGCACCCACCTGTGAGTGATGAAGAGGTTTAGAGGGATCGGTGTGTGACGTTTTGGCATAGAGACTCGACCGTTGGCGGTATCTACGTGCCATAATGACATGCCAATGGTTCTTAACGGCGTTATCAGTACGACCGGGAAAAAGCCTAGCGATAACAGCCCACCTATTCCCATGGATCCTATGAGCACTCAACAACCGTTCTTCTTCCTCTTCCGTGAAAGGGCTCCGGTTAATCCTCGGATCCAACTGGTTAAACCATCTCAGCCTACAGCTTTTCCCTGCTAAGACCAATTCATATTATCAAACACCAAAACCGAAACCCTAGCTACACAACAATCATGATATTCTAAAACAAAGTAATCATTGGGCATACTATTTTTGTTTTGGTATTAGTATATATGGATATTTTCATGTTTCACTATATCATTTTGGGTTTATTGATGATTTTAAATATTTTTCAAACGCATATATAATTTTTTTAAAAATTAAAATAGTTAAAATGGAAATTTTAAAAGTTGATTTAAAAAATAAAACTTATATCAACCGCTACAAATTGGTATTGATCTAAATAAGTTGAAACCCACCAAAATTTTAAGCAGAATGGAATATAGACTATTTGATACCGGTTTAAGACCAAAACAGTACATATCAACCGATACGATTGGTAGCAATATAGTACCGACTACCATGTTATAAAAGGTAATAACAAACTATATACATGATTTAGGGTTTGATGATCACCTGATCTGCCTTGAAGCTTTTGAGCTATAGCATTCCAATTATGAGGGCCGTAACGTTCCACCAATTCTCGGAGCTTTTCATCTTCGGCAGGCCTCCAATGACCTCGGCTGCACATCTGTTAATCTTTTAACTCAATGAAAAACTCAACACCCAAAAAGATGGGAAATAAAAGGGCAGATAGGAGAATAAAGATGGTAGAGGGTGGGCTAACAAGACAACAAGTAGATCACATACATGTGTGTATATATATATATATATATTAAGGGGGAAAGTAGAAGAAGGGCAAAGTGATTTTCCGTTAAAGAGTTGGGAGGAAACAGTGAGTAATCAGGCGATTGATGTAAACGTTTTGGCTAACGAACGCTCTCTCACAACAAAGGTTTTTTTGGAGTAATCAATCAACTTTTTACACACACAAAATGGAAAGAGACGGAGACACAAAGAGGTTGCTTGGTGGGCTGAATTTCGTTTGCCTTTCAACGTCTTTCTAAATTTCTAACCTACAACCCTCTACTTGTAACCCACCTATCTACCATTTCGCCTTTTACATTACATGTTCTCTACACCATAGTTGTTGAAAACCGAACCAAACCGATAAAATTAAAAATCAAATGATCTATAAATCGATAATTGAGTCTATAATAAAATTAGATTTTTTTCAATAAATTTATTTAATTAAAACCGAATCGAATATGTAACAGATGAGGAAATTAGTTCCATACGTATTAATATGATAGCATGCAGTGGCAGAAAAAAAAAACATGAGGAAAAAAAAAAGGTAATGTAAGTGTATATATGTAATGGGCTATTGGGGGATTTTAGGTTTTTGATAACCTTTTCAGACCTAACTAACATTAACAGCTTCTTTTATTCTTTTATTGGATAATAACATTAACAACTTAATTAGCTTAAACTGGGATGCGTAGGATTGATGAATTGAACTGTTTTTTTCTGTTAGACGGCTGCTCTCTCCCCCCTTTCCTTTGTTGCCGTAAAACAGCTGAAATCTCAAAAATAAAAATCATCATTCTTCTTAGGCACTTGGATCGTCACAATCTCGACTAGTCGGGTTTAAGGTATATGGAAATTAATAAGAAGCTATTTGAATTGAAATTTATAAATTTGTTTAAGAATTCGAATCCATTTATTCTTCACAAATTATTTAAATACTATGATTCAAATCTAAATTTATTGAATATTTGTATCTGCAAAAATAATCTATTTTAAAATTCATAATCATCTTTTAGATATCTAAATTCGTAAAAATTTAAATTTGAATTAAGTTGAATTTCTTTTTTAAAATATATAATCAAACATATAAGCAATTTTTAATAAGTGGATTCAAATATTTGAATTTGTATTTATTATCTGAATAAGTAATATTGAATCGGATATCCAAATCACCTATCCCTAAAGAATAACTTTTTTGAAGTCCATAGTTGTCTCTCCTAACAATGTTATCTCTAAGGTTCAAACTTGAATTCGTTTTTTAGGAGTATAATGTATCATTTTACTCATCCAACACTTATGGTATCGCAAAATAGTTTTAATAATCCTTTTTTGTTTTTTATAAACCGGAAAAAAAGGTATTAAAAAGAGGTTTTATGGCTAGCAAACTAGTAGAACAAAGCAAATAGGAAGCCAAGAATTTTTGGGGGTCAAAATTTACATATATCTTTATAGTTTATAGTTTTAGAAGGATTAAATTACAATGTTTTATTTTAGGATCATCCCTAAAATTAAGATAACAAATTAATTTAACCAACAAAACCTATTTAATTTAACGGAGATTCTAAAATCTTTAAAATACCATATTCGAGTTTATAAATACTTGAATTTATTTTTTAAATAAGAATAGGTGGGAGACATAGGAATAAGATAATTAAGAAGAGAAGCAAGATTAATGAAAATAAGGACATGAAATGAGGAAAACAATAAAGTTATTAAACTGAATGAAATGTCCCCACATATAAATTATAAGTACAGTTTTGAATTTCTAATTTGTACTACACGAACCATATGCCACCTAATGTGAATTTAGCCGAAATCAAAAGTAATAGATTCATAGATATTATTATATATCGGTTTTGATTGTTGGCCTAACAATATACAACTTGGAGATATATATTGCTTGTTTATTAAGTGAAGGAAACCCATCTTCTATCTTTCGTCTTTTACCCACCAACGAATAAACAGCTACCTTTTTTTTTTTTTTTTTTTTTATAACATACTAAAACTAAACTTATAAAGCTGTTGGTCTCATCTAATTTTATACCAACAGCTTCAGCCTTTGGACAGGTTTATTATGTGGTGAATTTTTTTATTTATTTTTTTATTCATGATATTCATTTTTTTTAATATATCATAACCCAAAACAATTACCTACATAATTTATTTAAAAGAAAAATCACTCCTACTAAGATGAGGTGTGATTCCAGAAAAACTTTGCTTTCCAAAAATATCATTTTACTGTTTCAAGAATAATAAAATATATATTAAAATAAATATATTTTGAAAAATGGAAACCATCTAATTTAAATTTGGGCCAAAGTGGGAGCCTAAATCCAACCTGAGGGGCCACTTGAGTACAGGTGTAGTTGAAAGTAGCAAATTGTGAAAACATAAAACATTATGGTCGTTGGGTTTTTGGTCTGTTTAGCCCCAAAGAAATACTGCAACCAGGCCGGTCAATTCGGCACGAACATTTCAACCCCACTCAATATAATCCCAACATCAACAATTTAAATTCAATTGCCAGCACTACCTTAAAACCACGTAACAACCTTCCAACTTTATAAAAAAAAAAAAATCATTTTGACCTTCTATTTAATTTTTTTTTTGTTATTTTTTACTCTGTTTGTCAACCACCTCATAATATATGAAAGTTAACACTTATTAATTTTGTTGACATATCATTCAAATGTATACCACGATAATAATTAATTATTTTTATAATTTAAAAAATTCAAAAAATGTAAAAAATTATTTAAAAATTAAAAAAATTAAAAACTAATTAATTCTAACGAGAGTCAATAAATGTTAATTTTTCTATCCATTTTGAAGTAATTTGACAAAAAATCTACTTAAAGGGCTAAAAAAGGTAAAAAAAAAATTAAATGAAATGTTAAAATACTTTTTTTTGTAAAGTTGGAAGGTTAAAAATTTATTATATCATTTAATAATAGTTATGAAAATACATTTATTTATTCAGATCTAAAATAAAATTAAATTAAAATTTTCAAATGTAAATTAAGTGATATAAGTTAAAAAAACAATTGGAAATTTAGTCTTGACTAAATCTTTCAATTGGACGATTTAGGTAGATTTTTGGTTGAAGTAATATGGATCTTATCAATTTGATTTTTGTGTATCAACAATTTAGATATAATTTGTTAAAATGATAGTAAGATTAAAAATTAAGAATGTTGTTTATTTCTTTTTAGAGTTTGTAAGTACAAAGATATACAATTACAAGTTTAAGTAAATTTAAAATAAAATCATACCAAAATGGACTAATAATGTAATTAACCTTAAAATCATATTAATCGAGCTGTTATACTTATGCTTCACAAGCCCATTTTATGTGCCTTTGATTTCATAGTCAACACTTTTAATAAAAAAGGATCATCTTATGAGCTGGGACACCTATGAGATCAATATATTACGAACCTAATCCATCAAAACCATATACTTAACATAGATAGGACAATTTTCATCTAACATATCATGTATATTCATCTCCAGACATAACAACACAATAATTAAGCTTAGATTGAGCTAATCTATGGTGACAATATATTAATAAATCAACTAACTTGCAAGAATTTTGAAACCAAAATAAGAACACTTGACACCTCAAAAACTATTAGAGAAAACTCCCTTAAAGACTTTTAAACCCCAATAAAATGGACCAAGACACATTCTCTTCCAATTAAACCTTCAACTCATTCTTATTTTCATCCCCCCTTTCCAATCTTATTTTAGCACCCATATTTGGGACACTTTCTGATCTTCTCTCGATACTTATCTTTCGATCGTCTTAACTCATCTACTTGTTTTCATCCTCCAAACGGACACCGTCACAACTTCCTTCTTATATCAATATGAGCCTCAAATACATAAGCAAGTATTTATTAATGTTCACTTCATCTTTTAAGTATAAAGTTGAAAATTTGATCCCATCCGTAAAAATAAAACACATTTCATAATCAACCACTTATTATTTTAAATAATACCCACAACAAATGCCGAATACCTTAATTCTATAAAAAAATATCTACTAATTAAATCAATTTCACGTTGAAAGTTGAAAAAAATAAGAGGCGCACCCTACAGCGACCCACCACCCTAAAAGTCATAACCCTTAGCACATGGCATTCATGGACATGTTTGGGTTCACTAAAAGTTCAAAATTTAGCTACCATCATGATGATTTTTTTTTAATTTCATTGCTCCACCACATATTCCCAATACTATTTCAGATATTTATTGTATGAACATTATTGCATGGGGCACTGCCAAACAAAACTTTCAAAAAGAAGTAATCACTTTAATTAACTTTTTCCCTTCTTGTCTGAAAATAGGTAAAAATTAATTTTACATTTATTAAAATTTAGATTATATTTTATATTTTTTAAATCTAAAAGTAGATTAACTAATTTTTACATGTTAGATCAAAGAGTACATCGATTGTCAAAATTGTTAAATTTTTTTATTAAATTTATTAGCATGGCTAGTTTTGGATAGCCATCATGATGATCTAAGAATTGCTCCACCACATATTCCCAATACTATTCCGGATATTATTATTTTTGGATGAATTATGAGAGGAGGGCAAAAGCCCTAAACAATAATCCAACAAGTGCGACTTGAAATTAGGCCATACTGGGGATAGTAAATACTTTGACCATTAGGCCAACACACGTAGTTCTCTACATATTATTTTATAAAGGTTAAAATTAGATCTGTTCGTGGGCCAAGGTACCTGTCCAAACCTGAAGGTTCGTCCAAAAAATGAGAAGGTTTGGACAAAATATGAGGCCCGAAAAATGGGTTTGTGTAAAATTTAATGCTCGTTTTTTGTAAAAGTTGGGACTTGGGCAAAAAAATTTTTGGCCCGGGCCTGACCCAACCCGGCCCAAATATATTATGTTATAAAATAATATTATATTAGTTATATATGTTAAATAATAATTATATGTTTTTTATATTAAATCACTAATCCAATAACAATTAATCCAATTACCCTAAACCTAAAAAAAAATTTAACCAAACTAAATAACCCAACCCAAAATATAGAATTTTAAAAATTATATTTAATATAATAAAATATTTATTATATTTATGATTGTATTTTTTAATATAAATACATTTTAATGTGCTTTTAATGTGTTAGAAAAAAATTATTTTAGTGTATTATATATTTTTTTAAAAATTATTTTTAAATAAAAACTAATCTAAAACTATCAAATAAGGGTGGGTCGGATTGGGTTTAGATTTACTTTTCTTAAATTGGGCTAGATTTGGATAAAAAAAAGTAAGCTCATTTTTTAGGTCGGACTGTGCCTAGGCTTAGAAAATTGGTCTAATACATTGTATGGGCTCGACCCAACCTAGGCTATTAGCACCTCTAGTTAAAATACGTCATTAGTTCTTATACTCTTTGTAAATTTGAAATTTAGTGTCTATACTTTTATTTTTAGGAATTTAGTTCCTTTACTTTTCAGATTTTAAAATTTAAGTCTCAATGTTATCACTGTTAAAATTATTTTGTTAAATTCAAGTTCATTATAATATTAGTTTTTAATTAAAATACTACCAAATGAATATTTATTTTATTTTAAAATATCACTATACCAAATTTAATAAAAAATTAATAATGTTAAGAATTAAATCAAGATTTTTAAATTTAAAAAGTGGGATTAAATTTAAAAAAATAAAAATATAGAAACTTAAATTTCATATTTGTGAAGAATATAAATAGTTATGTTTTTATGAAATATGATTGCATGGGGCATAGGAAAGATTTACTTCAATTAACTTTATTTATGAAAAGGTTTTAGATTATAATATTAAGTACCTTCTTTAATTATTTGTTGTGCTTGCAAATTTTAAATATCCTTTATATTTAGTTTAAGTTTTTTTTAAGTTCATTTTTGTTGTTATTATTTTTAGTTATTTAAAAAAATTAAATTATAACATATTTATGATAATGTGGATAGAAAAAATATGTAATAAATTTATAAAAAATTGATATAAAAAATTAAATAAGGATTTGATTGAAATGGTAAAGTTGAAATATTTTAAATTTTATATAAAAACTTTAAAAGATAAAAGCAGTATATATCAAAAAATATTTGTTGTTTTGTAAGAATAATTAGTTTGTAATAACTTCAGCTTATTAATAGTTTAGTAACTTTAAGTGTAGTACTAAATTCAACCTTATTATTTAAAGGCTTAATGCTACTATAAGCCTTCAAACTTTAAAAAAAATCAATTAAGTCCCTTTAAATTTTTGTACCTAATTAAAATATAAATTAACAAAATTAATTAAATAGATTCTTTGACTGTTAATATTTATTGACAATGCTGACGTGATGTTTTGTTAACGATATTATCAAATACTAACAATCAATGTCTGTTCAAGTGTCTGTTTTACTAATTTTATCAATTCATGGCTCAATCGGGAACAAAGATAATTGATTTTTTTTTTAATGAAAGTTATTTTATGAATAAACCCTATGTAAAATGCAAAAACCGAGGTTGGGACGCCGCGCATTGAATAGGAAAAATTAAATTTTAGATTGATAGTGGTACAGGATCAGATGGAATGATACACAGACGCGTAACGCATAGTCCAATTGTCGGCATTTCACAAAATTGACTATTGCCGATCCATACATTGCCTTTTATTATGACTCGTCTGTTTTTGCTCAACTTTTAGTCTTTTATACTTTGAAGGTTAGGTTAGCTTAGCCTTGGCCTTTGCCTTGACTTGATCACTCACCTAAGCTTTGCTTCTATATCACTCTTTGCTTAACTTCACTCCACCCCCAATTCACACTACTTACTATTTAGAATAAAATACTAATATAAAAATCCCCTTTCCAAACCCAAAAAAGCTCGTAGTAAACGAAACAGCAGCAAAAATGGTGCTCACAACCACGAACCCGGCGCCGGAGCAGTATGTTGAATCCAGTACCTTTGCTTCCAGATATGTCCGCCAACCTCTTCCCAGGTATTTATTCCCTTTGCCTTAATCTTCTGATTTTCTCTCTCTTATATATATTGAAAGCACCGATCGTTGCTTTATTTATGTCCGTTCTTTTACGAAGATTATTTTATTTACTTGATTTTTTTTTTTTTTTGTCGCTGAAGAGCAAATTCCGAAACGAATGCTAAACGTTAAGATAAAAGCTGACTGAAAGATGAATAAAATAAAATAAACCCTTTTTTTTTCTTGCGAAAAACGGGGAGCTCATGCATAGCGAAAAAAGAAGTAATTGTTTTATTTACTTTGCTCCTTGTTATTTGCGAAAACTAGATTTTCCTTTTGCAAAGCAAAGAGATAGATAAGGTAGCCGCGATCCTACCGGATTTATTTAGAGAATGGAGGCATTATACGACGGCAGTCATGGATTGCCGGATTTCACAGTGGCATGACTAAATCCGGTCTCGACAACGTACGGGAGATGGAATTGATTAGGTTAATATGTTGAGTTAGATTAAATAATTAATTAAAAAATATAAAAATAAAAATACAAATCATTTTTTCTCGGATGAATAAATTCAATCGAGTATACAGGTTAATATTTTTTAAACCGACTGGTCCCAAATCCCAACTCCCAACTCCCCATCTTTAAATAAATGTTTGAGTTAATTTAAATTTTAGTTTTTTTTTTAATTTTAATTTTTTAATTGTATCAAGTAAGTTAAAATTTTAAATATATATAACTTATTTTAATTTTTATATTTTATATTTTTAAATTTTTAATTGATGACATACTATAATTTTAAAGTATGATGTTATCGAATTTTTATAGATCCAAATTTACATATTAAAGTGGACTAATTTTAAGCCTAAATATTTTTATTTATCCCTTACAAATTTCATTAGTTAGGTTAAATTAATTTAATTTAGAAGCAAAGGATGGTAGCCAAGGAATGTTTTGATTATATGCGATAGTCCTCTTGCATTACGTTTGCGTTGACGACAATACTTATATCAATTAAATTAAGATTCAATCAATCATAATAAACAGATTATGAATTTAATAATAATAAAATTAAGAAGGTTTGACATGGATAAAATTTCGAACTTTATTGACATAGAAAAACCTGTCCAATTATCAGTTCAACTTAATTGGTGATGAAGGAAAATTATTTTTCGAAAATAAGTAAAACCAGTGAAATTTCCTTCGTGAAAAAACAAGAAAAATACTTACCATATATGATATATATCTGTATTTAATTATTTATAGTATATGTGATTATGACTGAAGAGCATCTTTCTATGTATTTTTGGAAATACGTGAAGTTATTTAGCACAATCCAATCTCTGCTTTTGACAAATTAAAAATCTTGTGTATAAAACTAATAATCCCCACATACATTTAAGAACTTGATCTGTTTTTATTTTATACATCATAACCATATTGTGCATTTTTATGTTTTATTTTTATATTATAATAAATATTTTATGCGATAAAAAAGATGTTTTGTGTAATAATTAGTACGTGAGTGAGTGAAACAATATGTTGATGTTTTCTGTGGTGAAGTGATACTATCCAAAGGGGTAATGGTAATGGTAATGGAGATACTATATTTACCATTCTACTAATTTATAGTTTTATATTTTTTTCTAGGGACTTAGAAAGGAATTTTACCTTTTGTAGGATCCAAAGCTACTGCCTACCCTCTGTTTTCACCTCTGTTTAATATGGAGTGGAAGGGAGGGATGTAAACATCAGTCTTATAAAGCTGTTAAAAACTAAAATCACTTTGTAAAAAATGTTATTATGTTTGTAAATCGAATGTAACGTTGTTTAATTTTAATACCATAAATTGGTGCAGGTTCCAGATGCCAGAAAATTCAATGCCCAAGGAAGCAGCCTATCAAGTAATAACTGATGAACTGATGCTTGATGGAAATCCCAGGTTGAACTTAGCATCATTTGTGACCACATGGATGGAACCCGAGTGCGATAAACTCATGATGGCTTCGATAAACAAGAATTACGTCGACATGGACGAATACCCTGTCACCACTGAGCTTCAGGTACCTTACCTTTCTTGTTTGCTTGTGTCGTCTACTCGGCCTTGTTGTTGTATTAGTGAACCGATATTTGCTCTGGTCGTGTAGAATCGATGTGTAAACATGATAGCAAACTTATTTAATGCTCCTATCCGGAGCGGTGAAGCCGCGGTTGGTGTCGGGACGGTTGGTTCCTCTGAGGCAATAATGCTGGCAGGATTAGCCTTTAAAAGGAAGTGGCAACAAAAGATGAAATCACAGGGAAAACCGTATGATAAGCCTAACATAGTCACCGGAGCGAACGTGCAGGTCAGCTTTTTGTGTAATATTTCGTTGTTTGCGATCGGAGATGTGTGAATTAATTTGAAATGTTGTTCGAGTATGGTATACACAGGTTTGTTGGGAGAAGTTTGCAAGGTATTTCGAGGTTGAATTGAAGGAAGTGAAGTTGAAAGAGGGATACTATGTGATGGACCCTGTGAAAGCGGTTGAAATGGTCGACGAGAATACCATATGTGTTGCAGCCATTCTCGGATCCACCCTAACCGGGGAGTTTGAGAATGTGAAGCTCCTTAATGAACTTCTCACCAAGAAGAATAAGGAAACCGGTTGGGATACCCCAATACATGTGGATGCTGCTAGTGGAGGGTTCATTGCTCCCTTTGTTTACCCCAAACTCGAGTGGGATTTCCGCCTGCCGTTAGTAAAAAGCATCAATGTCAGTGGGCACAAGTATGGCCTTGTATATGCTGGTATCGGTTGGGTCGTGTGGAGAAGCAAGGAGGATTTGCCAGACGATCTCGTGTTTCACATCAACTACCTTGGATCCGATCAGCCCACATTCACCTTAAACTTCTCTAAAGGTAACATTTTCATGCATACATTAATACAAAGATCTCATCCCTGAAAATTTTTTACATTGTGGCAGGCTCTAGTCAAATCATAGCTCAATATTATCAGCTTATTCGGCTCGGTTTTGAGGTAAATTCTACTGAAATTTTCATACATAGGCTCGACATCGAATGGATATTAACGATTTGTAACTTTCTGATATTTTTGTCTATAAAAGGGATACAAGAGTATCGTGGAAAACTGCATCGGGAATGCAAGAATCCTGAAGGAAGGGATAGAAAAAACGGGACGATTCGAAGTCGTCTCCAAAGACATGGGCGTTCCCCTCGTGGCTTTTGCTCTAAAAGACAGCACTAAATACACGGTGTTTCAAATATCCGATGCCTTGAGGAAGTTCGGGTGGATCGTCCCTGCATACACGATGCCTGCAGACGCCGAACACATCGCAGTCCTGCGCGTGGTTGTTAGGGAAGACTTCAGTTGTAGCTTGGCCGAGAGGCTTATCTCGCACATTCAAGAGGTGATGAAGGAACTCGACTCGCTTCCGAGCCGAATCGTGAAAGATTCTCACGTTGTCGCCGTTGCGAAAGAAGTGGTAGAGGAGAACAAAGGTGGGGAGGCAGCTAAAATGGCTGACAGAAAGATTCAAGAAAAGGTTACTAAGCAATGGAGGCATTATGTGAAAACTAAGAAGACGGGTGTGTGTTAAAAGGCTCCTACAAAATCTATGTTCTATCATATAATGTTTGTAGTTATATTTCCAAACTGCAGCATAATTGACCTATTACTTGGTAATTATCTCGTTGTGTCATGCATCTGTAACATGTGTTTGAGGAACATTGTGTTCAATTTAAGCATTATATGTATGTTTTTATTTATTTATGTTCGTTGCTATTGAGCAACCATTAATTTAGCTAAAAGGTTGAAAACAATCATCTTTTACCATACTTACTCGTGAATGGTAGTAAATTCGCGCTGGATTGAATTCGGTTTGAGAATGAATCGAATTCTTTTAGCTGGGCTTGAGATTTAATCAAGATATGAGTTATAGCTCAATGAATTAAAAAAACTTTTATCTCTAAAAATCTATCATGATTTACAAGCTCGATTCAAAATTCAAAGTTTGATATTTGGTTTTAGCTTGATTGAACATTAATTTTTAAGTTTGAGCTTGGCTTGCGATTTTATTAAACTACTTGAGTTTGGTTTTAGATTTAATCAAATTTCTTGAATTTAATTAAGTTTGTTTATCAATTACGTCTTACCTTCTATGTTGTTATATGAAATTAACTATGGGTATAACATGAAAGATGGTAAAAGTATTAAAGACCTTTATATTAGGAGTTAAATTAAATTTTGCCCCCTCTATTAAAAAAAACTCAAATTAGTCTCTATATATTACCTCAAAGAGTAAATTAGTCATTTTTATTAAAAATTCATCTATTTGTACTGTTAAAAACTTTTATGACTAACAGAATAACTGGAAATAACACGTGACATGCCATGTGTACCTCACGCTGACATACAACGATAAGTTTTTAACAATACAAATGAATAGAATTTTTAACAGAAGAACCGATTTTCTCTTTAATCTAACTTACATGAACTAATTTATTCATTTGTAAAGATGAGATAAGATGCAATAAACTCTTAATATAAAAATTTCTACAATATTTTTATCATTGATAAATCGAAAGAAAAATCATTCTCTTACTCTAAAAATTTACCAAGATTTACAAGTTCTAAAACTCATTATTGGATAAATGACATTGCATAGAGCTTGAGCCCTCCGCAGCATATACTACGTTGAATTCTTCCATTTTTATAAATATTGATTATTTAAAATACATATAATTGTATTATATTATTTAAATATTATTTATATTAATTAAAATTTTTTAACAAATTAATTATAAATTTTGATAATAGTTTTTTTTTACGTAATGTCTAAAATTATTCATAGCTCTTCCTTAAGTCATAAATAATAAGATAATTCGCTTCAATGTATTTGAACCCACCTCATCCTACATTGACAACAATACTTATGTCAATCGAGCTAAGACTCATTCAGCAATTAATTAATTTTTTACATTCAAGCGATATTTTAATTTTTTACAGTAATGTGAAAATACTTAGAAACTTACAAATTATATTTTTTATTACAACAACAATATTAAATTAACCCGAAATGCATTTAGATCCTTCCTAGCTGTAAATTTGTAGCTTGGTGGGTAAATTATTACAGCAGCCGTTTCAAAATTCTTGCCAAAATTAAATACTACTTCATCATTCATTTGAAAATTCGAGTTAAAACTTTTAAAATAACATTATTAAAAAAAATAATCATAAATTTCAAATAATTAATTTTTATAAACAGTAAAACGGATATAAAATGTTGGTAGCTTTAATTTCTGGAAAACTAAGAAACGAGGAAGAAACTGCAGTATTATCCAAGTTTTTAAACTGATTTAGAATGTGGGTTGATTAACTCTTTGACCGGTTTATTATTAAAAGTAATTTTTTTTATAGTAAATAAAAGATTTTGTTGTATATGCAAAAGAAAATATAATAAAAATTAATGACTTGATATCAAATGATTATAATATAATATTTAAAAGAATTAAATTATGCATAATATTAACTTAGCAATTAATATAGATATACCTACTTTATTGATTAACAACCAAAATAAGAAAATTAGTTTAGTGAATGAGATTTACCAAGTATTACCAAATTTATCATTTCAAATTAAATATTTTACAAAACGGAAATTTAATTCTTTTTTAAGGGTAAACATCAATACACCTTATATTTTTTAATCATACTTTTAGATGGTTAAAAAAATTGACATGGCCAAACAAAAATATACCTTATTTTTAGAATGATGATAGGAAGAATTAAAAGAAATTTATAAAAGGTACGATGTACTCTTAAGAAGAGAATTTGAGTTTGAATATTAAAGATGATATTATTAGGAGGGATAATCGTGAATCTTAAAAAAATTAATACTTATAAACCATAAAATAAATATTGATATACCTTAAATATACAAATATATACAGTTTAGGGGACATGGCCCCTACTAGTCCCCTTATCACTGATCTTATTATTAAAAGTTGAAGCTGCATAATTTAATTCCTTCTTTAGAGTTATATCGTATGTCTCCGAACTATGATCTAAATTTTAAATTGATTCTTAAGCTAAAAAATGTTATAATTATGTATCAAAATACCAAATATAGCATCAATCAAATCTTTCAATCTATATAACCATAGTTTGAACATTAAATACCAATTAGAAATGAAATGGAGCATATTTTAACCACGTAAATCAAAATTTTAACCACGTGTATACCCATCATGGGCAGCACCAAGAGAGTTGGCGAGGCTCTCAATTCCTAAAATGAAAATTTTTAATTTTTACATTCATAAAATTTTAGATTAATGCATGAACAGTCTAAGTCTCACATAATTGTATGATGCCATATTTAAAAATGTATATGAAACCAAGAAGCTCACAATTAGAATCTGCTTAAAAATGAAAGTGAAGGACATGACAGTTGTGACAGATAAGTGGATCCAATTGAGTAATTTATTTACAAGAAAAAATTTAGTTGATGATCTTAAATTTTGGGTCTTGAGGGGTAAATTACCCCTACCCTTTTTAATGTGATTGACAGCCATTGACAGGCCAAAGTAATCAATTGTGATGATATTCAGATTGAGGGTGGGATTATATGAGGCAAAACCTGCCAAATCTAAATGGTTAAATCGACCAAACCACTCCATTGGTCGTTGGGTGAAGCCATTAAAAATTATAAGTAACGTTGGATGCAACAATATTCATTGCATCAATGGGAAGAAGAAGAAGTGGATGGTTTCAATTTTCACTTCATAATAATGATTTATCTCAATTTATGAAGATAATGCCACGCCTCCGGCTGCCTCAAAAGGTTTAATTATGTTATTAATCCTCGTATTCTTTGGATTTTTGAAATGTAGAAAAAGGTTTAATTTAATTTCACCCTTGTGTTTGTGATTTTGGTGTTTAGGTTTGAGGAGTTTATTTTGGGGTGTGAACGATGAGTTCTTTTGTTCATTGCTTCACTAGCTTTAAGCTAGAATTGTAACCTTTTGGTATTTAATAAAAAATTTGGCTTAAATGTAAATTTTGCCCTCAAATTATATTACTTTTTTTCTCAATTAGGTACCTAAGCTTTAATTTGTACACTTTTTGAACCAAAATAAGATAGAATTGGTAGTTTATGTACTATTTTTTATTAAAAAAATTAGGTATCTAAGTGAAAAATAAAGGTACAAAATGGGGGCTAATTTTATAGTTAAGCTTAAAACTTTTAATTTAGTCTTAATTTTAAAAATTTAATCTCATTACTTATCTCATTTAAAAATTAAAATTCACTTGATAACTAGATTTATTGATTTTTACAAACATTTGAATGTTAAAATATGCATATTTAAATTTAACATAAATTTATGAATAGTATTATTGATTGGAATTTAATCTAGAAGAAGTCTAAAGGTAGAGTTAAACCTAAATTTAATATGAAATCCTCCCTCACCACAACATGCAATGACTCGATCATTACGACTAAAGCAAGTGCTGAAAAAAAAAAAAGTCCATATTTTATATACACACGTAAAGTTGACATAAAATATGGTAGCTCGAGCCTGTAAATATTCCCAGCTACTACTCCCAACATATTACACATACTATTATTATTTCTCATCATCCATATTTAATTTACGTATGCATGAATAGCTCCACCCCCAAAAACAAAACCTCACCAACCCATCAAATATATATATATATATATATATATATTCCATTTTAAAACACATCTAGACGTTTAAGTTCATCATCATAAACAAATTATTTTCCATGATTAATATCTGATAAATTTTTTTTTAAAAGAGAGAGAGAGAGAGAGAATGGGAATGCCGTGGAGATTATATAACAATAGGCAGTGAGGATATTAAACTAAGTGGGTATATAGAGATGGTAATGAAATAAATAGGGGTAGAGCTGGACCATCTGTTTTCATTAAGGGTGTATTTAAAGTGGATGATCATCTCAAAGTACTTTTTTTTCTTTAGCGATCATCACTTGCCTTCATTGTTAGGTTAACTATCCACTTTCTTAACCTACTGTCTTTATGTTTTCTTTCTTTT
Source organism: Gossypium stocksii (assembly GCA_020496765.1). Lineage (NCBI taxonomy): Eukaryota > Viridiplantae > Streptophyta > Magnoliopsida > Malvales > Malvaceae > Gossypium > Gossypium stocksii. The sequence continues at coordinate 114,464,217 of CM035627.1, read as the reverse complement.
TTTTGGTTTTAATTTTAAATAAATTAGTAATGGAGCCCTTTATATTTCTAAAGCTTTCAATATGCTTCAACTTCATTCATTTTCAACGAGTTTAATTAGGTTTGTTTTGGTTAAAGATTAATTAAGATAGAAAACTTTGGGGGTTTATTACGAAAATTCAATTATGGAATTATTAAGTATTTATTTCGACTTTATTGAAATATTTCAATATAAATTTTTGTTTAAATTCATGCCGGTTTGCCATGCAATGGCGAGACTCTTTATTTTTCAATTTATGCAAATTAATCCAAAATTTGAAAAATTTTACAGACAAAAGGAGTGAAATCAAATATGATATTATCTCATTTAATCAAGTTTCATCCGTCTTTATATTTATCTTTAAATCTAAATATGTATTTCATTAATGATTTTAATTTCACTAATTTAATACATAATTCATCCAAACATACTCTTAATCCGCTCTCATATTTAAAGCTCTGCCAATTTGAAAGATATAAAAAAATGGTGATGGCTGATTAAAAAAAAAAAGAGAAGTACCCCTCCCCATTATTAATAAAATTTAATTAATGTTGACAGTCTCCTTTCAACCTGCTTGATACATCTTAATCAAGTGGGGAATCATCCATCCATCTTCTTCCTTAAGCTACAATTGAAATATAAAACTTATACATAGATTTTAATTTAATGTATAATGTTATATATAAATTTCAATTCCGTGTGATTTTAAATATGAAATTTTGAATTGATTTAACTTTCACAAATTACTAACAATGTTATCGAATTAACATTATTTTACGTTGATATATTACATACAAAAATAATTATATAAATACAATATGAGAATAAGTATATGTATTTAATGAATATCTTCTCTCTATAGGAATGTGCCAAATACTGTAATGATCAAATCGTGACAGCAGTTGATGAATTCTCCTAATCAGGATAGAGTTGGAACCCTTCAAAGAACTTTCCTGAATGTTCTTAACTGTTTCAAGGCTCTCAAACTAGATTAACACTTTGCTATATCCCCAATCTATATGTATTCATTTTTTTAAATGTATATATTGAATCGAAATCAATTTTTTTATATATACATATAAACCACATCAAAATTTATATATCAAATTATACGTAAATTTAATAATTTATCCCTATAATTAATAATCCTTCAAACAAGCGTATGACATATAAGACAACTCTAATTAAGTAATTGAAAATTTTCCCTATACAATTTATGACAATTAATATATATATATATTTCGATGGTTAAATTGCCACGAAAGGTAACGAATTGAAAGTCAAAATATAAGTATAGTAATTATGAATTTGACTATTATTAAATATCATTGACGAGTAAAAATGGTGGTTAGAGTTATAAGATTTTCATATGATAAAAATGATCTTCTTCGTGGTGACTTTGGTATGTGCCCTTGTAAACAAGGAAAGAAGGTTCATGCGTAATAATTACATCTACATATATGTGTATATATAGATAGAGGAGTTAGCCCCTCATAAGGATGGAAGGTTAGGCAATAATATTGATAACCTACGACATTTATATCAAAATTTCATTTCATACCCTAAGTTTTTAATTGGTTTACATATAGATTATTCAACAATATTTAATCTACTTGTGTTTAGTCAATTATAAGAAATTTTATGAAAAAAAAAACACTGAACAATAGAATTATTAACCTCTTATAATATATTTTTTAGGAAGAATGTTTTTATAATTTTGATCCCTTCTTTTTCTTTTATGTTAAAAGGTTTAAATAAAATTAATAAAATTTTAAGAGGGTCTGAATATGGAATTTAACCATTTTATCCAACCCTTTGCAAATATTTAAGCCAACAAAAAAGCTTTGAAACATCAATGAGCCAAAAAAAGAACACACCAGAAAAACTAAACAAGAACATCATTTCCTTTGTCCATTTACTTTGATTCCAACCACCATCCATCTTAAAAACCAGGCAAGAGCAGGCGGTGGAGCAAGCAATCGGCGGTGGCAGAGTAGGCGGCAAACGGTGGTAGCAGGCCGGAGCAAAGCCAAAGATTAATTTAAGGTTTGGTCCCTCTTCCTTTCACTTTCTTCCCCTTGAAAAACAAAGGCATATTCATCATCCCCCACAAAGTGATCTCCTCACAAACCTTAATTAAATTCAAAAAGAAAAAGAAAACCAACAAAAATCATATTTATCAAATTATCATCAGTTAAATAACAACACAAGATCAAATGAAATTAAGGCATATAAAGATCTAATTTTTTTAATGAAACTAAATAGGAACAAGTGCAATATCGTTAGTCTTAGGAAGTTTAATTGCTTTATTTAATAAAAAGATTAATTGGTTTTCAAAAAGATTTACATATAAATACTATGGTGATGCTCTTCCAATGCTATTCAAGTGAAGAAGACAACATGTCAAGTTAAACTAATTAAGAAGAGCCTTATTCAATTAAATTAATTGATTAACTTACACCACTAAGTAATATTACATATAATGTATAATTGAGTAATATGGTGAACTTAGAAAATTCTTGTGAGGATGTAAGGATTGAATTATAAATTTTTAGAAATTAAAATGTAATTTTATAATTGTATTTTGTCTTTTTTATTTAAAAAATGAGTAAATTAATTTATGTACATTAGATCAAAGAGTAAATTGCTCATTTTTTAAAAAAAATTCATCTATTTCTATTGTTAAAAATTGACGTGACTAACGAAATAATTAGACAGTTACAGGTGGCATGTTACTTGTACCTTATGCTGATATACATGGACCAGTTTTTAACAGTAGAAATAGATGCAAATTTCAACAAAATGAGATCTAATATATAGAGATTAGTTTATCTATTTTTTAAACAAAAGAAAAAAAATACAATTTAATTCTTAATACAAAGACCTTCATAATATTTTTACCAATAAAATCTCTATTTAAATTAAGAAGTTTAATCTTGTGTGTGTGCATTTTTGTAAAACATGTTTTGTTACCCTACATGTAATGAATGTGGCATAACATTATTATTTTATTCCCCTTTCGCCACCTCATTGCATCTTCAACTGTCTTGTAAACCACTATGAATTTGGCTTTCAAGGTGCCATAATTCACTAACTATATGTAGTCAGGCATTTTTCTATGGAAACATAAAGAACCCAGTTTTTCTAAAAAAACAAAATAGGAAACTTTGCTGTGATCTATTAATTATAAAAAAAATTATCACATTTTATTATGGATTTCATTCGTCCAAAAAATATTATAGTTTTGTAAATGAAATGTTTTTGTGTGGAAATAAACTGCAAATGAAAAAAAATATTTTCACACTATTTTTTAAATGATAAATCTTGACTTTATTCCAATTTGATGATATTTATAAATATAAAGATTAAATTGATTGGGTCTTTTAATTTATTTTTGAATGTAAAAATATGCTTCTCTAGATATGTGAATTAAATAAGCCAGTAATTTGTTATTGTCAACATTTGTGTACTGCTATAATAATACATAATTATAATTCATAAATAAAATATACACTAATAAAGTGATGTTAGATGATTATATTTAAAAAAATTTATACATTAACAGCGAAATATTTTTCCCTAAACAGTGAAATATTATTACAAGTTTTTACTACAAGTGTTTGCATTGATTGTTATTACAAGTTTAGTCAGTGTCAAAGTTCATTTCAACATTAAAATGAAATTCAAGGACTAAATAATATATTAACCCTAAAAAAACTAAAACCCATTTTCTGCCTACACTCACTCAGTCACTCACCAAAAATTATGCCATTATCTTTCATAGTTCGCCCGTTTTCTTTTTCCCTCTCAAAATTGATTGACTAGAATAATAATGCTCTTTCATTGCTCTTGTTTTTGATCTCCAGTTTATTAGCAATGATGATAATGGGCGGTGTTGAAATCCAAATGGTTGTTCCTATTGAATAAAAAACACCCTTTTTTACGCTTTCATTTGAGGTGTTTTCGTAAAGGAGAGACGTTATGGATTGCGGAAGCGGCGGCGGCGGCGTAGGAGCGAGTGGTTCCGGCGGAGACCATGATTCCTCCGACCTTTCACGACGGAAAAAGCCTTACCATCGTCACACTGCTCACCAGATTCAGAGGCTTGAATCGTAAGAACACCGGCCGGCCATTTCTTTCTGTTTTTTTTTTTTCAGGTAGATTTGATTTTTGTTTTGTTGGTGAAAGGATGTTCAAGGAATGTCCACACCCAGACGAGAAACAAAGGTTACAGCTAAGTAGGGAATTGGGATTAGCACCAAGACAGATCAAGTTTTGGTTTCAAAATAGGAGGACACAAATGAAGGTGGTGCTATATCTCCATTCTCAGCGCAGTTATGGCTTATGGGGCTTTTCTTTTTTCTTCTTCTTTATTGAATAAACTATTTGGTTATGGTTTTTTCTTCATCAGGCACAACATGAAAGAGCCGATAACTCTGCACTTCGTGCTGAGAACGATAAGATCCGATGTGAAAACATAGCCATAAGAGAAGCACTTAAGAATGTGATTTGTCCTTCTTGTGGTGGTCCTCCTGTTACTGAAGATTCTTATTTTGATGACCAGAAAATGAGAATGGAGAATGCTCAATTAAAGGAAGAGGTATTTCCCAATTTATTTTTTCATATTGGTTACTGAATTTAGCAAATGATTTCTCATTTTAATGAATGGCGTGATATTTTAAAATTATATTATGCCATCACTTTTTTTTTTAAATATAAATTTTTAAGTAATAATGTGATAGAATAATAATATTGTATCATTAAGAGTTAGTGCACAATTAGGTTCTTGTCCTTATAATTTATAAAATTTTAAATTAGTAATAATAAAATTATACTTTAACCTCACAATTCAATCATAAAATTTATAAAATTACAAGTTAATACATTATTAAAAAATATATAAATTTATAGGTTAATATTTGGTAAAATTATAATTTGGGTCCAAAAGTGATAAATTTTAATTTAGTCTTTCTTAAAATTAATATATATATATATATATATATATATATATAAAAGTTAATATAAAGGTGAATAGTTGATTGCTTCCAAACTATGACCTTCATTTAAAATTGGTCCCTAAATTTTGAATCATTCTAATTGCATCCCTATACTATTGAAATTATATTAATTAAGATATTTTATTACTAAAATAATTATTTTAACTATTAAATGACGAATCATATCACAGTTTTGAGATTTTCAAAGATTTTACATAAGTTTTACCGTTCACTCTTTTTCTTTTTCAATTTTATTTCTTTAAATTTTTTATTTTAAATTTAGCTACATAAGATCTAATATGTCATTTAACAATTTTAATAACAAAAGGGCTTGACTGATATAATGTTGATAGTTTGGGGATGTAATTAGAATGTTTTAAAATCCAGAGACCAATTTAAAACAAGAGTCATAGTTTAGGGGAAACTTGGTGCAATTAACTCTAAAAGTGAAATTACATTTTAACTCTTATAAAAATATATACTTTAATCATCACCTCAAAAGATTTTTTGGCTTCACCCCTATGAATTATGACATTACCAAAAACTATGAAAAATTACAAGTTTAATGAGACTAAAAAATTCAGGGACTAAGTTTAGAAAAATAGTAAAATTTTGGAGATTAAATGTTAGTTTGTATATTATATTTCTGTTCCTTTCTTGTATAATAATAATAGTTTTGTTTTGCTGCACTTTATAGCTTGATAGAGTATCCAGCATTGCAGCCAAGTACATAGGGAGACCAATATCCCAACTCCCACCAGTACAACCTGTTCATATCTCTTCATTAGATTTCAGGATGGCGAGTTTTGACGGCTATGGTGTCGGCGCTGGTCCTTCACTCGATCTCGATCTCCTCCCCGGAAGTTCGTCATCAATGCCGAATTTACCGTTCCAACCGGTCGTTATTTCAGACATGGATAAGTCCCTCATGTCTGATATAGCCGCAAATGCAATGGAAGAACTGCTTAGGCTATTACAAACCAATGAACCATTGTGGATTAAATCCACTAATGATGGCAAAGATGTTCTTAATCTCGAAAGTTATGAAAGAATCTTCCCTAAGCCTAATAATACTCATTTTAAATCTCCTAATATTAGGGTCGAAGCTTCTCGAGATTCCGGCGTTGTTATTATGAATGGCTTAGCTTTGGTTGACATGTTCATGGATTCCGTAAGTTCTAACTTGTCCTTTGTTTTTGGGTAAATTTAGTGACTATTCTTACATTGGAGCTAAAACATTCTTTTAGTTGAAGTTTAGCATGGAACTTGGTAATTGTTCCCATATTAGAGTTTTAACTAGGCAATTATTCTTACATTGGGGCTAGAACTCTTTTGTCTAAATTAGTTCCTAAACTTGTCAATTGCTCCTATATCGAGGCCTGAACTTTAGGGTTTTCAAAAAAATATTAAGGAAAAACTTAGACAAAAAAAAGTTTCAAGTCTCAATATAGAAATAATTGTCAAGGGCATAGCTTAATTTGGACAAAAAATTGTTCAAGCCCCAATGTGTGAATAGTTGCCAAGTTCAAGCCCCAAAAAGTGATTTAATCTTTTCTTTCTTACATTTTAATCCTTTCTTTATTGGGGCTTGAACTTTTTTTTGTCTCAATTAAACCTTTAACTTGGCAATTGTTCCCACATTGGGTTTGAATTTTTTGGTCCAAATTAGTCCTTGATATTTCCTTGAAACTCCTAAAGTTTAGACCTCAACATGGGAACAATTATCAAGTTCATGAACTAATTTAAACAAAAAAAAAAAATTCAAGCTCCAATGTGAGAAAATTACCAAGTTCAGGGCCTAACTTGGACCAAAAAAAAGTTCAGGCCTCAAGTGGGGATAGTTGCCAAATTCAGATCCCAAAAAGTGATTTAACTTTTTTTTTTTTTACATTTTAATCCCTCTTTTATTGGTTTTTTTTCTAATTGCAGAACAAATGGGTGGAGCTATTTCCCACCATTGTGTCAATTGCCAAAACAATCGAAGTGATTTCACCTGGGATGTTGGGTACACATAGTGGTTCTTTGCAATTGGTAAATCCACTGATCAATAATGTTTTGTTTTGATTTTTGTTTTGATTCATGTTTTGGTTTACTTATGTTTCTTTTACAGATGTATGAAGAACTACAGGTCTTGTCTCCATTAGTACCAACACGAGAATTTTATACACTTCGATATTGTCAACAAATTGAACAAGGGTTATGGGCTATTGTCAATGTTTCATATGAGTTGCCACAATTTGCTTCTCAATGTCGATCTCATAGACTCCCTTCTGGTTGTTTGATTCAAGACATGCCTAACGGTTACTCCAAGGTTACTTGGTTAGAACATGTGGAGATTGAAGACAAAACCCCGATTCATCGATTGTATCGAGACCTTGTTCATAGTGGTTCAGCATTTGGAGCTGAACGGTGGCTCACGACCCTTCAAAGGATGTGCGAACGGTTTGCTTGCTTAATGGTATCGAGCACTTCGACTCGGGATCTCGGTGGAGGTAATTAATTTTTTAGCAATCTATATACTTAAACCCGGGGCAAATCTAGAAAAATTTTAGAACGAGCCAAAATTAAATTATAATTTTTTGAGAAGTCAAAATATAATTTTATCATATATTAAAAGGACTATATTAAATTTTTTTTACTTTTTGGAGGATCAAAGTGCAATTTTATCTTATATAAATTTATAATTTAATTATGGGTAAATTGTTGTAGAGGTCACCCAATATGAAAAGTTACAAAATAGTCACTCAATTACTATTATTTAGCTTTTCTGGTCACCAGTTAGCCAGTGTAAAAATGAAAACACCCAAAAATCAGAGGTAGTTAAGTGATCAAAAATAAAAAGAATCATTATTGAGTGACTAGTACTGTAGTTTACCCTTTATTAATTTATAAAAGGACAAAATTGTAACTGTCCATTTTTGGGTGGACTAGCGCCTTACTTGCCCCCCTTTATATGCACCCCTGCTTAAACCATTATTTGAGTTGTAAATGAATTTTTGTGCAAAATGTTTTCAGTGATTCCATCTCCCGAAGGCAAGAGAAGCATGATGAAGCTAGCTCAAAGGATGGTAAACAATTTCTGCACGAGCGTCGGCACGTCGAATAGTCATCGGTCGACAACACTTTCTGGTTCGAATGAAGTTGGTGTTCGGGTCACCGTTCATAAGAGTTCTGATCCCGGACAACCCAACGGTATAGTTCTTAGTGCAGCTACTACATTTTGGCTCCCTGTCAGTCCACAAAATGTCTTCAATTTCTTCAAAGATGAAAGAACTAGACCACAGGTACACATTCAATTTCATCAATAACTTAAAAGGGTAATATACTAAATAAGCCTTTAAACTGTTATACTTTGTTTAAACAAGTGCTTATGGTATTTTCTTAGTCAAATAAGCTATTAATGTATAATTTTTTCTCATGAAAACCCTTGATTTTAATATTAAAGTAAAAATATTTTAAAATTTTAAATTAATTTTCAATTTATGCCAATTTGAATTTGATGAGTATAGTTTATTAAATAAAGTTAAAATAATATTTTAAAATTTCTTGAAATTGTTTATATATAACACTTAATCATTCTTTTAAAAGTGTATAAAATTTCTATTGCATCAATAAGAAATTAAGATAAGAGTCTGAAATTTAAATAATTTTCTTTTAATATTAAAATATTAGGATATAAGCTGATTTTACTATAAAAATAATTTAAGGGCTTGTTTAAATAAAGTGTAATAGTTTAAGGATTTTTTAGTATATTAGCCGTAACTTAATGTACATATTGAGCTCATTGTTTTTTCACTGTTACATTGTTCCTTTTCCTTCAGTGGGATGTTCTATCCAACGGCAACGCAGTCCAAGAAGTTGCTCATATCGCAAACGGATCACATCCCGGCAACTGTATATCCGTTTTACGAGTAAGTTCCGACAAAAAAAGGAACCATTTTACGATGATGTTCCGTTTACCATACTTTAACTGAATTGTTTTTTTTTTTTTTCAATAGGCCTTTAATACAAGTCACAACAACATGTTAATACTACAAGAGAGTTGCATAGACAGTTCTGGTTCACTGGTGGTATACTGTCCAGTTGATTTACCAGCTATTAATGTAGCTATGAGCGGCGAAGATCCATCTTACATTCCGTTACTTCCGTCAGGTTTTACGATAACACCCGACGGTCATCTCGAGCAAGGGGACGGAGCATCGACGAGTTCTAGTACCGGGCACGGAAGATCGTCCGGTGGTTCATTGATTACGGTAGCATTTCAAATACTAGTGAGCAGCTTGCCATCGGCAAAATTGAACTTGGATTCGGTCACAACTGTTAATAACCTTATTGGTACTACTGTACAACAAATTAAGGCTGCTTTGAATTGTCCTAGTTCTTGAACTGATTTGATTTGGGTTATGGTGAATGTTTGTGTCTAGGGTTTTTTTTCACTACAAGGCATTTTTGTTTTTTGTTTTTTTTTGTTTTTTATTTAATCTTTGGAAGAGTGGTTACTAATATTCGAAGAGGAGTCAATAACACAAACGTATATGTTATTTGTCTTTTCTTAAATTTTAATCCTTTGTGTTGGACCTCAACCTCGCTTGCTTGGTTCGGGTATATTGACTTCTATCCATTGCCTTTACTTTATATATATATATATTATTTTTTGATAATTAAATAATAATATTAATTTTTAGAAGTAAAAGTATATTGGAGGGAACTAGGAGTCATATTATATTTGCTCCCAATTCTCAAGAAATGGGAGTGTCAATATGTTAAATCAATGAACAAACTAATCATTCTGTTAAAATTTCATCTATTTTTATTGTTAAAAACGTAGCCTACATGTGGCACACTATGTTTCACTGTTTGGTTATTCCATTAGCTATGCTAATTTTTAATAGTAAAATTTTGTGAACAAAAATGATCAGTTTATTCTTTGATTCAACATACAGGGGCTGATTTGCCCATTTTTTAATAAAAGGGATAAAATACAATTTGGCTCTAATATAAAGGCCTCCATGGTACTTTTACCGTTTTAAAATTATAGTGATATCAAATCTTTTTATCACATAGACAAGAAAAAATTAGTCCATTTTTATTTTTAAACAGTTTAATTTAGTTCTTTATGTTATTAAAAATAATCTAATAAAATTAAATTTTAATAGAGTTAAAATTTATCATTTGAAAAATGTAATTTATTGTTTAACAAAGTTCGTGTTTTGAAAGTTTTTAATGGTTTTGTAAATAAAATATTTCGTTTTAAGTTGACTGTAAATGAAACAGTGATTTTAATATTTTTAAACAATGGTTCGTCTAAATCGTATACGAATTAAGTTAATTTATTCAATAATAGAGAGATTAATTTGTTCTAGTTTCAATAATAGAGGGCCTTGAAAAGGAATTTTACCCTTCTTGTAAATAAGGAAAGATTCATTCATAATAATTGCCTGTAGCGACGTAAAATTTGCTTCGGTAGCTTTGGTCGCTAATTGTGGCGATTTAGTGAAACTTTGAAAAATTGAATTTTGATTTTATTAAAACAAGGGAGTCGCCACCGATCTTTTTCTAGGTGTGATCGGACACCTAATAAATCTTTGTTTTAAAGAAAGAAAACCGGGCTTAGGTCTACGTTTAAAATCCAGAGAAAAATAGTAGGGTTCGGGAGTCGGTTACGCGCGGGGAAGGTATTAGCACCCCCGCGACGCCCAAAATTGGTATCTTAATAAACACGTGGTGTTTTGATTTTTAAAAATACAAATTCAATCTAAATTTAATCGTGATCCGTTTAAAACACGAGAAATTCGAAATTTCAATTCTTGAGAAGGATGTGCTGTTTTTTTAGACACGAGCCAACGCGATTCATCCAACATAGCGACGAAATCACGGACCTGATGTTAAAAATCGGTACATTGCCTTATTCTTGAAATTGATTGAAAACATAAAAACAAATTAGGACGATGAAAAGAATCTGTGACAAGGATGTAATTAAAACAATTCACATACGTATTCAATTTAGAAGCATGCAAATAATGAAAATGCGAATATACAAAAATATAAACATGGTAATACACAACATTAACAAATACGAACAATATTTAACAATATTATAATGGTATTAAGAAAACATATAATAATACGAAATGTATATACATAATATGTAGTGCGGAAATATACACATGACAAAGTATTAAAATATGAAACAATATGAAAACACGTATAGACATGGATGACATAATATCAATATATATATACGAGATACATGTAAAATATACACAATAAGTATTTAAATATATATATATATATATATATTGATATTATGTCATCCATGTCTATACGTGTTTTCATATTGTTTCATATTTTAATACTTTGTCATGTGTATATTTCCGCACTACATATTATGTATATACATTTCGTATTATTATATGTTTTCTTAATACCATTATAATATTGTTAAATATTGTTCGTATTTGTTAATGTTGTGTATTACCATGTTTATATTTTTGTATATTCGCATTTTCATTATTTGCGTGCTTCTAAATTGAATACGTATGTGAATTGTTTTAATTACATCCTTGTCACAGATTCTTTTCATCGTCCTAATTTGTTTTTATGTTTTCAATCAATTTCAAGAATAAGGCAATGTACCGATTTTTAACATCAGGTCCGTGATTTCGTCGCTATGTTGGATGAATCGCGTTGGCTCGTGTCTAAAAAAACGGCACATCCTTCTCAAGAATTGAAATTTCGAATTTCTCATGTTTTAAACGGATCACGATTAAATTTAAATTGAATTTGTATTTTTGAAAATCAAAACAACACGTGTTTATTAAGATACCAATTTTGGGCGTCGCGGGGGTGCAAATACCTTCCCCGCGCGTAACCGACTCCCGAACCCTACTATTTTTCTCTGGATTTTAAATGTAGACCTAAGCCCGGTTTTCTTTCTTTAAAACAAAGATTTATTAGGTGTCCGATCACACCTAGAAAAAGATCGGTGGCGACTCCCTTGTTTTAATAAAATCAAAATTCAATTTTTCGAAGTTTCACTAAATCGCCACAATTAGCGACCAAAGCTACCGAAGCAAATTTTACGTCGCTACAGTTGGCGACTCCGCTGGGGACCCAGTTTTTGAGAGTCGAGTCTAGAAAAAAAACGCATGTTGTCCAAATTTTCGAAGTTGCTTGTTCAAATTGATATTTAGTCGTGATCCTGAAATTTTGAAAAATCATGCATCTGCATCTTTGTAAATATTGTGCCAATTTGTTTTATTATTTTGTTTTAAGCTCTAAGTTTTACAATTCTAGTTTAGTTTTAAATAAACGTAAGGTTTGTGAGTTTCTCGCCACACACCGTTCACGCGCATTTTGCATAACATGAGCGCCATACTCGGGCTCTATCTGTTTAGGTGAAAGTAAACGCTACGCCTTCGTGAGTTAACTCGTCCCTCCGCACAGGCTAGTGAATACTTTCGGGTTACATACGACTTATGCTATCGTGAGTTAACTCGTCCCTCCGCATAGGCATAAGTACATGTAATCCCTCGATTTGAACTCGTGAGCCTGTGATGGGCCATGACCGAGGCTCCGTACTAATCTTAGCAGATGATAGTACGGACAATTCGAGTACCCATCTAGGACCAAAACCTTATATAGTGAACCGTACGAGCCACCCAACTAGAGCCCTGTTGAACCTCCATCCGTTTAGTAGGCACCGAATTAAGTACACGAGAGAAACACATCATACCCCTTGTTTCTTCTACATTTACGCTTGTTATGCAAAAGAATCAGGTCCATTGGACCAAATAGCTTAATTTGTTAAATTTTCCACGGTTTTCATCTGTTCATATTTGTTGTACTAACCAAAGTTGTACGGGCCTAAATTTGCCCGGGCCCAAACCACTAAACTTTTTTTTGAACCAAATAAACCAAAACCAAAAACCAAAAAATATATAAACCAAAAAGTCCATATTACAATTCTAAAGTCCAAAATTACAAAAACAATACCCAAAAAAAAAAAACCCAATTGAGCCCACCTAAATTAAACTACCCTTAGGCCCAAAATACAAACCCTAAGCCCGAAATCCTTAAGCCCAACTACACAAAACAGTCAGAAACCCTAGCAGCTATAGGTGCGCCGCTGCCTAGCGGCCTCCACCGGTACACGTTGCTCGAGGCACCAAATGGCCGAACCTGCCTCCATCCCATCACTTCTACTCAAAAACCTGCAAATACGGTAGAACACGAAAGCAGAAACACAGCAAATAGTAACGAAATAGCAACAATAGACAGTGATAGGATTTTTGTAATCTAATCGGCTATATAGCCATGAGAATCAATATGTAACGGGGGGAACCTCATTCGAAAAAAAAAAAGAGAAAGAAATAGAGGCCGAAATCTGTTGTGAGAGGGGTCCCCATTTTGCTTACAATAATAAAAAAAAAAAAGAAAAACAAAAACGAAAAAAAATCAATCACAAAACGAAGTTTGAAGGTTATCTTTTACTCTTATTTTGATTTTTTTTATTTTGGTTTCGATTTATTTTTTTTTCCTTTTCTTTTATTGTTACATTCGTGAACCCAAAGAGAGAAAAGGGGACACGAAGTGTACCTGAGGTCTCCATCGTCGGAGGTCCGGCTCCCTTCGTCCGAATCACCTCCCAATACCGTCGAGGGCCTCGGATTTTGGCCTTTGCGGGGTGAGGAGGCTTCGGCCTCGCGTTTATCTTCGAATCGGGGCTAAAATCCTATCCTCTCCGCTCGACGGCCATTAGATCGGTGGCAGAGGTGTATTAGACACCGATGAAGCTCAATCGGCACCGGCAGAAGAGAGCAGAGGGAGTGCTTTTTTTTTGTGTTGTTGTTTAGTTCAAATGAGGCTAGGGTTAAGTCTGAGGGTTGTTTTTTGGCCTTTAACCGGTGTTTGAAGAAACGGCGTCGTTTGAGACCTGTGTAGTGATCTCAAAACGACATCGCATGGTCTCAACCTATAGCCCGTGTGCGATCCGACCCGTTTCAGTGGAGAAACCAGCGCGTTTTGACCTTGAGGGTATATTTGCGCAATAGGTCCCTCTGTTCTGTAGCATGTTTCATTAAAGCCTTATATTTTCTTAATTTAGCCCGTTCATTTCGTGGTTGTTCCAATTTAATCCATATTGATGCGCACCGTTTTAAAGGCATGGGAAAATTGCATTTGGGACCCTACTCTGTTTTAGCGTGTTCAAATGGATCCCTCCTTTTCTATCCGTTTTTTCAAATTTGTCTCAGAATTTTGTCTTTATTTGATTTTAGTCCTGCTCCCATTTGTTTTTATTTCTTCACTATTATTTAGTCTATTATTATTGTTATTATCATTATTATTATTATCTTATATTTTATGTGTACATATATATTCTCTTAGAACTTATTCATATTATTTTATTATTAGTTCTTTTAACATATTATTATTATTATTCCTAGTATTATTTTTACTTAATACTTGTATATATTATGTTCTTTTTTTCTTCTAATATTAATTTTTTATACCTTAAACACATTATGTGAATATTTTTAATACTTTTGTCATTTTGATATATGTATATTTATGTAGTTTTATTAATAGTTCATTTTTTTTTACATTACTATTTCTAACATGTGTATATTACATTTTTATATATATTTGTATTTTGTATATACTGTTAAATCTATATTATTTATATCTTATAAATATACTATCTTATGTATACCCTTTTGTTAATATTTCTAATATATATTTTGTACAAACTTTTAACACTTATATATTTGTTTATTTATGTATATATTCATGATTAATTATTAATAGTTGTTTTTTTAGCAACATTATTATTTCTAATGTTTTTATATTCTTAAATACCATATTATGCATGTATTTTTTTTATTATTGCGTTTATATATTTTCAATATTATGTTCGTACATATATTAAATACTTTCATTATCGTACTGTATTTGACATCATTATATATTGATTTCTTTTAAAAAGTCCATGATATTATTATTTTCTTATTACGTTATTGAACATGTTCTTCCTTTTTATTGTAAATATTTTCTATCATTCTAATGCTCTTATATTTTTCAATTACATTAATATTTGCATTATTAGCTTTCGTTTATCATTTCTTTTATATATTTGTTCCATGTTTTAAAAATATTTTCAAAAATAAGGCCATGTACCGATATTAACATTAAGTCTGTGATTTCATCGCTATGTTGGATGAATCACGATTGGCTCGTGTTAAAACGGGATACCCTTCAAAAAATTCAAAAACTTGAGATTTCTCGTATTTTGAATGGATCACGATTTAAAATCTGAATTGAATTTGTATTTTGAAAATCAAAACAACATGTGTTTATTAAGATACCAATTTTGGGCGTCGCGGGGGTGCTAATACCTTCCTCGCGCGTAACCGACTCCCGGACCCTATTTTCTCTGAATTTTGACGTAGACCTAAACCCGGCATTCTTTGGTATTCAAAAATAAATTTTCTTAAAAAAGAAAGATTTATTAGGTGTCCGGTCACACCTCAAAAAAAGATCGGTGGCGACTCCCCTTTTTAAAACTGAAATTCTATTTTTCAAAGTTTCCAACAAGATCGCCACAATTAGCGACCAAAGCTACCGAAGCAAATTTTACGTCGCTACAAAAGTTGTTTGTCTTTATTTCTAGTTTCCATCATGCATTATAGGCATCTTGTTAGGAAGGTGTTGACTAGAGGTTGGCTACCAAAAACGGGTTTCTGATGAAGGAGTCAATTACATAAGTGACCGAAACATTTTGTAATAGACTCTTTTGATTAATGAAATGCTTAGGTAGGGGCTATCTAAAAATCAACATCAAATTCTTGCATAGATGTTGATTAGAGATAGTTGCCAAAAACGGGTTTCTGATGAAGGAGTCAATTACATAAGTGACCGAAACATTTTGTAATAGACTCTTTTGATTAATGAAATGCTTAAGTAGGGGCCATCTAAAAATCAACATCAAATTCTTGCATAGATGTTGATTAGAGATAGTTGCCAAAAAACGGGTTTCTGATGAAGGAGTCAATTACATAAGTGACCGAAACTTTTTGTAATAAACTCTTTTGATTAATGAAATGCCTAAATAGGGGCTATCTTGAAATCAATACCAAATTTATACATTTGCATTACATTACATCGCATCGTCATAGAAAAGAGGTGTTAATTCATATTCGATTCCTAAATAGGGGAGTTCGTCATAAGGGGACGAATTTCTTGATAAAATGGATTACAATGCGGTTGCCCATGTATGGTCCAAGTGAGCACAAGGGAAGAAGGATGATAGCTCACAAAGGAACGCCAGGTTTTACCCGAAAGATTCAAATTGATGAAGATTATGCGGGAGCCGTCACTTCTCTACTTTCCTAGAGGAGCAAGCAAGCATCGCGAGGGAGAGTGAACAACGAGTTGAGGCCCGGACCAAACAAAAGGGCGTTGATAAGGATACCTTTGGCAAATTTACGAGAGTAGACCATAGTATTCGGGTATGAAGAGAAAGATCGGCATCTTCGCTTGGACTATGAGGGCAAGGTCGCATATATGATCCATTTTATGTAAATAAATTTGTTCCCTAAAAAATTTCTTCTAATGGAATTGAATATAAGGTCGACGCTTCTTTTCTTGCATTCATTTGCATCTCATTGCATCGTTGCATCATTTGCACTGTATCATTTGCACTAGATTTTTACGAAACGACCCTAATTAGATAAAATCATTTCAGTTGACCTAAGAGCCATAGAACGAAGGTTAGAACGGATAGAGCATAGGCAAATACAGATGCAAGAACAGTTATCCAGGATTCAGCAGGATATGCAAAACCAGATGGTAGAGCTCCAAAGACAGATGATTAGCCAGCTTAAACAGATATTAACCGAAGGGCTTGAAAAGAGGAAAGACCTAGAGGACAACAGTGAGGATGGTAATGAAGACATCGTGTACTCTCCAAGTTTCACTCCAGTAAGCGTCCAGACTCAACCAGATGAGAGTATGCGAGGGATATCCGTTACTACCAAACTCCAACCGTATTAGACTGGGATGTCAGCACCAGCAACCCTTTTAGTAGGCTCAGGTCCCCATCTGAGAGGCAATTCGGACAATCTTGTTGTCACTGAAGAAACAAAGAAGGCCAGTATAGTGCGTCCGAAACAGTGCGAAGGTTTTAAAAAGCAAAAGTGGAATCCCCAAGGTAGTACTTCGAAGGCAATGAAACCGGTTACCATATGCCAGCCGGGAATAACAATTACTAGCCATCAGGTTCCCCAAAAGCAAGGATCTAATCCAAGGCCAAGTATTGAAAAGCTCTCATTTACACCAATTCCAACGCCGTATAAGGAGCTTTATCAAAGTCTATATGATGCGCAAGTGGTGTCCCCAGTTTATAGAAAACCGTTGCAACCTCCATATCCCAAGTGGTACGATTCGAATGCTCGATGCGAATACCATGCGGGAAATACAGGACATTCGATCGAGAACTGCCTCGCTTTTAAAAGACAGGTCCAAGGACTCATTGATACGGGCATTCTGCGATTTGATAATGCTGGCAATGCGACCAAGAATCCATTCCCTGACCATGCTAAAGGGAATGTGAACGCAGTGATGAAGGAATGAAATTTACCAAGCATTTGCCCTTGCATGTATGGGAGTATTTTGAGCAATGGGACCGTGGAAGAAGTCCCTGTATTTTTAGAGCTAACTTAGGGTAATACCCAGAACATGCTTACTGCTTTAAGCCTAGAAGCAGTAAGAATCCTTTTCTGAAAATAGGCTTTTGTCTAAAATCTTTATTTCAATAAAAATGCATCATTTTGATTAAAGTTTCACTTCATACTATACAACGATCATTCTTAGATTTTCTTATTCTTTTATTCATGACCATACTGCACAATTGTTCTTAGATTTTGGTGTTCTTTGAACTCTTTCAAATATTATTTCTTCATGAGCATGACACATAAATACTCATTGTTAAGTCCATTTATTCTTTGAAACCTTTCTCTGTACCTGAAAAAGGGTCTCCAGATATCAATAACACGAGCGACACTGTCACTAAACTGGAATCTTCTTTGGAGCGAAATATGTGCTTAGGGGAGTCTCAGGACTTTGAAGGCGACAAAGACTGTGACCTATCTTCTGATTCGTCAAGGAATGTAGAACAAGATCCCACAAGATCAGTGGATATCGCGAGCAAACAAGGATTGAAGCCTAGCTCACTACCGAAAAAGCGAGATATCTTTGAAATATTTCAAACGTGTCTTCGCACAACCATATCAAGACAGGTCTAGGCTACCGAGACACGGGCACACCAAAATTTCAAAAAGAAGTCCACAAGGATAGTCGTAGGACACAGGCTAGTGGTTTTACAATAGCCAGGCTGATCAGGAGGTTAAGATATTGCTAGCCCGCCATGAAAGAGGCCTACATCAGTGTGTCGTAGAGGTCAAATTGAGGGAGATAAGATTCATGTTTCTTTGAAGACTCTCCATGTGGGGCACGGACATCACTGGGCCCCGACTTCGAGTCACCTTCACGATGATCAATTACTTCACCCAGAGAGTAAAGTCACGTCACTTCGTGTGTCAAGGTCACCAAGTAAACGGTCATCAAATCCAAATTCAAAATCCAAATTCAAAGCCGAATCCAAATTCGAGCTTGAATTAAAAAAAAAAGAAGAAGAAATAAATTGTAGAAGATGACCGAGACTGGTAAAGATTGGTACCACTTACTCTTTATGCTGACGCTGAAGCAAATACCTTCAAATCCCTATGATCTCAAAGGCATCAGTTCGTACACAGTCTCTGAAGCTTGAGATGATAGATTTTTCCCCTCAAACCAGTTTCTGACAAAGTGGATGAAGGTATCATGAGGGAAGACTCTATACAAATTCAGGGAAGAGAAAACCTGATCAGCTCATTGTTTCCAAAGATCGAGTTAAATGAATCTCAGTTCAATCAAGTTTGGAACAAAGAATTTGATCAAGTTCCTTGACAAAAATGGGAACCCAAGTTCATGGTCATTATGGCACAGAAAAACCATCATACTAAGTTCTTCCAGCAGAGATCTCCTGACAAAGTCTCGCCTGGAACCACTATGGACAACAAAGTCTGTCACCCTAAGAATAATGACTTCTATTTTTGAACCCATGCTGGAATGATTGGAACCATGAGACATATTCATTATCATGTTCTCTTGGATCAAATGGGGCTTTTGGCTAAAGATTCGTAGGAGATAGTCCACTCTCCGGGGTATATACATCAAATGAGCACCACTGCCATATCTATGGTTGTTCCTATTTACTCTGGCAGCCTCACAGTTGGAGAAATTTGTAAGGTCTGAGGACGCTTAAGAGACATCATCGATCCATGGTGGGACGACTACTCTGGGAGCAACTTATGTACCTCAGCTTTCCAAGTTGAAGGATAATGGCAGTAACTTCATTCTTATCTGTTCGGAATCATTGAACCATCTTTTTGTATGGGGCGAGTCAAACGACAGCTAGGATTGCTGCAGGGGCAACCCCTTCCTTATGGGTTTATGGATCGATATCTCTCCCTCCAAGCCTCGATAGAATCAAGATTTATTGAGAGTATCCATCCTAATCAAACGTGTCAAAATGGGTGATACAAAATTATGTCAAGGAGAATTCGTCCACAATAATCTCTCAAGAAAATCAAGATGAAAACTCGCAAAGGGCATCTTGAAACCTTCTAAAAAAGTTGATCAAGAAAAAAGAAAAAAAGAAAAAAAAGAAAAAAGAAGAAGAAAAAAAAGAAAAGAAAAGAAAAGAAAAAAAGAAAAAGGAGAGGCCAAAGTGAAAACCCGCAAAGGGCGCTTTGAGTCCAAAGGGCATTTGAGTTGAAAACCCAAAAAGGGCGGCTCAAATTCTGATCAAAAGTGGGGCATGCGGTAGCCTTATCATGCTTGAATTAACAATGAGGAAGTATGCTACGTCTTGGGGCATCGACAGAGTACTCCGAATCCCCTAGGCACACATTGAGCTTGGAGGAGTTCTTAAGAATTGGGACAGAGAAGCTTAGGTTGCGATATCTGGGGCACCTAGCTTTCATCTTTCTTAGCATATTTGCTATCTTTGAATCATGACGGGTTGTGCTCCTGATCAATTTCTTTTATTTGATTAATTTATTCGTGTCGAGCTATGCTCCCAATAAATTCTTTCTTGATCGCTTTCGCTTAACTTGCTTGTTTCGAGTTATGCTTGCGTTTAATTTCCTTCTTGTCCATTGTCATGATCCTTTTTCAAGCATTTTGTATTGAAATATTGATTAGTGGACTAATAACACTTTTATGAAAGGAGTTTTGTGTATTACCTTAGAAGTTTCTAAATAGTACAGAAACCTAAAACAGGACTATTGTTTAAGACCTTCCACGCTTAAGGGTTGGAAATCTCTAAATCCAAATTGAAATCATCTCCTCAGATTTTTAAATCAAAGGTATTAGCTGAACAGAAACTAGATATCGCGTCAGTGATATAATCTTGATGAAACAAGTTACAGA
This sequence comes from Gossypium stocksii, assembly GCA_020496765.1. Lineage (NCBI taxonomy): Eukaryota > Viridiplantae > Streptophyta > Magnoliopsida > Malvales > Malvaceae > Gossypium > Gossypium stocksii. The sequence continues at coordinate 114,443,671 of CM035627.1, read as the reverse complement.
TCATGTACCTTTGAGATACAATGGAAGGGACCCTGAGGTCACAATGGGGCAAGCTGGGTGAGCAAGACATTTCTCGAGTTTTGGGTCGAAATACTAGCCAAATAATAGAGTGTCCCAAGTTGAAAAAGAAGAAGAATATCAAAATGAAAACCCAAAAAGGGTGTCTTAATTAACACGAAAAGGATTAGGATAAAATCCCGAGAAGGCATCCTAATGAAATATCTAGGCCCAAAGAGTAAAGCGATTCGATCAATGAGTCAAACGGCAAGACTACAGTATTCGAAACATTTTCAGAAGCCTGAGATTTTCTATGCAAGAAGCCACGCTCAAAAAGGTTCTTGATCGAGAAACATGGAAGAGTTCATGCGCTGAGTATCTAGAGCATCACCTGGATGAGAATTTGATGAACACAAGAGCCTCAAAGTAAGAACAAAGTTCAACGAGGGGCAAAAGAGCAATGTCTGAGAAACATAGAGTACTCGTGAAGTTTGAGGATGGGTACAAAGCCTGAAGAGAAGATCAAGAATCAGAGCAATAAATGCAGACCATTACAGAAGTCGTGACGAAAAGACAAACATGCCTAAGACGCATAGCATAATCATGTAGGCATACAGGCATTTAGGATAAACATATGCATATCATGATAACATCATGCATGACATACACATGTATTTTAGCAGAACAAGGGGTTGCGATGACAATTGCACCAAATCAAGGAAAGGACACAGAACTTCACCAAATAATATGTTTTGGTACTATGTTCAAATTTTACAGTTTCAAAACTCAACTCATATTGCGAGAAGTGAGTTGAGCCTCGGGTCACACGACGAGGTATTTTAAATTTCATTTTCAAAAAAATCAACTCATATTGCAAGAAATGAGTTGGGCCTCAGGACACACTGAGGTATTTTCAATTTATGTTTCAAAAACTCAACTCATATTGCGAGAAGTGAGTTGAGCCTCGGGTCACACGACGAGGTATTTTAAATTTCATTTTCAAAAAAATCAACTCATATTGCAAGAAATGAGTTGGGCCTCAGGACACGCTGAGGTATTTTCAATTTATGTTTCAAAAAAATCAACTCATATTGCGAGAAGTGAGTTGAACCTTTGGCTCTCACGCTGAGGTATTTTCAATTTCAGTTTTTAATTTATGTTTCAAAAAGAATCAACTCATATTGCGAGAAGTGAGTTGAGCCTCAGGACACGCTGAGGTATTTTCAATTTCAGTTTCAAAAAAATCAACTCATATTGCGAGAAGTGAGTTGATCTTTTTCAATTTCTGCTTTTTAAATTTCTGTTCATTCAGCTCATAATGCGAGAAGTGAGTTGATCTTTTTCAATTTTTGCTTTTTAAATTTCTGTTCATTCAACTCATAATGCGAGAAGTGAGTTGATCTTTTTCAATTTCTGCTTTTTAAATTTCTGTTCATTCAACTCATAATGCGAGAAGTGAGTTGATCTTTTTCAATTTCTGCTTTTTCTTTTCTGTTCATTCAACTCATATTGCGAGAAGTGAGTTGATTCTTTTTCAATTTCTGTTTTCAATTCCTATTTATTCAACTCATATTGCGAGAGGTGAGTTGACCTTTTTCAATTTCTGTTTTCAATTTCTGTTTATTCAACTCATATTGCGAGAGGTGAGTTAATCTTTTTCAATTCCTACTCTTTAATTCCTGTTTATTCAACTTATATTGCAAGAGATGAGTTAAGTCACAAATTACACACTAAGGTATTTTTACTATTCGCTTTTTCTGTTTTTCAACTCGTATTGCAAGAGGTGAGTTGAATATCAGGTCATACATAAAGAATAAAGACTGGAGTCGATCGAAAAGACCAGACTTTGTCTCTCTGAAGTCGCGGTGAAACGGATCGAAGACAATGAGTCTCAAATCTCTGAAGCTACGGTGGAGCATATCGAAGTTACTTGAAGAAGAGGGGTGCCAAGAAGTGGGGATCCTACAAAACCAGGCAAATTTGGCCCTTTTGAAGTCTTTGCTCTATTCTCGTTACACGACAATGAGCAAAGAGGGGCAGCTGTACGGGCCTAAATTTGCCCAGGCCCAAACCACTAAACTTTTTTTTGAACCAAATAAACCAAAACCAAAAACCAAAAAATATATAAACCAAGAAGTCCATATTACAATTCTAAAGTCCAAAATTACAAAAACAATACCAAAAAAAAAAAAACCCAATTGAGCCCACCTAAATTAAACTACCCTTAGGCCCAAAATACAAACCCTAAGCCCGAAATCCTTAAGCCCAACTACACAAAACAGTCAGAAACCCTAGCAGCTCTAGGTGCGCCGCTGCCTAGGGGCCTCTACCGGTACACGTTGCTCGAGGCACCAAATGGCCGAACCTGCCTCCATCCCATCACTTCTACTCAAAAACCTGCAAATACGGTAGAACACGAAAGCAGAAACACAGCAAACAGTGAGTTGAACCTTTGGCTCTCACGCTGAGGTATTTTCAATTTCAGTTTTTAATTTATGTTTCAAAAAGAATCAACTCATATTGCGAGAAGTGAGTTGAGCCTCAGGACACGCTGAGGTATTTTCAATTTCAGTTTCAAAAAAATCAACTCATATTGCGAGAAGTGAGTTGATCTTTTTCAATTTCTGCTTTTTAAATTTCTGTTCATTCAGCTTATAATGCGAGAAGTGAGTTGATCTTTTTCAATTTCTGCTTTTTAAATTTCTGTTCATTCAACTCATAATGCGAGAAGTGAGTTGATCTTTTTCAATTTCTGCTTTTTAAATTTCTGTTCATTCAACTCATAATGCGAGAAGTGAGTTGATCTTTTTCAATTTCTGCTTTTTAAATTTCTGTTCATTCAACTCATAATGCGAGAAGTGAGTTGATCTTTTTCAATTTCTGCTTTTTCTTTTCTGTTCATTCAACTCATATTGCGAGAAGTGAGTTGATTCTTTTTCAATTTCTGTTTTCAATTCCTATTTATTCAACTCATATTGCGAGAGGTGAGTTGACCTTTTTCAATTTCTGTTTTCAATTTCTGTTTATTCAACTCATATTGTGAGAGGTAAGTTGATCTTTTTCAATTCCTGCTCTTTAATTCCTGTTTATTCAACTCATATTGCAAGAGATGAGTTAAGTCGCAAATTACACACTAAGGTATTTTTGCTATTCGCTTTTTCTGTTTTTCAACTCGTATTGCAAGAGATGAGTTGAATATCAGGTCATACATAAAGAATAAAGACTGGAGTCGATCGAAAAGACCAGACTTTGTCTCTCTGAAGTCGCGGTGAAACGGATCGAAGACAATGAGTCTCAAATCTCTGAAGCTACGGTGGAGCATATCGAAGTTACTTGAAGAAGAGGGGTGCCAAGAAGTGGGGATCCTACAAAACCAGGCAAATTTGGCCCTTTTGAAGTCTTTGCTCTATTCTCGTTACACGACAATGAGCAAAGAGGGGCAGCTGTACGGGCCTAAATTTGCCCAGGCCCAAACCACTAAGCTTTTTTTTGAACCAAATAAACCAAAACCAAAAACCAAAAAATATATAAACCAAAAAGTCCATATTACAATTCTAAAGTCCAAAATTACAAAAACAATACCAAAAAAAAAAAAAAAAACCCAATTGAGCCCACCTAAATTAAACTACCCTTAGGCCCAAAATACAAACCCTAAGCCCGAAATCCTTAAGCCCAACTACACAAAACAGTCAGAAACCCTAGCAGCTCTAGGTGCGCCGCTGCCTAGGGGCCTCCACCGGTACACGTTGCTCGAGGCACCAAATGGCCGAACCTGCCTCCATCCCATCACTTCTACTCAAAAACCTGCAAATACGGTAGAACACGAAAGCAGAAACACAGCAAACAGTAACGAAATAGCAACAATAGACAGTGATAGGATTTTTGTAATCTAATCGACTATATAGCCATGAGAATCAATATGTAACGGGGGGAACCTCATTCGAAAAAAAAGAGAAAGAAATAGAGGCCAAAATCTGTTGTGAGAGGGGTCCCCATTTTGCTTACAAGAATAAAAAAAAAAAGAAAAACAAAAACGAAAAAAATCAATCACAAAACGAAGTTTGAAGGTTATCTTTTGCTCTTATTTTGATTTTTTTTATTTTGGTTTCGATTTATTTTTTTTTCCTTTTCTTTTATTGTTACATTCGTGAACCCAAAGAGAGAAAAGGGGACACGAAGCGTACCTGAGGTCTCCATCGTCGGAGGTCCGGCTCCCTTCGTCCGAATCACCTCCCAACACCGTCGAGGGCCTCGGATTTTGGCCTTTGCGGGGTGAGGAGGCTTCGGCCTCGCGTTTATCTTCGAATCGGGGCTAGAATCCCATCCTCTCCGTTCGACGGCCATTAGATCGGTGGCAGAGGTGTATTAGACACCGATGAAGCTCAATCGGCACCGACAGAAGAGAGCAGAGGGAGTGCTTTTTTTTTGTGTTGTTGTTTAGTTCAAATGAGGCTAGGGTTAAGTCTGAGGGTTGTTTTTTGGCCTTTAACCGGTGTTTGAAGAAACGGCGTCGTTTGAGACCTGTGTAGTGATCTCAAAACGACGTTGCATGGTCTCAACCTATAGCCCGTGTGCGATCCGACCCGTTTCAGTGGAGAAACCCGCGCGTTTTGACCTTGAGGGTATATTTGCGCAATAGGTCCCTCTGTTCTGTAGCATGTTTCATTAAAGCCTTATATTTTCTTAATTTAGCCCGTTCATTTCGTGGTTGTTCCAATTTAATCCATATTGATGCGCACCGTTTTAAAGGCATGGGAAAATTGCATTTTGGGACCCTACTCTGTTTTAGCGTGTTCAAATGGATCCCTCCTTTTCTATCCGTTTTTTCAAATTTGTCTCAGAATTTTGTCTTTATTTGATTTTAGTCCTGCTCCCATTTGTTTTTATTTCTTCACTATTATTTAGTCTATTATTATTGTTATTATCATTATTATTATTATCTTATACTTTATGTGTACATATATATTCTCTTAGAACTTACTCATATTATTTTATTATTAGTTCTTTTAACATATTATTATTATTATTCCTAGTATTATTTTTACTTAATACTTGTATATATTATGTTCTTTTTTTCTTCTAAAATTAATTTTTTATACCTTAAACACATTATGTGAATATTTTTAATACTTTTGTCATTTTGATATATGTATATTTATGTAGTTTTATTAATAGTTCATTTTTTTTTACATTACTATTTCTAACATGTGTATATTACATTTTTATATATATTTGTATTATGTATATACTGTTAAATCTATATTATTTATATCTTATAAATATACTATCTTATGTATACCCTTTTGTTAATATTTCTAATATATATTTTGTACAAACTTTTAACACTTATATATTTGTTTATTTATGTATATATTCATGATTAATTATTAATAGTTGTTTTTTTAGCAACATTATTATTTCTAATGTTTTTATATTCTTAAATACCGTATTATGCATGTATTTTTTTTATTATTGCGTTTATATATTTTCAATATTATGTTCGTACATATATTAAATACTTTCATTATCGTACTGTATTTGACATCATTATATATTGATTTCTTTTAAAAAGTCCATGATATTATTATTTTCTTATTACGTTATTGAACATGTTCTTCCTTTTTATTGTAAATATTTTCTATCATTCTAATGCTCTTATATTTTTCAATTACATTAATATTTGCATTATTAGCTTTCGTTTATCATTTCTTTTATATATTTGTTCCATGTTTTAAAAATATTTTCAAAAATAAGGCCATGTACCGATATTAACATTAAGTCTGTGATTTCATCGCTATGTTGGATGAATCACGATTGGCTCGTGTTAAAACGGGATACCCTTCAAAAAATCCAAAAACTTGAGATTTCTCGTATTTTGAATGGATCACGATTTAAAATCTGAATTGAATTCGTATTTTGAAAATCAAAACAACATGTGTTTATTAAGATACCAATTTTGGGTGTCGCGGGGGTGCTAATACCTTCCTCGCGCGTAACCGACTCCCGGACCCTATTTTCTCTGAATTTTGACGTAGACCTAAACCCGGCATTCTTTGGTATTCAAAAATAAATTTTCTTAAAAAAGAAAGATTTATTAGGTGTCCGGTCACACCTCAAAAAAAGATCGGTGGCGACTCCCCTTTTTAAAACTGAAATTCTATTTTTCAAAGTTTCCAACAAGATCGCCACAATTAGCGACCAAAGCTACCGAAGCAAATTTTACGTCGCTACATTGCCTACATATGTAGAGGAGTTAGGTCGTCATTAGGATGGAAGGTTAGGCAAATAATACCGATAACCCACAACGTTGATGCCAAATTTTCACTTTACACCCTAAATTTTAGATGGATTTTCATAGAATATTCCAATATATTACTGAACAATTGAATCAACTTCTGTTTATTTAGAGGAAATTTAAAGAAAAAAGGCTAATCATTATGACCCTCTAATAATATTATATCTGTTCATATGGGAGAATCTATTTTATATATATTATCTCTTTTCCTTTCCCCCCCCTCCCTCCCTTTAGCATCAATATTTCTTGTTGCTTATACATATGATAAAATAATGAAAGTTTGGCAAGTCTTAAGCTTTGGCTGCCCATAATTCAAACTCAAAATAATGGTTAATATTTTTTTTATAATTTTCCATGCCAAACTTACAGGTGATGAAGACCCTTTTAAAGTTTGTGATTGTTTTTCCTAATAATGTTATATTTAGGGTTCGATGAGATAGGGTGAGAGATTAAGTTATATATTTTTACGAGAGTTAAAAGTGCAATTTTATCATTGTATTGACTTATATCATTATGGTTATCAAAATGACTAAATTGACATTCTAACATTTTGGGGTCAAACTATAATTTATCATATATTAATTTATGATTTTATAAATTTAAAGGACTAAAGCAATAATTTTCTATTTTAAAATGGGCTAGGGCCCTACTTTTGCTCATGTGTGTTTGTTACAGTACCTAACACTCAAGTAAATGAAAATTGATTTTGAATGAGATCGAATGAATATAGGTGATTGAACCACAAATACACAAACGAAAAATTTATGTTCAAGTTTTTAATTGAAAGAATTTATGTTAATCTACATTGTTTTTATTATTATTTGAATTGTAAGAGAAGAGCAAAGTTTTAATAGTAATGTGACTAGCGCGATTTGAATTTAAGTTACACTTAAAATAATCAACACCTTCAATATAATGCCAATACGATAAAATTAATCAAACATGGTATTGAATTATGTAGAAGAATTTAATTGGAATGTTCTGTGGGTAAATATAATTTCAATTCATCGACATAAATTGCAAGACAACAAATTAAGTGTAGGAATTCTCTTAATGAAAAAATGGATGCAATAAATAGGGCAATTGCATTAGTGTTAGGATCTTTCTTTTATGTTGTCTTGACCTATCTCAAATATTTAAACATTATTTTATAGTTATCAATTTTTATAAAATTAAATCAAATACATGTCACAAAATCTTATAACATTGAAAATTATAATTAAAATATATGAAAAAAAGTTCATAAAGCTAAAATATATTTGTTATAAATTCTTATAAATTTGCAAAAGTATAATTGAAATATTAAAGATAATTATAAAATTAAAATATGCTTTAATAAAAATAATTATAGTGGACAGTATTTTTGAATATTTATAATATGTTAAATAATTATAAAAATTACATAAGTTTAGCTTCAACTTTCAATAGATTCCATTTGGGTTAATATACATTTGAGCACCTAAGTTTAGTTTCAATATCAATTTGGTATTTGAGTTTGGTTTCAATGTCCAATTTGATATTCAAACCAAATGGCATCATATGGCCGAATAAATATTTGACATGTTTGCTTTAGTAAAAAAATAAGTACTTAATTAAGACAAAAAATTCAGGTACTAAATTAAACATTAAAGTTGAATTCAAGTGCTTAATCAAATGTTAAAAAAAATTAAGTACCAAATTGAACATTAGAGCTAAACTAAGTTACCAAATAGTGTATTAACGCTTTCATATATTCATTTCAGTTCAACCGATAAAATATTGGAATCCAACGATAAACATCCAAAAACACGAAATCGGACGGTTCATAAGACGACCACTCCTCAAATTTCTAGTCATCCTCCCCAGTTTCCTTCATTTTCTTGCTTGGATTCAGTCTTAGAAGCTAAATCCAAAAAGGACAAAGACCATCTAAATAAATATATTTATTGAAGCAGGTAAGCAATTTTTCTTTTCAATTCTGTGGCCATTCCGATTCTACTTACAGAATTTACACTGCCAATTCGAAGAAAATGTGTAAAATCCTCTTTCAAAAAGGCGGTAATCTGAAGAAAACTTTTTTTATTAACTACAGTTGGAATGAAATTCCATGTATGAGCTTTAGTTTACTTCTTTGAAAAATGTTTGCAAAGTTTAATTGCTTAGTCAGTTGGGTTGAGTTGCGTTTTGTGTCTGTTGCTTTATTTCCCTTTAAAAGTGTTGAAATGTAAAGTAATAGTCGAACAATTTAGGTGGTTTTAACTTGTGATGTGTTTTTGTCTCTGGTAATATATATATTATTAGTATTTCGGCATTTATACGGATCTTTTGGTTTTAGCCAATGTATGAGCTAGTTTACTTTAGTTGGTGGAGTTTGTATTTGATTAGTGTGGATGAATACTTGGCTTTGTAAGGTACTAATAAATAAGCTAATGCTTTGTTATTGCTTGCTTGCTTGTTGATTATCAGCTGGGTTATTGCTAAATCGAAGCAATTTGGTTTGTCCCACACTGTTTCATTGCACTTGAGACTCATGATCTCATGCTTGAGCTTATCTTCGTACTCTTTCTGTGAGAAGATAGCATTGAAAAAGTATAGGAGATGTGTAAAGTGGGGTTGCATTAAACGGCCTCAGGTTGTGTCTGGTGCGAAAAAAGATGGTTTTGGCCTACGGGTTTTTGTGCTTTCAGACTTGCATACAGACTATCCTGAGAATATGGCGTGGGTGAGGAGTTTGTCTACTAAGAGGCATGACAAAGATGTTCTTCTCGTTGCTGGTGATGTAGCAGAGATGTATGATAACTTCATTTTGACCATGTCTCTCTTGAAGGAAAGGTTTGACTATGTATTTTTTGTACCTGGAAACCATGATCTTTGGTGCCGTTGGGAGACAGAAGATGTAAGAAAGATACATATATATTACAAAAGAAATTGAAGTTAACTTGCTTCTACATATAGATGCATTTGTGGATATGATATTGTGTGTTTTTTTCGATTTGCTATTGCATATGCAATTTTATCACATGGTTAAACCAATGTTCACCTCCTTCTTTAGTATTTTATCCAGTGTTTGCCTATTAGTATGTGCAAATTTGTCACCAATTGATTTTGGAGGTTTTTGTCAAGCTAATTACTGTTTTGGAGCCTGTAGCTTGCAATTTGGTCATGTTATTTTGTTGCTTATTTCTGTTTAAATTCTAAAGATATCCTTGCTCATGAGAAGATCTGTGTGATATCTTTGATGTATATTTGACCTTTAACATGTAAGATTGTCACCAAGAATTAACATATAATGTTATTTGTCCAATTTCATTGTTCTATGTTTCAAGGTGCCACCATGCTTGTTTGTTGTTTTTCTTACATTGTTTTTGTTATATCCTGCTTCTTTGCTGGTTATATAATATTTCCCTTACTGTAGTGCTGTTTGATTTCCAGTTTGATTCTCTTGAGAAGCTGAATAAATTGCTTGATGCATGTAAACAACTCGGAGTTGAGACCAATCCGGCGGTTATAGATGGTTTGGGTATTATTCCTTTATTTTCTTGGTACCATGAGGTGATCACTTCATAAATAGTTTTTCTCAAAACTCTTGTACTCCTTGTTGGCTTGACTATTTGAATTTTCCCCCTTTTAAAATATAGCCTAGTAGAAGTAATCTGTTTGTTCTACATTTCTGCTTCAACTGCAGAGCTTTGATAGGGAGGATGACATAGTTGGCATTCGAATTCCGTCTTTGGATATGGTATTTTACTTCATTTAAAAAGCTTTGATGGTTCATTTCTCACTGATGTTGATCAATGCTGTTTATTATTACAGACAATATATTGTTAATGGTGTAGCATCATGGCTTTTTTCTGTCCATGGGCCATACTCCTCATTCTATTTGATGAAGACATCTAGCATATTCTGCATAGCTGATTTTTTTTTTTTTTTAATTATACATTCTTTATCGTAATGTAGATTGTTTTTGTGCTTATGCTGATGAATGACATGTTCTGACAAGTTTTCTTATGAGTTGATCTCCGCTCCTTTCTTTTCATAATCTTCCATCTACTCGTTGTTTGATGTTTGGGCATTTGCATCTTCATGCTTATATTCAAATGTTTTTGAAACCTGCTTGTTTAATTTTTCCCTTCTGTTTCCTTGTTTATATATTTTTCATTTTATCTTTTTGTTATTAATTGTTGTCTGATTTTTTTCATCTGGTGGGGTATGGGATATTCTTAAATGTATATCTTCTTTCTTTTCGTTTTCTGACGTATAGGCATGTAAGGACTTTCATGCATGCAAATGGCCTGGCAACCTTTCAAACAGGGATTCCTCTCTTGCTTTATACTTTGATTCAATGAATGAAAAAAATCAGAATACTGTGAAGCGGATCCAGAGCACTTGTAGCCAAATTATTACATTTTCTCACTTTGTTCCTAGGTTGGTTACATACTTATTTAACTCCTGATTTCTTTTAGCTCATTGCTTGTTGATTCGTAGTTGCTTCCTTTTTTTGTAATGCACAAATGGTGGCTAGAGGAGGATAGTTGATTTAACTTAGTTCAAAAGCATTATCTTGTGAGAGAAATGGTATTAAATTAAGAGGATTTAAAGCAGTATTGAATACTTAAGTCAAACAGGTAGCAACATGTGAAGGCAAGAATGACCACAACAGTGCAAGCATATAGTGTAGATAGAGTGCAATATATTCCATGGTAAAGTGAAGTATGTAAATGTCAGCATAAAAAAAATGACTGAAGTATGCAAAGGTGATTAACAATGGTGGAAATTGTGTGAACAAGAGGTTTTCCTATTGTTGGTTCGATAAACACATGAAGTGAGGTGTAACAGTTGCTTGTATGCAGGCAAGAGCTCTGTCCAGAGAAAAGAATGCTGTTCTATCCAAACCTCCCAAAAATCATTGGCTCTGATTGGCTCGAGGATCGTATAAGGTCTATACACGGGGTTGAAAGTAGTTCTTTTGCATGTCATGTGTTCGGCCACACGCATTTTTGCTGGGATGCTGTAGTGGATGGTATCAGGTATTTTATAGTTGCATTTTGTACCAGTTTATTTTTTCTTATTGAAAATCTTCTATTAAATTCAAGTTCTGTGGTTAGGAAGGATATACAGAGATTAAGTTTTGTTTAGTACTATTTACTTCATTCCAGCTTGAACTGGATGGTAATAAATTATAATTTATATGAAACTTTAACACTTTTGTAGATTTTTGGTGAATCTCTTGCTTTTAACTTCTATAAGTTTTAAGATAAATCTTGTTACGGTCAAATTGGCTCACAAAAATTTTAATGTGAAACTATACATCCGCGTCCTCCTTTTTGTACAAAGTATAGCTTGAAACATGTTATTTATTATTTTGTCATTATTATAATTTACATTATAGTGGATAATATGCTCTTTAATAGAAGGCTTTCAGAAACGTGAATAGCAAATATTGATTAGCTTGTGCTTTCATATATTTAGTTGACACCAATTTCAGGAGAAAGCTGTTATATACATTTGGTTTAATATAACTTTTAGTCCTTGAACTTGGCAATTAGGTCCACTTTGGTCTCTAAAGCTAGCAACTAGGGTCTTTTTTGGTATCTAAACTTGAAAAATGTTAAAGTTTGATTGTATGACATTCTGAGATTTTCAGATTCAAGTTCAGGGACCAAAATGGTCCTAGTTGCAAAGTTCATGTACCAATGTGGACAAAAAAAGGGTACAGATATCAATGCAAACCTAGTTGCCAAGTTCAGGGCTTTGATTTGAACATGGTATTTTCTTTTATGTAATTTAACTGAAAAACATAAGTATGGAATTTTTTTTAAGCAGATATGTACAGGCACCATTGGCATACCCTAGAGAGAGGAAAAGAAGAATGAATGGGGGTGAGACTTGGTTGCCATTTTGTATTTATTTGGATGGGGAATTTGGTGCCAAAGTTGGGCCTTGCTATTGGTCTGATTATTATGCCATAAATCCAAGAACACCAAGTAACACTGAACTTGCACCTTGGGTTGCTAGATTTTATAACTTAATTTAAGCACAAATATAAATATGGCTTTATCCTCTTCTATTTCCCAAGAATTGTCTTGTATTATATACATGTATCTTTCTTAGATAGTGGGGTTCTATTCAATAGTTTGATCCATGTTGGACCACGTTAATACATTGGACTTGTGAACTCTGAAGTATTATCTTAGGTACATTAAGCATATCTCAGATGAGTGATGCCGCCACAAATCGGAGTTTTGTTCGAGTTAGTGATCAAGAAATGGCTAGTTGTGCCTGGTTTCGTTGCAATCGGTCCAAATCCGATAGCAGTTTACAGGTTTGCAATGGCTTGACAAGAACTGAAATACTCAGGGCTTGTTCTCATAATGAGCATGTATTGGAAGCGTGGGATGTTTAGTTTCAAATTGGTGACTTAATCCTTTGCCATATTGTACTTGATGTTGCTTGACCTGAACATCCACAATTTTTTTTATACCATTTTTATTGCTACTCTTGTCATAACGCAAGAATTTGAGCACATTTGAGCTCATCTCCTTGTAACAGTTATGCACCGGTGGATGCACTATTTTTTACTGAAATTGATGTGTGTTGATACGGCTTGTTTTAGTGTATCATTTCAAATGCATCAATATTTTTTAAAATTATTTAATATATGTATATAAAATATTCATAAATACCAAATGAATGATATTAAATAAATTTTAAAAATAAAATATTCATCACACAATAAGTTTTTACTATTAATGGTAAAAAAATTAAATTTTTATATATTTTTTAATATTATTTGTGCACTAGTCAGTGCACAAGTGTTTTTGTCAACACGATCAAAATTGGGTAGAAGAGGTCAACGTGAATGGTACAGACCTGAAGGCAAATTAACTGCATTACTAATCAATAAGTTTTTTTTTTTTTTTTTAAATTTGTTTTAGTTTAAGTTTTAATATGTATCAATTATTTTCCAGATTTTTTTAAATTAATTCGAATGTATTTCTTTATTGTTTTGTACAAATATAAATAAATCTAAACCTTAAATTAATTTAGATTATAGGCATCGGTAGGCCGACTGAGGTTCAGTTTTAAAATTTCTTTTAAGTCTAAATCCAAATTTTTGACTCACTTTAGAAACTCATTTCACTATTAAAAATAATAAAAATTATATTTCAATTTAATATTTTATACATTTTTATAACTAAATTTAAATTTAAAAAACATTTTCATTATTTAAATTGAATTTCGATTGTGCTAACCTAAAGTGTAAAATTTTTTATTTAAGTCCAATTCGAGTTGGGCTGACTTCCCGACCCGACTCTTAAACAAATTTTATTCAAACTTAAAAAAAAATTAAATCTAAAAAAACTCTAAATTGTAAACTGAATATAATTCAAATTAAAAAATAACCCAAAATTGGACCCGCCAACTCACATGTTTACCGCCTCTACCTCTCTCCTCCATTTTCTTCCTTTCTCGGTGGACCAAAGCTTTTTGTTTTTATTTATTTATTTATTTAAATTTCATTCAAATCATTTAAAAGCATTTGAAAAATTCTATCCCAAGGGACTCGGTTTTTCATGTATAGTAGATTGAGAGAGGCGTAAGGCCAAAGGTAGATTCAATGTTGTTAGGTTTTACTGAGATGGAAGTTAACTAAACTATGTAATGCAAGCTTTTCTTTTTTGTTCTTTTTTTTTTTTTTTTTTTACCACAGCTTTCATCAACGCTATGCTTTTATATTGCTGAACCTGTAGCTTTTCCATTCTCTTTGATGATTGATTTTCTGCTTTCAGCTATATTTTTGTTTATGTTATGGTTCATTCGTTGTTTGTTTTTGTAAAAGATTGAAATAAAATCTTGGCTTGGAGTGTTAAAAATCAGTCAAAATTTTCGGAGATGCTTTGTTGATTCGGAACCACTAATTAAATGGACTTCTATCAAGGTTATCATTTATGCTGCTTGCGAATTGGATTCACAATTCTTTAGTTTCACATTGTTCTTCTGGATTTTGCTTGCAAAACCATAAAAGAAACATCTAAAATTTGTCTTAGAATGAAAAGTCTACTTTTTCTTTTATTGCGACATGAAAAGGTAATGTAAATTGTCAAGTTTCATGAATTTCTTGTGATTCATTTGCTTTTATTGATTTAGTCTTTGTACTCATTCTCCCTCCTTCCCGTTGAAAAAAATTAAGTTTTGTACTTTTCTTGGATGCAGAAGCTACTAGAGTTTTGATCCATGCGCTCACCTTCTTCTGATTAGGGACGACAAGGTCAGTAAGTGCAAGTCCCATCACTTTTTTTTTTTTTCATTTTAAAAGATTAAAATATCTTTTGGAGAGTTCTAGTTTGAGTCCTTTGGTGGAGCTCGTGAGTTGCCTACTTGTTTTTCTTTGTTGGTTGGACATTTAATTAGTATTATTTTTTTTTTCCCTTCTATGGCTTGCAAATTGTGTACTCTCATCTGCTTCATTTGCAGTACATGCTATCTGTTCCTTCTGCTTTGCCGTTTACTTTTATGATCTATGGGATTATATTGGCTACACTCCTCAGAATTCCTGTCTTTCATGCTAGAAATAAGGTTACTTTACCAAAGAATTTGACTTTATTTTGCCTAGATTGGCAGATAAAGTGACTCTCAAGATATGGGATGCCTGGTTTCAACACCAAAGGATACTGGGGGAAATAGGAGGAGGCCAGGAAGTATTGGTGAAGTTTCTGTGTATGTCCCAGGTTTACGAATTCCGAAACCTGTTGATTTCTCTCAATCACTCAGTGGTCACGTGTCAAAGACATTGGTGGAGCGCCTTACAGCAATGAGAACTCGTATAGTTGTTATGACTGGGCAAGAAGCACTTACAATTACAAGAACAAGGAGGAAAACTACCACACAGCATGGTTTGTTGCAGCTGAACCTGATTTTCTTGTAAATGGAATCTAGTAAACAATTTTACTGATATTTCGGTTGAAAATATTGTGTACAGGGCGTTCAACATTGGCAGATCTTCATCAAGCTCTTGAAGACTATTTGCCTGTGCTTTTGGGATTAGTTTCAGATGGTAAAATCTATTGTTAAAGTCACGTTCCTTCAAATGTTTAGTTTATTGTATAAGGCAAATTGTAACACTATGGTCCATTGTCATGGTTCAGGGAGCCAGCTACAGTTCAAAGTACAGTTTATTTGGGTTAATCAGGAGGATGATGCTGAGGTCTGACTGCGGGTTTAGGCTATTATTGTCAACCTATCTTTTATTTGCGTTTGGCGTTTTATTTGGTCTTTCTACTCTTTGAGAAATACAGATTTGATGTGAATCAAAATTTTTTTTGGCAGGAAACAGCCATGTTTAATGCTTGGTATGAAGTGTTGTCAGTATTGCATTTGATGGCAATGTTATCATTATCACAAGCCAACTTACTTCTTCTTCCGAGGACTTCTGCTGATTTTTATCAACCAAAAGCATCAGAAGGTAAGTAGTTATGAAGAAAGAAAAAGGAAATCTGGGTGCTGGTTCTTTCTGGCTGCTATTTCTTTTGTTTCTTTCGTTCCCTTTTTCCCACTTGATTTTTAAAGTTTAAGACTTATTACCGGAAAATCTGCTTATCCTTTCAACTCACTTTAGGTTTTCATTCTGACTTTGCTTCAACCTCTTTATCCATGGTGCTATTGACTTCAATATTTTCTCAATAAACAGAAAGCAGACGAGCTTCTATTGATATTTTCTTGAAGGCTGCTGGATACTTGGATTGTGCTGTCAGGCATGTTCTCCCTCGGTTGCCATCTGAACTAAGGTATATAGAGATGAAATACTAGCTGTTAACTTTCTTTGATATCTTCACAACCACCTCTCACTTTCCAGATCTAGTAATAATCTATTGATGTCCATTTTACTTGCAGGAGAAATTTACCAGTAGATCTAGCAGAAGGAGTTCTTCGAGCACTTTGTTTGCAAGCATTAGGGCAGGTACTAACTTCATCTCTGGATTGATATAGGTGTGAATTGTTAGGTTGCTTGTGAATCAAGTTTACAAATGTGGACCATCTGGTATCTTATTGGAGTGACATGTCTGAATATTTCTTTATTTGTATTGCTGCACATAATCTAATGTTCTTTTCTCATTTGATGATATCTGTCTACTTGCATGAATTACCCTTACCTGCTAAAGATACGAGCATTTTTTAGATTGCAGCTATATCCCGCATTAAATCCATGTCAGATACAATGCATATCTAGTCATATTTCTCCCACATATATACTTTAAATGTCCAGTTTAAACTCAAAAGTTTCAACTTTTCAGGTTCTTCCAATGCTAAGTAATTTTGATTGTCAGCAACATGATGAACCTGTAAAAACCATTTCCCCCCTTTTTGCACAGTTTAAGATTGAATTTATGAAGAAAGGAATAGGAAGGGATAACTGCTGGTTTAAGCTTATTTATAAGGAATATTCATGGTCATGGATTTTTTCTGCAATGGCTTTTTACTTGTATAATACACAAGATCGATAGAATTGATATAGTATGAATACTCACAACAGATTCAAACCCAAACAGAAAGCAGCAAGGAAATGAAAACAAAATGTTTGATATCATTATGACAGCAAAAGTCAACAAGAATTTGAGGGAAAAAAGAAAAGCTCCTTCTAGGATTGTGATAAGACCAGAAAAGTTGTACATGGCATTGAATGTTGAGCAACAAAGTATTGAAATAAGTAAGAAAAAGGAGTGATTGAATTGGGTTTGCTACTCTAGATGGGCGTCCATACAGGGAAACAAAAATAACTTGTATACGAGTTCAGAGGAGACCTACAAATAACTACTGGGGAGCTATGGTTAACAGAAGATGCTTGTATCAAGAAATGGACGGAAGACCTAAGAGAACAGGGATATAAATGGCTAAAAAGGATCTTTCTTTGGCCGAGCTTTCTGAGGATATGATTTCATATAATGGCTTTGTTACTCCTGTGAATGACTTTATCTTGCAAAACAAGGACCATTCTTGCGGAAGCATGACTTGTTTGCTAAACCACATTGAAGCCCTTGAGCCATGAAATGTTGTATATTTGCATTTCTTTTCATGCTCTTGGAGTCTTGGTGAATTTAAAAACCTTTCTGCAGTATAATGAGGAATGATAGTGTTTGGTTTCATTAAAGAATACATTATTAGAGTGCTCAAGTGTTGGTCATGTGCACTTTTCTTTCTTTCTATGTGGGCGTGTCTAGAAACAGATTGGGACAGGCATTGTGTAGGCATATTTTTATCTCCTCGTGGTTTAAGGTTGTTTTTTTCCTCTGTGTCTCTGGTGTAGGGTGTTGATATCCAGCTTGGAATGGCAATTGATAGTACCAAGGCTACTCTTGCTGTGAAGCGAAGGCTTGCATGTGAGATGGTAAAATACTGGCAGCAGGTATCAATGCACCTTATGTTTTATTATTTTTTGAGCTCTGACCAGCCTACCACATCTTTTATAGTCTTCAATTCAATCAAACTTCTAATTTTTTATCAAAATTTCCTTTTCACTTGAT
Organism: Gossypium stocksii; assembly: GCA_020496765.1. Taxonomy (NCBI): domain Eukaryota; kingdom Viridiplantae; phylum Streptophyta; class Magnoliopsida; order Malvales; family Malvaceae; genus Gossypium; species Gossypium stocksii. The sequence continues at coordinate 114,425,881 of CM035627.1, read as the reverse complement.
ATGCATATATAATTGCTCAGTTTGTGCGTAGGCCATGTTTTAACTTGGTGATACTTTATTGTGAGTGTAGTATGAATGAGATTTTGTCCTGATAACCTTTCAACTAGTTACTAATTGTCGGCACTTGATGGCATCTGTTATGACTTTTTTTTTTTCTTAGTCTAATAACAATGTTTTTGAAAGCTTACTTATTTGGCTATCGGAATCATGGTTTGTCTTTTTTCCTCAAACATTTTATGAATTATTCATCTTGCTTCAATATATCATCTATTAGCTGAATGAAAGTGTGGTTAGTGATCTTCAAACATATATTTATATTTATTGCCATATCTTAACAGGCTCAAGATAACCTTATGAATCTTCCATTATCAAATGGATGGGGTGAAAAGCATCGACATTTTGTAAAGTGGAAATATGTTGAGGCCAAGGTATACCATCCTTTGTTTCATTTCTCTATTTTCCTCTCTAGGTGTGAGCCATGAGGACAAAAGCATGGTTATGCGAATATTCTCCTTAGTGCATTCTTGAATTTAAATATCAGTTTATGTAGCACTTTTGAAGAAATAATAACACTATATACTAAATCTAGCTAACATCAATCTAAGATATCTGCTAGATTTTCTAGAAGTAGTTGAAACATAGTTGTAAATGCAGCATTTGTGTTGATAGAATACAGATTAATTCTATATACTAGCCTTTTTTATCGCACACCTGTGTTGACATGGTTTGACATTGGCTTATTCTTGAGGTTAGTGTCCAAACTCTCCAGACTTGGCTGGGTTCAGTTGTGTATTGCCTCCACTCTGCATATTCTCTATGTCACCAATTTATTTGTTATTTCTGGCCAGGTTCATTTACTATTACAACCCCATCCCAGAAAAATAATAAATAAGTCAGAAGAAAGAAAAAAGAAGAAAAAAGAAGTCATATAATGCCTATGCAAACATCCCAATTTTTTTTATAAATGATCATGGAAAAAAGGACATTCAGACCTCATTTTTCTTTACTGTATTCTGCTGGAAGAATAGTTAGAGCAGCAATGACTATCTTGAAGTTGCATTTGTCAGCTAATAGTAGTAATGTAATTATATTTATTTCTTTATTGATTTATATAAGTACAGGCTGCAGCGTATTATTATCATGGTTTGATCCTTGATGAGGGGAATACAGAGAAATCCCATGGTATGGCTGTAGCTGCTCTACAAGCTGCTGATGAATATTTCGAGGAAAGCAAGAAGGCTTGTGAGGTATTTAATGCAGCTCATCCTTTGTCCAGGTAATTCACATTGGCCTTTTGTGGTAGATAATATTTATTCTCTAAGCATTTTTTTCTTTTTACTTTGAAGAAGCTATCTATGCTTTCTTTTAAACTAATCTTTCTTAGACTATGGCACCAAGCAAATATTAACCTTGTAGGAACAGGTAAGGATAGGAAGGTCGCAAGGGAACTTTAAAACTTTGTCCCTATTGGGGCAGAAATTTTATGCTCAACCTTGACCATCCTATGCCCTATGATATGTGAAATAGAGAGAGTAAAATAGTCTCAATGATAAAATATAACGAAGTAACAAGAAAAAAGAAACCCTCTTAATAACATGATTTAATTTACATGCTTGCTCTTTTTGGACTTGATTTTGTTTAGGTAATATAGTTTCAGACTAGAATTTTCCTTGCTAAAGGTTCTGTTTGGTGCAGGAATCCACCACTTTGGGGGACCATGAAGTATCTATCTGAGAAAATTCCGAAAGACACTTCTAGCAAGGTCCGGATTAACCGCGATCTCTACTCCCACGAAAAGTAAGTGTATTTGTTTTCCAATTCTTAAACTGGCGGCCATTACTTTTGGTTAATAACCTTGGTATTGGTAAATGTTATTCAGAAACATGGGGACGGCTCCAACATTACCAGATTTCGCATTAGCATTGAAACCGAATGAATATCAATTACCTCCAGTGGATCCCTCATGGCGTCAACGGATTGCAATAGGCGGCACTGGACTAAAATGTAATTGTTTAAAGTTTTTAGGGACCTATGATGAATTTTTCCATTTTAGTATGGCTGTTGAAAAGAAAAGGAAAGGGTGCCGCCTAAGAGAGTGGGGGCACCTAACTTTAAATAGGGCTAATTTTTTTTAAGCCCTCCTTATTTATTATTTTTTTATTTCTTTTTAACTCACTATATTATGTTTAAACAACCCCTTAACCTATTTTTATAGTTAAATAAGCCATTAATTTATAGTTTTTACTCATAAAATCCCTATATTTTAATATTAAAGTAAATATATTTTACCTAAAGTAAAGTTATTTAAAAAATATAAATTAATTTACATCTTATGTTGATATGAATTTGATGAGAATAGTTTATTAAATAAAAATAAAAATTTTAAATTTCTTGAGAGTGCTTATATACATGATATTCTTAACTACTCTTTTGAAATTTTTTATTCCTTTTTTAGATTTTATGTTGATATTAAAGTGTATATATTTTTTATTACATCAACAAAAAATTAAGATAAGAGCTTGAAATTCAAAATATATATTTACTTTAATATTAAAGTAAATGGCTTTTATGAGTAAAAACCATAAGTTAAGGGCTTATTTAACTACAAAAATAGGTTAAGAATTTGTTTAAACACAATATAGTGAGTTGAAGGAGAATAAAAAAATATTAAATAATAAGGGCTTAAAAGGGAATTGGCCCTATTTAAAGGTGGCGGCACCCTTTCCTTTTCTTTTCAGCAGCAGTCATGCTAAAATGGAAACTTTTAGCACAGGTCCCTAAATACTTTAAACCATTACATTTCAATCCAATGCCGCCTATTGCAGTCCGGTGACGCCAATCTAACAGGCAGCACCAATAAAAACTATAACATTTTGGTAAATAATCTTATGGGTATACTATTTTAGTAATATATTTTATTTTTTATATTAATTAGGTAAAAGTACCCCAATATATTATTTTATTTTGGATTTCACCTTTTTATCTATAAAATAAATATTCCATAATTTGAAAATGATGTAAATATTTATATTTTAAGACTAGTTTTAATTAGAGCACAAGAATTGTGGACTTAAGAGTTTAATCGTATTTTGTCATTTTTATTTAAAAATAGGTAAATTAGTCTTGATATATTAAATTAAAGAGTAAATGAATTATTTTTATTAAAATTTTCATCTATTTGTGTTATGTTAAAGATCGATGTGGCTACCTCGTGTTAATATACAAATATCAGTTTTTAGTAGTAGAAATGAATGGAAGTTTTAACATAATAATTAGCTTATTCTTTAATCTAAAGTATAATGATTAATTTGTTTATTTTTTAGTAGAAGAGAACAAAGTACAATTCGACCAATGACGAAGACAATGGAAGGTAAGCCCTCGAAAACGATAGATATATATATAATAGCAATAATATCCTCCTTATATCCAAATAGATATATATAATATTATTAGACAAAATTAGCAATAATAGCAAATGTTTATGATCCACACATAATTGAAAAGACATAATCAAAATCCCCATGGATCTGGAATATCAGAATCATGGCTCACAAAATGTTAAATATACCTACCTATCCATATGCACCAGCATTTGCCACAACAATAAATTTCAATATTTTATCACTTTAAAAAAAATAAAAACAAAAAACAAAGCAGATAATTCTCGAATCCATCCCGGCTCTTTAGGTAGGACAATCTTAAAGAAAACTATTTTGTTCGAGAAACATAAAATTCAAATCCTTCCTTTAAATGGAATATATATAAATTTTATAAAAAAATATTTTAATTTTTCATTTAATGTTTTATCTCTTTTAACATTTAAATTTATATTTTTAGTAAATTATTTCAAAATGAATGGAAAAATTAATGTTGGTTAACTTTATTGACGTGGCGTATATGTGGATCCACGTAGATAACATGACAATGTTTAATTAATTTCTAAAAATTTAAAAATATTTTTTTATATTTTTAATAATTTTAATGAATTTAAAAAATAGTTTTTATATTTTTGAAATCTTATATTTAAAAAATTAATTAAATGCTAACATGTCATCCACGTGTATGCAACGTCAATAAAGTTTAAAAACCGTTAATTTTTTCATTCATTTTAAGATGATATGATAAAATAATGCAAGTTTAAAAAAAACAAAAAATAAAATGAAAAACTATTTTGTAAAATTAGAGAGCCAAATAAATCAATAATTACTTAAAAGTTTAGATTAAAATCACAACAATAAAATAAAAAGAAGAGGTATTTAAGTCTTCTAATTTTAATAAATGGAAAAACATAAATATATTTGAATTTATTTTTAAAAAGTAATAATTAGTAATTAGACATTTATTCTTTATATGGTTGATTTTTATTTATTTTTAGTATGTGTGCCTTAAAAAATACATTATAAATCAAAACCCGACATTTATTCAAAAACAAACAAAATTGTATTAAAAATGATAAAAAAACAAATAAATTTTTTATTAGAAAAAAAGAAGTTGCTAAACTTTTTGTTCTTAATACTATGTTTTTGCCCCTCTTTTACTTCAAGAGAAACTATTTTAATTAAATTATTGCTTTAAAAGATAAATTAAAAAAAATCATCTAATTACGTTAAATTCTAGTATATTAATTTAATGAAAACAGAAAGGGCCACGTGGTAAGAAATTGGACTATTCTTGTTGATTTTGAGCTGAACCACCACCTACCATGCACCACTTAACATGTGGCTCTTATTTTTTCCTAATTATTTTTCATTTTTAATATACTTTTTTATTTGGAAAGTGAAATATCATGTTACTATTTTATTTATTTATTAAATATAAAAAAATAATGTTAATTGGCCATGTTCTATTGGACGTTCGGTGACTCTTAACCAATCAGCCTGCATTACCTAATCCACGTCAGCGACACGTTCCATTTTTCGTATGGACCGCCAAACACTGACTCGTATTAGTCGTATATCAACCTTTTTATATATTAGAATATAATTTAAAATAACTTTTCAGGTAAATGTACCTAAGAGGTCCCTCTATCATAGAGGTCTTATCAAATTAGTCCTTCTACTATTAAATGAATCAATTTTATCTTTTTTACTATAAAAAAAGAATCAAGTAAGGTCAATTTAGAATAAAGTTAACATTTACCGTTTAAATATCATCATTTACTATTTTACAAAGTTAATTCTTTTGAAAGTTTTTATAATTCTCTAAATGAAATATTTTTGTTTTGACTTAAATTGTAATTAAAAAATAATTTTCAATATATTTTTATATGGTAAATATTAATTCTATTACAATATGGTCTTATTTTATTTTTTAAATAGTATATGGACTAATTTAATATAGTCCCTATAAAATAGGACCTCTTAAATATATTTTAATCTAAATTTTGATTAAATGTGTAATATAATATGTAAATTTAGAGTTGATGAAATTATAGATATTAAAAATGAATAAATTATTATTTTTATTTTGAATGTATATGCTTGTTTTGGGTATGTAATAAATGAATATAACACAAATGTTTCTTGTGATGTGGTAAAAAATATTGTTAAACAATATAAATCAATGATAAATTACATTTAAGTTCATTAAATTATTAGTATGATAACGTTTTGGTCATTTAATTTTAAAAAATTACAAAATATTTATTAAACTATTCGAAAGTTTTTATTAAAGTCATTAAATTATTAAGCTTAGTTAACAAGTTCCAAGCGATGATTTGATTATCAGTACGGTGGATTAATTCTCATCAATGAGTAGAAAAGTAGTCATTAGATTCAAATCAAATTAACGATAAATATCGTGTTATTTTGTAAATAAATTCAAAATTATAAAAAGAAATAAAAAAAATACATTACATAAGCACCCTTTGGAGTTCTCATGGGACGCTTTTTTCCTTTTCTGGTAATAACTAATAAGGGACTCTTATTATTGTTATTTTTGGTCCCATTATTATTATTGTTATTGTTATTAGTTGGTGCAAGACATGAGGCTCAAGCCCTTTTTTATTGAATAATACAAAGGGGAAGTCAAATTTTTTTGTTAGAAAATCAAAATAAAATTAAAAAATTTAGAATGTCAAAGCCAACAATTTTATATTAAAATAACTTAAAATTGAATTATTATTTTTTATAAAGACCAAAGTGTATTTCTTATATTTAATAAAAATTAAATTGAATTGAATTAAATTAAATTATTTTTTAATAAAAAATTGAATTAATCAAAGTGCAATTGGAGCATTTAATTAAAGGACCAATGACACTGAGTTTAATTATCATTCATAAGTATAATTTTCATAATTCAAAGTCAGTGTAATACATATAAAAAAATATAATGCATTATAAAAAAATTTCACAAAACTGGAAAAGAAAATTATTTGCAGAAAATATAATGGTTAATAATTTTTTTGTGTAAAAGCATTAAAATATTTTTAAAAAATGGAAAAAGAAAAATAGACAATGTCATCAATCTTGGCTTAACACCTGTTTGAAAGGTTGCATGCCCACTAGGTGTGCTATGTTGCGAGTAGATAGTTTTATTATTGTTGTTATTATTATTATTATTAAGTTCCATTTATTGTAAAAGTTTAATTAATTTATTTCAATAAAAATGTTTTAAAATTACTTCAATGAAAGTTTTTAGAATAATTTTTACTTTTTTATTCATAATAAAATTAAAAAAATAATTACTTATGTTATTAAAATAATGAATTTAATCATTATATTAATAATATTAGTAACAAAAAGAACTTATGGATATAACATTTATAATTTAAAACGTAATTAGAATATTTTAAAATTTTAAAATTGATTTAAAATAAAAATCATGAATTAACTTTATTTATTATAAAAAAAGGAAAAAAAAAAAAAAAAAGGTAAACGCTAAGTTTGAGAGAGAGAGAAAGCGAGATTTTTATTAAACGATAACGAGACTATGAGATTTTTAAAAGTATTATCCTAGATTAAAAGAAATAAAAAGTATTATCCTCACAAACAGGAAATAAATATATAAAAAGATTATAATAAAAAAAAATTCAACAAACATGAGGCTGAAATTAAATTGGCTACTACTCTCCGACAGTGATGCTACTGCTGTTCGCCGCTCAACCTATCCAGACATTTCAAATATTCCTAAATTAAAAATCCGACCAATAGGAATTCCCTTTTTATTTTTCCCAAAAAAATTCAGTTGCGATTTTTTCTAAAAAAGAAATAAATAAATTATTACTACATATTTAAAAAATGTATTTACTTGGACGAAATTGAATGTTGCTGGTACGCGTGGCGTTTACGGTAAAGGAAAAGCTGATGTGGCAAAAAGTGCACAAGAGCTAAAGTGGTCCCCACCACTTAACTCAATTAAAAAAAAAAAAACTTTATGTCACGAGCAGCTGTACCCACCACTTGGCCTGCCGTCTTTCTGTCTGAAAATTATTTTTTCTAAGGTCATAGATATTTTTCGATTTTTCATCTTTGCTTTTTCCTTTTTATATATTTTATTTTATTTTTTCCACTCGTTTTCCACACAGCTGTAAACCACGCTCTCTCACTAGTGGGACAGAAAAGAAAAGTAAGGAGAGTGAATGTTTCGCGCGTGGGATTAAAAAGTCATAAAATATCTGAAAAATGAGCTACACTTATCAATTATCCATCCATCCTTCAATATCTTCCACAAAAATAAAATGTGAAAAAAAAATCTTTGAAAAAATTAAAAGGACAGTGCATCGCAAAAAAACGACGCGTGTCCAAAGGACTCGACATTTCTCAGCCACAAGATTCCAAGCCCTTCTCGAGTTTTCCATGAAAAAATAAAAAATAAAAAAATCAAAATCTGACGTGGCACCCTTCCCTCGCTTTTATACTGAAGAAATAATACCTATTAAAATGATTTATTTATCTTCGCTTTTTTTCTAATTTCAAAAATCTTCAATGTTTTTCCCTTCTTCTATTTCAAATCTAAATTTTCAATTCTTCTTGATTCATCTTTTGTTTTAATTTTTCTTCTCTAAATACTTTTCTAAGCAGTTTAACAGTATAGCACGACTGTTAATTGTTTAATCTCTTGCTTTTTTGAGAATTTTATTGTGAATTTTTTTTCCTTTGGATTGCTCTTGAAGTTTTCTGTTTTTCCGAGATTTCTCGTTTAAACTGGTAAGTTTGTGGCTGATCTGATTTGTTTTGTGGATAATTTAGCTTTTTTTCAGTTTATAATTTTAATTTTTTATGCGACTCACTGTTCATTGAATTTTCTTGTAATCGGGAAGAAAGATTTCTGACTGGTTATTAGATTAGTTCTGATTATTAGATTATATGATGTATTAATAGTGATTTTTGGTTTATAGGGGAAGTTTCAGGAGTATTTCTAGGTTCTGCAAGATTTGAAGCAAAATTCGTTTCTAACGATGGCTACTGAGGTATATACTATATCCTATATTTATGAGGCTTATACTTGCAGTGTTATTTTATGTTTGAAGAAGGTTAGATTTTATCTTTCCTTTTTTTTGTTTCAAGATGAAAGAAAGCTGTCAATTTGCAGTGTGTACTCCGAATAATTTGAATCAAATGCTTCAATGCAAATTTGCTCTTTTTTCTTTTTCTTTATTTGTTATCGCTATGTTTGCTGGACCTTGTAAACTGCTCCTTTTATCGATTACTGAAATTTATGGAATCAGATGCTTTTTTTTTTTTGGTTATTCGAAGTTGTATTTTTTTCAATTGCTTATGTATCTGTGTGGACCTGAATATGCTTTAATGAGAGGAATTAGCATTCATTTGGAATGGAAAGTTATATCATAATCCATAACTTTAAAGAGTGTTTCCTAATTGTTCATATGCTGTTGCAAATTTTGATATAGAACCAAATTGAAAGTACAGCATCGCCTACTGCTCTCAAATCCGGTGTGTGCTGTTCCATAGGCAGTGGACAATCTGAGACATTGACTCAATTGCAGGAGTTATACGGATTTAAGCATGATCATACACCCAAGGTTCCTTTCTTCACGTTGTCTATGACCTGTACTTCCCTTTCGGTATTAGTCCCCAGATAGTAATTTTTAAATCTTTTCTTTGCTATAGGTCCGGAAACCCTATACTATAACTAAACAAAGGGAAAAATGGACCGAGGAAGAGCATCAGAAGTTTCTTGAAGCTTTAAGGCTGTATGGCCGTGGCTGGCGCCAAATAGAAGGTAAGTGCGCAGTGGGGATTTTTGCATATACTCTTTTGCCATGGTTATGGTGTGAACAAATTAAGTTACACTTGTTTTCATGCAGAGCATGTAGGCACGAAAACTGCTGTTCAAATTCGAAGTCATGCTCAAAAGTTTTTCTCTAAGGTTTATTGCTTTATGTTGATTGCAAGATTTTCTTGATTGGGGAACGATTGTATGCCATGTGTAGACATTCTTATATAGGTTTCTTTGATCAGTCTCTTATACTTGCGTGTCTGTGGTTCTAGGTTGCCCGAGAGTCAAATGGTGGCTTTGAGAGTTCTGCTAAATCAATTGAGATACCCCCTCCTCGTCCAAAAAGGAAGCCAACGCATCCATATCCCCGCAAATCTGTTACTTATCTTAAAGGAATATCTCCATCATCTCAACTAGAGAGGTCTCTATCCCCCAACCACTCTGTCTCGGAACAGGATAACAAATCACCCTCATCAGTTTTGTCCCCATTTGTTTTCGATGCAATGGGGTCTTCTGCCTCTGAGCAACCGAATAGATGTTCTTCTTCAACTTCTTGTACTACTAATATACAGTCACTTAATAATACATCCCCTGTTGAAAAGGAAAATGACTATGTGACATCTATAGAGAAAGAGAATGAATCTTTATCATCTGTTAAAGTATTTGGACAATCATCCGAGGAGGACATTTTATCTTTGGTAAAATCTCTGCCCTTTTTCATTTATGGAACAATTATTACTGACCTTTGTCTTAGAATTTGAACTCTGATTTTCTTTCTTTCTTCATGTAATTACCCAGAAATCCAACGCAGACTTTGAGGAACCTGTGCGTGCCAAAGGAAACGAAACAGCAGTTGTGCCTTTCACCAGTATTAAGCTTTTCGGAAAAACAGTTGAGGTGAAAGATTCCAGCAAACCATCCATGGGTGCAGAAAACTTTCAAATGCAAACATCAAAGAATGGTGTAGCCGGCGAGTGCTTGGACTTGCATTTGTCACATGGGACGGTCATCGATAATTGGAGTACGGTACCTTCTAAATCTAATTTATCCCCTTGTATGGAAACCCACACAGATAAAAATGATCATGTAGAATACACCAGTGATGCTCCTCTGCCATGGTTAGCTTTTTACCAAGGTCTACCCTTTTATTACATCACTTCATTTAATCAAACCCATAAGGACCCCAGAGTCAAAGGGACACCGAAAGAGAAGGAAACCCAGAATGAAAGATCTTGCACCGGTTCAAATACGGGCTCAGTTAGTCAAATAGAAAATAGGGAAAAGAATTCGGATTCTGTCGATTCTCAATGCCAAAACCCTTGTCCTCGGGGAAAAATGACATCCCAAAAGTTTAGTAAAGGATTTGTGCCATACAAAAGATGTTTAACAGAAAGGGATATGTCATCACCCATGGTTGTATCCGAGGGTCGAGAGAGGGCACAAAAAGCCCGAGTTTGCTCGTAGTTGCCAGTGCCCTTGTTTGGATAAAACACAATAGTAAGCAAAAGAGGATCACAAATAATCACTTGAGGTGCTTGGTTTACACACACATATATATAGGCGAACTTTTTCAGTGAATTATAGGTAATTTTTGCTGTTTGTAATATACCATTTCTATGTATCAGCTACCTTCGGATATCCTGTGGCTCAATGTGTTCATAGCTCCAAAGGGTAAAGAGGGGTCCGTTTGTGTGTTAAGGGTTAGGGGTCTATCCTAGTTTTTACATATGTATATATATACACATATTATGTATGTGTATATGTATGTTCTGGATGCTAACTTGTTTTGCAACAACGATTGTAAATTATGTTCCTTTTTTTGTTCGAACTGGAACAGGTGGTTACCTCCACTTCGACATAAACGTTGACTGGTTGTATACTATGTGCCAATGGTATTTCATGACACAAGAAATAATCAGTTTGCAAAGAAATATTTTTGTCTGCCATAGAAAAAGCCTCTATTATTTTCTTTTGTTTAGTGCGGTATTAATAGAGATATGCACGATTTGATGAATCATAAAGGCAATTAAAGAAATTTGATGCGAAGTTTCATGTCATCACATACCATTATATTACAGTACAATCAATCACAATTTTGATTGGTGTAAGCCGACACCTGGCTTATATGCGAAGTCGTTTTATAATTGAGATTGTTAGTATGAAAAATTGAAATCCCTCGTCTAAATCATTTGATAAACGATTCAACTTCTAGTCACATACCATTATATATGCATAAAGGTGTTAGCGCTTATTCAAATTGCCAATATTAAATTATTTGGTGCCATAACTTATAAAATAATATGATTAGGTAACTTACCCCAACTGTAGTAATAATAATAGATAAATCTTTGAACTTGGCAACATCTCTCATGTTACTTTTTAATTTTTTTTTGGCACATATTAGTTAGTTTTTTCAATTTGACATTAGATTTTGTTAAAATATGAGATAATATGGCACTCTAAGATTATGTTACAACATCATTTAAATTTTTTTAAAATTAAAATTTATTTATATTTTAATATTCTGTTATAATTTTCTAAATTTTATATAAAATCGTTCAAAATTTTAGGTAATGATACAATACCATAATAAGTTTTAAGGATGAAATTAAGAAAAAAACCTTACTGCTTTTTTATACCTAAAAAAACTAGGGATGAAAAGCTTTGACCCTTACCTTCTAAGAAGCAATTGGCCCAACATCTAACAGATATATACTAACCCATTAACCAGAACGGCGTAATTATATGACGACACTTAAGAGCAACAAAGGCAACAAATTCAGAAGTTAAAAATGACGTTTACAACTCAACTAAAAACAAAAAAAAACTGGATTTAAAAAAACATTTGTTACTAGAAAATGAACCATCAAGAAGGGGCAAAGCAAACAAATCTTCCAGTACGTACATACAGGGTAGACCTAAAAACAAATAATAATTATAAGAACAACAATAATAGGCAAAAAAAGAAAAAGAAGAAAAAAGAACAGATTAGAGCATGAATAATAAATCCGGTAGGCACTCAGTTTCAACCCTTTTTTAAACTCCAAATATCATGTATGGCTATGGTCCCCTTTCAATGTGTGGGGTTTGCTACCTCTTTTCCAAAATTTTCAACCTCTAAAACCCACTCTTTTAATCCCAAAACCTAAGACTTAGATCAAAGAATTCGAAATCTAAATGAGATTAGCTCTCTTTAGGAACCTGATGGTTCTGCAATAATACGGCCATATCGATTCAACATAGTCCAGGTACTTCTCCATCATCCATTCTTGAAAATCTTTCATCTTTTTTCTACATACCTCTTTGTAGTCCAAGTTCTTCATGTCTACCACAGGTTGCCATATGTGGACTCGTACGTCTTCTTTCAGCTTTCCATGTGCGATGTAGTTATAAGCCAGGAGGTAGTAAGTAGGTAAGTTTCTAATTAGTTGAACCGTCTGGGTGAAGCAGAAAACATACAGGGCACATAAGCCTCTAAGCATCTTGATGTAAAGAGCAATGATCAGGGGCCCAAACACCCATAGAGGAGTCAATTCCTTTGAAACTTCAGCCCCGTAAATCAAATTGACACCAAGGTACCACGGAACACTGCATGCATGGCAGATTGATTGTTAGCAATGTATGTAGATATGTTCACAGCATTTCATCGACAGATCGTTTAAGTTAACTAAGACAACAGACAACTCAAAATTATTGACAAAAAACTTTACCAAGTCGCAATTTTCTAGAATGTGGAATACTATTTTCGCTTGACAAGAAAAAAATTAGAATGAGTAAGGAAACCGGTTAACTCAGCAACATTTATCAGCGCTGTATTAGTCCTTGAATCAAGGCAAGAACTTTATGGTTGAAACTCTTTGCTCTTTTTAGTAAAGCCTCATGATGTAGATATTTGAATTCACAAATATAATACCTAATAGTAGTAAATAGAATATATTGCTAGAAAATAACTCGGGGGGGGGGGGCAGAAAAAGAGAGAACGCATTAATTATACTTACAATATTAATAAGGGAATTTTGATTGTTGCATTCATGTCCCAGAAATAGCTCCAGACCGTCTTTAGAATCTTGCCTTTTCTATTACTTTGGGTGTCAATTTTAGCTCCTGACGTGTCCCTTGGAGGCGCTTCTTCTCCCAGAGCATCATCCATCACTCGACTTGGGGATTGTGATCGCAATATCATTATCCATTTCTTGAATAATTCCTGAATAGCAGCAGATCCCACAATGTTCTCACCTGTTTCCGAGGAATACGTAACTGGACCATTATGAGCCTTTGAAGATTCTATTGTGGTCGCTTCACCATCTTTTGGAACATAAGAAACTTTAATAGAACTTTTTGGAACATTCTCATCGATTGCTCTGCCTCCTGATTCGCCATTTTCAACATTGCCTTTGAAGGCTGAAATTCTAATACTTTTGGTATTCAGTCCACAAGTATGAGCCCCTATACTGCAAAAATAAGCCTATCTGAATTCAAATGCTCAAGATGCATGTGGTGAAAAAGGAAGTATTTGAAGAAAATGAAAAGAAACTTGGACTGAAAAAGAAAACATAAGAATAATAATTATCGAAAGTAGAAACGAAAATGAGTTCACTTCATGCTCAAAGTGAAAAGCTCTTTCACTTCAACTCTTTTCCACAGCAATAATGAATGCATAAAATGTTAGATGAGAACAACTTAATTTGGGTTTACAAGCAAAAATTATTTATAGTAATAGTAGAATAGCACCTAAATGCATACAACATTTGCATTCATATAACACAAAAGCATTCTTGTCATCTTCACGTGTAAAGGAAGAAAAATAAGAATTGAGGTAAGAATTTTTAAGAACAACAACAAAACACATCAAGGACAAAAATACATGATTTCCATAGACCTGTATTTATGGAGTTAGACAATAAGCATTATTGCACCAATCAGGCAATGTTTGGCACCATTAACACCTTGGTAATCAAAAGCAAGAAACAAATTTCCATTTACAACCACACATCACATAGCAAGAAATTATCTCAATGAAATTTTATGCACCAGAAGTAAATGTAATCACCATGATGCATTTTTAAAATCCTTAATTTTTAGATTAAACAGTTGATTCCCTATCGCCTTTCACAAACTTGTATCTTCACTTCCAAATTTTTAGATTAATAGAGAACTTTAAAAGAAATGGGAAATTTGGGGAAAGGAAAAAATGTGGTAAGAACAAGCATTTTGGATTTTTCTTCCAGAGAAAAGAATTCAATATGCTAAATTAAAAGCACTAGTCCTAGTCCTTTCAGATCACCACTTCCATATACTAAGAGACAAGCTACCAGCATGGAACTCTGTATTTTGTTTCTTAGCATAAGGGAACTGTTGCTTACCATAAACAAGTAGAGTGCCTTAATAATATGCTCCTCTCCCTTCTCCCAAGCATATGAAGTGTAACTACAGGTCTCTTTAACGTCAATCCTTTCCTCCATAATAAAGGCCTTGAAGGGCATGCTACATATGAACCCTGCAATGCAATAAAAATGAGCTGAAGGAATGCCACATATGAATCCTAAAATGCAATAAGTCAGCATACTTTGCAGTCAGATAAATACCAATACCAAGCTGTGATCCTAGATTTGTTAGATAAGATACCAAATGAGACTCTTCCTCAATAAACAAAAATCCTCAAAGCAATACAATACGAGAGCTTCCAGAACAGAATTCTTTATTTCATAGGATTCAACTAACAATGCTTCGATGCACCTATCTGCAGAACTTTACTTCAAACTCCGCCATCAAACTCTTAACTTCTATAGAACTTATTCCATAAACTCCTAGTCTACCAGTTTTACTCAAAACTTAATCTTAGAATACCTGCAATTGATGGGTCACCAACATCATAGCTGCAACTTTCACCACAAGCTCCTGAACATTTATTCAACAAGGCCTAAACAAATGAAATGAAACACAGTCAATACATAATGTCCTGCATCAACAAAAAAGATTACAAGCTTTCAACCGTATGTAAGAAAGAAACTCCAACAAACAATGGCATGAAAGAGAACCCATCCAGTACAGAAACAGTAGAGGAACAAATTCCACCTTATCCTAACTATAGCAATCAAATATATTGACTCAAGATTTCCAATACATAACAAACAACGGATATTATATACAAAAATAGGACGAGAATGCCGGGAAAAAATGGGAGCTCAGTTGAGTTTCAGAAAATGAAAGAGAATTCTATTAAAGAAAAAAGAAAAGCTGTATATATTGACATTACTTTCCCTCTCTATCGACATTACTTTCCCTCTATTTTCTCAGCATCCAAACAAGGTTTGAAGCTAGTAACTTCAAATTAAACCATTTTCTACGCGGATAAGTGAAATTCCTCGTTCTTTCAAGGAAATTAAAGTAAAATTCGAATTCAATTCGTGACTTTTTGTTTCAATTGATTCCCTTTTTCTAATTTGAGCAAATAAATATTGAGGAAAAAAACCCTAAATGCATTAAAAATTAAAATAAAATAAATAGCAGAGAAGAAGAAGAAGAAGAAGAATAGACTTTACCTTTAGACGTGATACCTTCAGCTCCTATCCAAAACAGCTTGAAATTGAATTTGCTTTCTTTTTATTACGAAAATAATTAACGAAAAAGATAAATAATAATAATAATAATAATAATAATAATAATTTTATTTTTCAGATTCTCTTAAAAAAAAAAAAAAACCTAGCAAATAAGCCGGTGCTTCGCCTTTGGCCGGTATAAATATTTTTAAATTTATTTAATTGTCAATTTACGTATTTTTTATATTCATTTAGTGGCAATGTTAAATCATTTTTGACATTATCTTTTTTACAATTAATGTTTTAATTGTCTGAAAGACCAGATAATTTTCAGAGCAAGTAAGTGTAAATAATAATGAAAAATGTATATTATAAACAAGAAATTGCAATGTAGTCCTAATACAAGGTTTTAAAAAAAAAAAAAGTGTCCAAGTTTCCACATAATACGAACCGTCACCAAATTTCACATAAAATATATACATGTCTGTGTGTGAACATAAATTGTTTACGTCTCTTTTACTTAGGTTGTAAGCTAAGAGTGTTCCCCAAATTCCAAGCACTTTTTCATACCTCTCCTTTAGGCTCCAATTTTTTTCTTTTTGAAACTAGGTTGGAGGTGAATTAATTTTTAAAAGTATTAAAGTTGAGTCTAGGGTAAATTTATCTCTTCTCAAAATATTTATAAAAATATTATTGAATATATATGATAACTTATGTTTAATTTATGAAAGTTTTTGTGTTCAGAATACGTTTACATTTTATTCCTTCTATTAAAAAATTAAATAAATTAGTCATTGTATATTAAATTAAAGAGTAAATTTATCATTGGATTAAAAAATATCCCTTTTTTACGGTTAAAAACAAGTCCCTGTAAGTTAACATGAGGTACACATGTTGGAAAATATAAACATCATATATATAATAAGAGTAATTACATGTTATTATTTACTATCATGATAGGTTAGCCCAAATTAAAAGTGATCTAATTTAGTTAATGTTTATTGGGCTTTAATTATTAAATAAAGTATGGGTCAAATATGTGTAGATACTTTAGTAATTGAGTTCTAACCAAATTCTAATTAATGATGGGCTAATTAGAATTTGATTAGAACTAATATGCTAAGGTTATAAATATTAGTGTCATGTCTCCAAATTATACATCAAATATAGGGAAATTTTAACAAAAATGATATATTTATCTTTTAATTTAATGTACATGAATTAATTTACTCTTTTTTTAATAAAACAAATAAAATATTATTTAATTTTTAATCCAAAAGCTTTCATAATATTTTTACCTTTGAACTTCTTGTCTGCGATTCCTTCTTCCTATTTCTCTAGAACCATTGCCAATGAATTATTTATCCAAAACTTGGAAAAAGAAAAAATTGCTTCAAAATTGAGTTATTATCAAAATAATTTGTTATGTTCTTTATTTTTTTAACTAAAAAAAATGTAATCTTATTGAGATTAACATCTATTGAAGCAAATACTTCTTTAAGCTTCAAGTCGAAATGAAGATATGCAAAAATCCAACCCCCCGTTGTGATCACAAATCTAGGCTTGAAGTTCGGCCTTCCGCCATTTTAGGTGATGCGTGGTTCGCCCTACAACTTGGGCCATATACAAGCTACTTTTCTCTAGCTTGCCTATCGGTTTTTTTATAGAACTTGGGTCTTTCAAAGGACTTATTGGGCTTTAAGCCTGCGATCTCACAGCTTGAACATTTTTTTTTTTTGGTTGGAATCGTGTCACCATCTTGCAGAGCGTTTCAAAGTCATATTTGATGAAGAATCATTAAAACTGTGTTGTTTCAATTAGATTACATTTTATTTTTTTCTATTAAAAAATAGATAAATTGATTTATATATGTTTGATTAAAGAAGTATATGTTACCACGTGTAATTGTTTAGTTAATTCATCGGCTACACTAATTTTTAATAATAAAAATACATAAAACTTTTAACAAAAGAAAGATAAAATACAATTTAACTTCTAGCATAAAAATTTTCATGATACTTTCACCCGTTAATTTTATATATAATGGTGAATTTGGTGTCAAAAGTTACTAGAATTCATTCTACCTGAGAAAAAGTTTTTTTTTTTTTTTTTCTATGTATAAGAGCAATCTATAAGATATGTCCCTCTCTCAATTTAATCCATACATGCCCTTGGTCAGTCAGTGTTTGGGTGGGCACACATCCATGTGATTCAAGACTAAAGGGCTTTTGTACCCCCATGCTTTTGCAAAGTTTTTAATATATCAATTTTCAGCTTTATCTTTCCATAAAGATGCTGAAAATGATAAAGTTTTTTTTTAATCTACCATTTTCTCTTTTATATAGATCCCAATATATAGTTGATAGAGATCACATGGTCTCCAAATCTGAATAAGATGTGGATGATCCACCAGCTTCAATCTATATATATATATAGTTTCTATGGACTAAGCTAATTTGTGGGTTTCTTTTTTAGCAAACATTATTTTGGATAGGACGATGACAATCTAAATATACGTATGGTGGGTGGCAAGCATGTATCACCATCCAACCCAACAATTTGCCTTCTTTTGGACTTTATTGGATTATCATTTGGTGCATGATAAAAAGTCTCTTTGACTCTTAAAAAACAAAATCACTACTTCCTGGTAGTAATATTACCATTTATTATTATTATTCACCATTTATCGATGTTTGTATGAATGGACCTATGATATATGTAAAATCGACTATAAATTTCAATAACATATGTATCCAACTTTTTTTTTTTTATCGAAAAGGGAACTAGCTAGGTTAATAAAATAAAAACGACAGTGAACCTCGATATATAATACACCCTTGTTTATCAGTCAACATAAAGGTTTCACACTATTAGGAAGAGTATTACAAATATTAAGCAAATTTGAAATATTAAAAACATTCAAATTACTCCCGAGTTAGCATATTGACGTATTTATTAATTTTACGGAGAACATGCTTTATAGAACTAACATCCAAAGATTGGTGGAGTATCCTATACTCATCAATTAAGGGAGAAAAAAATATTAGAAGTATTCTCATTAGATAAAAGCTAAATAGCAACAGTAGCATCAGTTTCAATTTCAATTACGTTAAAATCCTTGGGTAGCTAGAGCCTGTTTCTAAGGGCTCATAGTTCAGCTTGAAAGCTAGTGGTACTAAAAATATGACGGAACGAAACAATGATTCAATTCCCATCACGATCAAGTATAAAAATTCTTACTATAGTTTTACCTGACTCTCCTAAACAAGATTTATTCGTGTTGAGTTTATAAAATCGGTTTGACAGGAGATTTTGTAAAGGAAAGGGTGAGAATTGCCGAAGACCAGTGCTTTTCTGATAAACCAAAGTTTCGGCCAGGCAGCCCAAGATTTAGAAGAAATGTATCGACCTGTACCATAATAATGCCAATTATGTTTCTTCAATGTGTTTGGATTGACTTTATTATCCGAAGACACAAAATATTGTGGTCCAGCCTGTAGGTTCCACAACAATTACTACAGCAATAGTTTTAGTAAAAAGAAAGAAAAAAAATTCCTCGAGAAATCATCTTCACCACTATTGCTACACTGCTTCCATTTACATTTTATATTTGCGTGACAGAATTGGTCAGAGGTATACTATATAGTTTCACGTATTATATTTTATCCCCATAAATCACAGTCATCAATATATCAATAAACAAAAATCCTAAGCCCTAAATCTCAACGTTAAACCACACTCTAAAATTTTTTATTGACCTACTTATTATTTTATTAAAAAAATAGAAAATTTATACACTGTATAGTACTAAGAAGCATCACTTTGCTTTAAGTGGAGTTTGGAATCTATTCTTTCAAGAAAAATAAAGGGGAGGGGGAGGCATGTTGGGAGCAGTGGAATAGGTTAATAAATGATAATTCCCACCCATGGCAATGCCGACCAGTTGTTTTAATATTGAGGGTGACTTGCCCTGGCCCAATATTCCTCAACAGCTAGCTTTGCTTTAATTTGCTGCAGTGGTGGGTGAGACTATTTATAGTGCCCATTTCTTAAAAGTTGAGAAAATAACAACAATGAAATATAAATATATGTATATCCACATGTATTCCATATGGTACATTGTACTATTAATAAGAAAATTAAAGTTTTAACTTTGAAGATATATTGTTGGAAATACTAAACCATAATGTTTATGAATCATAAAACAAAAAACAACAATAATAAAATATATACTTGACTAAAGGGTAAAAGAGAGCAATTAGAAGTTGCAACTTGCAAGTAAGGGTGATAACTGTTCGTTGGGTTAAATTTTGGGGATTTTTTTTGAATTATTCATCTGGTTCAATTTGATTTTCAGATTTTTCATATTATTTTTTATTTTGGACTCTTAAACTTATTTTGACAAAATAAACTTTATTTCATAACTTTTGAATATTATTCGACAACATTTTAAAAATTTTTTCATAAATGGTTCTTAAAAACAATTTTTTTCGAAGAATTTTTAAATTATTTTCAACATTTTAAATATAAAATTTTATTTTTATATAAAAATAAATTTAATTATAAATTTAATAAAAATAAAATTTAATTTAATTTAATTTTAAATAACTGTAATTTTTAAATTTATATTCTATAAACCATCCAAATAAATTAATTTAAGTTAATTTTTGGTTTCCGATTTTTCAACTCTAGTGGCAAGCACCACCATATCCCAGATCCCAAAAGCTAACAAGGAGAAAGGGCCCCAATATCTCCTTTTGTGCACCCATCCCACCACCCTCCACAACCCTCAGCCAAACTCCAAAGGCTTATCATTTTATATTTATAAAATTACTTTTTAGATTGGGAAAAAATACACTTTAGTCCCTAAATTTGGAAACATTTTCACTTCAGTTCGTGATTCTTTTTGGTCTTAGAATTTGATAGTTTTTCAATTTGATCCATAAACTTGAATTTTATTAAAATATGATAGCATGACACTCGAAAATTGTACTACGTAATCACTTAAATTTTTTTTATTTTTTAGATTATATATTTTTAACTTTTAGGTGATTGAACGGTACAATCTTAAAGTGTAATGTCATCATATTAAAATGGAATCCAAGTTTAAAGATAAAATTGAGAAAAGTTATCAAGTTAAATAATTAATAAGGACAAAAAAATGAGTAAATTAATAATTATACATAAAATCAAAAAGTAAATTAGTCCTATTGTTAAAAAATTTATCTACTTTTGCTGTTAAAAATTGATCATTGTACGTTATAATGTGAGACACATGACACACCACGTCTCATTATTTAATTATTTTATCAATCATCCTAATTTTTAACAATAAAAATAAATAAAACTTTTAACAAAAAATTAATTTACTTTTTAATCTAACGTATAATAACTAATTTATTTAATTTTTAAATAAAAAATAAAATTCAATTCAATTCTTCATAATGTTATAGAAAAATTAATAAAACAATAAATAAAAATTGGATGAAAATACGGGAGAATTTTCTCTTTTTTTTATTTCACTCAGGTAAGGATTCCATTTATAATTTATAAGTAATTAACATTCAATGCAATACCATAAACGAAGCTTACTTAAGTGCTTCATTAACGCATATATTAAACATTGCATAATGAATGAGAGGTTTTACCTCATAAATGAAGGGGTTAGAATATGGACATTCACATTTATTTATAACACTCCCCCTTGGATGTCCATTAGAGAAAACAGTGCCTCATTTAAACTTTTATTAGGAAAAACCCTGTGGGATAAAAACCTAATGAAAGAAAAAGAGTACATAATCTCTTATTACAAGTTGCCTCGTTAAAAACCTTTACCAGGAAAACCTAGTGGGATAAAACCTTAGTTAAAGGAAAATAGTACAATGTGTTTTAGACTCTCCTTAATGGCGATATCACATCATATCTTTGAGTTGACGTATTCCAATATTGTTTTGTAGTCTTGCAAATGTTGAAGTTGGTAATGCCTTGGTAAAAAGATCTGCTAAATTATCACTAGAACGAATTTGTTGAACTTCGATATCACATTTCTTCTCAAGATCATGAGTGAAGAATAATTTTGGTGATATAACCACCATGTATATATATTTAATTGAGCTATACATGCTGCATTATCTTCGTATAAGATAGTTGACATACTTTCCTATAAACACAAATTACATATCTTCTGGATATGTTGGGTTAATAACCTTAGCCAAACATACCCTCGGCTTGCTTCATGCATTGCAATTATTTCAGCATGATTTGAAGAGGCAGCAGCTAATGTTTGCTTTGTCGAACACCATGATATGACAGTACCTCTACATGTAAATAAATATTCCGTTTGAGATCGACCTTTATATGGATTTGATAAATATCCAGCATCAGCATAACCAACTAATAGGGATTTTGAACCATTTTAATAAAATAACCCCATATCAATAATCCCTTGAAGATATCTAAATATGTGTTTAATTCCATTCCAATGTCTACGTGTTGGAGAATAACTAAATCTTGCTAACAAGTTTATAGCAAAAGCTATATCAGGCCTTGTATAATTTGCAAGATACATCAATGCTCCTATGGCACTTAGATATGGTACTTCAGGACCAAGAAACTCTTCATCATTCTCACAAGGACGAAATTGAACTCTTCATCATTTTCACAATGACGAAATTGATCTTTATTCACATCTAATGATCGTACAACCATCGGGGTACTTGATGGATGTTGTAACACCCTCTAACCCCAAACTATCGTCGGAACAGGGTTACAAGGCATTACCAAACTATAAACTAGTAAACGAACAAAATCGAGACATAAGTTTGAGTTTCAATCTAAAACCTTCTAATTTTTATCAAATAGTCCTTAATATGGGCCTACGAGGCCCAAAATAAGTTTAGAAAGTGATTTGGGGCTAAACCGGGAACTTTGGAAACTTTTCTTTGAAAATAAGGGCACATGCCCGTGTGGCCTGGGACATGCCTGTGTGGTCTACCCGTGGGGCTCCCCATGGCCGTGGGGCCAGGCCGTGGGTAGATCTAACTTGCTACACACGACCGTGGAACTAGCCCGTAGGCAAGTCTGACTTCCCCCACACGGCCTGGGCACACGCCCATGTGTCTTGGCCGTGTGAAAACATGATTTTTCACTATTTTAAAGCTACTTTCACCCACTAAACATACCCAATTCATGCCCAAGTCATTAACTTATAAATCTTCATCAAATATCATTCATTTCATTTTCAAACTTAGCAAAAACTCATTCATTCATTCCAAAAACTTCTTAAGGTTTATAAATCATATTTACATTCAAAACATAAAGCATTTACAAGTGATTAAAACCAAACCTAGTACATGCCATATTTCAAAAGATAGATTCATCACCAAAATTTGAGTTGAAGTCGGGATTGATTTGAATGCTGAGCCGGACTTTAACTCTACCTAACCTGCGCACGGAAAACAACCGTACGCTGAGTATTGTGAATACTTAGTGGTATTATCATAATTTAAATATACAACTACAATCAAATATCATGAACATACTTAGATAAATAGCACATCAAACATATAATTTCATGCTAAATTATCATATTATCAATGTGTCATTTCCAACATTCGAATCAATATCTCAACAATAGAATTCCAATCATTCATGAACCTTTAGTTCATGTATTCAATCTCACTGCACTAATTTCATTTCACATTTCATCTCATAAGACACTTTCAAATTTAAATACACTTTCCATTCACGTTTCACATTCCCATTCCATTCAATCCAATATCATCATCAATTCAAATTAATTCCAATCACATTCAAATTAAATATCACTACTTATTTCAATTCCAATTCCATGCATATATATTAAATAAATTAAACATAAAATAGTAAATAACTTGAATAATGATAATACAAATCGATATTTCTCTTGGGCTACTCCTCGTTTACTTTTTCCTTTCCCTTCGTATTCGACGTCTCGATTTCCTTGTTTGCTAAAAAATTAGCATAATTACAATTAATTAACAACACACATATTTTATACAAAATTATTAACTTTCCATGCAACTTTTGCCTAAATACCAAATTTGTCCTAACCAATTCCATCTTCTTCCTTTTTACAAATCCTTTCATTTTCTTATTCAATTTCCATCAAAACTTCAATATAACTATCAAATTTTCATCATTTTTCCATAATTTCAAATTTCTTTCAATTTAGCCCCTAAAACTCAAAACTTATAAGCTAGTTTACAAATTAGTCCTTAAATCAATTCAAATCAATAATTTTATCAAATTAGTCCATAACTCCATCATTTACTCAACATAAACCCTACTCAAAAGTCTATCAACTTTCAATATTTCCACACAAATTCGAAAGTATTCAACTCTAAGGCTTCAAAAACATCAAAATCACAAGAAAATGGCTTAATTAAACTTACTAATTAAAACTTCAAGCATTAAAACCCTAATTCTCCCTTTTTCATTTCTTTCATTCTTTTTCTTCTCCAATTTCGTTACTTTCTCTGTAACTATTTCTTTCTTTCTCTTTTTTTTTTTTTATTTCTAATTAAACTAAATTCACTTAATCAAAATCTAATTCAACTCATAACTAACTTCATAAATATTTTTAATAAATATTTATGGACTCGTTTTCCTATGACGGAGGCCCTAAACTCACTTTTCCAGTGCCCGTAGAATTTGGGTCGTTACAGATGTCCTTTATCCATATAAAATTTATTTAAGATCTTTTTTGTATAAGTTGACTGATGGACATGAATTCTATCTTTTAAATGCTCGATCTGCAGGCCAAGACAAAACTTTGTTTTTCCAATATCTTTCATCTCAAGTTCATTCTTTAAATAATTTACTGCATTTTGAAGCTCTTCAAAAGTTCTAATAATATTTAGATCATCAACATAAATAGCAATTATTACAAAGTTTGATTTAGACCTTTTTATAAAAACACATGGGCAGATCGGATCGTTTTTATAACCTTCTTTTAACAAATATTCACTAAGACGATTATACCACATACGTCCAGATTGTTTTAATATATATAAACTTTTCTTTAATCTGATTGAGCAATTTTCCTGGGAACCTCTATATCCTTCAGGGATTTTAAATCCTTCTGGAATTTTCATATAAATTTCACTATCAAGTGTACCATACAAATAGGCTTTAACAACATCCATTAAACACATGTCAAGTTTTTCACGTACTGCTAGACTAATAAGGTATTTAAACGTGATTGCATCTACCACAGAAGAATATGTCTATTCATAATCAATGCCGGGCCTTTGCAAAAATCCTTGTGCTACAAGTCGTGATTTATATGTTATGACTTCATTTTTCTCATTTCGTTTTTGCACAAATATCTATTTATATCCTACCGGCTTTACATATTTAGGTGTTTGGACTAAGGTCCAAACACTTCATGTTTAGAAAGTGAATTTAATTCTGATTGAATTGCATCTTTCCATTTTGGCCAATCTTTTCTATTTCTACATTCCTCAATAGATTTAGGCTCAGGATCGTCATTTTTTTTTACTATTTCAATAGCAAAATTATAAGCAAAATTGTTGTCGAAAACTATATTTTTTCGGTTCCATCTTTTTCCTGAAGTAATATAACTTATTGAGATTTCTTCGTTATCATCATTTTCAGGTACCTGAATCTCTTCTGGGGTTTTTTGATTAGTTATATCTTTGGCCTCTTATCGGGCACTTGCCTCCACAATACTACAATCTTGAATAATTACTCATTTCCTTTTACGATAATTTTTATCTTTGGAACCGATTGACCTTCCACACTTCAGGCGTGGATTACTTTCTTTTACACTAACAATTTGCCCTATTGGGATATCAATTTGTATTGGAGCATTTTCAGCTGGTAAGTGAGATTTTGTAATTCTCTTTAGGTTAGTAAATGAATCTGGCAATTGATTGGTAATGTTTTGTAAATGTATAATCCTTTGAACTTCTTATTTACAATGACTTGTGCGAGGATCTAATTGAGATATTGATGATCCATTTCATGTAATCTCTTTTATTAGTTGTATTTTCTCTCTCCCCTAATATTAAGAATGTTATTTCATCAAAATGACAATCAATAAATCGTGCAGTAAATAAATCTCTAGTTAATGGTTCAACATACTTAATTATAGAAGGAGATTCATAACCAACATATATTCCCAATCTCCTTTGAGAACCCATCTTTGTGCGTTGTAGTGGAACAATTGGAACGTATACTGCACATCCAAAAATTCTAAGATGGGAAATATTTGGCTCCTGACTAAAAGTCAATTGTAATAGGGAGTACTTATTGTAACTTGTTAGCCTTAATCGCACAAGTGCTGCTGCATGCAAAATAGCATATCCCCAAGCTGTAATAGGGAGTTTTGTTCTCATAAGCAATGGTTGAGCTATTAGTTGAAGGCGTTTGATAAACGATTCAGCTAAACCATTTTGTGTATGAACATGAGCTACAGGATGTTCAACTTTTACCGCAATTGGCATACAATAATCATTAAAAGCTTGGGATGTAAACTCACCAGCATTATCAAGACGAATAGTTTTGATTGCATAATCTGGAAGTTGTGCTCTTAATCGAATTATTTGAGCAAGTAGTCTCGCAAACGCCAGGTTGCAAGTCGATAATAAACAAACATGTGACCACCTACTAGATGCATCTATTAATACCATAAAATATTTGAATGGTCCACAGGTGGATGAATGGGCCCACATATATCACCTTGAATACGTTCTAGAAATGCGGGAGATTCAATCCCAACTTTAGCTGGTGATGGTCTAATCATCAATTTTCCTTGAGAACAAGCGACACAAGATAAATTCTTGAATTCAAGAATCTTTTGGTCTTTTAATAGGTGTCAAATTGAATTATCAATGATTCTTCGCATCATAATAGATCCAGGATGGCCTAATCGGTCATGCCAAATAGTAAAAGTATATGGTTCTACAAACTTCTGGTTTGTAGTAACATGTGACTCAATTGCACTAATATATGTATAATATAAACTTGATAAAAAAGTAGGTAGCCTTTCTAAAACATATTTCTTTCCATATTCAACATTTGTAATAGATAGATATTCAATACTTTTCTCATTCATAGTCTCAATATGATATCCATTAAGACGAATATCTTTAAAACTTAATAAATTTCTTTGAGACTTAGTGAAATATAAAGCATCATCAATGATAAATTTTGTACCTTTAGGTAATAATATAACAGCTCTTCCAGAGCCTTCAATAAGTTTCGAACTACCCCATATTGTATTAACATGGGCATTACTGTCAAATGAGAAAAATATTTTTTATCTTCGAGTATCGTATGTGTTGTAGCACTATCTGCAAGGCACATGCCTTCATTAATTTTGGGTCCATCGAAATTTTGTTGAATATTCATATTCTTCATAAAAACAAATAAAATATAAGATGAGAAATATTACAAATATTTATTAAATATATAAATTATTCTTTATGCAAGAAAATAAAATATACTTAAAACAACATAAAAATGTCAAAATAGCATTAATTTTTCTAATGATTCTCAAAGAAATCTGCCACATCTAAGTAAGTTATATTATTAAGGTCATTAAATTTATCACCTTCGTAGGCATTGTCAGTTTTAGTATTATAGTGAATATCTTCATCTTTTTCCTCTATTTCATCATTTTGGGATATAAAATTTGTCTCCATATGCTTTCCCTTCCTTTTAATGGATGCTTGATAAAGTTTCACTAAATGCTCAGACATACGACAGGTATGTAACCAATGCCCCTTCATACCACATCGGTAGCATATATTTTCAACAGTCTTTGAAGGATTATTTTGACCACTTCTTTCTTGTCTTTCATTGTTATTCTTTTTTTGGTGGTTAGAAGTATCATTATTATTACCACCATGATAACGATTACTAATACGTCCTCAACCACGTCCCCCACTACGTCCACGACCACGGTCGCGACCTCTATATTTTCTATTTTCATAATTATTGTGTACTGCTACATTCACTTCAGGGAATGGTGCAGAACCAGTGGGACGAATTCCATGATTTTTCATCAACAGCTTATTATTTTGTTCAGCCACCAAAAGGCAGGAAATCAATTAAGAATACCTTTTAAATCCTTTTTCATGGTATTACTGCTGCAGGAGCACATTAGTAGCATGAAAGGTTGAAAATGTTTTCTCTAACAAGTCCTCATCAATTATGTTTTCTCCACATAATTTTAGTTGATAACTAATTTTGAAAAGTTCTGAATTGTATTCACTTATAGTCTTAAAATCTTGCAACTGTAAGTGCATCCAATCATAACGAGCTTTAGGGAGTATCATAGTTTTTTGATGGTCAAATCGTTCTTTCAAATTTTTCCACAACTCAAGAGGGTTTTTCACAGTTAGATATTCCACTTTTAACCCTTCATATAAATGATGACGGATGAAAATCATTGCTTTTACCTTGTCTTGATTAGATGCTTCTTTACCTGCTAATATAGTATTTCCTAGACCTTTAGCATTTAGGTGAATTTTAACATCTAACACCCATGACAAATAATTCTTGCCTGAGATGTCTAAGGCCGCAAATTCAAGTTTGGTAAGATTTGACATTATAATCACTTGAATCAAAATAAAAATATTAGTAAAATAATAAGTATTCTCAATCATAAAATAATTCAATTATATATACCAAATTTACTAAATAATAATATGTATGTCAAATACTGGCATAAAGAGGAATAGTTATAATAATAACTTAACACAAATTAAATTAATTGAAATTTTGTTTAATAAAAAAATATGTATATATAATTATCATTATTAGATTTTAGTTGCAAAAAATAAAAGTACAAATGTTACTCAAACCAAATATTTCATCTAGAAAATAAAATAAAAGAATTATGAACATACGTATACCATATATAGTTTAACTAGAGTTATACGAATAAATTATATAAATTTGAAATGGCGTGAACTTCACTATAAACTCGTAGAAGCTCATGGTGATAACATATTATAGAAAAATTAATAAACAATAAATAAAAAATGGATGAAAATATGAGAGAATTTTCTCGTTTTTTTATTTCACTCAGATAAAAATTCTATTTATAATTTATAAGTAATTAACATTCAATGCAATAAATGAAGCTTACTTAAATGCTTCATTAATGCATATATTAAACATTACATAATAAATAAAAGATTTTATCTCATAAACGAGAGAATTAAAATATAAACATTCACATTTATTTATAACACATAATACTTTTTTCGTTGTTTTAATATACCTACTACTTAAACTTAAGAACACCCACTTCTCAACCTTTGAGCTGGAGAATTTTGGGACCAAACTTCAATGCAAAGGAACGAATACTGTGCCATTCTGGTGCTTGTCCTCCTTAAACACCATACCTTTAAACTTTTGATTTTGACACCATCAACGTGAAGACTGAAAAGCCTAAGGCCCCACTGCCCACTGCCTTATTATTTTATTTATTTATTTATTTACCTTCTTTTCCAATTAAAAAAAATATATACGTATATATATATGTTTTAAACTTTTTAAAGTGCAATTTCAAGACTAAAAAAATTGTTGATGGTTGCAAAAGAAAAAACAATCAAATTACATTTTCCTTTTTTTTATTAAAAATAAGTAAATTAATAAAAAGAATAAAACGAAATTCGATTATACTACCTACCATACATTAAGTAGTTTATCAAATCAGCCAACTACCAACTTTAAAACCATTAAGCTTAGCCCCAATGTGGAATGTGGCTATAGAGAAATAAAGTGCCTGTTTTTTTCCATTTTCTTTCAGTGAAATGCCTGGGTCTACAAGCTGAATTTGTAAACTGACATAAGTTGATATACAAACATTGTATTAGTCCGGTCATCATATGAATATTTTATCTGCAATATATAAAAAAAAGTGAAGTATAATGAAATATTTATATTAAAAGTTAAATTATATTTTATTTTTTTAAAGATAGATTAATTTTTATTGTTAAAAAATTAGTTTTTGTATATTAAGACAAGACATATCACATGTAATTGTCTAATTATTTCATCAACCACATCAATTTTTAATAAGAGAAATAAATAAAAATTAATTTAGCCTACTTTTTATCTCACACTACAGTATCTAATCTCATCGCCACCTCTGTTTTTACACTAACCGCAGATAAACACACCATCGATTCAAACTTACCCTTAAATAAAAATAGAATATAATTTAATTTACCTATTTTTTAGTCTATGATCTATTATACAGTGATTAATTTATCTATTTTTTAGATAAAAATAGAATATAATTTACTTTTTAATAAAAAAACCTTAATGATACTTTTATTGTGAAAAAAAATCTTTGATAAATAGTATACGTATATATATTACAGTAACTTGGAATTTAAGTAACATAAGTAGTCATTTGAATTCCAGAAAGAAAGCAAAAAAGAAACCATAGTTTTTTTTCCCCTGTGATGATGATTTTGTTGGACATGATGATTACGAATGTCGCCACAAAGAAAAATGTACAAATGTTCTAGCTTTTTTTTCAGTATAGATGATGCCTCTGCATAACATAAAATCAAAGCATAAACAAAATGTAATTATACAAGTAATTAGATTATATTTTAGTTTTATATTAAAAAAATTAAATAAATTAATCTCTCTGTATTCAATTAAATAATAAATTAATTATTTTTGTTAATAATTTTATTTATTTGTACGGTTAAAAATTAATATAAAATAATCAAATGTGAATTGTTTTGTTTTTTATCTAAAGTACAAAAATAAATTTATTTATTTTTTGAATATAAAGATCAAAATATAATTTAATTTCTAATATAAGGAGCTGTATGGTATTTTTACAGCATATATTAGAAAAAAATCTGGATTCACAACACAAAAATCATTGTTTGGAAAGAGTTTAAGCCTGTATGAAAGAAAACACAGTAAATGCCTGAGATTATATATATATAACCAAAGCTTTTAATTTTTCTCTTTTGATAAAGCTGACAACCCTGAAAGCAACCCAAAAGAAAAAAAAAATTGTATCCGTTTTGATCACAATTCACACAGCACAGCCCCGTTATAGAATTTGTCCTAAAAATACAAAGGGGTTTGAGAATTTTCAGTTTTGTTTATATGTTTGAAAAATGGGGGTCTTGTGTTTTTTTAGTAAAGATTTGAAGAGAGATTCATTTCCAATTCCAGGGACAAACATTCTGGAATAAACCCATGTTGTGTTATGAACACAACAAGACATTATTCTATACAAAAACATTCCACAATATGATTCACATTTTTGTTGCTTTCCTTGTTGTTTCCACTTCCCTTGGCCCTGTCTTGTCTTTACAATCAGTACCGGATTCCGGTCACCGGCAACTACAGAACTGTACTTTAAACCCTCACAAAGATATTCAGAAGCTAAGAAGAGTCCAAACTTATCTCAAGAAGATAAATAAGCCTGCTGTTAAGACCATTCAGGCAGGTTCTTTGAAACTTTGTGCTAATTATATGATAATTATATGATGTTTGGTTCTTGGTTTCTTGTTGCAGAGTCCAGATGGTGATGTTATAGACTGTGTTCCATCTCATCTTCAACCTGCTTTTGATCATCCTCAGCTTAAAGGGCAGAAACCATTGGTAGAAAAACAAAAATTCTGCTTGTTTTTAATGAATAAAGTTACAAGACATCCTTAGTTATGTGTGAAACAGACATTAACAAGAACATCGTTTTGACAGAAACCGGCTGTGAGGCCAAAAGGACATAACTTAACAGAAGCAATCTCTGAAAGCTTCCAGCTATGGAGAGATACAGGTGAATCATGTCCTAAAGGGACAGTTCCAATTAGAAGAACAACTGAACAAGACATTCTTAGAGCAAGTTCTGTTAGAAGATATGGAAGAATAAGAAGCCATGTACGGAGAGATTCGACCGGTTATGGCCATGAGGTTAGTATTTTCTCAAGATTCAAGACTGAAAAACGAGTAAAACCGGTGCCTTAGTCATAGGGGAAAAAAAGGGTCCGGGTAGTTTAGACAAGTTACCTGTTGTTCACCCTCATTGCAGCATGCAGTTGTGTTTGAGAATGGTGATCAATATTATGGAGCAAAGGCAAGTTTAAGCGTATGGGCGCCTCGTGTGACGAACGAATACGAGTTTAGCTTGTCACAGATATGGATCATCTCTGGTTCTTTTGGCAATGATTTGAACACCATTGAAGCTGGTTGGCAGGCATGCCTTGAAAATCATTTCGTTCATCACTTATCAGTTTCAAACATGACATGATTTTTATGTTCCTAATGAAACAGTTGTATGTTCATGTTTCTTTCAGGTTAGCCCTGAACTATATGGAGATAATTACCCAAGGTTCTTCACATACTGGACAGTGAGTATAACATATAGCAATCTTCTTGTCTGTTCATGTAAACAAGATTTAGGACATAAAAGTGACAGAATAATCAACTGTTAATTGACATTTGAAATTACAGAGTGATGCATACCAGACTACAGGATGTTACAACTTGCTTTGTTCTGGTTTTGTCCAAACCAACAAGAAGGTTGCCATTGGAGCAGCAATCTCACCAAGGTCCTCTTACAATGGCAGACAGTTCGATATCGGATTAATGGTTTGGAAGGTGAGTGTTACTAAACCAAGTTATGAACATAATGTTAGTAAACAATTTGGTCTAATTTTTCTGTAATGGAAGTTCTATGTGTTATTTTACCGTTTCACATCTGTAGCTTCAATGTTTGGTTCCTTTTGACAAATCACGAAACATGCTGCCTTGAAATGATGTAATACATAAAATTGACTAAAGTGATCAATGGCTAAACACCCTTCTTGGCATTTAACTTCATTTTTTTTTTTTCCATTCCTAATATCAAAAGATGTAAAATTGTCTTCTCTTTTTTGTCTCAAATTGTTAAGTGATGTGTCAAGTTACTCTCTTTTTCTTAGTTTGATACCAAAAGTTTAACTATTTTTGGTCAGCTTTAGAGGAAAATCAACAAGTTATTGAAACTAAAAATCTAAAATTTTCATTTTCTTTTACCATATGATAAATCTCACCATCTTTATATAATATAGGTCAAATTTTGGCTTTGGTCCTTCTACTATCAAATTTGTATCTGGCATAATTTTGTCCTATTCTTTTATAATGTATCATGGAGACCCCTGTGCTAGAAGTCAATCTGTCCTACTCTTTGATTTAACGTACAAAGATTAATTTGTCCATTTTTTTGGTAGAGGGGCAAAATGCAACCGGCTCTTAGTATGAGGGCCTCTATGACATTTTTACCAAAAACCAACAAAGTTGTTGTAACATAAATAAAACTTAAAAATGGTGAACATCATACGACATCCAACTGAAAATCTGTTTTTTTTTTTTTTTTTTGTAGGATCCAAAACATGGACATTGGTGGTTAGAATTCGGACCAGGATTATTGGTGGGATACTGGCCTGCGTTTCTTTTTAGTCACTTGAGAAGCCATGCCAACATGGTACAATTTGGAGGAGAAATTGTGAACACTAGATCCTCAGGATTCCACACATCAACACAAATGGGCAGTGGTCATTTTGCAGAAGAAGGCTTTAGAAAAGCAGCTTATTTCAGGAACTTACAGACAGTTGATTGGGACAATAATTTGGTCCCATTGACAAACATTCATTTAAAGGCTGATCGTGCCAATTGTTACGACATCAGACAAGGAAGAAACCATGTTTGGGGAACTTACTTTTATTATGGAGGCCCTGGAAGGAATGTAAGATGTCCTTAACTATTTCTGATGTCCTTAACTATTTCATCTTTAACCCTTTAATTTTTTCTCTCTTTTTCTTTTACCCCAATTTTTCTTTCCCAGGTCTTAGGCCTAGTTTGGATGGGTGATTGGGTGCGGTGTGTTTAACCTACTTTTTATCTTACGCTACAGTGTCGTTACAGTGTCTAATCTCACCGCTACCGCTGTTTTTACACTGACCGCAACTAAACGCACCGCCTATCCAAACTCACCCTTAATAAGATTTGGGTTATTCTTAGATTTTTTTTTCTTTACTTTTAGTCTGTCAAGTAATGCATATTTTGGTCCCCTGGAAGATTGATTTACCCTCCCAGCTGGGGATTATATATATATATATATGTACGTAAATATTTTTTTGGCGGGGATACAAACTGTTAATAACACTAGTCATCTATGTTTGCTTTTTTATATACTAGAAATTTTATCACATGCATATACGTGTGAAAATTACGGATTTAAAATATAAATGTGTATTTAAAAATAATAAATAATAAAAAGTATGATTTGATTAAAATAGCACATGAAATATATATTATGTTAAAATAACAAATTAGATAAAATTATGAGTAAAACAAAATTTAAACATATAAATACATCAAATAAATAATACTAAATGGATTACAATTATTTATCATGATTTTATCATTAATTGTGAGTTACTCTCGAGTTAACTGCTGACAGTAACTCAATTAACAACGTTATTAAATAAATTGTGCGTATTAAAATGAAGTTTTGCTTGAGTGATAAATTTATAATTTTTACTAATTCAATTGGTGTAAATTCAAATCCCACCTTATGCATATATTTATTCATTTTTGTTAAAATGAAAACACTAAAATATCTTCAAATAACATGACTTATTTTAATTGCAAAAAGATATTTTCATAATTTCTATAATCAACTTTTGTCAAATTTTTGCTCGGTTGACTGGTGACACCAATTTAGTCTAATTTTATTAATAGTTTACATTTAGTCCTTGAACTTGACAATTTTTCCCTACTTGATCTTTGAATTTTTTTGTCCATATTAATCCCAAAATTAGAGAACTTAACCCAATTTGGTCCCTAATTTTAGATGTCATCATCGTTTGATTTTTTTAATTATATAAAATATAAAAAATTTATGAGGAAATTATTAAAAAAATTAAAAATAGGTGATGATCTAGTGCAATCTCGAAGTGGCATATCATCATACTTTAATGAAATCCAAGTTCAGCGATTAAATTGAAAAAAAAACTGCCAATTTTTGGGACTAAAAACCCAAAAAAATTCAGATACCAATGTGAAAAAAGTTGCTAAGTTCAATGACTAAATGTTACTTTATATCCCAAGAAATAACTTATCTGGGCTGCAATGCGTAGACTTCAGTTCCACAGGCTTTGCTTGAATGCTTCAACGTCATTGAATCCACATTCTTAGCTTCACATTAGAATTGAGTGCGTATACGATTACCAGCAGCAACAGATCTATGAAGTAAACACAACAAATTGTAGATGGAAAAATAACTGTTAAAAGTGCTAATTTTGTTCATGTGGCTGGATTTCGTACAATACTGACAGAAGAGGGTTTTGCTCATCGCAGTTGCTACTAAGTTTCGAAACGGCATAGTCTATAAATGTAATGAGATCTTCGGGACTACAAACTTGAGATCCATACTTAGCAAAATCAGCCATCAAAGCTTTCTTCATAGTACAGCTCCAGTTCTCTTCCTCGTAGATAACTGAATATATTCTGCCTAAACCAGTGCATAGTTTAAGAAACTTGGGATCGCTTAGAGTTTCCAACAAATTTATGATGCCGAGATTTCTTTCCACGCCTTCAGATTTCATCTTCAATGCTGTTTTCCTTATAGATGAAAGGTTCAGAGCAAAATGTTTTATTATAGCAGAGCAATGCCAGATTGAACTTTCGGAGTTCGATTCACCACGTAGATAATACAGTTGCACCACATTGGCCAGCGAAAAGCGTGATATGAAGATGAAGAAGTCATTAAAATTCATTCCTGTAGAAAGAGGACAAACTTTTATCAGGCTTATCATAAAGACGACAACAATTTTTGCACATGAGAGAGAAAGTAGGTTCAACTGCATTAGTAGTCACCCAACTATGTTTCTTTTCTTTTTTGGTCACCCCAACAATTTCATAAAAATGGAAGCACCCAAAAAATCCAAGATAATTGGGTGACTAAAAAAGACAAAGTTAAATAGTTGAGTGGCTATTTTGTAACTTCTCATAGTTGGGTGATTAAAAATGAAGAGAAAACATAGTTGGGTGACTACTAATGTAGTTTACCCTAGAAAGTATGTTGCAAAATCATGACATTTGCGATAGGAAGAGTTCTAGTAAGTTGCAGAATCAACTAAATGATCAGTGAAATTCTTTCCTGGTGACACTTCCCACTTCAGGAAAACCATTGAATAACAAGACTGACATTAACCAAAAATAATTAAATAAGTTCATTCGCTAACATTAGGTATAAAAAACCAGCTACAAGAAGAAAATAACAACCTGAACTCAACCATGTGGTGAACTATCATCCTATGAAGATTAATATATTACCTGTATTTGCTGCAAGATTGCGTTGACATAGCCCTTCAAAATCATCACAGATATCTTTGATATCCTCTATGTACTCCTTGGCCTCCTTGTAGTCTCTTAATAATAGATCCCACTGAAAGAAAAAGTTTATTAACAAGATATACTTCATATTCTCTATAAGAAATGGGTTTTTATATTTATGAAGAACAGGTCTGTAGTAACCACCCTTACCACCCAAGAAAGATTGTAGCCATTGAACCAGTTGTGGTTTATTGATATTGTGTCCTCCTGAAAATCTTTGTATTATGAGTTTAAAAGAGATACACGATACATCACATGCAAGAAAGGTAGCTCTGTGTATCTACATTAGACTTGAGACTAAAGTTTTTGGCAAACTACAGTAACACGGGAGCTGTGGAACCTATTATTGCAAGACCACATTTTACCCCTCTGTATATGTTAGAAACACCATGAAAAAAAAATCTTTATCACCATTGAACAGACACATCAGCCAATGCCCCTCTGTTCCCCAAATCCTCTATCATTTTCTCTAAGTCTATTCTCCTTTTTCGGTGGACACTTTTTAATTACATGCCCTCAAAGCATTGATAACCTTCAAAAAGATCTATTGGCAAGAAAAAAAAAGAAAAAAAATTTAATTTACCAGATTCTGGACTTGATGGTACCATCCACTAGGCACAAAGATAATTTCGTTCTGCTCCTGTATGCATTCCAGCCAGATAGCCTTCACATGGTATGAAAATAAGAGCATATGTTTTAGATGTGCAGGAAAGAAATTAAAAGTACATTTGAAGCTCTAGAAGGACTAGTTACCTTCTTAAAACCAGGAAATTCAGTTTCACTAATATCATCAAAGATATTATACACGATGTTTTTCATGTTCCTGAGGTGAAATAAGACAGCAGTCAAGAAATAATGTTACTAAAGGCCTGCACTGAGTAGAAAGTATATTCTTAAAACAGCAATCAGCTATATAATAGCATGCAAGAACATGGTAATAACCTATGCATTTGTCATCACAATTCACAACCCCATGAAAGAATGCAGGTATTTTCTCTCATCTTCTTAATATCTTTTTAACCTTTTACATGATATTTTGAATATGGGTAAAGACCATGGATCCAGTCTATAGGCCAAATTTAAACCACAGGGGAGCTGGACAATCCACCAGCTCTATATACAACAAGGAATACCTGCTTACCAGCTCAGGCAGCGTACTAGACTAATATTAAGGCCACCATGCAAATTAGACATGTGATAATGCATCACTGGCTAATTCTGATTACATTGAGGCTTCTTATTTAAAGGACCATATCCCATTTAGGTCAGGGATCTCTCAGTCTCTCTTTAATCTTGTTCTGCCTCTACAGCACCTTAACTCGCTTCAACATTGGTGTGAAGCAGGACAAATGCAAGCAACTTGTTAGCTGGGTATTGCCGTTCTCTTGGACTCCAGCCACAATAACAATAAATGCCAAAGAAATGGCTGTTATAGTTTGAATGCTAACTAAATGTCCTTTTACGAAGTCCAAAAATGCTAAAGTGCTAAAATCTCCAAACATACAACTATCTGATGCTATATTGAGCAAGAAGTTGTCCATGCCTGTCAAACAAAAGATTAAATTGCCGAGGAGGCAGAAAAAGCCACTTTTTCTTGCCGCACACATTTGCCGACCAACTATATGATCTGAAAACATCAGCATGAAGAGGTGTCCAGGATCCTGCAATGGAAAGATTTAAATGGTTTGATAGTTTCTTTTGCATTAAATATTCATGGTCACAGAATGGTCACTCAGCATCTTTCCTGACAAGGTATATATATCTAAAGTTCTATAATATATCCAACCACTGAAGATATTGTTGCATCTGTACTTGAACCTTTTGCTCCCATATACACAAAGCGATAGTCAGAGCAACTTATATCATCACTCACTTGATCAGCATCCAGATCGTCATGCATGTGATAATTGTCAAGATAAAGATTCAGCCAATCATCAGTAAAAAGAAGAGGAGTTATATATGCTTGATATTCTGGATACTCCTGACAAAAAGATTGAAAAGGATATGAAAAACTGAGACAACTAAGCTTGTAATGTACTTTTACATAGTAAAGGAAAGCATCCACTACTTGTCCTACTATGGCCAAATCATTTCTTTTGTTAAGAACGTTTGATAAATAAAAGAGAAAAGTTCGTAGCAAACACAAAATGAACAACAAAAACAAAACAATAACATGATAATCATCAACAACAAAGAAAGAAAGAAGAAAGAAAAGGAGGGCAGACAATTTTAACATGATGTCATAGAAACAACGATCTAAATAACACGTTGACATCTTTCATATTTAAAGGAAAGCTAGTCTCTTCAAATCACAACTGAATAATGTTATAAGTTGACATGTATGTCTTGTTTCGCATATAATCAGGCAAAAATACTGAATAGTTTTATACATGTATGTCTGTCGTTTCACGTATAGTTCAGGGCAAAAACAGTGGATATATATGATTCTGTTCTGCAAAAGAACTCCAAATTTAACTCATGTCTATTTTACCTAAACTCAGGGATGACCTTTATACCATATGACTGTATATGTGCTTTATATAAAAGCTGAAAATGGGTACTGTATGTAAAATGAAGAGTTCAGCTAACATAAACTGCATTTTTAGAGTAAATAGTACATATTGATGGTTGACATAGATGTGCTCAACTGCATTGGTTTCTAATAAATGGATATACTGCATAATCACAATGGAACACTGTAAAACTCAACTACATACCTATAACATTTTAATAGCCACTAACAATAAGCATTAAAAGGTTAAGAACGCACCTTTACAAAATGCCAATCCTTCAAATATAGAACGGACTTCCCATTAACATCATGGTTCTCCTTAGAACCCTGAAGCCAGTGATTAACAAACTCCGAAACAGACATCTCTATCCTTTTCTGATCGGTAAACTCCCTTGTATCACAATCTGCTACCTATATAATTTGCACCCCAAGTGTTTGTAAAAAAGACCGAAAGAAATGAAAACCATCTTGTCCTAAAAACAACGAGAAACGAAAAGATGAAATGAGAAAAAGCAGGGAAATACCTGAACTTTGGATTTCCCAAAATGGGTAGAAAAGAAAAGGAGGTTAGGTTGGCCATTGGAGGAAACCCAGTGTTTGGAAGCTGTCCAATCATCCATCAAACCAGTTAACAGCACAGGCTGGTTTCCCGCCAAGTATTTCTCAGCAAATTCAGAGTAGAAAAGTTCTTTTCCGTTCACCTTTTCTATCGTCCCGCCAATTTTTAAGCTCATGTTTGTTCTTTATGATTTCAGAAGTGTGAAGCAAATCAAACTGACAGACCTCGTTTACTAGGACTAGGGAGTCGTTTTTGAGTTTTAAAGGCAGGTTAAGCATTGCCATGGGAAATTTTTGTTTTAAATAAAAGAAATAAAGCATCATCTAACTCCCTCAACTTATAAATTTTTCAGTAGAGCTATTGGTTAAGCTAGTTGACAATAAGGCTTACATTAGCGACATACTCTGAAGGCCCCGGTTCCTATGGCCTTTAACAAGCCATAGCAGTGTAAGGTGTTAATAGCACTGACAGGGTTTGGCGAGGCTTGGAAACAATAGACCCAATATTTATGTAGTTGTGCCCCGGAAAACGGGGGGCACGCGCCATACTTGGCACGACATTGTGTAAGACCCCTAACCCGTATCCAACACATATGCAATATAAACATCACATCCTTTTTTAATATACCTCTGTTGTAACACCCTCTAACCCCATACTGTCGCCGGAACAGGGTTACAAGGCATTACCGGACTTATACACTAATATATGAATAAAAACGAGACATAAATTTGAGTTTCAATTTAAAACCAGCTAATTTTCAACAAATAATTCTTAATATAGGCCTACGGACCCTAAAATAAGTTTAGGAATTGATTTGGGGTTAAACCGGGAACTTAAAAAAATTTTATTGGAAAACAGGGGCACATGACCGTGTGGCTTGGGACATGGCCGTGTGGCCTGCCCTGTGGATCCCCATGGCCGTGGGGCCAGGCCGTGGGCAGTTCTGACTTGCTACACACGGCCGTGTGACTAGCCCGTGTGCAAATTTGTTTTTCCCATACGGCCTGGGCACACGCCCATGTGTTTTGGCCGTGTGAAAACTGCATGTTTCACCATTTTAAAGCTATTTTTACCCACTAAACATACCTAATACATGCCCAAATCATTGACTTATAAATATTAATCAAACACCATTCATTTCATCTTCAAACTTAGCAAAAACTCATTCATTCATTCCAAAAACTTCTTAAGTTTTATAAACCATATTTACATTCAAAATATTTAACATTTACAAATGATAAACATTAAACCTAGTACATGCCACATTACCAAAAGATAGATACATCACCACAAATTGGAGCTGAGATCGGGATTGATTTGGATGCTTGACTGAACCTCAACTTTACCTAACTTGCGCACGGAAAACAACCGTATGCTGAGTATTGGAAATACTCAGTGGTATTATCATAATTCAAACTATAGCAATAATACAATATCATAACATGTATGAATAATTAGTAAATCATACATATAATTTCATACTAAGTCAGCACAATTCAAACAATGGGTTCAATGCATAATCATCAAGATTTCTAACAACCCAAGAATCTTTGGTTCCTTCCATAACCACATATAATTATCTAAATTCACATTTCAAATATCACACTTCATAAACCTTTGGTTCATGCCTTAATCTCATTGCACAATCTCATTTCACATTTCATATCACAACATTCCTTTCACTTTTCATTTATTGATTCAAATAATCAAATTCATATAACTTACTCATTTCATTTGTTTACCCCTATTAACATAACTCGGACCTTGGCGGATACACTGATCCACTTAACATATCAGAATGGCGACCAACGCCTCATCGGCTTAGCCGAAGTAAAGTGGCTACTAAAGCCTCATCGGATAGTTCGAAGTAAATTATGACACACCACGTGTCTCATCGGCTGAGCCGAAGCAAAGTGGCTACCAAAGCCTCATCGAAACTATCCGAAGCAAACCTATGGCACACCAAGTGCCTCATCGACTCGAGGTCGAAGAATCTCTGAACTGTTCCGATCCTATGGCATGCCAACTATATCCACTAAGCCCGACTAGTTAATAGGGTACCGGAATTCACATATCCATTCCACTTCCACTTTAAATTGAATGAAATCATTCAAATTCAATTATTATAATAACATTTCAATCTCAATTTACTTCAAAATCATCAATCAATTCCAAATCAATTCACATAATCATACATTCACCAACACTCTCTCATACTTTCAATCCATATACATGTTAATAGTCACATCCAATCACATTCAATTCAAATACTACTACTTACCTTAATTTCATTTCCATACATTTATACAGAATGAAATTGAACATATAATAATAAACATAATTGAATTATGATAATACAAACCCGAATTTGTTGTATTTACTCCTCGATCACTTTTTCCTTCCCTTTCGTATTTAACGCCTCGGTTTCCTTGTTTGCTACGAAAATTAACATAATTACAATTAATTAATAATACACATATTTCATATAAATTTCTAACTTTCCATACAACTTTTCCTTAATACCAACTTTGTCCTAACCACATTCATCTTATTCCTTTTAACAATTCACATCATTTTCTTATTCAATTTCCATCAAAACTTCCATATAACTATCAAATTTTCACCATTTTTCCACAAGTTCGAATTTCTTTCAATTTAATCCCTAAAACACAAAACTTATAACCTATTTTACAATTAAGTCATTATATCAATTCAAATCAATGATTTTATCAAATTAATCTCTAATTCCATCATTTATTCAACATAAACCCTACTCAAATATCTATCCACTTTCAATATCTCCACATAAACTCAAAAATATTCAACTCTAAGACTTCAAAAACATCAAAATCACAAGAAAATGGCTTAATTAAACTTACCAATTAATCTTCAAGCTTCTAAACCCCAAATTCCCCTTTCTTCTTTTCTTTCTTTCTTTTTCTTTCAATTTTCGTGGGTTCTCTGTAACTTTCTTTCTTTCTTTTCTTTTTGTTTTATTTTATTTGTTTTCTTTAATTATTAATTATAAAATATCTAATTAATATCAAATAAAATTAATACATATGTATTATACACATACATACACATGTATTATCTATCACCATACACTTGTCATTATCACAACAATTTAATGAAATATAATATTTACATAATAATAATAAATTATCTTTTACTTAATTAATAAGTAAATATATATCTAATATACACTTGTACCAATAATATAAATACACATGTATTTATTTTATATCTTACACAT
The DNA here is from genome assembly GCA_020496765.1 of Gossypium stocksii. Classification (NCBI taxonomy): domain Eukaryota; kingdom Viridiplantae; phylum Streptophyta; class Magnoliopsida; order Malvales; family Malvaceae; genus Gossypium; species Gossypium stocksii. Next base: position 114,383,405 of record CM035627.1, on the reverse strand, counting down.
GTAAATTATTTTTATCAAACACATTTCACTTTTATGGTTTATTTACTAATTTAATCCTTTAATATTTTTCTATTCTATAATTAAACCTTTATGCTCTATTCAATTTAGTCCTTACTACTAATTATTTCTAATTAAACTAAATTCACTTATTCAAAACTTAATTAAACGCACAACTAATCACTCAAATATTTCTAATTATTATTTACTAACTCGATTTACTAAGACAAAGGCCCTATAACTGGTTTTCCTAAGACGGAGGCCCTAAACTCACTTTTCCGATGCCCGTGAAATTTAGGTCGTTACATCTGTGCTGTCATGGCTAAAATCACATTAGACAATTTTCCCATCTGATCAAATTCAACCCGAAGTAACTTATCATTCTGACATTTCAATATAATATACTTCTGTTTACAATTTACCATTGCATCAAGATGGGTTAGCCAATCCATTCCCAATATCACATCAAACTCATCAAAAGGCAATAACATCAAGTCGGCCAAGAAACAATTGCCTTTAACCATCAGTAGACAATTTTTAGAAATTTTATCCACCATTACACATTGGCTTAAGGGATTTGAAACTTTAACCACCATTTCAGTGAATTCAACAAATAAATTTTTAACATTCACTAACTTAATGCATATGTATGAATGTGTGGAGCTTGGAACAATTAGAGTAATAACATCAGTGTTAAGTAAATAAAATGTACCAGTATTAACATCTGGTGCTGAAGCATATTCTCTGGCACGGATGGCATATGTTCTCGCCGGTGCTCTAGCTTCAAACTTAGCTGGTGAATCTTTTGTAGCCCCTCGGCTACCAGTGGCATTTCCAGAAGATCGATGTGGTCTACCTCTCGAAACAAGATTGCTCAGCTTTGAAATTTGACCACTTTCTTTTTCAACCCTTTCTAGACAATATCTGAGAAAATGGTCAAATGAACCACATCTATAACAAGCTTCACTTCTCAGTCGGCATTTCTCGAAATGAAATTTATTACAATATCTACACCTCAATTTGGGGTTGCCAACACTCCACACACTAGTCATTGATGGGGTAGAAGATTTCAGGTTAGAACGGAGCCTCGTTCTCTTCCAGAATGCCCTGTAGCTAAGGAAGAATGATCATGATATTTTTTTGATTTCTTTGACATAGATACTTGTGATTTTTCCGTTGGCCTTTAACTAAGAACCCTAGCTTCTCTTCAGCTTGTTTCTTTTCTTTGCTTAATTATTCAGCTTTGTAGGCTCTTTCAGCTAGTATTGCAAATTCCCTTAATTAGAGAATTCCAATCAACAATTTAATATCTTCATTTAGCCATTCTTCAAAACGTTTAAACATTTTAGATTCTGTTTGAACCCATTATCGGGCATACTTGCTCAATCGGACAAATTCTCTTTCATATTTAAATACTGTCATATTTCCCTGTTTGAGCTCAAGAAATTCTTTTCTCTTTTGATCGAGTAATCTCTAGCTAATATAATTCTTTCGGAACTCAGTCTGGAAAAATTCCCAATTAACTTCTTTTTTCGGTACAACAGAAATTTTGGTATTCCACCAATGATAAGTTGTATCTTTTAACAAAGACACTGCACATTTCAGCCATTCTGTCGGTGTACTGGATAGTTCATCTAAAACTCGGATTGTATTTTCTAACTAGAACTCAGCTCGTTTCGGATTATCATCAACTGATGCTCTAAATTTTTTTGCCCCATATTTACGAATTTTATCTACTGGAGCTTTACCAGTTCTAATAGTTTCTGTACCTGTACCCTGTGGTATCTTGGGAACCGGCGGAGGAGCAGGAAGGGGAGCTTGTTGTACTGCAGGGTTAGTTCTCAGATATTGATCAAACCATTCACTTATCATTTCAAAGAAAGTTGCTCTTGCTTCATCACCTCAGCCCTCAGACACGAGCCTTCTAGTACTAGATGTTTCTCTTTGGACCGAAGCCGGAGCATGGCTCTCAGCTTTCTCGGATTCAACTCTAGCTTGGTCGGAAGATATTACTATAAGAAAAACATACTTAAAATGGTCAGGAGATATCACACTATCACATTTAATATAATGGCATGTATAGTTTAATCTCATATTTGCGATGTTATTCCAATAATCGACTAAACTGTAACTCTGATACTAACAAATGTAACACCCCTAACCCATATCCATCGCCAGAATAGGGTTACGAGGTATTACCGAAGTTTACAAAACATTTTTCAATTATTCGAGTCATTTACTATTAACTTTTCGACATATTCTTTAAAGTCCCTTAGATGGGCCATCGAGTTCCAAAACATGCATTGGAATCGATCTAAGACTAAATCAAAATCATTGGGAGTTTTTCACAAAATCCCTAAATTTTTCTCTACAATGTGAGTCACACGCCCGTGTGGGTTCACACGCTTGTGTCCCTTACCTATGTAACATTCTGACTTGCAAACCATGAACAATTTGATCTCACACGGCCAAGTGACATGCTCATGTGTGATGCCGTGTGGTTAATTCAATTTTTTCAAAAAATAGGTGCAGGATTCACACAGTTAGGAAACACGCCCGTGTACTAGGCCGTGTGCCTCACACGGCTGAGACACACGCCCGTGTGCTTAATTTTAAGCATTCTATTTTGCAAATTTTAGATGCAGGGGACACATGGCCAGGCTGCACACCCATGTTATGGATCATGTGTCACACATGGCCTAGACACACGCCCATATGTCTACCCCTGTGGACAAAAAAATGTTATGTCTAAGCCTCATTTCTCACCCATTTTTATCCCATAGTTGCACCAAACCATTCCAATTCCAACCAAACAATTTCATATATGATTTTCAACCAATTTCATCATTTAATAACCATATTCTCTCATGCACATTTGGTACCAAACTTACCTCATAGCCTACATGTTTATTCTATCAAATTTGAACCATATCACCATGCTTATAATCCATGATTTACTTTCTAAACATACTCAAAATTTAGTTTAACATTAGTTATACCAATAGCTTTGTTTACATTCATCCATTTCTACTTTAACATTGGTATTTTTAGCCTGTAATGACCTCAAAAGTATGGGTATCGGAAAATGAATTATCGGGTCTCCATTTTTAGTAAAACGAACTTGTAAATATTTATTAAAAATATTTATGAAATTAGTTATGTAACCAATTAGACTATAATTAAAAAATTTTAGTTGAATTAAAGTTAATTAAGAATTAGGACTAAATTGAATTAAGTATGAAAGTTTAATTATAGAATATAGAAAATAGAAAGACTAAATTAGAAATAAACCAAATTTGTGACACTTGTGTGGTAGAAATAATATACATGTGTAATAATTTTATTATTACACTTGTAATTAATATATATACATACTTATTAATTAAGTAAAAGATATTCATATATTAATTATTATTACTATTGTTATTATATATTAAATAAATTAAATAAATTAAATTATGATAAATGGATGGTGATGATAAAACACATATGTAATAATATATATGTGTACAAGTGTTATATATGTATTCATTATTAAATATATATTTATATTTATTAAGTAAGAGATAATTATTAATTAAATAATTATATTATGAGATTTTTAGTTGATAAATAAATTAGATATATGACAAATGTATGATTGTGATGAAGCCATGTGTATAAATTAAAATAAATACATTTGTAATGTAAATATTAGTAATTAAGTAATTTTTTATGAGCAAAACAAATTAAATAGAGACAAATGTCAAATATATATTTGTCCAATTGTAGTATAAGTATTTGTTATTAAATAGATTTTTTTTAGAATTGCAATTATTATTATTATAAACTAATATATATATATATATATATATATATATAAAGCAACAAAAGAAAAAGAGGGAGTTACAAGAAGAAGCAACGATAATAGAGAAAGAAAAAAGGAAATAAAAAGAAAAGGGAAAACTAGGGATTTTAAGTTTTAAGTTTTAAAAAGTGAGTAAATTAAGTCATTTTCTTTTAATTTTGATGTTTTAGAAGCTTTAGAACAAAGTCTTATTGAATTTAAGTTGAAATTTTGGAAGTTCTTAGATTTTTGAACATGAGTTATGTTGAGTAAATTGATGAATTAGGAGTTAAATTGATGGAATTTAAAGTTAGAAGCTAGTAAATGATTAAATTGTAAATTAAGGTATAAGTTTTGTATAGTAAGGATTAAATTGAAAGAAAGTTGAAATTAGGGTTTTATCATGAACAATTGATAGTTAAGTAGCATATGGTAAGAAATTGAGTAGGGATAAGGTATGAATTGAATTAGAAAAGAAAAGTAAGTGAACTTAGGAGTAAATTGAAAATAAAGTAAAAGTTAAATAGAAATTCAATTATTATTGTAAATTAATATTATATTAATAGTGAAAATGATTTTAATTTTCGTAGCAAGTAAAGAACTCGAGACATCAAGCAAGGAAGGAAAACAGAAAAATAAACGAGGAGTAAAAACAAGAAATTCAGATTTGTATTACCATAATTCGAATTTAATTATTAATTGTTAAATTTTAAATTAATATGCATGATACGTAAATTAGGATAAGTATCATTATTGAATTGAATGGAGATTGAATTGACTTATAAATACGCATTGGTATGGAATCTATTATTATTAATTGTTGAATTTTGAGTAATATGTGTAGTAAATAAAAAATAAGGTGAATATTGATAATAAATTAAATGATATTGAATTGTATGTGAATTGAATGAAAATTTCTAGTGATATGATATGAATTATTAAATTATTATAGTATTAAATTATGAATATATGTGAGCATTTAAAATGAAAATTAATAAGAAAAATGAAACAAATAGAATATATGAGAAATTATGATTGGAATGGTTTTGAATTGATGATATTGAAATGAATGAAATTGAAATGTGAAAAGTGATTGGAATTGAATCAAATTGAATTGAATGAGAAATATGTGTTAGTATTGAATTGTATTTTGATTAGTGAATTTTGAAATAAAAGTGAATTTTGAAATGAAATTGAATTGAATTTAGAATTAGAAACCCTATTAACTAGTCGGGCATAGTCGGATATAGTTGGCATGCCATAGGATTTGAAGAGTTCAGGGATACTTCGACCTCGAGTTGACGAGACACTGGGTGTCATTATTTACTTCGGATAGATTCGTTGAGGTACTATGTACCACTTTACTTCGGCTAGGCCAATGAGACACTGGGTGTCACTTATTTGTTTCGAACTATCCGATGAGGCATTGGTTGTCATTCTGGTGTGTTTGGTTGGATTCGTGTATCCGCTAAGGTCCGAGTCTTGTTAATAGGGGTAAATAAGTAAAATGAGCAAATTTGAATAAATGTAATTGATTGAGCTATGAAAAGAAATGAGAAAGTGAAAGTGTGAATTTGATATGTGAAAATGAAATTGAGATACGAGATTTAAAATATGAACCAAAGGTGCATGAATTGATTAAAGTTTAAAGTGATGATATATGAAATCAATTAGTGAAATTATTATTGTTGATATATGACTTTAATAAATACAAGTTGCAAGAGAATTGATATTAAATAAAGTGATAAATTGAATGAATTGTATATGAATTGGAAATGAACTATTGGAACGAGATGTAAAAATAATAATAATCGTAGTTATAAATTGAATGAATATAATTTATCGATTAATGTTATAAATTTGAATTATGGTAATACCACTGAGTATATCCATACTCAGCGTGCAGTTGTTTTCATGCGCAGGTTAGAGAAAGCCAATGTCCGGTTCAGCATCCAGAGTAATCCCGACTTCAGAGAAATTTTAGTGATGTACCTCTCATTTGATAATTATGGCATGTGCCTAGGTGATGTATAGGTTAAGTACAAAAGTCTTATGATTATGGTTGTAAAATGATGGTTAAAGTGGTTATAAGTATGAAATGGAACTAATATGACATATTTGATACAAGTATGGAATGGAAATGAATGAAGTTTATTAGTATGAATTTATATGGAACTATATATGTTCATTGAATAAAATAGATAAATCACTTGTTTATGCATGATTGGCTATGTTTAAATGTGGAAATGTATTGGTTGCTACATAGATTGCAAATTGATTTTGGTTTAAAATTTGCAAGGTTGGCTAGGTTAGTTTAGAAAAACTCATGTAGAGTCCACATGGCTTGGCACGTAAGCATGTGACCAGACCGTGTGAGACACACGGCTAAGCACACAGGCGTGTGGTTTGGCCGTGTGAAATTAATTTGTTCTTATATTAAAAGCCAGAGAGTTACATGGGTAAAGGACACGGGCATGTCCCAAGTTACCCAGGCCGTGTTGAGCTACATGGTTCAACAACACGGGCGTGTTAAAGGGTCACACGGGCGTGTCCCCTATTCACACGGGCGTGTGGGCACTGTACTTGAGAAAAATTTTGAAAAATTTTCCAAGTATCCATACAAGTCCCGATTCACTTCTAACTCGTATTTTGGGCCTCGAAGGTCCATATAAGAGACTTTATGATTGTTTTATAATGTGTTAGATAATTATTTATATAATTTTTGAAAATTGTCTGTAAGGTTCGATAATGTCCCGTAACCTTGCTCCGGCGACAATTTAGGTTTAAGGGGTCTTATATAGCCTATACATGCCATTGTCACAAAATAGAGCATTTTTATATACCAAAATGTTTGGGTTGATAGTGTGATCAAGCTCCGACCAATTTCCGACCTTCCAAGCTTCCGAGCACTATATCTATAAGATAGAGAAAAGTAAACAAAGTAAGCACTTAGTGCTTAGTAAGTTTATGTAACAATAATATAACTTACCATATGATCCATCAAATTTAATCAAACATATAAGCATCCAAACAATAGAATTTTATCCTATCATACACAACTTCAACTCTTTGAGTTAGTTATATAACATCATATAATTTAAACATAAAAATAAATAATTGATGAGCTTATCAATTTCATGATTTCCATATACTTGTCATTTTCATGTCCTTTATACATTTCGTCTTCTATTTCCCATTTTTTTGTTTATCCTGTTGAATTTATCGGAATTTCGATGGATAGTCAGTAGTACACTTAGTGTACAATTTCATATTCCGTCAATTCACATTTACCCATATCAGAGAGCACACTCCCAAGTCTCATTTCGTAAGTGGGATTACTAGTCCAGGCTAAATTCCCTGTAATCTATGTTCAAGAGTTTTGTCAGGATTACCAGTCCAGGCTAAATCTAAACTAGGCTAAATCCAGACTTAGCCTCAATTCGGATTACCCGTCCGGGCTAAATCCATTCAGTAACATATACATTAGGAGAGCCTATATCAGGGTTACTCGTCCGAGCTAAATCCTTTCCATATCACATATAATATCATTTTTTTATTGATCCATCGAATTCCTCTTTATTCAACCGGGATTTATTTTCCCTTTTTATCAAGCATACCAGATATTTTATCATTTTCCATTAATTGTACATTCATATTACATATACATGCATTACAAGCTTTTTATGAAAATCAAATTCAAGCTACATGAACTTACCTTCACAATTGTTCGTGTTTGAAAATCAACTAATCCGAGACTTTCTTCTTGCTTTGATCTAATCTCGTATTCGAATTGTTTGGATCCAATTAAGCTTGGTTAGTAACTTTTCTCTCTCCTAGGGCTTCCATGAAATTTGGGGATGAAGATGATGAAAATAAGATGATATTTCCATGTAATTGTTATCATCTTTTAATTTTCCATAATTCCAATTTAATCTTTTTCTTTTTCTCAAATTACATGGATGAATCACCAATGATATTTTCCCATCATTTGATTGATGGTCTAATTACCATATAAGGACCTATAATTTCAAGTTTCATAGCTATTTGGTCCTTTTAGCATCTAGCACTCAACTTTCACATTTTATTCAATTTGGTCCTTTTTCTAGTAATTCACTAAATCAGTATAATTTTCCTATCCACATGACTTTCTTATCATATCACATATCATGCAATAATATTAAAAAATATATATATATATTTTTAACTTGAATTTATGGTCATAAAACCACTGTTCCGATATCACTGAAATTTAGGTTGTTACACGCTGGCTCTATACCGCTAAACATATGGTTTGGGAGTCGATTGAAGCCCTTAAAAGGTTTTTTCGATTTTCCCATACCATAGCGGGTGGTGAAGCAAAGGATAGAGGCGACCCTCGCCCCAAATGGGGTATTTCACTATCTTAGATTACCCTTTATCAAGGGGCATACTTAGCACAGGCAGATATTAGCCCCATGGTAGAGAAAACTCTAAAAGACTCAGCACGTGAATCATATTATACCCATTCTCTTAACCTTTAGAGCGACCTTAACTCAAGGGCGAAAAAAAAGACAATTAACTCACTGAAAAAAATAAGCACATTTAGTGGTATCATAAAATGCCACTAAACCCATGACCTAACCCTTGACAAAAAAAAGGCCATAAAGAATGTTTTTTTGTCCAATTGTCGAGTATTTTCCACTGGATCACAGAAACCTTGATGGGTCAGCGGTACTCTTACCCCCCATTCCCGCTCAGGAAGATTAACACTAGGAACGTTACCCCTATACCCCATTGGGGGATTAAGTAACTCTCTCTCTCTTTCTCAACCACCACTCCTCTCCATTTTTTAGGATTACAAGAGTGGTGGGGATACGAGAGAGCACGCAAAAAAAAGATACTCAGAAACCTGTACTGTACTAATTCTAGATATTATTCAATACATTATAATGTTAAAAAGTAGAGTACTACTGAGGAAACAAAATAATTACAATGATAAATATTAAATATTTTTTGTATTCTATATTTATAGGTAAGTGCTTCCTGGAAGTAGTTATTGGATGTAACATAAAAATATGTACGTTGGATGTAATCAAGGTACATATTTTATCTATAAATATTGATAAATATATCATGAATGTTTTTATATTAGTATTATGAGACTATAATTTAAGTTTAGTAAAACTGTGCATTTTTAGATGATTTTTTTTTTAAAATTTGTGTAAGTTAGTCTATATCATGGATGTCGGGTATTAGTGTTACGAGGCCAAAACTTAAATCTGGCAAAATCGCGCCACTTTAGACTATTTATTTGCTTCAAATCCACCTAAGTCAACCTTACAAAGGGACTTGAATTCGAATTGAAAACCCGTAACAAAAGAATAGGACACCAAGTGTTTGAGTGAATGTTGTTAAAAGTATTCATTTAACTTAATAATGAATTGAATACAAATGAAGGAGAATGCTTTATTTATAGTTGAGTTATCCTAGATCCAACGATACAGATCAAATTACATTAATAATTAAGATTAATCTCCATCTATAATAAGACGGTTCTAAAGGATTTAAACTTTATATATTTTTATCCTCTATTATTTATAATAATTATTTTGGTAAAAATAATTTATCGAATTGTTTACATTTTAACTAATATCCAAATAGATGGTATCGAGTTTTTGCCAAGTAAATGGTTAGTCATGTCGAGTCAAATGACCACAATGGAATAGGAAATGTCTGAAATGTGCACATCCATTGCAGGCTCCTTTGCGCTGCCCGTGAGATTATGAGTTAGATTGTATTTTGTATCATTTACTCAAAAAATGAGTAAATTAATCTCTCTACAATGATTAAAAAGTAAATGACTATTTCTATTAAAAACTTTATCTTTTTTTATCGTTACAAATTGGTTCATGTATGTCAACATGAAGTACACGTGACACACCATGTGATTTACTATTTTGTTATTTCGTCAACCACGATAATTTTTAACATAAATGACCAAATTGTTATTTGATTTATTGTATAGAGATTATTTTTCCCATTTATTGAGTAGAGGGGACAAAATACAATATAATTCTTAGTTAAGGTTTGCATGATATTTTTACTTACAAAATGTTGTTTATTTTAAAATATGAAATATTGATAATAAAATAGTTCTCAATTTTTTTAAATTAAAAATATAAATATAAAATTCAACCTGTTAAATTACTTAATTTTCAATTTTGATACTTTAAATAATTTAATAAATTTAACTTATATGTAATTTTTTTAAAGTTACGTATAGAAAATATGCATATGTTTGTAAATTATATGTATGAAAATAGATGTAAACAAAATTTACATTTAATAAATTATTTAATTATCACCCAATTTTTAGGGTATTTTTATTTTATCAACCAAAAGAATTCATGTACATGCTTAATCAATTCATATAAATGTTGACTTATTTCAATCAATTAATAAAGAATTTATGATTTTTTTTTCTAATTTATTGCTAATAAAATCATTACTAATATAATATTAATTAAAAACACTTCTAATCAATTCATATAAATATTGGTTTATTCCAACTTTAAATAGATTATTAATATAAAAAAGTTAATTATTATTTTTAAACTTTGACTTCTTTTAATACTTTACTATAATGATAGTTGAATATTAAAAGTTAGAAAAGACGAACCATTCCAATAATAAAATAGAAAATTTTAACATCAGTATAAGATGAAGGAGTGTAAAAAGTTATTATTAACCGTTTTAATTAAAAACATTTTCACAATTTTTTATTTGAAATTTGAATAATTAAATTATTAATTGTTTAATTTACAGTATTATTAGATTTTACATTTTTCGTCCAATTATTATGCAATATCCAAGCGTATTTGTTTTATGTGGATTTTGTCATTTTCATATGTTTATTGTATTAATCTCGCTTTCATTTTTATGTTGTGTGATGTTAAAATAAATAAATAAATAAATAAATATATATATATATATATATATTATGAGAGTTAATTATAACTGACATTTCTAAACTATGATATTCATTTTAAATTAATTTTTAAATTTTAAAACATTTTAATTATATTTTTAAATTATTAATGTTATATTAATTAAGTGTTTTAATTATTAAAACTGTTAATTTAATTGTTGAATGATATGTCGAATTTTATATGATATAATTTAAAATAAAGATTTATAAAAAAATAAAATATTATTACCTAACTTTAAAAGTAAAAATTAAAACTAAAATAAAAAAAATCAAAGAAATAAAGAAAGAGAGTGAACTAACAAAGTTTCTATAAAAGTTTCAAAAATATTAAAATTAAAATATTTATAATTTTAGTAATAAAAAAACCTAAAAATTTAGAAATGTAATTAAAATATTTAAAAATTAAGAATTAATTAAAAAAAAGTTGTAATTTGAGGATGTTAAATGCAGTTAATGAAGTTACGGCAACTTTTAATAAATTTTAATAAATACCACTAATAGCTAACTTAAAAAAAAAATTGCTTAGATTTATAAGAAATTAATTTTATTTTTATCTTTTCAATTTAAATTAAAGGGCGCTATTTTCTCTATCTCTTACAAGATTCCCCTTTTCATTCAAATCAGGCCGCCCTTTTATTTAAAAAGAAAAAAAAAGGGAAAAAAAAAGTCAGGCCCCTCTCTCTTGCAAATGGAGCGCGAAACTGGGCAATCTCCAAAGACGAAAATGGAGTCTCTGAGAACGATCTGTGACAGAGAGTTTTCGATCCAACAGCAGAAGATAGATTCTTTTACGGAATCGTTTCCTTCTTCTCTTAATTCCATCAAGTCCCTAGCGCTTGATACTGCTCAAAATCATGGTCAGCAGCCTCACTTCCTTAAATTTTAGGGTTCCTACTCACTTTCTCTTTGACATATATGAGTGGAATTATGGTTCTGAAAAAGAACTAGGGTTTTGAATCTTGATAGTGAATTTCCGGGGTTTTTCTTGTTATTCTATGTTTTTTACAGCCAAACTTGCAAAAATGAAAGCCAATTTAAGAGAAGCCGAAGATGAGCTTGTCAAGGTTTTAGCTGGTATTTGCTCCCTCTGTTTTGAACATTGCTTCTTTTTGGTTTGGATTTATATCAATTTGTTATGAATTGGAAAGCACAGTGAGTTTTTAAATGTTCTTTTATAATGCTGCTTTATAGCGAAGACCCGTAAAGAGGCGAAGCAGATGGCAACGAGAGATTCAATCTCTGCTGTAAAAGCTAGAGTAGAAGAACTTAAAAGAACTGCTCAAGTTCAAAGGAGTAGGAGGGAAGAGTATGGAGCAATTATATCTCGGCAATCTCTAGGTAGTTATACACACTTAACAATGGGCTGTACTTTATGGTTCATGTATGGCTCGAATGGGTTGATATATCTGGTGTTCACCTACCATGGTTTTGCATTTTTTTGCCATCTAAAATTTAAATTATAGAGATTTTGGTAATGCGCATTTTCATTGTTGTTTTTCCGGTGGTTACATCGGATTAGAGCTTTGAGAATGTTATTGGGGTGAGTTTTTATATAATGGATTATGCACTTCATGCATTGCGTGCTGATGAAGTGAGTTAAGCTGCTATGGATATATTCCCATGCCAATTGTATTGCTAAGTCTCCATTCCTTGGTGGATTTACTTATTTTCATTTCCTTAAGATGTTTGTACCTGCACATTTGTACTGTCTGTATGCATCTGTTTGCTATTTCCCATGTCATTTAGTGTGTAATTTGAATCTGTACTACCTATGGTTGGCAATGAATTGTTAAGGTACCAGGAGGTCTGCTTAAGCAGTTATTTTGGATCACCATGCACCTTGAATGCTCCAATTAGTCTGCTCCAAGCAAGAGAGTAACAAGAAAACTTATTCTTCGTGCCTAGTTTGCTGGAATATATGCTTATATCATGTTTTCTTGAACAATGTTTGCTTTGTTATTTACTGTTTTCCTTTTAGTAATTTCATATAAATTTGTTAATTATTTTCAGAATTCTGTGGTTTCTTTCTTTTTTCTCTGTTTGGTGTTATCCATAGCTTTGTCAAAAACTGAAGAGGGTGCAGAACATGAAATAGAGGAAAATGGAGAAATTCAAGAAGCTATTTCATGGTATAATCGGGTTCTCGGTTTTCAGATTGAAGGTGGTCATGGTAAGTCAGATAATTAGGCTGCATGGCATTTTGATCCCCCTTCTTGCCTCCGTTATTTTCTTACTGGCTCTTTTGTTTATCCAGGGGTGAAGTTTACATTCAATGATATTAACATAAAAAATCCAAAGGAAGAATATTCCTTTACCATTCGTCATGCAAATGATGCCTACTCCTGTAAGTAATTTTCTCCTTTTGTGTTAGCTATATTCTAAAATGGTCTGTGTTCTAACATGTTTATTTTCTTCCTCATGATTTTAAGTATTGGATTGCAACCCAAACTTGAATGGCATTAAAGACTTGATTAATGAGTTGAACAGAACAAATGACTTATTTGGCTTTGTTAGAACCATCAGAGAAAAGTTTCAAGAAGCAGCAGCACTTGGTATGATTCATTGTATTCTTTTCACCCTGCATGTTTGATGCTTAAATTTTACACTGCAGTTTCAAGGACATGATTCTGTTTGTTGAGACCTTTTCTGTCATCGCTTGTAATTTAAGAAGCTATTTTTCATATTCTTACCATGTGTTTTCTCCAGTATAAGTTTGTAATCATTTTTCTTAATAAAATTATTCCATCACTTATGACTCATCAGGATTGCAGCCCCAGTCCACAACTTTTCATCGGGACTGTTCCACAATCTCTTTGTCTGGTCCAGCTTTATCAGTTTTGAGTAATAGAAGTGAATCTTCTGCCAAGAAAAATGAGCATCACATTCCACTTCAAGATGCAAATAGGCAATTTAAGAAATTCAGCCATGGAAGTAAATCTCCAGCCAAGGTAAATGAAAATCAACATATTGATGGAGAACTCAATAGAAATCCCAAGGAAGTAGTCAAATCAGATATTCTATCACCAGGTCGTCGGTCCACTCGGCTTAAAGAAGTAGCCAAATCAGACATCTTATCACCAGTTGTTCATCGGTCCCCTCGGCTTAAGAAAGTAGCAAAACCAGATATTTTATCACCAGTTGTTCGTCAGTCCCCTCGGCTTAAGGTATTATATCCCAATACCATGTTCTCTGCCTGTCTTAGCCTGTATACAGAAAGTAGCACATATTCTTGTATCTGTATGCCTTCTTTTAGAATGTTGGTGTTGTTTTCTTTGAAGAATTCAACTGATATCTGGTGGTAGTAGCTAAAAAGAAAGGGATGGAATTTGAGAATTGAGTTGTTAAGGTTGGCCTGGCTCGTTTCCTAGCCTTGCAAATAACCTGCTAGCGTATCTACAAGATTCTCATACTTGATGGTTCAAAGTGTGACTTACATATTGTTTTCCCAGAACTCTCAGAATAATATGTTTACCCCTTGGTTTGCTTCATTTTCTAAGTTGGGGATGCATATTTATTTCTAGAATGATGTGAGTTCCCTTTTGTAATAGTCTAAGCCTCATTTTCCTTCTTTAGGCAAGGAGCAGGTTCATGAATTATCTAGAATAGGTATTTGTATCATAACCTTAGGATCTCAAGACAAGGCATTTGTGCGTGTGATGAACTCGTATGGCTTGTATATTATGTGTTATTGTTTCAACTTTCAACTACATATAAAAGTAAAACTACAATATCCATACTGAAGAATATTTCTAATTTGAGATGTCGGATATATGGCAGGCTAAGAAATGAAGTTAGACTGGAGGCTGCTTGGTTGTATCGAATTTCCGATTTCATGTTGATTTTAGGGTGTGGGCTGATGTTGTACTTTCTGACTAGCCCGTGATGCAGTTAACATGCAGGATGTGGAAACTAATCTACATATAGATATCAGTTAACTTAGTAGGAACCGATTGTTCTTTGAAACCCAAGTTGTGCCACTAACCCGGTATGACCTTCCTATGTTTGTATCATACTTAAACTTTGGAATGAAGTTATCGAAGATGATTAGTTGAGCTGAATGTTTAAATGCTTTAGCGTTGTTAGGTTTTGGTACTTTGTATCTTTCGGATGAATGTATTACCATTTTATCATTTATAATAATCTGCATCGCTTGCAATATCGATTTGGTTAGCCTTTTCACTTACGATATGTGGGTCCGAAGGCCTCTGATTGTCCCATTTTATGTTTGCTACATTTGCTTGCAAGTTCATAGGATGTAAGTAAATTTCTTTCATTCGTAAAGTAAATTTTTTGACAAATTTAGAAACAAAATAAAAGCATACAGTACATGCATAAGCATCACATACATACAGCCAACAATGATCGATTACTTAGCAATTACTCATAACAAAAAGCAAAATAAACTTTTTACTAAGGGTGTGTTTACTATTTTGTTCTAAAAGCTGTGGTAAATAGAAACAAGGAAAAGTAGTTTTTTAAGTCTATTTTTCAAGTTAAATTAAAAGGCTGAATTTTCTTTTTTGAATTTTTAAAAGCTATCTGGATATCAATTTATAAATTTCTCTCATTTATATTATTATAATAATTAAATTTTATAAATGATTTATATTTATTATTTAAAAAAATTAAAACTATTTTTCATATATTATAATAATTTTTTAATGATATATATTATAATATAAATGCAACATAGCATTTGAAAATTTTATAATAACATGGCATTACGAGTTCAAAAGTAAATGGAGTGCATTTAATATTATTTACTAAATATATTTACTAATTCTATTTCTTTTGGCTTATAAAACTTAAACTAATTTGTTTTTATTGTAATTTTGTATATACATGAATATAATGTATTATTATTAGTTTCATTCTATATATTTTATTGTATTTTTCACATGTACGTGTTTTATAAATGTACTGTCTACATATATACACGTGTCATAAATTTTTAGTATATTATAGTATTTTTTTTGATAATATATATTATAATAATGAGTTATTATAAATTTATTTAAATTACCACTACAATTTAAGTTAAATATTTGTTAATACCAAAATAATAATTTAATAGTGTAAATTATTTTTAAATATTTTTATTTTAATTTAACTTTATATATTCATATAAAAAAATAGTTATAACGAGATAAAATAAAAAGAGTTAAAAGAATATGAAAGGTTGAATATCCACTTAATATTTATAATAATATTTTATTTTTTCTAGTGTTTTTGGACAAAAATATTAAAAATTGCCATGCGTTTAAAAAAACATTTTTCAACATTAATAATAATCTGACTCTAATACATGTTCAGTTGAGTGATAATAAACTCGATATCCCTTAAGCATCATTTCAAAAGTATTTTTCTGTTAAAAACAATTTTCAATTATAATGATAAATTGATCTTAATATTTGTCAAGTATGAAAGAACTCGATATCCTATAATTATGGTTTCAAGTTGCAAAAAAAACTTATCTCTTATTTAAAAATATCATTTTACTTAATTTTATATTTAGCCGAAATTCAATGTAATTATAAAAGAAAAACAAGTGTACCGTAAAAAGGATTATTTACTATTCTCAAGTTTCCTTTATGCTAAGAAAGGTAAAAAAGGAAAAAAAGAAAAAGAAAAACATAAAGGAAGGGTTGTTTACTCTTACAGTGCAATAGTTAATTAAAAAAGTCCCAAAGCGTACTGGAAGCTCAACAATCAAAGCTTAATGCACCTTTGTGTGTAAGGACACGAAAAAGGATACACCTTTGTGTGTAAGGGGGCGCAAAAGAAGCTGCTTCGTTAACAAGTTCATTATTTGAATAAAGTGTGATTTCAAACATTTTTTTTGTTATTAAAAATAAAAAATAATGCAAAGCTAAAAAACCTAGGTATAATCATAGATCTAAAGAAAAAAGTAAATCAATTATTTTTATTTGAATCTACAATTTAAGTTTATTTTTAGAAAATAAATTCTTTCTATTTTATAGTTAAAAAAATAAAATTTAAGAACATAATTTTAATGTTTTATAAGGGTAACTATGTAATTTAATGTTTTATAAAAATAGTTTATTTCTAAAAACACTCACTATCTCGCTACTTTAAAATTACTCATTATTATATAACTCCTCATCTCCTCAATGCCCACTTTCCTTTTAATATTTTCATTATTTTTCTAAATATAAAATTTATATATATATATATATTCATTTATTAATGATTTTTCACTTAATTATCTTTTGAGAAATCTTAAAAACATTTTAATGAGATGCTTATAAATTAAATAATAAATAATTATCTTTGACCTTCTTAAATACATAATAATAAACATTTATGGTTTGTTATTAATTTAAACTTTTTTAAAATATTTTTGTTTTAATGTATACATAATAAAATATTAATTAATCAACCTCTATTTAAGTCGCTTTCGCTCACTGCCTTTCTTTTATGTTTGCCAAGCGAGTCTTTTAATTTTCTCTGCATAGTAGCGACTGAAGGAGTGGTATTTGGTAGTACGCCCTTTTCCTCTCTCTCTCTCTCTCTCTCTCTCTCTCTCTCTCTTTTATTATAATTTATTCACTTTTTTATTAACATTATTGGTTGATTAGCGGTTTTCCGGTAGCGGTTTTCCGTCGAAGCTTGTACGTGTTTCTGTTTATTTCTTCTTATTGTTGATGGATCTACGGTTTTTCTTTATTTTTTTTAGCTGTTTTTTTTTCGCTCGTTTGTGTTTTCTTTTACTACGATTTCTTAGATCTTTGTTTACTGCTTTGTCTTATCTAGGGTTTGATGGGATCTTAGCGTTTTTTAAGCTATTGTTGTTATGTATTAGGGTTTTCATTTCGCTGTTTGACTGTGATATGTTTTGCTTCATTTGATCTGTTATATGTATGTGTATTTTCACTCTCTTTAAATTAGGATTACTGATGTTTAGGGTTTAGTTATGTTATGATAGTGGAGAACGCTTTTAAAGTTTCATCGAGGAGAATAACTGTTTATTTTTATTTTTATTTTGAAAACACGCTTAGTGCTTGTTGGCTTTCTGTCCTTGTGCAGTTATCTTCATGGGTAGGAAGAAGAGAAGTGATAATCCTTCTGGGGGCGAGAGCTCTCAGTCTCATGATACTGGTGCTGGTAGTGGTCAGGGTCCCCAACGTCCTCCTCAACAACAAGGGGGAGGTGGAAGTTACTCGGGTGGACGAGGTTGGGCTCCACAATCTCCGCAAGGAGGTCGGGGTGGTTATGGCTCTGGTGGTCGGGGTCGTGGAATGCCACAACAGCAGTATGGTGGAGGACCTGCTGAATACCAAGGTAGAGGAAGGGGAGGTTCTTCTCAGCAAGGAGGTCGTGGGGGATATGGTGGCGGTCGAGGTAGTGGTGGCCGTGGTGGAGGACCTTTTGCTGGTGGACCATCCCGACCACCTGTTCCCGAGCTGCACCAAGCAACCCAACCTATGCAAGTTGAGGTGACCCGCCAGCCTGCTCCGTCTGAGGCAGGCTCATCATCCAGGCCACCACCTGAGACTGTAGCATTGACTGAGCAGTATCAACAGCTTTCCATCCAGCAAGAAGCTGGCCAAGCAATTCAGCCAGTCCCTCCATCAAGCAAGTCCGTGAGGTTTCCTCTTCGACCTGGAAAGGGTAGCACTGGCACAAGGTGCATTGTCAAAGCTAATCATTTTTTTGCTGAATTGCCAGATAAAGATCTGCACCAGTATGATGTGAGTTCTTTTATAATAAGCCTTTTCTTTGTTTCCTTTATCTTCTGATTCTTGATTAGCATTGTCAATGGAAATAGGTTACTATTACACCGGAGGTAGCATCTCGAGGAGTGAACCGGGCTGTCATGGAGCAGCTAGTGAAATTATATAGAGAATCACATCTAGGAAAGCGTCTTCCTGCTTATGATGGCCGAAAGAGTCTTTACACTGCTGGGCCTCTCCCTTTTGTGTCCAAGGAGTTTAAGATCACCCTTACTGATGAGGATGATGGTTCAGGACAGCCAAGGTTGTTGATTGATTGCCTTCTTATTTTCATTCAATATTCATTTGCACATTTATTTGTTGTTATGTTGCTTCTATTTTTGCTAGAACTTGTTTTTTAGAAAAAAAATATATCCTTCTCACATTTGTCCATAGGATCTGATGTTAGAAACTTCAAAAGTTTGTTCTGGCTTGGAAGTGCCAAGGTTTCATTTTGTTTCAGAAAACATAGTTCATTTTCATTTTCGTGAAGCATTGTTTTAAGAGAAAAATGGATTTGTTTCAAATATAAAACAAGAAAAGAAAAATGTTTTCTAATTAAATGGGTTAACCTAAAACATTTTCTATAAGGAATAGAAAGCAAAAGCTGTTTTTCAGAAAATGAAAATGGAAAATAAAACCAACTGATTTCTAAATGCCTTCTGACTGGTGATAGGGTTGTATGGAATGGGACATTGAATAATTTCTTGTTGACATCTGTGTTCCATCACTTATTATATATTCTTGATGCAGAAGAGACCGGGATTTTAAAGTTGTAATCAAATTGGCCGCTCGTGCTGATCTGCACCATCTTGGACTCTTTTTGCAAGGGAAACAAGCTGATGCACCTCAGGAAGCTCTTCAGGTTCTTGACATTGTTCTTCGTGAATTACCTACTACCAGGTACTGCGTTTTGGTTATTATTATTTTTTCATCTGTTTACCGTGCTGCTTCTGGCTTTCAAAGTTTGATACATGTGAGGGTACAGGTATTGTCCTGTTGGACGTTCATTCTACTCACCTGACCTAGGGAGAAGGCAGCCTTTGGGTGAGGGATTAGAAAGCTGGCGTGGTTTTTATCAAAGTATTCGTCCTACACAGATGGGACTATCGCTGAATATTGGTATTGTTGTTATGAGACAGCCATTTTCATTTGATCTATATTGCATGCCTGGGTGGTTTATTCACATGTCATTGC
This sequence comes from Gossypium stocksii, assembly GCA_020496765.1. Lineage (NCBI taxonomy): Eukaryota > Viridiplantae > Streptophyta > Magnoliopsida > Malvales > Malvaceae > Gossypium > Gossypium stocksii. Next base: position 114,363,685 of record CM035627.1, on the reverse strand, counting down.
ACCTGTATTTTATCTCTGTGCCTTAATCTAAGCTGGTCTTATGGTGACAATTATCTGCTGGACAGATATGTCTTCTACTGCTTTCATTGAGCCTTTGCCTGTTATTGATTTTGTAACACAATTGCTAAACCGTGATGTTTCTCGACCGCTATCTGATGCTGATCGTGTGAAGGTAAGAATTTCTTAAATTTCCTTCTGATTGGAAATATTAAGTACTGATTACTTTGTCACTTTGTTATTTATTCTTTCTTATTGGTAAACCAGCTATTCCCTGACATCTATTATTAGGGATTGTGCATGATTTCATTTGGTGAAAAAAGTCTGCTAGGGAATAGTATGTTCTTCCTTTAGTTATCATCCTACCATGTTCATTGTGGTTTTCTTTTTTGTATGAATAGATTAAAAAGGCTCTTAGAGGAGTCAAAGTAGAAGTTACACACCGTGGCAACATGCGGAGAAAATATCGAATATCAGGTTTAACATCACAAGCAACTAGAGAGTTGACGTGAGTATTACTATAATTCTTTGATGTAATGTCTTTTAGAGGATCTCTATTTTTGTAATTTGAATTGTATGCATTATTTTTTTAACCTGGAAGTACAGAAAATGTTTCATCTGTTTCAAGCAAATAAATTATCTTTTAAAAAGTCGCATAATATTATTGAACATAAAGCTTTTTCTGATATTGTGCTTTGCGAACGTAGGCCAATATTAGAGCAATAATCTATGTGTTAGATTTCCTTGTTACTTGTGATATGGTGTCGGTCCTAATTCTCTAACAGACTTTACTGTTTATAGTTTTCCTGTAGATGATAGAGGTACAATGAAATCTGTTGTGGAGTATTTTCACGAAACTTATGGTTTCATCATTCAACATACCCAATGGCCTTGTCTACAAGTTGGAAACCAGCAGAGACCAAATTATTTGCCAATGGAGGTAAATTCCTTTAGACTGAGGAGGTAATTGGTATATGGATATGCATGCTAATGACTTGTGATTCACGTAGGTATGCAAGATTGTTGAGGGTCAGAGGTACTCGAAGAGATTGAATGAGAAACAGATTACTGCTTTACTGAAGGTCACCTGTCAGCGTCCTCAGGAAAGAGAGTATGATATTATGAAGGTCCGGCATTTTTGCTTTTTCTTTTGTGTTTCTTAACACTTTCGCTTTATCTCGCCTCACTATTTTTTTTCTTTTTTTGTATGATTGGTGGATGTGACGTATTAGTCTGCAATAATTTGCAACAAAACTACTTAAATTGTCTCCATTTTATGTTTGTATGTTGTTTTCATGTGAACAATTGCCTTGTAAAAATATAATTATTGTGTATCCCAAACTGTGTTCAACTCAAGGGCTAAATAATAAGTGAGAACTAATATAATATCCATCTTGTGATTACCGTTGGATCTAAAAATCTACGGCATATTTGTGTCTTACTATCATCTTTTGCTTGAACTTTTTCTTAGACAAAATTGTCAATTAAGTTGATGGTTTGTTACTGGCGGACTAATTTCTTATATTCCTTTATAGACGGTGCAACATAATGCTTATCATGAAGACCCGTATGCTAAGGAATTTGGAATTAAAATCAGTGAGAAGCTTGCTTCAGTTGAAGCACGTATTCTGCCTCCACCGTGGGTAAGTTATCAATTATTATGTTCTTTTTTCTGCAATTTTATAATTCCTTCCATATTTTTATTTGTGATTGATTTTTGTTCTCCGTGCAGCTTAAATATCATGATACTGGTAGAGAGAAGGATTGCCTGCCTCAGGTTGGACAATGGAATATGATGAACAAGGTATCTCTTACTGTTTCAAAGCTAGGTCTACATTTTAGTTGTTGAATTTCCATTCTCACTGTGTATTTGGTTTTAATTTAAACTAGTCTTACCCATACTGAATCTATAGGTAGAATAGATAAATAACTTGGTTATCTACTTGAAAAGAAAAGGAGTTATAGGTATCCTAACTGCATGAAGTTCATCTGTTCAATCTTGGATGGTTGAATGTGAAGTCTTGTGCTTTTTCTGATTTCTAATTATTTTGTTGCAGAAAATGGTTAATGGTGGGACTGTAAACAACTGGATCTGCATAAACTTTTCTCGGCAAGTCCAAGATAGTGTGGCACGGGGGTTTTGTTATGAGCTTGCACAAATGTGTTATATCTCTGGCATGGTAAGGGAGTTATAGTACACACTGACATTAGTCTGTCTTTGTGATCTCAATTTGGTACTGTTTTTATTTTGAATAGAATTCTTTTTAACATTGATGCTCATATCATTTGCAGGCCTTTACTCCTGAACCAGTGCTTCCTCCAATTAGTGCTCGTCCTGAGTATGTTGAGAAGGTTTTGAAAACACGGTATCATGATGCCATGATTAAACTGCAGCCCCAGAATAAAGAGCTTGACCTGCTTATTGTTATTCTTCCAGATAATAATGGCTCTCTTTATGGTATAAATTTTCTGGTCTGAAATTTGTTTCTTTAAAAAAGATTCATGCTGATCTCTGAATCATTCTATTTCCCTTGCAGGTGATTTGAAAAGGATTTGTGAGACTGATCTTGGTATTGTTTCCCAGTGCTGCTTGACTAAACATGTATTTAGAATGAGCAAACAATACTTGGCCAATGTGGCATTGAAAATTAATGTCAAGGTTGGGGGAAGAAATACTGTCCTTGTTGATGCAATATCACGAAGGATACCTCTTGTCAGTGACCGTCCGACTATAATTTTTGGTGCTGATGTTACCCATCCTCACCCTGGGGAGGATTCAAGCCCGTCTATTGCAGCTGTATGCTTTCTTATCTGTTTTTTATGCTTGCATTTTTCTTTTCATGATTGTTGTATTTGAAATTGTAATCATAAAAAAATTCAGGTTGTTGCCTCTCAAGATTGGCCAGAGGTTACAAAGTATGCTGGCCTGGTTTGTGCTCAAGCTCATCGTCAGGAGCTCATCCAAGATTTATTCAAGACATGGCAGGATCCTGTAAGGGGGACTGTTTCTGGTGGCATGATTAAGTAAGGTTTTATTCATGTTATTTACTTGATCCATTTCATAGATTTCAACTGTAGTTTATTTGAATTTGGTTTCTTATTTATGTTCTCTGGTGAGACAGGGAGCTCCTAATATCTTTCCGACGAGCCACTGGACAGAAGCCGCAGCGCATTATATTCTACAGGTACAGTCAAGCTCCTTTTATTCTCTACCCCTGCCCCTTCTTTTCTCTTGGTTTTATTAATTTATTAATGTTTTTATTTTCTATATGTAGGGATGGTGTCAGCGAAGGCCAGTTCTATCAAGTTCTGTTATATGAACTTGATGCTATTCGTAAGGTAAGGTCGTTCTGTTGACTACATTTCTACCAACAATTCGAACGTCAGTTTGTAGTTTAAAAACTCTGTATCTCATTCACTCGCCATCAAGTTGACTCTCTACTCATTTAACCTCAGGCATGTGCATCATTGGAGCCAAATTATCAGCCTCCTGTTACTTTTGTTGTGGTGCAAAAGAGGCATCATACAAGGTTGTTTGCTAACAATCATAATGATCGCCGTGCTGTAGACAGGAGTGGGAATATTTTGCCTGGTAAGGAGTTAACTGTTTTAAATTTACTATGGTTTCACTTTTGTCTCATAATCTATAACTTAAATCCTTTATGCTTTCTACAGGCACTGTGGTGGACTCCAAAATTTGTCATCCAACGGAGTTTGACTTCTACTTATGCAGCCATGCTGGGATTCAGGTTTGATTTGCTTTCATTTCTGTACTAGAATGTTTATATCTTTGTGTCTGCTTTGGTATTATTAGATTAGTTGGTCGTACTAATGTGTTTTTAATATTTTATCCACCTTTGTATAGGGTACAAGCCGTCCAGCTCATTACCATGTGCTATGGGATGAGAACAAGTTTACAGCTGATGCATTACAATCTCTCACAAATAACCTTTGCTATACGTATGTTCTTTTCCTCGTCTATTTTTTTTTGTGAGGCAGTAATATGATTTGGTATCTGAACTTATTTTAACCTTTTGCAGATATGCAAGGTGCACACGATCAGTGTCAATTGGTAAGTTCTAGTCCTCCAAATAGAAATTGAGTTGTGTCTTTTAGTTTTCGACTCCTTGCCCTAATTTAACAATCTTGAAACTAACAAATGTGTGCAGTTCCCCCTGCGTACTACGCACATCTTGCTGCATTCCGAGCTCGGTTTTATATGGAACCAGAAACATCAGACAGTGGATCAATGACAAGTGGCACAGCTGCGGGGCGTGGAGGTGGAGCTGTAGCTGCAGCTGCTGGTGGGCGTAGCACAAGAGGACCTGGTGCTAGTGCTGCCGTCAGACCTCTGCCTGCCCTCAAGGAAAATGTCAAGCGTGTTATGTTCTACTGTTAAGGGAGTGCTTGTATTTTGAACATCTATTTTGTTGGGCTTTGCTTCTTGGTATTTTGAACAATATCTAGTTTGTTTGGTGTTGCATGGATTATTGAACTAAACCTGTTGAACCTTGGTGTTAAAACTATGTTAATTTTATGATTATTCGCTTGTGAACATTAAATAATGTCTTGTATTGTACTTGCTGTTCCTTTGCTACTAAAGTAACTCTGAAACCCAAGTTTAAACTTGAAAATGGATTCATGGTAGGTAATCTCATCGGAAGGTATCTTCTGCTTGGTCAATTCTCTCATTACTTCAAATATTTGTACATTAACTGAGCACATTTGAACTTGAATTTTTGTTGATGAGATATGGTGACAATGTTGTGAAATGAGCTTACTTGTCTTTTATACATGTTAATCAGGTCAAAGGCTCCAAATTATCGAATTTGATTATGCAGAACTTGAACATTTTTACTGATGGTAAGCCAGTAAAACGTAGTCTTGAAAGCATGCATGTATAGAGAGGGTAACTAGGCATGGTAGAAAAACAAGCTATTACCGGAAGCACAAGCAATCAAGTATGTACATGGATGCCATGCGAGATGTTGCAACTTGGAACTCGAGTTCAACGAATGTTCATCAACAACGCTTGTGCTTTCGTGACCTGCTTATGTAATTAGGGTAGCACAAGTTATATATCAGTAGCTTGATTATCATTTAGAGGTTAAGAGGCGATAAAAGTATCATGGAAGTTTTTGTATTAAGAATTAAATTGTATTTTGCTCTTCAAGAAATAAACAAATTATTCATTGTACAATTGACCAAAATAAATTGGTCATCTAACAGAATAAACAAATAATAACACGTGATCTGTCAAATATATCTAATGCTAATACATAGAAACTAATATCTAACTGTAGAAATAAATAAAAATTTTAACATAATGATTAATTTACTCTTTAATTTAAAATATAATATTATTTTATCTATTTTTTGAGTACAAGAGACAATATATTCGACTAATATAAAAACATTCACGATATTTCCACCGTTAATAAGCATTGCTTAATGCGAGTACGAGAGGGCAAAGAGACTACTATACCTTGTTTGTAAAACCCGCGGGTAAGGTTACTTAGAGATGATCTTCTTGCCCTTGGAAGTGGCTTCCTATTTTTAATACTTGAGAAACAAAAAGAAAAAGTACAAAATACAACGCTCAGTCAGAGATGGACTGAAGCATAACCGAAATTGTACTAAAATTACTGCTCTACTAAATCCTAAAAGGATATTGGTAAATTTAGCCGACAATGATCATATTTTTTGTTAATTTAATTTTTATTCTTTTTAGCTAAAATTTTGTTATTGATTTTAAGAAAATAAAAGGTCGAATTACTTCTTTTAAACTAAAATGCTAACTAAAATATTAATTTTTAAACAAAATTGACATTGTAATTTATAAAAACATAATATAATTTATTTTATATATCACATCAACAAATAATTTAAAATTTATAAAAATATAAAAGATCATAAAAGCTAAAATATAACATTTCAGAAAGGTTAGCCCCTAAAACAAACAGAGAATGTGGGCTAAATTGACAAAAGATGTAAATCTTAATGCCAGCCAATCCTAATTTTAAAATGTCATTGTTTTAGTAATGAGTGTTTTTCTGTGATCAGACCAGATGATATAAGAGACAGAAAAGATACAGCTAACCTGTTCGGATCTTTGCTAGCTTCTATCGTAGCCCCCTCGTCACTCCCACCACCATGAAAGAAGATACGTAAGAGATTACTGAGTCAAAAAGAAAAAGATATTCATGTTATTACAAATGCGTTAGGTCGGCGAAATTGGAGATGATTATATGACTAAATATGTGGGATATAAAGTAGTAGGGAAATGGAAAACCTATAAGATCCAGTTGCAAAATGAAGTCCATCTCCACTGAGGCAGCACTCAAATTTATCAAATATGGAGTCATTGTTATACAAATCGCATAACTGCATTGATAAATTGCAAGCTATGAACAACAAAACAAGTCATAACTTCCAGAAATTTATCTCGTTAAAGTGCATAGAAGTTAACTAGTCTATTAAAAAGAGACTACAAGCTTTAATAATATCATTAATACCAAACAATGGTGCCCATTATGAACTTCCACAAGAGTTATCGTACGGATAAACAGGCATTGGAAGGATATGCACCTACCTTTGGGCGTAAGTGTTCGTGAATTTTGAATGTAGCAACTGGTGAAGAATCCATGTGCATATCCCATAGCTAAAACATAAAAAGAAAATCATAGAAAGAAAATCATCAGTTAATAGAAGACATAAGCACATTATTTGCATTCACAATATGATATATATATATATCACCATGTTTGATGCATCCTTTCGTATTTTTATAATATTCAGAGTATGATATACTCACTGATCACCAAACAGGACGCATCTGTTCATATTATTTTGGAAAGAATTAGGAATTTAGAAAAATATAATAGATGCAGAGTTCAGGGAAAAATAAGAAACCATGCAAAAAAAAATACAGGATCAGAAAACACGATTTCTTAAAAACAAAGAATATCTCTGGTGTGTTTGCTCCTTTCCAAATGCAGAGGCCCATAATTGAGTTAAATGTCAGAAAACAGCCTCTTACGTTATTTATTAGAAAGAAAGTTGTTTAAAAGAATAAACAACTTGTTGGCAAAGCAAAGCCATTCAAAACTCTATTTTGAATTTGGATAAACAGACAAGTCTCACCAATCCATATGGACGAGTATTGAACTATGAAAGAAAATTCCTTGAAAATCACACTTCATAATACAAGTAACACTCAATCTAGGTTAGGCACCTTAAGGTTCATGTAGTCACGGCTTAAGATGTGACGTCCATCAACTGGAAACTTTATATCAGTTATGGAAGCAACAATCTCAGTAAGGAATGATCGTGACCCGTGACATTCTTCATCCTGAAATCTTTGTAATAGAAGCCGAAGATAATGAGTATCAGAAACTTCCACTCCTAGTCGGTTGTAACTGAAATCACTGGTCATAATAACTAGCGAACTGCTGAAAACATAAGAAAGAAAGAGGACCATAACTCACATCCTTGCACTGTAATCGCACAATGCAGATTGTCGCATGTCAACTAGACGAATAAAACCTCTTGAGCTGCTATATGCAAGCAGGTTACAATGAATTGGATGGAATTCAGCTGATGTTATGACCTCTGAAAAAAAAAGTAAACAAGATTGAGCAGGAATGGGTTAAAAACAATCAGATAAAAAGGGTATTAGTCATAAGTAACAGAACTGTAGCTAAGAATGTCTGAATATAGGCAAGTTATCTTGTCAAAAGAAGAAGCAAATGACTTGACATCAATTGCATTGGAACTAAAATGGATAAGGGAGCTTCGCAACTAAGCCAGATCTTAACTATGATTCAACCAATTAAACAATGAGAAATATACAGTAGTCACCAATCTTACCAGTTACCTCCTCTCACTACAAAATGTAAAGACAAACAAGAGCAAATTCAATACTTTCATCTACAAAATGTAAAGACAAACAAGAACATTTTGAAATTTAAAAATAAAGAAAAAAAACAGCATATTTTGAAATGAAAAAGAAACAAAACAATAATAACCATTACCAGTAAGCTCCTCCATGTTTGATGGCTTCATGTCAATGATATTAAATGACTGATTACTAACTTCAAGGTTCCACAAGTTTATCCTAAGATCATCTGCAGATATAAACGTCTCACCATCACTGCAAAAGGGTTAGGAAACAAGATCATCCCTTAGATGCAGCAAAAAGTTCTGAACTTCCAGTTATATACTCTGTTGAATGCCCTTCCTAAGTTGACTGCAAAAATCATGAGTACGGAAGGAAAGTACAAAATTCTATTTCTGTTAAAAGAAAAAAGCAAAACCAAAAAGGCATACAATGAAGTTTCTTGATGGAGGATTTACCTATTATTTGAAATTGAGTTGATATTAAAATCATGAGCATGAGCATACACCCTTCTACATCTTGCATAAGCAGTGTCTTCATAGTTGGCAATCTTGTAACATAAAAAGCTACTAAAAAACCTTGCATTCAGAACAAACTAAAACAGTAGCTCTGTAGGATCTCTGCCCTAGTCAACTCATACATACCTTAGAACGCGGTTCTTGAGATGGGAAAATACTGTTAGCTCCACTTTCGACATGATTGCCATTAGCAAAAGACGGTATGCCTTGCTCATTCATAAAACTTCTTTCAGACAGAAGAGTATTTTCTGAAGAGAGCAATTGATGAGGAGAATCTATTTCCCTGGCTTTCTTCACCTTTCTATCCTTTACCTGGCTCCATAAACCAAAAGAATTTTCATTCACAACACCATGATGAAGTGCATAACAATGGAGTAATTTATCAACATAGATGCCAACATCTTGGGCTTAATCTCAGTGATAAGTGTTGAGCAAAAAGAATGAGAGAAAAGCAAAGCATTACCATTCTGCTAAACTAAGGCACAATGGAAATCAAAATGGTGAGGTTCAAATGAATGATGAAGCCTCATTCATACAAAAAGACAAAATTCTTTTAAATTTTGCATCGCAATGCATCTCATGTAAAGCAAAATGAAAGAGCAAGTTATCAGAAGTTACAAGTCCTAATAACCCACACCTTCCACAGTTTAATTGTCTTATCGTTCGTTGAAAGGATAAAGAGTGACCCACTTAGACTTGTACACCATTTGAGTTTGTTGATCTTCTCTTCAATCTCCAGGCTCTTCAAATAATCGAACTATAAAAAGGAAAATGCCATCAAGACCCACTATAAAAGAATATAAGATCACAGAAGACATGTCACTGTTTCAGATATAAGCATACCTCAGGTTCATGACTCTGGAATTCAGTTTTATATCGATATTCAGGGTGGTTTAAAGAGACATAATCCAACTGCTCCAGTTGATTTCGGGAATAGTGCTGGTCGGCTGTCTATGAAGCAATTGTAAAAGAAGATAATAAAACAACCAATACAGTTGCAATGCAAGCCTAACACATAACAACCAATAAGGATTTTTTTTTCTCTTTTGAATAAGACGTCTTCCTTTGAATTATTATTTTAGCTATTGCTTTTAGCTACTTACATTTCTGCATTCCCAAAAGTTCTTAAAAAGTAAAAGGAAGCAACATCATACCATTTATTTAAAAATATGCAAATGGATAAAGTAAAGTCACGCATTTTCTTAGTGAAGAAAGTTTTTCATTATTAAAGTGTATACTGCTATCTCATTCTAACACACTTTTTGCTCTTAGCTTTCGGAATTAGTAAGGGAAAAAGTATAGTAATAATCAAAACAAATCTAAGCTTAGCTTAACGTATTGAAGATAAATTCGTAATAAAACTGAGAAAATTCTCACATTTTTTCCATCCTTCGTCTCGAATATCACGATCCGACCGCCTCGATCTCCAACAGCAACGTAATCGCCACTCTTGTCAAATTCAACCGTCGATATTCTATCCGCTGGAAAATAAACACATATACTCTTCCATTTCGTTTCAAACAAGCAAATTCTCAATTCTTCAATTCTAAACAATCTTTTTTTAAAAAAACAAATAACCGCAATTGCTCATCAGGAGCAGCCAAACAGTAGCTAAAACACAACCTTCTTAAATCAATTCAAGCAAACAAAACAACATTCGCTAGAGAAACAGATAAAAAGAAAAGAACGCTAACCGTCTTGAATTTCGTAATCGGAGCTTCTTTCGCCGAAGACTTGAGAGAACTTCCACTCCAAAGGTTGGCGCGTGGTTGGATTCATGATAACTTCCCTCAGTCCTTAAACGGCGCCGGTTCTGTCCATCTTGTTCGAAGAAAATTCAGATTTATATCTCGAGCTTAATCGCGAATAGAGCAGCTTTGCCCTCTGGTTTACGGAGAAAGTGAGGAGGACAACAACACCTTCGCTTCCCTGTCGTCTAAGCCTACTATTTTTTTTTCTATCTTTTCCCTCGTTCCTGTTTCTTGTTTTGGCTAACGGATAAATTTTGCGCCATTTTTATATTTTGTTTTATTTTTTACTTTTAACAATTCTCTTTCTTCTAGTTTTCTCTGTGCCAGAATATGTATGTGGTGTGTATTCTTCGCACCAGTCCAAAGTATTTGTTTCAATTTTATGCCATAAATTTTAAAAATATACATTTTAATATGTGATTTTATATAATTTTATATGTAAAGCTTTTATTTAATCAAATTCTAACAAATTATTAAAACAAATATTAATATAAAATTATTTTATATTTATATATTGCATACATAGGGCTAAAGTTAAAAATTTTTATAGGGAGTAAAACTAAATTATAAAAATTTTAAGAGATCAAAATGTAATGGTTTCAGGTACTAATTTATAATTTTATTATTTTTGAAGGAACTAAATATACTTTTTCAGACTTAGGAGAGGAAAAATACAATTTTACCATAGATTAATTTGTAATTTTATTATTTTTAAAGAGACTAAACTAAAAGTTTTCAATTTTAGAGGAGGGCAAGGCTCCTGCCAATCCCTCTAACCTCGCTTCATGTATACGCATATAATTATATATATTCAATATAAAAGTTGATATATTTGTTTCTGTAAATGTATATGATTGAAACAAAATTAAAGCTTTATGTATACATTTCAACCACAATTTAAGTTTTATGTATATAATTGTATCAAATCAAAGTTTATGTATCAAATTGCAAATTGAAGTAAAATTCATATATAATTTTGAGATTTATCCTTAACTTTGTTTATATACTTTAGAAATGGATTAATTGCACTAAACTCCTCTAAATTATCTCTCAAATTTAAATTGATCCTAAACGTAGAAAATATTCTAAGCCTTTGAAGTTTCAATATATTATTAATTAAGCTTCACCATAATAATGCTTAGAAGGGATAAAAGCCTCGTGTCTTTTATCTTTTCGAAGTTCAAGGCTGAAAATCTATTACAGGAAAACAATAATGTGAATCAATGGAATTCTTATTTGATCATCGCAAGCCTCTACTGCCTATAGTGTACAAGCCAAATATACTGCACCGACCCTCGTAGGCTGCCGGTCCGTGAAGAAGCCGATCTCGGGGTGCTCGTAATCATATTTTTGGCTACCTATTTCCTTCTTCCTCACTGTCTGTGTATTTTGTCCATCGATCCTGTGCATCTTCGCACAAAGCAGCTCCCACTAGTGGGGTATTGGTCGTAGAAGGGCCAATTGATGTTACACTTGCTACTATATATACACATTCAGAGAGGGGTGATCATTGCTCACTACCATTTAGATACACTTGTTTTGTATAAACAAACTTTTCAAATACTTCTAACATTAATTTTATCCGGTGAGTAAACAAATAGAGGGTGAGATGAATAAATTTTAAAATTATATCAGAATTTTATACATAAAACTTTGATTTGATTAAATTCTTACAAATTATTAATATAATAATTGATATAAAATCATTTTATGTTTATATATTATATACATAAATAATTATAATTTATCATATATAAAAATAATTTGATGTATTTATTTTTTTAAATATGTATAACTGAATCAAATTAAAGTTTATATATATATTTAAACCGCAGTTAAAATTTTATGTATATAATTACACTAAATCAAAATTCATATATCAAATTACATATTATTGAATCAAACTTCCAAATATGAAATGGTATTTAGATATTCTTTATTTTCTTGTGGGAAGGAAACTTTGTATGGCTTCATCAATTTTATTCGGAATGCAAGGGAGAGTTCGGCTCAAAGAAAACAAAAACCTAAAGGGTGAAGCTCTCGTTAGAAATTTAAAAAATTAATCAAATCATTCTTAAAATTTTATATACAATTAAGTTTTTATCGATGACAAAATAATTAATCAAGCTCCATTAACTGGGATGAAGTTAAAAAAAATTTTTAGGGGTTGAAATGAAATTTTAATTTTAATAGTCTATATCTTTATAATTTTTAAAGGATTAAATTAAATTTTCATAATTTTAAGAGGCCAAAGTACAATTTTACCTTCACTAAATTAAATTTTTAAAATTTTCTAAAGAATCAAAACAACAAATTTTCATTTTAGTGGGGGCTGGGACCCCTACCACCCCTCGGATTCGCCTCTATCCATTAGGTTTGTTGAATTGACAAAAAAAAAAATCAAACAGTGTATGTCACAAAATTAATATTGACATAGCATGATAATATTTTTAGCGATAAGATTATTGTAAGATTACCTTTACGTTTGGTTGTAAAATTATTTTTAGCGAAATTATTAGAATATAAAATTATTTAACACGTTATTAGATATGTTATTATTCTTCATTTGGTTAGAATTTATGAATTTATTGTTTGATTCAATTAGTGGCATGGATATTACATTACTAAAAATCGTAATAAATTTATTCAAATTTTAATATTATTAACTAAATAAAATTACATAGTTAAAGTAATATTGGAAATGACGAGACTTTCATAAACCAATTGAAAATGAAATTTGATAGGGCAACGAATATGTTGATTGCTGACAACCATAATTCATAACTTTTAGGTTGAGATATTGCAATTACATATATATTAAATTATATATTAAATAATGAAACAAATTTTTAAATAAACTAAATCTAGATCCAGCTTTAAATCTTTTCTTTTTCTAAATTAAGCTATCACTTGACTTATCAACATGTTATCAATTAATCTTGTGATCCTAATATAAGGTTATCACTAGTCAGAAAAATGGTCCATGTATAGCTCCTTTTTAGTGGCGTAACCAAACGGCATGCCCTTGACACCCTTGTTAAATAAATAAATTATTTTTTAACCCCTTCTAAAATTAAAAATTATAAATTTATCCTTTTTAAAATTTATAATACAAAATATTTAACTTTAACTCCAAATTTTATAATTATATCTAAACCCCTAAACAAAATTTCTAACTTCTCTTATTTATTTTAGGGCTAGTTTAGCAATACTTCCAAAAGCGCTATGAAAAAATACTTTTAAGAATTACTTTTAAAATGTTTAGTTTAAGATTTAAGTGTTTAGTATTGTTATCAAAAAGTTTGTTTAAGAAATAACATGTCCATTTAAAACATTGTATTATGAAGTAACAAATATACATTTAATTAATGTTCAAATTAGTTAATATTATTATATTTTAATAAGAATATAAAAAATAATTTACTATAACTTGTTGTTAATATTTAATATATGAAATATAAATTTTAATTATTTTTAAGCAATAAATATTAATTATTTTTAAAATTTAATTAGAATATATAAACTATATTTTAAATATTTAAATATAATCATAAAATATTTGTAATTAAATATTAATATATTTTTATTATTTTAAAATTTTTTATTTTTAATTAATGATTTTAACACATTTGTAATTAAATATTAAAAGAAAAATAGGAAAATACTATATTATTGGAGATGCAAAAAAGTAATTAAACACCAAAAATACTTTTAAAAGAGGAAAAGTTACCTTTTCAAAAATAATTTCCAAAAAATGTTTTTCTTAAAACACTACTAAATAAGCCAAAAAGTGCTCTTATTTTTTTTTAAGAACTTTTAAACAACCCTTAATTTGCACGCAAGATTTTTGGTTTTATTGAAAGATTTTTGTTTTGATCAAGTCACCTTGAAATGCATTTTTTAGATTTAATTGGCCGTATACCCAACTTATTGGGTAATGCAGTAATTTAAAATAAATTGAAGTATTGTCGGGTTGACCATTCGGTAAAATTCACCATATACTTTCCTTTTCCTTTTTACATTTCAACAAAAAAATTCACATTTTTTCTAACATTGTAAAAAAAATTAATAATAAAATTAACTTTTAATATTTACATATTTTATTAATTTAACTCTTAATCCTTTTAAATCAATCTTTTTAAAAAAAAAGTTAAATTATTATTTTTTAACAAAAATATTTATTAAAATTTTAAATATAATAGTCCACATAACAATCAACATACACTTTATGATATTTAAAAAAATTATGAAATTTTTATAGAATTTATTTTTTAAATATTTTTATAAATTTAAATTATTTTTTGAAGTTACATATATGACAAATAATATTATATCAACACGAAATATATAAAAATTTTCATACAAATTGTAATGTTAATATTTTAAAAAATAAAAGTTTTAATAATTTATTTTATGACTTTTTTAAAAATATTTAGAGGACGAATTTAACTAAGAATAATGGATAAATTAATAAAATAAATATCCTTATGCCTAAAAGTATTACAGTTGGAATATTGAATACTTATACCATGACAGTGTAAGGCAGATTACGGAAGATGAACATCGTTAGTAAAAAAAAAAAAAATCTAGACACGTATTTTACTTTCTTTGAATATTTTAATCATTAATTTCATTATTAATAATATAAGTCCAGCGTGAATCCGATTTATGGAAATAAGATATTTTCTGGTTCTTTTATGATTATCATCAAAATAATAATTAAAATTTATTTAATTTTAAATAAAAATTAGTTTTGCTTTTAAAAAGGCATACATAATAGAAGTCGAATTTAAAATATCAAAAATCGCAATTTAGATATCCAATAATATGTGAAGGTATACTTGTCAACATGTTTATCCCATATACATGTAATCAATAAGCCTACGAATAAAATTTAATTTGAATATATTTACATTTTTTATTTGAGGAGCGATGCATTTATTTCGTGTAAAATTTAAATAATTTTTTTATATTTTTATAAGTTTTTTATCATTAATATTTTAGTAAATTAGTCGATTAATTTATTAATATAATTATATTTATCATATATATAAATTTTTAAATTAATCTGATATATTTATTATATCAATTCAAAATATTATTTTTATTAACATATATTTAATGATTGAAAGTTTTAACATGTATGATCTATATAAATAGAACAAAAAATAAGACGGTTGACTTGTTAAAATATTAATTGTAAAAAAATTATATAAATGTATAAATCTACTTGAATTTTATACCGACATAGATAGTTTTATTATTTCAAATATATGTTTATAACATATTTATTTAAATCGTAAAATTAACCAATATTAAATATTAAATCAGTTCAATTAGGTGGATATATACCATATAAGTTTGTCATTTTAATTATTGTATATAATGGTCGAAAAAGTTGATTAAATTGAAATTTTAAATTAAACTTTAATCACACTTATCTGAAAAATAAATTTTAAATAAAATATTTTATAAAAATTAGAAAATATTAATATCTTTAGTTTATTTTATAAAAATTAGAAAATTTGAATATGTATGTAACTTACATACATGTCACTATCACTTTATTCGTAATTTCCAATTCAATAAAAAAGACTTTTAATATTTTATCACGGTTCATTACTTTCTTTTTCGATAAACAGTGGTATTGTAGAATGGGCAACCAAATGCAGACTTTATGCTTTTACCATAAGAAATTGATACATATTGTTGACTTTTAAAAGTGCATTATGTTTTTATTCTATATTTAATTATTAGGATATTTTGTTACAATTAGTAGGAAAAATTTTAAGGTGACATAAATATTACATTTTTATTTTACTTTTATTATTATTAGTATTGTTATTAACATGAAACTTGATTTTAAAAAATAATATAAAATTGATAAATAAATTGGAGTCGTGGCTGGGATACCTCAGTGGTGCAGCCAAACAAATAAAAACAACGATAATAAAGATGCTTTACTGTTTGCATGTGATTCGTTTTTGTGGATCATAGAAATTCAAACCTAAAATTATTACTTATAAAAGAAAACGTGTCGCAAAGAGAATCCATGCAATAATAACTATATATATCTGTTGACAAATGTCCATTTTTATCTTTCCTTTTTACATTATAAGAAATGATTTTTTTGGCCCCTTTAGTTTAATTATTCTTTATACTTCAATATAATTTCATCCTATATATTAACGTGATAAATGAGAATAAAAGTGTATTTGATAAATTAAAAAGTTATTATAAATTCTAAATTTTTATTACTGAATTTATATTATTTTATTTGATAATTTTTAATCTCGCCTTTTGAATATTCATCACTATTTTACAATGATATTCAATAGTTGAAGTAGTTAGTATCATTATTTTTTTTAAAATGAGGACTTTGAATTTATTTTATAAACACATCATCCCTACCACAATGTAGATTTCAAAGTAATGAGTAGGAATAGATACTTTTAACAACAATTTAGCTTCAATATTTTAACTGGAGTAATTAAACGCGTCAACTATTAGTCTGAATAATTTTATGTACCAAAATTATATTATGTTAAATTAAAACTTAGATTTTAATTATTAGAAATTAAATTGTAATTTTTACGATAATAAAAATATAATTTTACTAATTTAATAGTCTATATCTTTATAATTTTAAAAAATAAAAATAAATTTTTATTATTCTTAAAAGGATTAAAATATAATTTTATTTTCATTAATTTAAAATTTTAAAAATCTAAATAAAAAATTATTTTAGGGGAACTGAACCTACCGGCCCTAATTACGCCAGTAAAATCATAATTTGACGAAACACTTTAATTTAATAAAAAAATTAGTTTTAAAAAAGAGGTTTTTAATTTAATTGAATTCATGCTCAAACCTAAACGAAGACAGTAAAGTAGGAAAATATTAAAGTGAAAAACGAACAGCGAACAGTAAAATATAGCTAATTGATGATATTTAATAGAAAAATGAATGATTGAAATGATGGATAAAATGAAAATAATATTGGTGGTTGGATAATTTAAATTAGAATATTATAAAATTTATAAACTAAATTATCATAATTTAAGGAGTTTTTTACTTAAATAATATAAAAAAATAAAAAATTACCAAAATAATACCCCATTTTTTTATTTACCAAAATAATACAAACTTTTTTTTATTTACCAAAATAATACAAACAAAAAAAACTCCGAAAACAAAAAAAAGTACAGATACAGAGGTGGGGCCCACAGGCGGCACCAATGGTGCCTATCCCACAGGCGGCACCAATGGTGCCTTTCCCATAAGCACCATCCAAATACTCGTTTTTATTTTGGTTATTTGTTCGTATTTTTTCTTATTTTCGGATTAAAATCACTTCCAAAATAAATATTATTTTATTATTTTATATTATTTTAGTACATAATGTTTCAAATTTATTATTTTAATATTTTTATATAAGTTTAGTAAAAAACTATTATTTTGGTCATTTATTCGTATTTTTTCTTATTTTCGGATTAAAATCACTTCCAAAATAAATATTATTTTATTATTTTATATTATTTTAGTACATAATGTTTCAAATTTATTATTTTAATATTTTTTATATAAGTTTAGTAAAAAACTATTATTTTGGTCATTTATTCGTATTTTTTCTTATTTTCGGATTAAAATCACTTCCAAAATAAATACTATTTTCTTATTTTATTTTTTTATATTATTTTAGTACATAATGTTTCAAATTTATTATTTTAATTTTTTTATACAAGTTTAGTAAAAAACCGTTATTTTGGTCATTTGTTCATATTTTTTTTCTTATTTTCGGATTAAAATCAATTCCAAAATAAATACTATTTTCTTATTTTATTATTTTATATTATTTTAGTAAATAATGTTTTAAATGTATTATTTTAATTTTATATATATATAAGTTTAGTAAAAAACTATTATTTTGGTCATTTGTTTGTATTTTTTTCTTATTTTCGGATTAAAATCACTTCTAAAATAAATACTATTTTCTTATTTTATTATTTTATATTATTTTTTTACTAAAATTATATAAAAAATATTAAAATAATAAATTTGAAACATTATGTACTAAAATAATATAAAATAATAAAATAATATTTATTTTGGAAGTGATTTTAATCCGAAAATAAGAAAAAATACGAACAAATGACCAAAATAATAGTTTTTTACTAAACTTATATAAAAAATATTAAAATAATAAATTTGAAACATTATGTACTAAAATAATATAAAATAATAAAATAATATTTATTTTGAAAGTGATTTTAATTCGAAAATAAGAAAAAATACGAACAAATAACAAAAATAAAAACGAGTATTTGGGTGGTGCCTATGAGAGAGGCACCATTGGTGCCGCTTGTGGGCCCCGCCTCTGTATTTGTACTTTTTTTATTTTCAGAGTTTTTTTTTTGTTTGTATTATTTTGATAAATAAAAAAAGTTTGTATTATTTTAGTAAATATAAAAATAGGGTATTATTTTGGTAATTTTTTTTTTTTGTATTATTTGAGTAAAAAACCCTAATTTAAGGTATAATCAATTTAAAAAAAATACAAAATAAGAGATATTGGAAATCACCGGGAGACCGAAAAGGACAGAAACGGAGAGGGAATAAAATCCAATCGCACCGGCTGACAAAAATTATCATTGTGGTGTAAGCTCCGACGCATATTTTTATATTATTTTCACCTAATAAATCGCGAAAAAGAAAGCCCCAAAAGAATATATTGGTTTATCCAATGAATCCTATCCCTTTTGCTGGGTAAAAGTACAAGACAACCCTTCTATTAAAAATTAAATAAACTAAGTATTGTAAGATAAATAAAATAAGTTTATCAATTTATACAATTAAAAATCATGTATGATAAAATAATAAGATAGTAGTGTATGACGTGTCACATTATTATGCTAATGTATAGAAATTGATTTTAAAACTTTTAATAAAAATATCAATTTACTTTTTAATTTATTATATACTGATTAATTTCTTATTTTTTGAGTAAATGAAATAAGATATAATTTAAAATTAAAGAGTAAATAAATCATTTATATTAATATTTTATTTATTTCTATAATTAAAAACATGCATAAATAATAAAATGACTAAATAAGGACAGGTAACATATCACGTATACCTATGTTAATGTATAAAAACAAGCTTTAACCATAAAATTAAATGACATTTTTAATAAAAAAATAAATTTCTCTTAATTTAATCAATTTTTCAGTGAAGAAAGAAAATTCAACTGATGGTGCAATTCACTCCGTGTTACTTTTATCTTCTCTCGTTGTGAAGGTTCGTCAATCAACGTCATCATAATCAACTTCTTTAATAAATAAAGGAAAAGCAAGGAAGAAAAAACCACTAGTAATTCATTTCCGTAAAGATTTTTAGCTTAAAAAGGGATCCTTTTCTCTTGTGGATACTTCAAATCCAAGTTTTGGTGACACTCTACAATAATCTTTATGACCGTTTCAGTATAGAAAGAGGCGTTTCGTCTGTTTCTTTTTTTTTTCTTTGAAAAGCAAATATAAGAAACTTTGAAGTTTTTGTCTGGAGAAAAACAAGTGTTTTTTTTAGATTATCCTCTGTGTAGCCATGGCAGCTCGTAGAATCTCTTCATTACTTACTCGTTCACTCTCTGTTTCTTCTTCATCTGTTTCTACTTCTTTGTTTTCATCTCTAGGTGCCCAACCATCTCTTTTCTCTTGGTTTTTGATTTAATATAGTAGTTTTCTGTTTGGTTGCTGAGAAACTGAAAGAAAATAAAGGAAAACGTTGGTTTTGTATTTTTTCGAAAGGTTCAAGCTTTGTGCTTTGAAGCTTTTGTTTGACTGTTTTCATATATTTTTATTTCTGATCAGTTTTCTTACCATCTAAAGTTTAGTTTTTTGTCATGCTATTTAAAGCAAAAAAAAAAAAACTGAGTGTTAAATGCAAAACCTTTTTACATAGCTTTTCACTTTAGCAATAAATGCATTGCTCCAATTTATTCAATTTTTTTCCAACTGTATTGGAACAGTCACAGATTCACAGTTTTTTCAATTAATTCCCCTTTTTTTATGCTCACAAAATCTGTAATTTTGGATGTAAAAACAATAAATTCAGGGAAAAACAGTGGCAGAAATGGAATTGGGAAAAGGTTCAGCACAGCTGCAGCTCTTGAGGGTCTGATTGTTCCACCGGTTCAAATAGCTTACACTCAGAATTTAATTGATGGAAAATTTGTAGATGCCGCATCTGGTAAATTACTCTCTTTATCTTATATCTTAAATAAAAAATTAGAGTATTGTTTGGGTTAAAAATTTCATTATTTGAATATGTAAAAATTAGTGTGGGTGACGGATTAACAAACCGTGTATCTGATACATTATACTAATTTTTAATCATATAAATAGATGAAATCTTTTTAACAATAAGATGAATTTGCCTTTGAGTAGAGGGCATGATTGGCTCCATGATACTTTTATTTTTTTATGCAATTAAGCTGATGTTTTATTGATGCATTGAAACAGGGAAAACATTTCCAGCTTATGACCCTCGTACAGGGGATGTGATTGCCAATGTTGCTGAAGGTGATGCCGAGGATATTGACCGAGCGGTTGCCGCCGCTCGCAAGGCATTCGATGAGGGACCGTGGCCAAAAATGACTCCCTATGTAAGGATTTTCGATTTGGGGTTGGCTTTAACAATGTGAAAAAGATTTATCATTTCTGTTTTGTTTAATGTGTTCGTTTCCAGGAACGGTCACGGATAATGTTGCGGTTTGCTGATTTGGTCGAGAAACATAGCGAGGAACTTGCAGCATTAGAGACATGGAACAACGGAAAGCCACACGAGCAGGCTGCGAAATCTGAATTGCCGATGTTCATACGTCTTTTTCACTACTATGCCGGTTGGTTCGTTACTACGAAATGGATTTTTACTTTTGTTTGTGTTGCACATGTTTACATTTTGTTGCAAATTATGCAGGTTGGGCGGATAAGATCCATGGGCTAACGGTTCCGGCTGATGGACCTCATCATGTTCAGACATTGCACGAGCCGATAGGTGTTGCAGGACAGATAATTCCATGGAACTTTCCTCTTCTTATGTTTGCTTGGAAGGTTGGGCCTGCATTGGCTTGTGGAAATACCATTGTTTTGAAGACTGCTGAGCAAACTCCTTTGACTGCTCTCTATGTGGCTAAGCTGTTCCATGAGGTAAGCTTGAAGAGGTCTATTATGCAAATGAACATACGAATATGAGACGGACCAAAACCATTTGTACCATGCAATGGCTTCCTGTTACATGTAAAGGATGTTGAATATATTTTGAGATAAATCTTCCTTGTATTCTTTATGGCAGGCTGGTCTCCCTCCAGGTGTTCTGAATGTAGTTTCGGGCTATGGTCCGACAGCTGGTGCTGCTCTTGCCAGCCACATGGATGTTGACAAGGTATCAAAATTCTTCGGTGATATTACAGCCTATAATCTAACATATAACCTTCGAATTCGTAGAGGAACGTAAATGGCTAGGTACATAATGATGTCTCGTGTAGTTGAAATCAGTTTACTGTTCCTATTAAATACGTATGAACTTTTTCCTGTGCACTATAAGCCTTGTGTGTATGTCCTTTGAAGTACAGATGGATATTGCCATTAGAACTTTGTTCGCAGGTTGCATTCACAGGATCAACCGATACCGGTAAGATTGTACTTGAATTAGCCGCAAAAAGCAATCTTAAGCCGGTGACGTTAGAGCTTGGAGGGAAATCGCCTTTCATAATATGCGAAGATGCTGATGTTGACAAAGCCGTGGAGCTTGCTCATTTTGCTTTGTTCTTTAATCAGGTTTCTTTCATGAGTTTCTTCGAAATTTAGGATGTTTCGACATGTCTCAGACTTATCTAATGCTTTCTATCTTCAGGGGCAATGTTGCTGTGCCGGGTCTCGCACTTTTGTTCACGAACGTGTTTACGATGAATTCGTAGAGAAAGCAAAGGCACGTGCATTGAAGCGTGTTGTT
The DNA here is from genome assembly GCA_020496765.1 of Gossypium stocksii. NCBI lineage: Eukaryota > Viridiplantae > Streptophyta > Magnoliopsida > Malvales > Malvaceae > Gossypium > Gossypium stocksii. The sequence goes on along the minus strand of CM035627.1, from coordinate 114,341,510 downwards.
GGTGATCCTTTCAGGAAGGGTGTCGAGCAAGGTCCTCAGGTATACATACTTGCAAGCTGATGTTATTATGCATGTTTCGTCACCCTACCCGAAACACACGAACCACTTAAGCTGACATCTCTATTCATCTCATAAACATCTCAGATTGACACGGAGCAGTTTGAGAAAGTTTTAAGATACATAAGAGCAGGCATCGAAAGCAACGCAACCCTTGAATGCGGAGGTGACAGACTTGGAACGAAAGGATACTTTGTTCAACCAACCGTTTTCTCAAACGTTATGGTAAATAGCCTTCATTCCTCTACAACAATTACTTGTGTAACAAGTTATCAACATATTCCCTAACATCATTCTCACACTCTTATCAATTTAGGATGATATGCTGATAGCAAAAGACGAAATCTTCGGTCCAGTACAATCTATCCTAAAGTTCAAGTAAGTTAAAAAAACTCGAATCTAATTACCGCAACGAAATAAATAAGTTCAGTTCAAAAACTTATAGGAATTGGATGCCAGGGATATTGATGAAGTAATTCGAAGGGCGAACAACACCCGTTACGGTTTAGCAGCTGGAGTTTTCACCAAGAGTGTAGAGACAGCGAATACGTTGACTCGAGCGTTAAGGGCCGGGACAGTTTGGGTTAACTGTTTTGATGTGTTTGATGCTGCAATTCCATTTGGTGGGTACAAAATGAGTGGCATTGGTAGGGAAAAAGGGATCTACAGTCTTCATAATTATTTGCAGGTAAAGGCTGTTGTTACTCCTTTGAAGAATCCAGCATGGTTGTAATTTTTATGTTTTTCAGATTGTCTCAACCTTTGATCCTTCCCTTATGTTTTTTTTTTTTTTTTTAAATAAAAAACAACTTTTGCAATAAGGTTACAGAAAACACTGTTTGTAATTATTGGAATGGAAGGGAAGACAACATGTTAAGTCTTTTTATGGGATCAACAATATATTTGTCCCTCTGTGGTTGCTGAAATGTTGGTCGATGGTGTAATGTCATGTCAGTCGCTTGGGTCCCAATGTTTTCCATTTTGTTCATTGTTTCTTTTTCTTTTCATTTCACTTTAATAATTATCCTGTCTATTAGCTAGTTTCCATTCGGTTGGTGTGTTTTTAGATAAAATATAATTAGAAACAAAAGATAAATAATAATTAAAAATCAATAAAACGAAACCTTAATTAAGTTGGTGTCCAAATTAATTAGAAAAAAAATCTAATCAAAGCCATGAAGCTGGAAGCATAAATTAAGTTGGAGTATGTATTTAGTATAAGTAATACAATTTTTAATCTTTTTCATACATTTAAACAATATTTTTCGATACAACATATTTAAATAATTATATCTTATAACAATTAACAAGTAATAAAAATAAAATTGTAGAAAAAAATAACTATTTATAAATAACTTCTAACAAATCTCGTGTTAACTTGATAGTCAATGTGTTCACAGTCTCAAGTGTAGCTTTGATTCGTTAATTACGTTATTGTTAAGACTTTATTATTCTCTTATAATTCAAAAAAAAAAAAACATTCTAACCTATGCTTAGTAGTAGAGTTATAAATGTCAAATTCAAGCTTAGAATATATAGAATTTTTTTGTTTTATTTGTGAAAAGCATATAATCAATTACATCCGTTGTATAAGATTAGTTTATAATGACACATACATTGCATATAATCTTATGATTAGGTTATAATGTCACATACATTGTATATAATTTTATGCGTTTAATGTTTAATTAGTTTTTAAATTTTGTACTTTTAATTGCCGTAATTAATATAAAATAATATTTTTATTTAAATTATTAAATATAATTAAAATATATTAATTTATCAATTCAAATATTATAATAAAAATTATTCAAAAAATAATTAAAGCATTTTTAACCTATTCAACTTACAATATAGTTTTAATTAATGCAAAGTAACATAATTAAGTTAGAATTAAGATACTTAAAATTTTACTCAAACAATAATTCTATTTTACATCAATAAAATTAGCAATTTTTAAAAACATATAATTAACACAATTTTTTGTTTATGACAATTATTTTTAATTAATAATGGTAAACCATTATAATTATAATTATCTCAACCATTTTTCATCTATTTTATTTTTAGAGTTCTATTTAAGTAATAGCTCTATTTTAAAATTAGCATAAATTTTTTAATTAATAAATATAATTTATATTTTAATTATTTTTAAATGTGTAATTATCACACATGTTCATTATAATTTTTTAATTCTATTAATTTATTTCAACTTTCTTTAACTAATAATTCTAAAAAATAATAAAATTATTTTTAAATGTGAATTTAGCAATATAAAAGAAAACAAAAGGCATTCTTATTCGTTTAAAAAAAAATTCTAATTTCATGCTTTTATATTATTACAGCTTTATATTAATATACTGATAATTGGATTTTGTCATTCAATTGGCAAGTTGATCAGTAAAGGAGAACAAGAACAAATCAAATATCTAATGAGTTGAAGAAAAAATTCAAATATAAATTTTGAAGAGAAGGTGGTTAAAAATGATGATAATAACAGATTTTAAAAGAAAGTAATGTTTATAAACCATAAAACGAAAATAAAAATGATAACGTGAACAACTCAAGTTTCTGAATTTCTAGAGAAATCGAGATGCGAGAAATAACAGTGAGGCGATTAGATTAAAAAATCAACCTCCTTGCAAAGCCATGACCTCAGCCACTACTAAACTTACCAAAAATAAATAATAACTTTTTGAGAAAATTTCATAGATTTGGGCCAAGGCCACTAGCTGCTGCCCTTGTCCATCAGCCCAATTACAGCAAACCCAAGTTCAAGAAACAGCATTTTTATTGCCATTATCATCTGCCATTTCCAGTTCTCATGACTCACAAAAAATGCTCATGCAAAAAGCCCTCTCAAATCAAATGAACCAAACGATGGGCTGAACTCAAACGACATCGTTCCACCATTTACGCCTTTACTAATTCCTACCAAAATGTTGATGCCAAGTTAGTACATTCTCAATTTTACAAGGTTTTCCGAAAATCTTAGGGATAAGGCCTTTTACAATCAGACATACATACTTTTATATTATTCTATTTCCCAATCACTAACAAACATAGAGTTTGATTGTTTTTTCTTTTTTTGGATAAATGTTGAATTTTATTATCCAAAAACCAAATAATTAATCAACATATGCCCTATACAATTGTCCTATATACCCCAATCAAAACAAAGCTGCGTATGTACAGTATCTTTAATGCCCCTCAATGGCTCTTGTTGCCCTCCCTCCAAATCAAAGTGATGAGAGATTTATCCTTCAGTTTGGTATATGCCCAAAACAACTCTTGCTGCCAATTTAAAATAACTCTTATCAATCTAAGCACTTCGCACCGAACTTTCTCAGAAAACACATAGTCAAAAAAGAGATGGTCCCCGCAACAAAGAATAGATTTAGCATCAACCTTTTGACCCCTATTGATAAGCTTCTCTTTAGTTGGAAGCCTATTCAAAATGGTCATCCAAGTAACTAAAGAGTGTTTAGGAATATGCATACGAAACCAAATTAATCTATGCTAGACCACTCTTGTCTTTTGCACTCAAATTTCAAACCAGATTTTAGTGACTGAAAGAGTATTCTGCCATTAAAAATCTGCAAGTTGACAGCTTCCAAAGTTTCCTCTAACTCCAATTCGCATTGCTACATGGAGAAACTTGCCAAATTTTACAACCTCTCGAAAGATATGCTTGCAACCAAGCAATTCAAATAGAACCATCTCCAGTAGAAATGTTTCTAATAAGCTTCAACATACAAGCTTTGTTCCAGTATTCCAAATCCCTCATACCTAGACCCCCTTTAGCTTTAAGAGAGCAAATATGACTCCAATTAATCTTAGCTCCAATAACACCAACATCTTGCCCCTTCCAAAAGGATCTGGAGTACAATTAAGGAAAGATTTAGGCAAGAGAAAGTGTCTGCACGAGTAATTCTGAATATTAAAAGCAATATTAATTGAGTAAGTTGAATTCTGCTAGCATAACTCAATTACTTAGCAGACCAGTTTAAAATTCTCGCTTTAACCTTCTCAAACAAAGGTAAACAATCCCTTTGAGATAATTTCCTAATCACTAGAGGAATCACCAAGGAACTCACAGGAAGCTTAAACTAAATATATGATATATTTATTCTATGGTTAAAATATTATTGAATTTTGCACTCTAATATGTGTAATTCAACATGAAATATTAACAGGTTTAAAATCAATTGTATGGGAATGAGAAATCGTTTCCATGGCCAAAAAAGAAAAAGAAAAAGAAAACCTAAATTATAAGCTTGTTTTGTATTTTGAGCTATGAGCTCATGAGATCGAATTCGATTAAATGAACTAATGCACCAATAATGAAATAATATAATTATTAATTAACTCAAACAATCATGAACTATGAATGTACATTCATGTATTGTGTATTAAAGATGAAAAGCCCCTAAATTTTGTAAATATATTTAATAGAAAATGAGCATTCGTCACTTATACGGTTATACCAATATACAATATATATATTATTTAATCATAGATATTCTTAAAATCTTTTTCTTTTTGGAAAATCTAAACGTCTCATAGTCAATCAATGATCTCAATGAATTGGCACGAAGGAAACTATATAATTCATAATTACATCCGATCATATTTAACACTTAATATTTATAATTTCTTTTATCAACTTCACTTGTATTCTTTTTGTAGGACTATCAACTTTTAAAAAAGAATAAAATTAGATTTTTTTTAATAAAAAATGATGCTAGCATAACAACTTTGGAAGCATTCTATATATACTCCATTATGACATGATACCATTTATCTTAATTGTCAATCAATAAATAATTTAAAAATTATAAAAAAAGTATTCAAAAATAAAAAAATCAAAAAACAATATAAAAATTCATAAAAAAATAACATAGAATATAAGTAAATTGTTATGTGAGTTACAATGTTTAAATTAAATAATAATAATTTAACAATTTATTTTAGTTGGTAATTTTATTTAAAAAAACAATTCATCTGTTTTTAAAAGATTAAAGATTAAATTTAACTGAAAAAAAGTTAAATTGACAAAAAATACAAATATAAAATTAAATTTAATATTTTCTCCATGTAATTCAAACAAATATATAGAAAGGTTAATGCTTGTTAGGTTTTGACACGTTCGCTCCTGACTCAACTACCACGCGTCCCATCACTCACCGATTTTTCATGCAAAATTCTAATTAACCTAATAATATTTTGTTAATTAATTAAGTTTTTGTTTTAACGATTAATTAAATGTAAATCAATGAGATAAAGACATAATATACGCGTGATATTAGTCAGTAGATGATTGGTCCACGTTTATAGCTGCCTTGCTTAATTAAATTCCCTTCCATCACTTAGTTTTTAATCAACTTATATTTTGGCCACAAAAAATATAGATATTTAAAATTAAATAAGAATATTCTAAGCTTTTGCTTTGCAGGATTGCTATCTGATTCTAATATACCATTGGTCAAAAAAGAAGGAAAAAAAATCTGATATAACATGAATATGTGCATGGGATAAGGACTTCTCAACTGACATTTTTTAAAATGTTTTTTATAATTTAGATATGATTCAATTATTAGTACAAGTTCACACTGCTATTGGACTTTGACATTGATATTCTTTATTTTCATGGTCTTGTCGTCCCCAAAATTGGAAACTTGTAGACGAGTTATTGGAGAAAATATCATAACCCACCACATTATAATACCACTAGTAATTTTAAAACATGCACGTAATGTAAATTATATACTTTTATCTTATTTCATTTTCGTTACGTCATGTTTGCGATATCATTACCTTTTCGAAGTACCTACCATTCATTTCACTTTATTACTTGTGCCTCTAATTTCCTCCTCCTCCTTCTTCTAACTTCTTTTACCTTAATTTAGAACATTGTTTGTAAAATTAAAACCTTAAATTCTAAATTATATCCAAAAAAATTATCAATAAACCCCGAAAAATTATAAACTTGTACTTTACTATATCAAGTCAAGTGAAAGGGAGAAATTATTTCATGAACCCTTTCCACTATATCATTCAGGCTCCTTTTCAATTATTTAATGATATTTCAGTAAATTTTTTCATATTGTTGATACATAATTTTTATATTTTTTTACCCTGAATTCTAAACCCTGACTTTGAACCCTGAACTTAAATCTTAAACCCTAACTTATTCAGGGTTTAAATTTTAAGTTCGAGGTTTTGGGTTTATAGTTTCGAGTTTTGGATCCATGTTCATGGTTTGGGGTTCGATGTTTAGGGTTTGGGGTTTAGAATTTAGTGTTTAGAGTTTGAGATTTAGGGTTAAGGATTTAGGATTCTGGGTTCTGAGTTCAGGGTAAAAAAATTACGAAAATTATATGTTAATAACATGAAAAAATTTGTTGAAGTGTCATTATATAATTGGGAATGGACCATAGATGATGTGGTGGGAAGTGTCAAGTAAATTCAACTTGATTTGAGTCAAATTCTACACGTAATTTCTAAATTCAATAATTATCGATATTAAAATTTAAATTAGAGAAAAATATATAAATATTATTTAAAATTTAGTAAAAATTAAGTTTTTAAAAAATAATATTAATTAGCTTAATTAGATATTAATTTGTTACTCTCTGTTTACAAATTCAATATACTTTTTTTCAAATAAATTTTTATTATCACTCTCCATATATATTGTATATATCATATTTCTTAAAGTTAATATAATATTTTGGTATTTGACTTTGGTTTTAATGTTCAATTTGCTAGTTAAGTTTTTGCCTAAATTGATACCTAAATTTGGCTTTAATGTTTAATTTGGTATTGGACCAAACGGTTTCTTGTAGCCCAATAAATATTTGACATGTGTGCTTTAGTAAAAAAAAATAGATACAATAAACACTCAAGCATCACATTAAAAATGTTTAGACAGCAAAGTGAATATTGAAGCCAAAATCAGATACTAAGTTTAGATAAAAAAAACCTTATATATTAAATTAAACATTGAAGTCAAGCATAGATAGCAAATAATATGGATAAATATCACAACTATATATAACTTTGATTTTCAATCATTAACAATATTATTGTATTAATATTATTTTTTGTTGACAGATTGTATACACAAATAATTATATTAATTCAATACAAAAATAAATATATGTACTTATTTCTTTAAATATGTACAATTAAATTAATATCAAAGTTTCACCTAAATAATTACACTAAATTAAAATATTTGTATATCAAATTACACATTAAATTAAAATTAACTATATTTGTTACTGCACAGAGCGCATATTTACGTTTAACTACCGACAAATGGACATTTTACTTTCATGTATAGCTGTATGAAACATACTGTCATTACATTAATCCATTATTTATCTCTACACTATAACAGTTGACCGATCTGTCTGAAAATGGAAGGTACATTTTGTGATTATGGGCTTTGGTTTTAAAACTTATTAAACAATATTATTTTACATTGTTCTGCTTTTTGTCTTATGCTAATCATGATTTTTATATTATTATAAAATCTTATATTAATTAACAACTTTCCTTCATTCAGCGGCAACTACACGCTCGGAAAGCCTTGTGCTTTGAACATTCTGACATACCCGGTGTCCAGGGTAACATGCCTTATTTTCATTGGCCTAGCTGTCTTCGGTCGGCTACTTGAGGGCCCACAAATTGTCATTGGGCAGATAGCTGAGCCCTGTTTTAAATACGAACCCAAAATCTAATGAATCGGTCAATTTTAGGTTTATTCCACTTTATGTCATCAAACTATGGCCTATATTCTAAATTAGTTCTTAAATTTTAAAACATTATTGAATCTTTAAAGTATCAGAATGGTATCAGTTTGAAGCTCAACTACGGCATTAAACATCTTTAAAATATACGGATTAAATTAAAATACATTTGTACCTATTGTATTAGAATTGACTTGCTAAAAAAGAAAAGAAATAATCTTCTTAAATTTTAATGACATTATTTAACATGTTGAATCCCAAGCTATTCATGTGATAGATATACATGTGCTTATAATTTAACTAAGGGTGAAATAAAAAAAAAATTACTTAGGAGGTTTGAGATAAAATTATAAATTTTTTGAGGGCAAAAGCTAAAAAGTTTAAGACATTGTTAATAAGTATTAGATTGCATTTTTTAGAGAGGCCAAAAACAAAAAATTTAATTTCAATTAAGAACTAAAGGGATTAAATAAAATAATTTAGTGTTTGAGAGGGATCAAGGGAAAAATTTTCAATTAACCAAGGGGGCCAAGGCTCCTAGGTTGCGCCCTTGATTTGATCTATATGTTTTAAATATGCTTCATGTTAGATTTAAAACCAACATTTAATATTAGGCTCAAAGAAGGACTTGATTGATACAATATTAATATTTTTAGGATTCAACTATAAAAAAATTAAAGTTAAGTGATGAATTTAAAATCTAGCAGATAGTTTGAGTGTGTTTTGTGAGATTAATTTTCAGTGAATTTATTTCTCGAGTTAGACTCTACTTTTTAGCAGTTTCGGAGAAGCAACCACTTGTCCATCCTCAAAACTCCACATGTCCCCAACACGTGTCTTAATTACGTGGACGCCAAACCGAACCCAACCTGTCGTCTCACAGTCAACTCGTAAGCAGTTTACAGTCACGTAATGCACCATATTCGGCCACGTGTCCTCCAAGATTTTCTCGTTATATTTTCCATTGGATTTAACTGAAACTCCTCACTCTGCTTAACCAAACAAAAAAAGCTTTGGGATTTTGTATGCATGTAAAGGAACAGAGTGCTCTGTTGTTTTAAATTTTTACGCAAATGATACAAAACAAATTCAATGAAGTTGATCGCCGGATTTTTTCTTTTCCAGCAGTTCATCCTTGCGAATCAGTATCTCCGGCGACCCTTCTGGGTTCCTTAATCGTTCTTTCTCAAAATATCGGTAATTACCAATCGAAATTCTTCGCTACCCAAAGAAGAAATTCCCGGGAAGCAATTCGAAAAATCGGGATTTTACTTGTGTTTTTCGAGGAGATTCACGATCGGGGTTTAATCCTTCCCGAGACGGCTGTTCTTTGTTTCTCCGAGCTCCATCTTACTTTCCAAAAAATTCGGTTCTTATTGGAGGATTGTTCACGAGAAGGAGCAAGACTATGGATTTTAATGAAGTCAGAGATGGTCGTCACTCACTTCCGCGTGCTTATTAGAACTGTGGCCACCGCCTTCGACATTTTGCCGTTGAATTCGATGGATATTTGCAGCGAAGTGAAGGAATTGGTGGAATTGGTAGCGAAACAAGCACGGAAGGCGAGAATCGAAAACGACCCCAACGATGAACGAGCTATGAGACGAGTTCTTTCGGTTTTGGATCGGTTCGAGAAAGGAATCGAACCAGAATTTCAAGTCCTGAAATGGGTTCTTGATTATCTCGAGATCAAAACATGGAGCGATTGCAATAAGGAAATCAAGTTCTTGGAAGAACAATGGGTTGAAAGTGAAGAAAGGGAAGTGCCGTTTCTAAGTAGTTTGCTGGGTTTTATGTGTTACTGTCGGGTAAGGATTTTCGATACATTAGATTACCAAAACGCCGACCAAACTGACGTACGATGTAATATGGAGGTTCTCAGTTGTTTAAATCCTGAAGATTTTCGTTGTCCGATATCATTAGAATTAATGATGGATCCTGTCACGGTCTCAACAGGACAAACGTATGATCGGTCTTCAATACAAAGATGGTTAAAAGCAGGGCATACAATTTGTCCCAAATCAGGGGAGAAACTGACCAATACTGAATTGGTTCCAAACACAAGTCTCCGTAAGCTGATCCATCAATTCTGTGCCGACAATGGGGTGTCTCTAGCCAAAACAGGGAAGAAAACTCGGGACATAACGAGGACGATCCTTCCTGGAAGTCCGGCAGCCGCCGAGGCAATGAAGTTTCTGTCGAGGATAGTAGCGAGGAACCTGGTTTTTGGAACGAGTGAGCAAAAAAACAAGGCAGCTTACGAGATTCGTTTGCTTGCAAAAGCAAATATTTTTAGCAGGTCTTGTCTGATTGAAGCTGGAACAATCCCACCACTTTTGAACTTGTTGTATTCTTTTAATAAGTCTATACAAGAGAATGCAATTGCAGCTCTTTTGAAGCTTTCAAAGCATGCAAATGGGAAGAAAATAGTGGTTGAAAATGGTGGATTGAGATCAATTGTTGCTGTTCTTAAAAGGGGAATAAGTTTAGAAGCAAAACAAATAGCTGCTGCGACTATATTTTATCTTTCTTCAGTGAAGGGATATAGAAGATTAATCGGTGAAATTGACGAAACAATCCCTGCACTTGTTGATCTTATTAAAGAAGGTACCCCATGTGCGGAAAAAAATGGAGTGGTAGCACTATTTGGTCTCGCTTTATACCATGGGAACCGTCAAAGGGTCATTGATGCTGGTACTATCCCGTTGCTCCTCCATATTATAGCGTCTTCGAATAAAGACGAGCTCATTGTGGATTCGTTAGCGCTTTTGGCAATGTTAGCCGAGTGTCTCGACGGAACGTTAGCGATCCTCCAGGCCTCGTCGTTTCCTTTAATAACCCGGATCTTGCAATCTACAACATCTCAAGTGGGGAAAGAGCATTGTGTTTCAATCTTCTTGTCTTGTTGCACTAATGGCGGTGACGAGGCCGTTGCCGTATTGGCTAAGGATACTTCGGTGATGAGCTCGTTGTACTCGGTTACGACGGACGGTACGGCTCAGGCAAGTAAAAAGGCTCGGTCGTTGATAAAGATGCTTCATAAATTCCATGAAACAAGCTCGTCTGGACAAGGGTGTCAAGCATTTACGCATGAACAATCAGTTCATGTTTGGTAGTATAGTAAAATTTATTTGCTGCATGTGAATATGTATATATACTTAATTAAGATTTGAATTTGGAGACATTAGCTCAGTTTTTGTAGGAGCTAATGACTACACAATCATATACTTTACTTTTACTCTGAATTGAAATTTTTTATCATAATTCTTTTCTATCAAATAAAATTAAATAATTAAGATTTTGTGTGTCAAGAGGCTTGAATGAAATGTCTTTCTTTGTTCGTTATGTATCTTTTCTTATTTCCTTGTTTCTTTTTTTTTATTTAAAGATTTTCAAATAATTAGTTAATTAACTAATTAATAAATAGTTAATTTATTTCATAACAAATAAATGAACAAAAATAAGCATATTTACAATGACTATTTGAGAATAGAAATAATCATATAAATACAAACATGAAAGTTAAAAAATAATTTTATAATACTTGAAATTTACCCACTCCTGTCACACATTGTTCTTCTTTTAATAGTTTTTAAAGCTTTTAATTTTAATAAATAATTTATCTCTCTAAAAAAAATTAAAAAACCAATTCTTTTCCTTTTTCTTTTGATAGATAAAAAGTAAATTAACTGCACAATTAATCACATGCTGAACATCTATACATAATTGTTCCATCAAAAGATTTGGAGTTTCCTGGAACACTTTAAGATTGTAAGGAAAATTCCTTATCGAACTAGTCAATTTATGTGTGACAAATTAGTCTCCCTGTGAATTTGTTGTATGACCACATGCCAATCTCATCTACACAGACTTTAAATTTGTAGGACCAAATCTCTATATAAAATTATACATGATGTATCTAAAATGGCCCCAACAGTTAAAAAAACAATCCGTTTCAACTACAATCTTCTTCCTCTTTGCATTCCAAGCCAATATGAGATCATCATATGTTGCCCAAAGTTAAACTTGCTTAACGTTACATTTTTCAATGTTTCTCCCAACTCCACCAAGTCAAGTGCCGTGACCATCTCTCATCATTATTGTTGCTGAAGCCAACTCCGAGCTTGGATTCCTTGCCCCATCGGTGTTAACTTTAATATATCCAGAAGGCGGAGTTCTCCACTCCCAATTCTATATATTCCTTGCACTATTAAAAATTGAATATTGAAAACATGATAGTATTGTAAAACCATGTTAAGTTTTGGATTTGAAAATCAACAATTCGATAATTTGTACCCATAAAATTAACAAAAAAAGCCACCAGCTCAATAGTGTTTACATGCAATAAATTAATAAAAATTATTAGTTCAATTTACCAACAAATGGATTAATTTCTCAATTTTCAAAAAAATACAAAATTAATTTTTGACAAATTAAAATAAGCTAAATTTTCAATTTTTGTAAAATAGAGAAATGAAATTTGTAATTAAACCTAAAATCTTAAAAAAAATTCCTTTATATCTCTTTCAAAATATAATTTTTTTTTTAATCTTAAAATAATTATTATTAAACGGACAAACTATTAAACGTGGGTAGCACTAATAATAATTAATTGAAACAGATTAAAAACCTCGGCAGAAAAATTCTGCTTCAAAGTCTCTCTGGTCTTTAGAATCCTAACTCGCAAGTTAGTAAGTATTCTATGTTCATATCTTTTCAAATTTAGATCTCTAATTTACAGCCTTCAATGTTATTCTATTTCGATTCTCTATTTTCGGTACTTTCGAGAGTTGCTGTTTATGATTATCATTATTATATATTATTTCAGCTAAGAAGAAATGGCAACTGAACAACCAAAGCCTCAAAATGAAGACATAAATATGGATTTGTTTGAAGATGACGATGAATTTGAAGAATTTGAAATCGATGGAGGTAATTTTTATTTATCTTTTATTTTTTAAGGAAATTTCCTTGATTCTAGGGTTTAATTTAGGCATATGTTAAGTAATTAGATATCACGAAAAAATTGATGTCGATTCGTTTGATCTTTCTGTTATCTTTCTATTTTTGTTAATGTTGGGCTATAAACTTATATTTAGGGGTTCGTTTTATAGATTTTTTGCTGTTCTGGGATTTTTTTTGAGCAGTAATACTTGTTGGTATTCATTAGGTCATTGCTTCTGTTGCAAATGTGCATTTGAAAAATGTGATGATATGAAACTAGTGTTATCGATGACTGGTTGCTGGTTGTGATTTCGTTGCAAAGGTGTTTATGTGTTAATATGTCTCATAGAGTTTGTTTCTTTAGGTATCTGAGACGTATAAGTTGCCTGAGTTCATTTACTGGTTACTAAGGGGCAAATATCTACTGTTGAACTGTTTGTAAATGCAATTAATCTCCCTGATTTTGACCTAGATGGCCATATTATGCAAAATCTGGTTTGAAATCTTGTGCAAATTCATGCCTTGATCCTACACAAATAGAACTGATTCTTGATTTATTAGAAACTCTTTGCAGGCCTCGAGTTGATTGCCTACTCTTGTAGCTAATCTGTATCTCGATAACTATCCTAGCAACAAACCGGTGTTTAATTATAGTGAGTGAATTATAATGACTCTTTTTTTGTGCCACAATTTAGACTAATAAGTTTCGGACGGAAGCTCCATGCCTCAAGCTAGGATGGCCTATTATCATCCATATGACTATGGCAGTCTTTTCAAATTCGCCATATTTGAGATGTCACCTTACAGCCGTCTTATCCTCCATGAGCTTGATTTCAGAATTAGCTTTTGATAAGTATATTCAATGAGATGAAATCCGTCCTGATTTGAAGAGTTAAATGTTATAAAGAGTGATAATTAAAAGCAAAATATCGACCTAAATATATTACATAGACTAGGAGTGCGAGAGAAAGAAGACAGATGGCAATTTTCTTGTTGAATAATTTAGAGAGATGAGTCCTTTGGGCTTTTGAGTTCACACTATTTGGTCTTGATGTATTTTTAATGTTCAAGTTCTTAAATTCATAATTGATTTCAAAACTTGAAAAAGTAATTTGCATGTTAATACTTGTTCGAAGAGTATCGATTAAACATTTTTGTTGTATATCATTATATAAAAAGTTTCATTGTCATGTCATGTCGTACCTGTATTTGTAGCACCCGTATTGTTTCTGCTTCTTAGGTTTACATATAGTTTTAATTAACATCGTATACTTTGATTAGACTTATCCAAGGATTAAGATGTGATGCTGGTATATTATTGTTTGTTTCTTTTTTGATAGGGTTAAATCACTTTTTGGACCTAAATTTGGCAACTTCTCTCACATTGGGGCCTGAATTTTTTGTGGTTCAAGTTAGTCCTTGAACTTGACAATTGTTTCCACATTGGGGCTTGAATTTTTTTTTTTTTGTCAAGTTAAGGCCCCCAATATGAGAACAATTGTCAAGTTTAGGAACTAATTTGGACAAAAAAAAGTTGAAGCCCCAATGTGGTAACAACTGCTTAGTTCAGCTCTAATATGGGAACAATTACTAAATTTAGAGCCTAACTTGGACCCAAAAAAAGTTCAAGCCCCAATGTGGGTATAGGTACCAAGTTCATGCCCCCAAATAGTGATTTAACCCTAAATAAATTCATATTATACTTTCTTTTTTCTCTCTCTAGTATTTAATACCATATCTGAGAGTATAAAACTGCAATCCGAACAGAGTGGGATGACAAGGAAGAAGGAAAGGAAGTGACACAGCAGTGGGAAGATGAATGGGATGACGATGATGTCAGTGACGACTTCTCACTGCAACTGAGGAAGGAACTCGAGAATAACACCAAGAACTGAACCAGAGTTGTGCTTCTCTATTGTCTTGCTTCCTCGTTTGAATTTATTTTGGTTTCCTTGCAAAACTGATGTTTGAGACCCTTTATGATTGGGATGTTTTGATAGAAACAGTGTGCAGAAACTGGCTTTTATGGTTATCTGAAATATAGATTGTGTGGGTGTTTGCCTTGTTAAAGCTGTATGCATGTTTTGGTTTTCCCTTTTTTATATATACTAGTCGTGTGAAAACTAGGGCGGCCGATATTGGTTCGGTCTGGTTTTTTTGGGATTTTTTAACCGTCCATTATCAGCGGCGAATCCTCGTTAGGGCCTAAGGTGGCCTTGGTCCCCAAAGTTTTTAAAAATTCTTGTTGTAAAGGTCCTCCAAAATTTTTGAAATTTATTATTAAAAACCTTTGAAAAGTTCTAAAAAAATTCAATTAGGCACTTCAAATTTTCATTTTGCAAATTTTCATAAAGCCTCGAATTTTTTTTAAACATTTAATTAAACCTACCAAAACTTTTAAAAAATTTCACTAAAACCCTCAATTTTTAAAAATTTTAGTTAGCCCCCCAAAATTGAATGCCAAGATCTGCCATTGTTCATTATTATTCGTTTTTTCATATTAATTTTTGATTTTTAGATTTTTAGACTTAGATTGAGAAAATGAGTTTTGGTTTTATGGCTTCAAATATTATTTAGCAATATTTTAAAATCTTTTTCATAAATATTTGTAAAATACAATAATTTTTTAAGAACTTCTAAATTATTAACATTATTTTAAATATAAAATATTTATTTTCTATACTAGAAAAATTAAAATTATTTATAAATTAAATAAAAAATAGAATTAATTTCGATTTCGAATAATCATGGTTTTTAAATTTGCATTTCATAAATCGTCAAAACATTTCATTTTGGGTTGGTTTTTTATTTTTCTTGCGCAACCCTAGTGGAAATTATTTAGACCATGGGTGGGGTTTAGTACCAATAAAGACCCATTTTTAAAATTATTTTGCAAAAATAGGTTGTTTTCAAAAATAATAAGGGGAATGGACCGAAAACTCAGAAAAGCGCTTCCACGTCAGTGTTTTTTTCCTTGTGTCAGGCAAAAGCGCATTGACGTGGAAGTGCTTTACTAAAAAGTGTTGACGAGGACGCGCTTTTGGCCGTGTCTTCCCCAACGATTACCTCCAACGGCCGTTTAAAAATTTGACTGTTGGGCCTCCAACGGTTAGGAAAAAAAAGTATAAACCCCCCAACCTATTTTTTCACACCAAATTTTATTATTCTTCCAAATTTCTCTCTAAATTTCTCAAGAAGCTGTCCCCAACCCTAAACCGTCGCCGGAACAAGGTTACGAGGTATTACTGAACATATTGATCAATTTACAAACAATTCACAAATAAATAACAAACATATTAAAATTAAATCATAAGTCCCTTTAATGGACCCCTGAGGCCCAAATCACATATTAGAAATAAACCGAAATCTATTTGAGTACTCCGAAAATTTTTATTTATTTATCTACTTATTATTTTTTTTTTTTTTAAAAAAACTCAATATAACCCTTTTATAAACTTCTAACACTCCCTGCAAATTTCCAAATTTCAACCATTTCAACATAAACAACAACTCAGTAAATAAAATCTTCAGTCAAAATACATTCATTTCATAACAATATCATCGATCCTTATTTTATCTAATATTATATTCATTCATATTCTCAAGTAGTATTTAAATATCTTAATTAAATTTCCGTTCATGTCATATACCAAACTTATATTAACTTAACTAACATATTCACGGGTTAATGTTAATCATAGTCATATAGGTTCCTATACATGCCATATAAATTGTTTAAAGTATTTATAACAAAATCTACCGGAAAATCGAGATAGTGTAACTTGATCGTGATGATCCGATCCTCTGACCCTCCAGTTAATCTACAAAAAGCAATAAACATTACAAGTAGGCTAACTATAGCTTAGTAAGTTCGTCGGCTTTAACTATAAATCTTACCGAATATTAATATTCCAGAATTCAAATCATAGGAATATTTCAAGTAAATTGCTTTCATTCAGTAAACCATATTCTCATTTAATAAAATTATTTAATTGAGCTCAATAATAACAATGATAACATTACTCACATTTTTTTTTCACATGTTACACTTACTACTTAGCAACTTGTCTATTCAATGAACGACTTATGGAATTGAGTACATCGTGATCAGAAGCTCAAGGTCAGACTAAAGCACATAAGTGCTGAACGGAATCCCGAAGGCTAACTGAAGCACATAAGTGCTAAACTGAAACCCCAAAAAGGGTTAACTGAAACTCATATGAGTTAACGGAAGCTCGTAAGAGCTAAACGGAAAGCAAACACGAGAATTCGTAACAAATGCAGATTCTCGGTTTACTTGGGTAATTCACCGTGAATTCATCTTTTTCACTGAACGATTGTACTCATTTCCTGCGTTCCGTTCCTCCGAAATACTCAATTCCATTTCGTAACTTTTGTACATAATTCTCTTATTTTTCAACAATTAATATAAATGAATACTAATTAATATTCATAAAATAATATAGAACATTTATAATTTAACCGTACGAACTTACCTGGAACAATTTGCAGTAGTTGCAGAGATTTCGAAAACTATTCTGAAATTTTCTCTTTTCCTCGTTTATCCTCGATTTCTTGATCTGTAATACAAAATTTTCCATTCACTCATTAGCATTTATTTAAATTCTACTCTAATTTACAGCTTATGCACTTCAATTTTTGAAATATCACTTTTACCCTAAATTTTATAGTTTTTACAATTTAGTCCCTACTCAATTAACCCCACAATTGAATAATGTTTTCTCAATTAACACTTTATTATATTACTTTAAACTACTTCACACCCTTTTTAAATCAAAATTTCAGCACTAGTCTTTAATTTCAAACTTTTTCACAATTGGGTCCTAAAAATCAATTTCTATTGAAATTACCTAATACAATCATCTCATAAATAAATTAAAGCTTCAAATTCATGCTATTTCATCATAAAATTACAGAAATTATCCATGGAAACTTTCAATTTCACTCATATAATCAAAAACTAATGAATTCTATAAGTGGACCTAGTTGTAAAAATCATAAAAACATAAAAATTATCAAGAAAAAGTAAGAATTAAATCACATGATGTAAAAATATGAAAAACCAGCTTTCTCCAGACCTCCTATGGCGTTTTTTCTGAGAAAATATGAAGAGATCTCTAGATTTATCAATTTTGTCATTATTTTATATGTTAAAATTATAAAATTTCTAATTTTACCCTTATTTTCCTTTATTATTCTGCTGATTTTCTTGCCCTTGGCGTCCAACATATTTACTTTTAGGCTTAATTGCCCTTTAAATCCCCTTTCTTTTAACACTTGAGCTATTTAATCATTCTAGCAAAATTTGCATTTATTACAATTTAATCCTTTTTATTTAATTAAACACTCAAACGATAAAATTTTCTAACGAAATTTTAACATGACATTACTAACACTCTATAAATATTTATAAAAATATTTTTGGCTCAATTTTAGGATATCTAGGTCTCGATACCTCGTTTTTGACTTAATTTATTTAATAATTTCTCTTTAAATTTTAATTTAACCTATTAAAATATTTCTAATATTTCATTTACTTCTAAATATTATTTTATTTTAAATTTCTAATCGTACTTGTCGGATTTAGTGATCTCAAATCGCTGCTCTGACACCACTGAAATTTTAGGCTATTACAGAAGCTCTCTAATTTTTTTATTTTTGTCTGAATTATTATTTTTATAATTTCTAAGAAATTTGATCGTGTTAGCAATGGCTCGGCAATTAATTCATCTCGATTATAAGCATATCTCCATGACCAAATGCAAATGGTAAGGGTTAATTTTATTTTTTAAAATATTATTTAATTTTTATAATTTAATTAATATTTTTTATAATTTTTTTATAATAGTCGACAATGGCCCAGCAAATAATTTTTCAGCACACATCATATTAAATTTATTTTTTCAGAACCCATTTTGTCAAAATTATTTTTTCAGAACAATACTTAGCAATTAAAAAAATTAAACTCTAAACCCTAAACAATTAAAAACCTAATACCCTAATTTAAAATTTTCAAAACCCTAAACCTAAGCCCTAATTAGCAAATAACCTACTGGGGATTACACGGCCAAAAACGCTTCCACGTCATAGCGCTTTTGCCTGACACAAGGGAAAAATGCCCTAATTAACAAATAACTCATTGGGGATTACACGGCCAAAAGTGCTTCCACGTCAAAGCGCTTTTGCCTGGCACAAGAAAAAAAGTGATGATATGGAAGCGCTTTTTTGGGATATCCCTTGAAAACGTGCCCACGTCAGCGTGTTTTTGGGTTTTCAGTCCACACCCGTTATTACTTTTAAAAACGGCCCATTTCCGTAAATAATTTTGAAAATAGGCCTTTATTGATACTAAACCGACATAGGTGTGCGCTTAAAAATAATACAAAATAAATAATAAAACTTAAGATTTAAAACTAATAATAATAACACAAATGCAATATGATCTAAATTAAAATAAAATAAAATAAGATTAAATTGTATATAAACGAAAATTTAAATAGGTAAATAAACTACTTTAAGAATATTAAATGCATTCTAATTGGTTATTATGGTACTGTCATTTTTATTGATTAGGTATCAAGTTCTTATAATACCAACTCTACCAACAATATTATCAATATATATACAAACAAAGTGAATGAAACAATTTATGTAATAACAACAAAATGTATAAAAACATCAAAATAAAATTTTGTTGAAATGATAAAAAAAACATTTTATAAAAGCTGGTATCATAGGTTTAAACCTCACCATAGATTTTATTAAAAATATCAGAAGACAAAAGTATTCTTACGAGAATATAACAATTATTTCCAAGTGAATCAACCCAAATTTGATTTCATCTGATTTTATTATCTTACTTTTGTTTTTGACTCTTTGTTGTAGTTGATATGCCTATCTTTTACTGCTTTAGTCCCTCTCGTAGATATTTCGTGATGTTCATATATATATATATATATATATTTATGCTCTGCCAAACATGTAGTGGTCAAAATTGAAGTATTTATTTTTCATTTTGAATTAGTTTTTTTTAACGAACAATTTTAGAAGCTCTTTTTTCATGCAGTGATTAGAATATGAATCCGAGCCTGCTGTTGGCAACGCACATATATTGATCTTTCTGATATTGATTTGTATTCATGGCTTGGCTCTATAAATTACTCTAAAACTGGGGTAAATCCAAAAGAACCGATGGTTTAAAAAATTGCTGCCTCTATCTCGTACTCAAGAGTCAAGTGTTCATTAAAAGAAATGCGATGTTTTCCAAGTAGATATGAGCTGCATGTGGCAATGTAGCTCAAAAGTGTGTACACCTAATGTTTCCACGAGTGAGCAACAACCCTACATGAGAATGGCGCATGCATGGGACCGCAAATTGCCAAATAAGAAGAATGTGTGTAAATACCACAAGTTGCTACAATGTCACTCTCCCTTTCCTTGCTTTACTTCATTTAGAGTCCTAACACCACAACTGCGTTCGCAACAAAATTCTTAACGCAGTTTAGAACTACTTCTATTGCAATGAAATTCGTAACGCCAATTTAAAACTACTTTTATCGGTTATAAATAGGGGAGTACGTGGTTTCTTTTCATTACTCAACAACCTCTCTTAATTCCTTGGATTCAGTTTCTTCTAGTTGTAGGGGACGATTACCCAACAACTCCAATGGTGATAGTCAATAGCATGAAACCTGCAACAAGCCTTTCCAAGCTACACATCACCAACCACCAAGTTGCGAGTCGTCTATTTATTTACATGGAAAATGATGGGGATGATGACGATGATGACGATGGAGCTGATGTTGCACCTGCGGCGTAGCTGACTAATGACATCATGGAATTCTAGAGGAGTACCAATCGGCTATCGAGCTGGAGATTATTTATGTATTTATAGATTTAGTAGCCAGTGATGTACTGATATATGTAGCTTAATCATGCTGATGGTTGGCTAAATAGCATCAGACTTACTCTTAGTTGTATGAGACTATAAGCCACTAGTAACTACTCACTATAGCTTGTCACTTGAGACTATACTACAAAGTGGCTTCCATACTAATACAATATATTTAGTAGCAATTAATGCTGATTTCACTCTCTCCTTCTCTCTCTGCTAAATGTTATCTTTTAAAGCCGATCTTAACTAAATTAAGCTTTAGGTTTCAGCCAGGACCTCATGATACCATGCTTAGGGTTTACGGTTTTGGTTAAGCTTTACTTGTCTAATTAAGATACAACCATAATTAAATTTGTTGTGCAATGATTCTGAACTCCCTGGAGAAGAAAACACATTACATAACCTTATCCTTCGCCACATTATAAGCTTCATTATGTATTGTTTAACATAAATATTTATTATTAGTGTTAACCTTTTAATATTTAATTCGAGCTATAAAATTAATATAAAAATAATTTTTTAATTAAATTAGTGTCATAATACTAACTTAATCAAGAGTTTATATTTATATATATATATTCCCATTTTAGCATACGTAATTATTAGATTTGATATGATTGTTTTTGACTGTATAATGGGGAACATAATAATTTTGGTGGATATGCAATCTTTTGTACTGCTTTAGTACTCTCATAGATATTTGATGAAAATGTTTCAAATCAATGCACTTTTAGATGTCGTAGCCAGTGCATGTCATCTCTCTTTGGTTATGTATTGTGAATAAACATTTGAATATGTTAAAATTATTAAATGGATTAAATTAAAACAAATTATAAAAAATTACTCAACAGGAAAACAAAGGTATAATGGTTAAATAGATGAAAGTTGAAGTTAATTTATATTAATCAGAATGCCCAAAGAAAATATTAAAAAGACCCATCAAAACTCAAAATAGATTAACAAAAAAATATAAGCCATCGGATATTATCATAAAAAAAAAAAAATAGCAACAAATACCTGTAATTTCAGGATTAGAGTGATGTATTATGGTTAACAATATCTCGCTGGTATTATCATCTACCTTACTCTCCATATTTTCTTTTGGATTCACCCAGCTTTCTCAAAAGAAAATAATGCACCATCCCACATCACTTCTGAATCAATTTATTTTGCAAACCAAATTACAGAAATCTCCAAAGATGTTGAAGAAAGGAAACAACAGAGAGTTGGAGTAAATTTCCTCGTAATGTAAATACAATATTATATATTTACTTACTCTAACTCAAATCTTGGATCGACGCCTAACATCTCTTACACAAAATAACTTTACCACTGATGCCTAAATATTTCATATATAGTAATCAACCATCCCTTCATTTGGGGTACCATACTAGCAATTGTAGCCTACTGCACCAAATCGCAAATAATACGACTATGAGGTGAACAAAATAAACTTGGATTCCCTAATATCAATATTTTTTTATTTAGACCCTTTTATAATTTATAAAATTTTAAATTAATAATAATAAAATTACACTTTAACCTTTCCAAAAAATAAAATTTTAATTTAATTTTTTAAAAATTATAAATATATAAACTATTTAAATTATAAAATTACATTCTTTTATTATCGTAAAAATATATAATTTAATTACCCACTCTAAAATTTTTTTCCGGATCAACCTTAATTATGTCTTGGTATAGTGTATATAGAGCAATCATACAGAGTGGAGGAGGCAGTCCACATACAGACTGGCAAATTAAAAAAAAGTACATACATATATGAGATTCCATTAAAAGAAACAAAAGTAAAAAGCTTTACAATCATTAAACAAGCTTGGATTGAATTGTCATGTTTTGTTTCCATTATAATACAAATTAGACTTGTCTAACCTTTAAGCAACCGTCTTTTCTTTTTTATATGCATTTGGGAAATACTTCTTTTTAAGGCCCTCTATACCTTCTGAAGCAAAGACAGCTCTGCTGTTGATCAACAGGAATCATACCTCCACCTTTAGATGTGTCTATGGCTTCCAACATCGAAACTACCTCGTCCATTTCAGGTCGCTTGTCCGGGTTTGCATCCCAACATCGTTTCATTACGTTTGCAAGAGAACTAGGGCAACATCTTGGTATTTCCGGTCTCAAATTCTGCGGTTTTCATGTAAGGATAATTAGCAATTATGTACGTAAAAGTATTATGGTGACCTCTGTAAGTAGTTAAATTGGATTTTGCCTCATCTATTTAAAAATGGACAAATTAGTCCTTATGCATTAGATTAAAGAGTAAATTAATTTTTGTACTGTTAAAAACGAGGATGGCTAGTGAAATAATTATACACTAACACATAGTATGTCGTGTGTACCTCATGATGACATATAAAAATTAGTTTTTAACAATAAAAATGAGTGAAAATTTTAATAAAATGACTAGTTTATTCTTTAATTTAATGCGAAAGAACTAATCTGTCTAATATTTTAGCAAGTAGGACAAAATGCAAACAGAAAACTCTAACATACTTTTACTCTATTATGTAAGAAACAAGCATGACTCAATAATGCTCTATTATACGGAGGGAAAGAAAGGAAAACTGACATACTTGACGAACTACAGCCGAGGTCACTTCGGAGAAACTAAGGTCGGGATATGGCATGTCACAACAATATATCTCCCACAAACAGATCCCGAAACTGTACACATCGCATTTCCGGTTATAAGGATTGCCATTGAGAACCTGAAAAACCCTCCCATTCAATGAGTAACTCACAATCATTCACTTTCTTTTCCTTTTCATGTCTTGTATGAAAATGATAAAACTAAACTAACAATAACATCCATACCTCGGGAGCCATGTAACCAAGGGTTCCGGTCTCTCCGGTCATGTCATTAGGATTCGAAGCCTCAACACGTGCAACCCCGAAATCAGCAATTTTTACGGTACGTGTCTTGTCTAACAACATGTTCTCTGTCTTTACATCTCTATGGACAATCTTTTGTGAATGAAGGTAACTCAACCTACAAATAATGGAACCCTTTTTTTAAGTCTAAAGCCCGAGAAAATTATTGTAAATTAGGAGTTAAATTATATTTCCCTCTATTTATTTAAAAAAATGAATAAATTAATCATTGCACGTTAAGTCAAAAAGCAAACTTATTTTTTTTATCAAAAATTCAATTCATTCTTATTGTTAAAAACTAGTTCCTACATGTCGGAATAAGGTACATGTAGCACACTATCTGTAACTGTCAAGTTATTCTGTCATCCACACCAGTTTTTAACAATAGAATTGGATGAAAATTTTAACAGAATGAACTAGCTTGATCTTTGATCTAACATGTAGGGATGAATTTACTCATTTTTTTTAATAAAAAGACAAAATGCAATTCGACTCCTAATATAAGTGTTCATAAAACTTTTTTTTTAAAATAACCTCATTGTAGGCTCTAATCATATTAGCCCCTCCCCAATCCATAATTAGGAGTATAATATGCTTTAGCGCACTAAAACCCACGTCCCTCTATATTAGCAACAATATCCATACCAATCGAGCTAAAACTCAATTCACGATAAAACTTTTACGTAAGGCATACTATATGCTTGAGTAGTAAAAAACCAATAATACAATAAACAGAAAATGGTATATATATATATATATATATATATATGTTAAATTACCCTCTTGCAAGATCAAGGGCAAGTTGAACAACCACTTTGAAAGCTAATTTCCTTCTCCTGTTCTTTATAAGAAAACTTTTCAAAGCACCGCCGGGAAGATATTCCACAACAACGCAACACACACTATTTGGCAGGCCTATTTGACCATTCTCTGTTTGTATTTGTAGCCCTGATGAACCCATTGTTGCCCCTATAAACTGGAAATCATAAACCAGAATAGAATTTGTACCTATCAAATATCATTCTAAGGCCAAAGACTACTAATATAGGTATAAGTATCTAATTTATTCATGGACTTAGATTGAATGCGATTATACACATAAAACTTGAATGTAGTTTATTTGTATATATGAAACTTTGATTTTTTATTCAATTGTACACATTTAAAGAAATAAATACATATATTTATTTTCATATTTGATTAATATAATTATTTGTGTATGCAATATATCAATGTAAAACGATACTAATTCGATAATATTGTTAGTGATTTGCGAAAATTGAATCAAATCAAATTTTATATATAACATTGCACCATAGATCAAAGTTCATGTATAATTTGATATTTATCCCTGTTAATATCATAGGCAACTATATCTTAAGGCAAAAGAACCATGGCGGCTCCTATATTAGGAGTCAAATTGCATTTTGTATCCTCTACTCAATAAATTGACACATTAGTCCCTATATATTAGAACAAAGAACAAATTAATTATTTCTGTTAAAATTTCATCCCTTTGTACTTGTAAAAATTGGCTTGGCTAATAAAATAACCAGACAATGACATGAGGCATGCCACATATATTTTATGCTGACATACAAATATTAATTTTTAATGATAGAAATAGATGAAAGTTTTGCAGAAAGAACAATTTGCTGACTAATTTGCCTATTTTTTAAGTAAATGGATCAAAATGCAATTTGACTCCTAATACAGAGTACTCCATAATTACATTTTGCCAAGATCTTAAGCAAAAAAGTCACCTTAGTAACATTGGGATGGTCAAGTTTATGCCAGACAGCAACTTCTTGTGAAAAAGCTGCCCTTAATGCGGCGATCTCGGCTTCTGTCCTGTGACCTTCCTCACCCCAATCAAGCAGCTTCACTGAACATGAAAAACCCATTGTAATAAAACAAACAAGCTTGTGTAGTAAGGTCCAAAACCATTAGATCTTATGTTGGTTGGAATTACATACTTATCTCTGATGTCCATTTAACAGTATAGTTCTATTCTTTCATTGTTTACTGCTATAATGTAATAACTAAAAGCTAAGATCACATGAAAGTTAAATTAAGGGTCACGGATTCCATAAGACTACATTTGAAAATTTGTAATCACCATGGACGAGGATCTAAACGAATAAACCATAAAAATCATAGCAACAGTGAAGCCAATGAACTAAGAAGGATCAAAGAAAAATAATGCTAAAGAAAAAGGGATTATTTTGCAATTTAGACATTTAAAAAAATAATCTGACCTGCAACATCGAGATCGTCATAGATGCCACGATGAACCGTGCCAAAAGTACCACGAGCAATGACGGTTTTGATGATGAGTTTTGAAGGGTCGATCTCCCATTCTAGTCTTTCCCTTTTGGTGAAAGTTGTAGCCATGTTAGTGCTATTATCAGCAAGCTTGAGCTTCCCATCATAATTATCATCATGATCACCACCATGATCATCACCGTCACCGTCACCATCACCACCACCGTCATCTTTCTTAGTGTTGTTTTCACTGCTCCAAACCCTGTTAAGATGTTTCTCGAGCTGTTCATCTAAGCTTTTGAGATCAATTTGATCTGCTCTAACGAACCCATCACTGTTTTCCTTCGTATTACTCATTGAGACAAAAACACAAACACGTAATGATCAGTGGGAAAAAAGGGAAGGAAAGAGGGAGCTTTGGTTGATGAGTGATTGAAAAAAAAAAACCAGAGACTTTGCTTTTTAGTTGAACAAGAAGAAGAGAAACACAGAGTTCTGTTGAGTTTCTCTTACAAAACCAAAAGCAATGATCCATGTGGGCACATGGAATTGCCTCAACACAACGTGGCTAACTGACCCACTTTGGTCTCCTCTTCTTACTTACTCCGTCAATGTTTCAATTTCCTCCTTCACTGTTTTCTTTCTTTTTTTAATTCCTTCTGTATTAATATATATTTTCTTTGGTTAAATTCTGTTTTAAGTATACGTAGTTTCTATACATTTGAGATTTTAGTCCTATTTTTATTTTAAATTTCTCTATTTTCCAGATTTAAAAATGCATGTATAACTTTAATATTGTTAACAATTTTTTGTTAAATATTACATTT
Organism: Gossypium stocksii; assembly: GCA_020496765.1. Classification (NCBI taxonomy): domain Eukaryota; kingdom Viridiplantae; phylum Streptophyta; class Magnoliopsida; order Malvales; family Malvaceae; genus Gossypium; species Gossypium stocksii. The sequence goes on along the minus strand of CM035627.1, from coordinate 114,314,847 downwards.
TTTATATGATTAATAAGTGAATATTTTTTAATTTCAATAAATTTAAATCTCACCTTAAGCTAGGAAATATATATAGCATTATTATCTTCACGAATGGGTTTTTAGAAGGAAAATAAATATTATACATCTCATTTATTTTTTAATATCAATTAAAACCATGTTGCAATTTTTCAATTCTGTTTATGTATTCAAAACTATATATTAAAAAAAAAAAATTCCCCCTACTATTTGTGTTTGTAACTTTGTATAAAAGTTGTTACGTTAGTCCTCACAATTGTCAAGGTATTTGTCGGTCCAAATTTATAGCCAAATTTTGTCCATTTTCATTATTTAGCTCCTTGTTATAAATAGTAAGAATGTCATTACATTAGTGCCACCGATATATTTATGTATTGATTTATCCACGATGATTCGCGTAGTCATTGACTCACATTATTTTTCAATTGTTTATCAGCAAATTACAAAAAGACATATTTAAAAGTTAATTATTTACTTGATATGATGAATTAAATCTTAAATATATTTTTTTTTCAATTGAGAGTTAAAATGTATTATAAAATTTCTGTAATTTTTTAAATATTTAATTTTAATATTTTTATTTTTAGAAATTTATTTTTTATTTTTTAATTTAAAAATTCAAGTCCAAATATTAACATTAATGAAATTTTTTTATTAAATTTAACGGTGTTATATTTTAAAATAAAAAAATATCCACTTGATCACCATGTAAATTAAATATGATGCAATTAACATGAAGTCAACAAAAAAAAAAATTTACCATGTTAATAGTTGAACTTAGATTTTTTAAATTTAAAAAGTAGAGGAATTAAATTATTAAAAATAAAAATATAATAACTAAATTACAAAATTTTAAAAAATACAAAAACTTATGACATATTTTAACTTAATATGTAATATTTGATAATTCTCTTCTTTTTTTTTTATTACTCTTGATACGAAACAAATGGTTAGATAGTCGCATCAATGATCAATTACATCAAATAATCAATTTTTTATTTAAACTATTAAACTTGCTGTACAAACACTACGAAATATAAAAATTCAGAAAATCTTAAAAAATTCATAAAAATGAGAAAAAAATATTATTTTATAAATTACAACAACAAAATTAAATAGTTAAACTAACTTAAATTCATTTCAAAAGATTTTTAACTGATTTTTTTTATCTAATTAGGCCTATATTTTACTGATTCAATCCTCGTTCAATTTTATGATACTTATTGAGCCACTTTTTATTAAATCAACTAATTAATTCATTCTGATTTAACAACGATAAAAATAATATAATTATTGGTTTTACTTGAATAAATAAAAATGGGTAAACTACATTAGTAGTCACCCAACTATATTTTTTTCTTTTTTGGTCACATAATTATAAAAAGTTACAAAATTGTCACCAAACTATAAGTAATTTTTTTTTGATCACCTAACTGTGAAAAATTACAAAATGATCACCCAATTATTTAATTTTATATTTTTTTAGTCACTATTTAGTTAACATAAAAATGAAAATACTCAAAAAATTAAAAATAATTGAATGATCAAAACAGATAAAATTAAATTATTAAGTGACTTTTCGTAATTTATCAGTTTTATCCAAGAAACCTAAATCTAACATAAGTGGTCCAATTGAGTTATGTAAGATTAATGGGGGAATTGAGATATAAATAAATATGTGGTGTGTTTGAAGGTGTGAATTTTGTGGTTTAGCATAATGGACAATGACAATGATAGATAAACTTGCGAGCCCACCACGGATAGCTTTGAAGGGGCTAGATGCTAAAATATATATGCCAATTCAAGATTAATAGATGCCGATGTGCTATGTCCTTGCAATTGCAATTATGTTTCCATCCACTTGTTTTTACTACTATTCTGAATATGACCATCCATCTTTGTTCTATAATTGTTGTCCCTATGGTAACTGTCCTCATTTTTATCTTACAATTTTTGACTTATCAGTATTCATAATAATATTAATTATTTTTTAATATGAATAGGGTAATCTAAATTTGTAAGTAAAAGTATTATACAAGTCTATGTATTAAGACTCATGTTGCATTTTGTCATTTTTATTTAAAAATGAGTAAATTAGTATATGTACATCAAATCAAAAAGTAAATTAGTACTTTCTATTAAAAATTTTATCCATTTATATTGTTAAAAATTGGCGTGGCTAATAGAATAATCGTATAGTGACACGTGTCATACCATGTGTATCTCACGTTGACGTACTAAAACTAATTTTTAATATTAGAAATTGATAGAGTTTTTAATAGAAGAATCAATTTACTACTTGATCTAGTACATAAAAATTAATTTACTTATTTTTCAAATAAAAAAGTAAAATACAATTTAATTTCTAGGACTCCATCAAATTTTTACCTAAACTTTTAATGTTTGTATGTGGTAAAGAAAAATTATAATTTTGGGGAGCTAAGGCGCCTTTTAACTACAATTTGCATCAACCATTGATGAATTAATGGCCGGATTATAATACGACATTTACCGGTGGGTATGGTGGAATGTCTCTCGTTTATAGCTGTCTATTGCTGGGTGACGCCCCCAACTTGGTCGGCCCGGTTGAGTTTGGGCCGGAAATTTTTTTTTCCTCACAACCAGGTTTGACTCAATCGGGATTGAAATAAGATGATTTTTTAAATATTTTTACTTAAGGTTAATATTTAGTACTCCGATAATTTTTTTTTAAATTTACAAATAAAGTCAAATATTGTCCAGTCTCGTTCTTTTATATATATATATATATATATATTCTAATATTTTGTTATATCTTATTGGACAATCAATATAATCATGTTTTTATTCTATCTTAGTTTATACCTTTAAAATATATTCCGCTAATTTTACGACATAACTAAGCCGAGTTAGAGTTTGACTCAAAATTTAAAGCTTAATATTTCATTCAACTTTGATTGACCATCAATTTTTAATTTTAAACCCGCTCGATTAAACTCATTTATTAATTAATATACTCAAACTCAAACTCGAACTTGATTAAGCTATTTGTACTTGAGCTCTTTCTATACAATAAAACTAAAAATACAATTCCATATTATAATATTAAATGAAAAGCTCAATTAGGCTAATTAGGTGTTCAAATAAAGTATTTTGGTACTCAAATTTCACCCAACAAAGAGGTCAAGCAACTCAAGCTTGACTTGATAATTACTTAATTATATTTTGAGTTTTTTTTAAATTTAAATTCAAATGATTTGTGAGTACCAATGTCTCATTAATACTTCTAAACTTGAGCATCATGTAAAGGTATGATATCAAATTGGATCACCATGAATTTAATGGTAAAAATATCATAGAGGCCTTTGTATTAGGAGCTGGATTGTATTTCACTCTCTCAACTCAAAAAATGGGTAAATTTTAATATAAAGAACTAATTTGCTCGGTGATCTAATTTACAATGACTAATTTACTTAATTTTTTAGTAAAAAAACATAATCCAATCTGAATTCTAATATAGGGGCGTCTATGTCATTTTCACCCAAATTTAATGGGTTCGGATATATCCGAATGACTCCTTGCTTTCATCCAATTCCGTAGTGTATTATCTATAGCGATATTATCCATCCGATCCCTCTCTCCCTCCACGGTTAAAATCCAAAATTCTCGAAAAGAAAAAGAAAAACAAAAGTCCACTGATACTATTACAGGACATAGATTCATTGAGAATCGAAAATATCCTTTGTATCAACAATAGAAAGATGATAGTAAGCAGCCATGTATGTGGTCTTGGGCAATCAATTTCAATGCCTCAGCTAAAACCCTTCTCTTATATCGATTTCTCAGCCAAGAAATCATCCAATTTCAGCTTTGTTTTGGGTTGGAATTGGAGTTTTACTGCTCAAAACAGGCCTTTTTTGAGGCACCAATCGAAGAACTCTTCTGGGCGTTGTTGCTGTAACACCACCAATAACAGCAACAATAACAACCCCAGCAACAGTCAGACCGTCAGTTCTTCTTTTGAATGGGATTGGAATCGATGGAGTCGTCATTTCTCTGAGATTGAACAAGCTGAGAGTTATGCTTCTGTTCTCAAAGTAAGCCTTTTTGCTGTGTGTTTTTTTATCTTGGTTTTTAATTTGTTGAATATTCGTAGTTATAATTAATTGAAGCTTAAATCTTTACCTATCCATTTATCATGTTTCTATCTAGTCTTGATTTGGTTGTTTCTTGTTCAAGTTGAGTACCCTTGTTCGTTTTATCATATAAACTACTTCTAAATATTAAAAAATGAAAAATTGGTAGCTTGCCCCAAAATTAATAGCTTGAAGGAAGATAGAACTACATGCAGCTTGTGCACTTTTCTCTATTTTTACCTAAGGAAGAAGTGGAAGAGGGGATTTGAAGCTTACTCTTTAGTGAAGGTGTATAAACATGAATGTTTTTTACGGTGAATTTTTACTTTTGTGTCGCTGTTAGGTTTTATACCTCACTTAGTGTCAACAGGATAAATTGAAATGAGACTCTCAGGTGGCTTTGGATATAAAACATGTAGAATATATAGTGGAAGGGGAGGAGGAGGGGGGGTAAATATTTGGTGTAAAATAAGGGGAAATAGGGAGTAAATATTCAGGAAACTGCTGGTTTTCCACCTGCATATTGTAAATTACTTTATTTGCTTCTTATTTGTGGTATTCATTACTCTCCATCTTCTTTTTCAAGTTTTCATTATTTTCATTACAAAGTCATGAAAAGAAATGCTTTTTACCATTGAAATGCTACAAGTGGTAAACTTTTTGCTTATGAGTATAGTGCGTGAATTATTAGAATATACGTCATCTAATTTGCCTTTAACTTTGGTTTGTTTGCACTTTCGGTTTGTACTTTACAATTAAATTGCATTTGGTACTTCGTATATTTTTACATGTAACCATACATGTTATATGTATTGTTATATATATAAGAATCCTTCTCCTTTTTCCTGATTGAATGCTCCACCTTGTAGTTCCAACTTGAGGATGCAATTGATAAGGAAGACTTTGAAGAAGCTGCAAAATTAAAGTTGGCTATTGCAGAGGTTTCTTCAAAAGACAGTGTAGCTGAAATCATGTCTCAGTTGAAGGTAAGAGATTGTAAGCCTCTCAAATAAACAGTGTGCTGTTATGCTTTGGCCTTTACTGGAATCTGTTGTTTATCTGCAGAGTGCCATAGATGAAGAGCGGTACCATGATGCTTCACGGTTGTCTAGACTTACAGGAAGTGGACTGGTAATTTCTTTGGTTGCTACTTCCTCTTGGGCTGTGTTCCTTATAGTGAATAAATGGCCTCCACTGAAAATAGTCAAGTAACACATCAGCACCATAGCTGCCTGGTTTTCTAGTATTGAATAGCTCATGGTTTGGGTTCTACCATTGTTCTTTTTCCCAGCAATCTTCCTTTCTTGTCACTGGTGCACTGCTTTTATAAAGACAAACAATAGACTGTGAACCTAAAGCTCAGAGATATTTAGGTTCTTGAGAAAAATATTTTATGAATGAACATAATAGTAACTTGCTAGCATTGTATAACTGTTGGAAAGATGTTCCCCCTTTAATATTTAAAGCAATCACTGAAATGAAAATTTAACATTTGTAAGAGTGAATGACGGTAACGATAACTAGATGATGATATTTTAATTGAATAGCAGGGAATTATGAGTTTCTTTTTATCAAGGGGCCTTGCATAATTATAAAATGTTCCAGTATTCCCACTTTTTGGTAATTATTACCTCAAAGGATAGGGAATTTAAAATTTGAAGCTTAGCTCCCTAGAAATCTTTACTGGTAAGTTGTATGGATTTTAATATGCTTTTTTAAGCTGTATGGTCAAATAGATTCCATAAGAACACATTTCTTGTGATAAGTTTTTTCCCCCTAATGGAGTCAATTCTTTGCGTTGTCTGTTTATTGCTACAATGTTTGTAACTAATCAGAGCTACATTGAACTGCTAACCAGATTAGAAAAACGGACCTTTAGAAGATCTCTTTCTCTTTCTCTGTGGTGTTAATTGATGTTATTTTATTTCTGTTGGGCAGGTGGGTTGGTGGGTAGGCTACTCAAAGGAATCTGATGATCCATTTGGCAGATTAGTACGCATAACACCTGGCGTCGGTAGATTTGTTGCTAGGAGTTACAGTCCAAGGTGAGAAAAATCTCTCCACAACTAAGGTTCTTTCTACTGTAAATTATTGATAATTATTTTCTACTGATTGCTTGCAGACAGTTGGTCAGTGCGTCACCTGGAATTCCATTATTTGAGATTTTTGTGGTTAAAGAAGATGAAGAAACATATCATATGCAGGTAAAGTAGTAATGTGCCTTAATTTTTTTTTTTTTGTTTGGGGCGGGGGGCATAAATTGATTCTAAATTATGACATCTTCAAAATTTGGTGAATTCAGAGTATTTAATGATACCATGAGTCATGAGTGCTGTTAAATGCTGTGTATGGTTTGTTTGCTTTGTGTGGCTTTTTGCTGATTGATATGAGTGGAAATACTTTGGCACCATGCCTTAGTGGCATCAACTAGTATGATCACGTTTGGAGAGATCTTGAGTCTTAGATATGTGGAACCTCTTCAAGAGAGATTTGTGTGGGTTAATCCACTTTGACTCTGGAATTCCATTTGGTTGGTTAAGGAGCTGCTAGGTTATCAATCCTAGTTCATAACTTCCTTTCTGATCCAATCATAGTACAGAAGGGTCTACAATTGATAAGATAAGCAGAAAAATGAAGGCCTTGCTAGTTAGAATCAGTCTTTTTTTTGGGTAAAGTAGAGAATGAACAGAAAGAAAGAAAGAGAGCATGTTTTCCATGGCTAGGAAGATATTGTTACAACAGTGACTCAAGGACCTTTCAGTTATAGTTCATGGTTAGATGTACTGTTCATAAGTGTTTATCTAAGCACTTAATTGGGGCTTCCTTTGTGTGTTTTGCTTGTTATCTTTTTCACGAACACCATATCTGAATTGTTTTTGGATAAGTGCTTTGCTGCATGCTGCTTTCTCTGTTTCGCATCATGAAACAGCTCGGGGTGTGTTTGTTCAGTAACTGAGCCTCGCTGCAGTAGGATAAATTTTTTGGATTCTATAATTTGGTCCACGGAATCTTGAAATTCTGGATTAAATATTTTGGGTGGTAAATCTGCCTGAACATGGCTATTTTTAGACGTGTAATGTTATTCCTGTGTAAATTTGGAACATGATATTTTCATTTTATATAACTGTAAGTTGGTTTCTGCATGCATATACACATGTTATGTATATCTCTTAACCAGTGTGTGATGTATATCTCCTGTAAAGTGATCTAAAGTCTTCTAATACAATCTGTTGCAGGTAGTTTATTTGCAGCGTGCTAAAGGAAGTTCTATGAATAGTACTAGCTCACCTTCCAGGCCTGCAAAAACCCCATCCACTTCCGAAGTTGAGAATGCATCTGTTATAGATGTTCAAGGAAATGAAGCTAAAACAGAAAGAAGTGATGAGAAGGGAATAAATATTGAGGGAGCAACTGAGGAAGGGATAAAAAGTGTGATAAATTTTCTTAAAAATAAAATTCCTGGATTAAAAGTCAAAGTCATGAATGTTGATGTTTCTGAGGACGTAATGGTTAATGATTCTGTGGAGCAACTGATACAGGAAGATGATGAAGAAACATCATCCACTGAGAATTCTGAAGATGAAGCTAATGATTTGGAAGAGATTCGGCCTGATGGAGTTGCTATGGGGGAGGGTGGCAATCCTGCAGATGACAGAAATGATTTGGATATGAAGCTTTTCATTGGTGGGCTTGTTCATAAAAATGAAGATGCTCCTACTAAGGATGAGTATATTCGTCTTCCAGCTGATATAAAGGACTTGGAGAGAGATTCTTTTCTGCTACATGTTCCCAAGAGGAATTTAGATAGTGATGCCGGAGAAAGTAAAGCATCCAAGGTGAAAATAGCAGCCATTGCAGCTCAAGGTGTTTCTGAGCTTATGCCTCCAGATGTTGCCAAGGCATTTTGGAGTTCAGATAAGGCTTCTTCTAAGGTGAGATTTAATTCAATAATACATCAACATGTTCTCGTGTTACCAAAGTCTTTTTTTTGTTGGGTTAAGCATAAGATAACTGAAGCACTTCTTGATGTTTGATTCTAACAACTCTTTCACCTTATAAAAACCGGACATCCTCTTCCTTTTGTGGGTTGGATGACAATAAATTATCTGTAGTTACCATGCTCCCTATTGGGTGCAATTGAAGTGCCGAGTAGCTGCTTTTTTACCAGGTTGCGCCATTTCAGAAATAGAACCAGGCTGTGCCATTTCAGAAATAGAAGGACATGCAGATTTTGAGTTGTAATATATTATCCTTAAATAATGGATGCTGTGCATAGGTTGACCTTTTTTTATAACCGAGTTTGATAATTAGCTGACCAAATGTTAATGCTATTTTAGGTTTCTAGAGATGTGCGTGAAATTGTCAAACTTGCTGTTAGTCAGGCACAAAAGCGGAGCAGGTTATCTGAGTATACAAAATTCAACCGAATTAGCAGTGACAATGGCAATTTAGACCCATTTGAGGGTGAGTATTCTTATGGTATCTTTTTATTTTCTCTCCACATACTAAGCATCATCTATTGATACCAGCTGATTGAAATGTAGGCCTCTATGTTGGTGCATTTGGTCCTTATGGAACTGAAATAGTTCAGCTAAGGCGTAAATATGGTCGCTGGAGTGATGCAGATGATGAATCTTCAGATGTTGAGTTTTTTGAATATGTTGAAGCTGTGAAGCTAACCGGAGATCTCAATGTTCCAGCTGGCCAGGTCTTTTTCATTTTATTGCATCTTAGATAAATCTATTGATAGTTGTATTTCTAGCATGTGAGCAATCGGTATGCCTTTTTACATCTTTAGGTTACTTTTCGTGCCAAAATTGGAAGGGAAAGCCGGCTCGCAAACCGTGGGTTGTATCCAGATGAGTTAGGAGTGGTAATTACTCTCTTTTGTCTCTATCTGTTTGTATGCTTCGATTACTATCTAAGGGGCATTACCAGTACTGCACGTTTGTGATTTCATGACTCTGGAAATGAGCAGGTCCTATTAACCTGGAAGTCCCATTTAGTAATTTACAAATGTTGAAAACCGAGAGGATCAATAATTTACTAATGGGAACTTTAAAGCTGCATGAAATGAAATAAATAGATTGTCATCCTATGACCATGAAAAGCTACTTACCAGAAAATTTTCGATTAATTCAATCTATCTATTGGACTTTTTCAGTAAACCATTAAGCATGCTCTAATGATCGTACAGACCAAGGCATGAACCCTGTTATTGAATTCTTTCATTTTCTTCCCTAGGTTGCATTATGAGAAGCAATGCTATCTAATATATTGTGTTCAATATGAACAATGTATGTCAATTTATTGAATTTGGTGTAATATCTCTACTATCTCATTCATTTGACTTTATTTAGAACCTCGTATTTAGTACGTTAATTCATACTTTTGAGACTTCTAATTGAAAACCTCTAAAATACAGGTTGCATGTTACAAAGGTCAGGGAAGAATAGCAGAATTTGGTTTCCGTAACCCGCGATGGGTTGATGGCGAACTTCTCCAACTTAATGGCAAGGTAATAAAATATTCAGAACTTTATGCTAATAATATGATGTGACTTGCAACTTAAAATTATTTTGTTGAGTTTTCAAAACTATATGAATTGAACGAAAATCCCTCGTGGATGGTCATATGCAGGGCATTGGACCCTATGTCAAAGGAGCTGATCTAGGTTTCCTTTACATTGTGCCCGAGCAAAGTTTCCTTGTGCTATTCAACCGTTTAATATTACCAGATTGAAATTAGTCTATTACTGATTTTGATCTCCCTTTGACACAACTAGAGATAAAGAAAGAACCTGACGATGAGGACCTATTTTGTGTACGATATTTGATGACAATGTGAGTCTTATATTAAGCCTTGTGTTTTATGCCTGTTCCTTTCTAACCATCGCCCCACACTTTTGATGTTGTATATCAATTTTGTTGATTGATCAGATAAAACTAATAAGGAAATATGTTATCTTCTTCCTAGGTCATGATATTCTTTGGAAACATTTTGTATGGTTCTTTATGCTTCCTTTTATTCTTATGAGTTTCATTACACCTGAACATTGGCATGATAATCAGATCAGCGATGATAAAATGATGCATGGTACATGAGATGGTAAAAGTGCCATGGAGGCCCTTGTTCTAGGAGCCAAATTGTGTTTTGCCTCCTCTACTTAAAAAAAAAAAAAAGAGTAAATTAATCCCTTATACGGTAGATCAAAGAGCAAAATGATCTTTCTGTTAAAAGATTCACCCATTTTTACTGTTAAAAGTTGGTGTTTGTACATCAACATGAGATACACGTTGCATGTGATGTGTCACTGTCTGATTATTTTGTTAAGTATGCTAGTTTGTAGTAGAAAGGTTTGATTTGTTTATTGATTTAACGTATAAGGATTATTTTATTCATTTTTTGAGTAGAGGGTATAAAATGTAATTTAACTCTTAATATAGGGATCTCCATAGTATTTTTACCTGCAAGACAGCATATTTCAATAAAATCACTCATAATTTATTCTTGGTAGCTCATGCATTTATTTGGCTGCTTATCAACAAATCATTGATACATGATAGATGGGGGGGAGGGGAGGTCAAGTGTTTGCAGTCACTTCTCATCCCCATGCTTAAACCAAACAATTATCCATGCTAGGTGGATTTCAAATGTATATATATTGTGATACCAAAAGTGCTTTCAGAAAAGCAGAAGCTGATGGGGTTCTCTTTTTGTTGTGTGTTAACAAGTGAAAAGCATTGGATTATTTGAAAGTCTAATGATGTGAGAGATAAAGTGAAGAAGAGGGGAAGGATGCTTTACTTGTTTCTTTTTAATTATTTTTCATTCTTTTTGGGTATATTCTTTATGAAAAACCTAGGGGAGGGGCTACTTGTGGAATACAGGTGTCTGATCAATTACATGTCAGTACATTTTTTTTTATATTTTTTTGCTTAAACCTAACCTAACATATACGTATGGTTAAAGCAGTGTTATTAGACAGTTGAAATTTTGCTGTACACAAGGTTAATATGCAATTAATTCTGAAAGGGGTTTTGCAATTTTGTTTATTTATACATGGCAAATTCAGCTATTAGTCCTTATACTATGTGTAAGTAGTGGATTTAGTCCTTGCATTCTAATTTGATCATTTTTAGTTTTTATACTTTCCAAAATTTAAATTTTCAATTCTAACTTAAATGGCAGTCATTAAATTTTATTAATTTTAAAATATTACATGGCTAATATATTATCATTTGTGTAATGTTTATCAATTTGTTAATATATATTAACAATTTATGTATAGTTCGAGCCTAATAGCATAATTCAACTTAATGAATTTAACTACTACTTTTTGGTTCAAGCTTGAAATTATTGACCAAATAAAAATACATGTACTAAATTCACTAATTTATTATTAGTCCAAGGACTAATAAAAAAATTTGACCTTTTATTCAAGAGTGTAGGAGGGAATCTTTGTTAGGATGAATGGAGATGGTGCTTTGCCTTTTTATCACAAAGCATAAGCATAGCCCACTCCTAAAGAAACCCAAAAGATGAAAAAGAAAAGAAATAGCTTTACTTTTGTAAAGTCTTTCAACGAATTTGATATTGCTAAGTAATTGAATTCTCTTTTCCACCTGCATCAAAAAATGGACCCTCCTTCATTTTAATATTTATAATTTTATTTTTATTCTCAAAAATTATAATTTCTTTTTAAGAAAAAGTATTAAATATAATTAAAATAATACTAATAATGCCATCTCATTCTTTTCTTTTATAGTAAACTAATCAATACTGTCACAAATTCCAAACCCAAAAATCTTATCAATTAAGTACTATTTATTCAACTTTTGATTAATTAAAAAATTTGAGGAATAAAAAATTAGGTAAATTACACTCAATGTTACGAAACTGTTGATAAGTTTATATTTTAGTCATTCAACTTCAAAATGTTACAAAATGATTACTAAACCATTTAAAAATTTTTATTCAAGTCACTAGACTATTTATTTTTTTAGTAAAGTCATGCTAACGAGCTTGAAATGATAATTCAAGGATCAGTGTAATGGATCAATATCCATCAACGAGTAAAATGGCATACCTTAGATCCAAGTCAATCTAACAGTTAGTGTCAGAGATCAAAGAAAAAAATAGTTTTAGATTATTGGTTCTCAAATTTGTAAAGTTCAAAATTGTTTTATAAAAAAATTATTGTATAAAAAAGGGGGAGAGCTTTTGTTCGGTGCAAGTGGTAAAAACTGATAAGGCCATCCAATAACGATTTTAATAGCCTGATGACTTAAATGAAAATTTATTAATAATTTAATTACTATTTTATAATATTTTAAAATTGAGTAATTAATTTGTAAACTTATCAATAATTTAATGATTCTACTCTAAAAAAACCTCAATCATTGCATTACAATTCTAAACAAAAAAAATAGTTAAAATAATTCCCGGAAAAAAGGTGAAATAATAATGTAAAATTAAATAAAGTTTGTATTTTACAAATGATTTCACCCCAAATATCGAATTTCTATTTTCTAAAAAAAATGACCAAATATTATTAATGATTGTTTTTGAATATTGAAAGCTTTTGCATTTGAGTTACGTAGAATCTTCAGATTCTGTGTCTTATCAGATTCACCGTCAAAACAGTCAACGAGTAAATCCTCGCCACGTTATGGTATTTTATAAACGTGGCAGGTCTTCATTGGTAAAAAATCCTGGATTTCTTTTAAAACTTAATAAGAGTGCCACGCGGGTAAAAGCATGAAAAGTGGACTTGGTTAATTAATTGTCTGTTGTCTCCCTTCTCCCGCGACTTTCTCTTTTTGATTACTTTTTTTTCTCTCTTCCCAAACACTGAATCCTTTTAATTTTTTTTTTCTTGCTGAGTCTATTAAATTGCTAGAAAGCAATAGAAACCAAAGCCGCGATGAAAAGGAATCAATATCCCAACGAGATCATGAAACGATCCTCTTCTTCAAATTCCGAGACAATGACTCACTACGAGTCACCACACTCACCTTTAAGACTCCATACCCATTTCCGATCCGACCAGGGCGATTCCGACAACAACACCTCCAATTATGCTTCCCCTGAAGCTTCCCCCGCTCCACAGCACCCCGTCGTCGATAATTCGATGGCACTCATCGCTATCGACAAGTCAACTCAGTTCAACGCTAATTCTTCCCCTACTACTCTTCCTTCTCCGCCGCTTCCTCCTAGTACTCCAGCGCAACAGTCATTGCATTTGACTATGAACCGCGCCGTGAGGGAGGAGGGACCGGGGGTGACGACGAAGACCAAAGTAAGTGGTGGTACTGGAGGAGGAGGGGGAGCGAGAGCAGAGGCGCTGAGGAGATCGAAGGTGTATCATACGGCGACGATGGCGGCTTTAGGGTTTCGATTAAGCGAAATCGTTTTGTGCTTGATTTCTTTCTCTGTTATGGCTGCTGATAAAACCCAAGGCTGGAGTGGTGACTCTTATGATCGCTATAAAGAATACAGGTGGTTTTTTTTTGTTTGTTTGTTTGTTTGTTTATACTTTCTTAATTAAAATTCTCGAGACTTGCGCTTCATTGTGGGTCAAGTAGTTTTCTTCTTCCATTTATTTCTTATCGTCGTTTAATGTGAATTCTGAGATTAATGCTTTACCCCTGTTTGACAATTTGTGTAAATTTCACAGATACTGTTTAGCAGTAAACGTGATTGGATTTGTATATGCCGGATTTCAAGCCTATGATGTATCTTACTATCTCATGACAGAAACGCATGTCATCCACCATTACCTTTTCCCGCCTTTCGAATTCTTCATGGATCAGGCAAGTTTCCCTTAAATTAAATACGCTTATTTGCTAATTACTCAGCTTAGCTTCATTCTCGGTTGTTCCCCGCTTGCACTTTTTTTCGGCGTAATCAAAGTTTATCTTATAATTTAGACCAACACAATGTTTTAATGACTTCTCCTTTGGGATGTTTCCCGTGCACCTTGTAGCTTATAGCTGCCACACTATTACTATATTTTGATAGACAATTAAATGTTGTCCTACATTAGTTTATAGTGTAATTTATTATGGTCTCTATTTCATATACAACATGATACAATTAGCTGTGGATCTTGAGATTAAATTTTGAGGAGTGTAATTAAAATTTTTAAAATTTTAAGAGTTTCATGAGATTTTTTTTTTTTGAAAAGTTGAAGTTCCAATTTAAATTTTTAAAAATTGTGACATTAATAAGAATTTTGGAAAAAAAATTCAAAATTTGGAGTTCCAGATTAAAACTCTCAACAAATTCCAAGGAAAAAAAAAAGAAAATTTCGAAAAAATTTTGGGGGAACCGACGCCCTCTTGGCCTCTATTAGGGTCAGCCCCTACGTGCAAAAATTAGTGTCTTCCAGTATTCTGTTTGGGCATAGGGTGCATTGGTCTCTCTATATCAGTGTAATTTCAGGCATGGTACGGTACTATTTGCACATAGGTTATGCAAATGACTCTCTGTTTTGTGCATAGGTTGCATTGTTCTCTCTAAATCAATGTAATTTCAAGCATGGACTCTTAATGGTTCTATTTTTGCACATAGGTTAGGCATATGGCTCGTATGGTTCCATTCTGGGAATAGGTTAGGCTTATGGACTTGTATGTTTTTCACATAGGTTAGGACTTAGGCATAATCTTCATTTTCATCATTTAGTTGGACAAGCTACATTAATAGGTTTAGTGTAATAGATAAGATAGATGTGGGTCATTCGTATAGCTAGGACCGTACGAAATGCAAAAAAATTTGCAATTAATTAATTGGCTCATGTTGCAGATACTAGCCTATCTTTTGATTTCAGCATCATCAGCAGCAGCCACACGAGTGGACGATTGGCAATCTAATTGGGGGAAAGATGAGTTCACTGAGATGGCTAGTGCCTCAATTGCAATGGCCTTTTTGGCTTTCATTGCTTTTGCATTTAGCTCAATTATATCTGGTTTCAAACTCTGGACCCATCAAACTCCATGAAATCTCTCTGAGGCAAGTAATAGATTGTACTGAAATTACATTTAACTTGAGTTGCGAATTCCCTTATTATTATTGTACAGAGAAGAACATACATAGCATGTTTTTCTTACAATTTTTTAACATACTAGATATGGAATTTCTTAATACCAGATACCATTTTATTGTTGTCATAGAATTTGGTGTGGAGATAGAGAATCAAACACAAACAATTTTCAGTGTTGGGAGACACACTGACACCCATAAATAGCTTAAAACCCATTTATTATCATAGGGAATGCATAGGATGAAAAAGAGCTGTTATTTTCTCAAAGCATCGAATTTTGTGTGTAAGGGATGAATTAGTTGAAGCTCAAACATCAAATTTTATTTTGATATCCATCTCTTCCACACTCACTCGAAACTCAAGAATCTAATCATTTATCTCTCGAAAAGAGAAGACAATCTTAATACAGTGTTTATTTATTTTTATTATTTTAGAGCAAACAAGCAAGTTCTCAGTTGCAGCAGATAAAGTAAATGAGACGACAGTTAGAAAGGCTGGGGCATGGGTGGCAATGGTGGAGGTGGTGTGAAGGCCCTCCATTGCTCAAAATGTCCATTAACAAAGTCGTAATAACCTCCTCTCAGTGCCAATTGTCCACTCGTCATAGCATCTCTCACATATGGATATGTCACTAGATTTCCCAGTGAGTTATTCACTGATTCCTGCATATATATATATATATATATATCAAGTTGATTGATTTTCAACATTTAATTTGGTAAAATTACTGTATAGTCTCCTGTACTAAGAGTCAAATTATATTTTACTCCGACTCAACAATTGGGGAAATTAGCCTTTGTATGTTACATCAAAAAGCAAATATCAAAAGTACCGTTGAGGCTCCTATACTATGAGCCAAATTGTATTTGGTTCCCTCTACTCAAAAAATAATTAAATTAATCCATGTATATCAAATAGCAAATTGATCTATTTTGTTAAAAATTTTATCAATTTGTACTATTAAAAATTGGTGTTGCAAATAGAATAATTAAATAGTGACATGTGTTGTGCGATGTGTACTTCATGTTGATATACAGAGATTAGTTTTGAAGAGTAGAAATAAAATGAATTTTTAATAAAAGGGCTAGCCTACTCTTTTATTTAATTTATAGGAATTAATTTGCCAATTTTAAATAGAGAGGTAAAATGCAATCCAACTCTTAGTTTAAGTGCCTCCATAGTACTTTTATCAAGAGCAAATTAGTCATTTCTGTTAAAAATTCCATGCATTTGTACCATTAAACATTATCTTCTTATTTCATCCATTTGTATTGTAAAAAATTAGCGTGAATGACAATAACCAAGAAATTGATGGAATTTTTAACAGAAGAATAATGTAAAAGGAATAAGTTACCTATTTTTTAAGTAGAAAGAATAAAATGCAATCCGACCTGTAATACAAGATTGCCTGCTCTAATTTTACTCCCTTAATTTGCTATCAAATTAATTTACCTTTTCGCAAAGCTTCAATTGTTCTTCATAAGGCAGGTCATTATGTTCTTCCAGGACCTTTTTCTTTGCAGGCAAACCAATTTTCACCCAGTCATCTATGAAGTCACTGCAAATAAGCCCAAAAAAGATTTAATCTTTTATCCCATACTTTCAGTAAAAGTATTATAAAAGTTCTTGTACTAGAAATCATTTTACATTTTATTTATTTACTCAAAATATGAGTAAATTAGTTCTTGTATGTTAGATCAAATAATAAATTAGTCCTTTTGTTAAAAAATCATCCATTTTTACCGTTAAAAATTGATTTGTATGTATTAGTATAATGTACACGTGACAAACTATGTGTCATTATTTGGGTTGCCATTCTAATTTTTAACAATACAAATAGCTGAAATTTTTAATAGAAAAATCTATTTTACTCTTTGATCTAATATATAAGAATTAATTTATCTATTTTAAAAAATATATATAATTTAACCGTTGATACAAGAACTTTCATGATAGTTTTACATGATATTTTTATAATTGGTTGATATATGTATGGCTTACTAAGAATGAGAGACATCTGGAAGATTCATAAGCCTTTCCACACCACCACAGCGACTATGCCCAATTACCAATATGTTATTTACCTGTGTAAACATAAAAAATGGGTCGTTTTATTTCTTCATTTTATTGCATCAAAAAAAAAAATTCCCCAATTCCCCTCTACACAATAATTATATTGATCTTTATTTAATTACCTTAAGAGCTTTAATAGCATACTCAATGACTGCACCAGTTTCAGTGTGTCTTAGCTGTGCAAATCAACAAACAAAAACAGACACTTTAAATTATAGCTGAAATTAGACTAGAATTTGGGGTTGGGGGGAATTATAAGAACCTGGTCAAATGGAGGGACCATATTGGCAATATTGCGAGAAACAAAGGCTTGACCTGGCATGAAGTTGAAAATAGTCGAGGGGCTTACACGGGAATCCGAGCATGCAAACACCAAGAACTGATCACAGATTTATGGATTAATTTAACAATTAATAATTGAGTTTAAAATTATTTTGAAACAAAAATGGAAACCGATAGTATACATGATAAAAGTATCACACAAAGGTATCTATATTAAGAGTTAATTTATATTTTATTCTTGTTATTTAAAAAATAAATAAATTATTTTTTTATATATTAAATAAAAAATAATTTAATCTTTTCTGTTAAAAATTTTATTAATTTATACTGTTAAAAATTAATGTGAATAACAAAATAATCGGAAAGTGACACATGACGTGCCATATAAAATTTAGTTTTTAACAGATGGATTTTTTAATAAAAATATTAGTTTACTCTTTAATCTAATATATAAGGATTAATATATTTATTTTTTTAATAAATAAAGTAAAATATAATTTAACTCTTAATATAAATACTTCAATGATACTTTTGCCTCTATATATATATATATAAATACCCTGGGATGCTGGGCTTTTGCAAGTTGACAGAACAAATTAGGATGTTGGCTGCAAAAGAGAACATAAGAAATATTAGCAGTTATTATTGGTTATTCGAGGGTAACATAAGGGGCATGCAGAGGCTTCCGCTCTTTAGGTTAAATCATCATTTGAGATGGAAAAATATTATGGAAGTTTCTAAGAATTCAATATTTTATTTATTTTATTTAAAAAATAATAAATTAATTATTATAGGTTAGATTTAATTAGTTCTTTTTAATAAAATTTTATTAGTTTTTATTGTTAAAAAATGATGTGACTTACAAAATAATTAAACAGCTATACGTGGCATGCTATATATATATCTTATTTTGACATATAAAGACTAGTTTTTAACAGTAGAAATGCATGAAATTTTTAATAGAATGATTAGTTTGCTTTTTAATCTAACGTATAAAGATTAATTTACTCATTTTTTGAATAAAGAAGGCAAAATGCAATTCGATTTTTAATACAAGAGTTTTCATTATACTTTTTAGATATTAAATAATTTTATTTAAGTCTTTTAGATCTTTAATTAAATGGACAAAAATCCCATTGTCAGTCCCTCTAAAAAATTAATAATGCATTGACCCTCAAAAATTATAAATTTTATTTAGGTAAAATTTCTAACTTCATCCCTAATATCTTACTCGAAAACGTTGATCTTAAAGGATTGAAAGCCATTGTAAAGCGTTTGAGCATCTTCGTCGGGAACGGGAAAAGGGATACTCCCTTGGAGCTCAGCAATAAGCATCTCTACTTTTCCTTGTACCTCCTCATCCAGCTTTCTTTCCTCACTGTAACCCAACATATATATATATATCCACAGCTAAGTATTCGTATGTATAACAATGGAGCTATATATATGGGTGTGTGTGTGCGTGAAATGAAATGGAGAGTCTATATATACCTGACGAGAATCTTCCTCAGTCCTTCAACAACAACATCAGCAGAATGTTGCTTCTCAGCCATTTGTATATATGCTCTCTTTTTCAGGATTCACACCAAAAAGTTCACAAAATTAGTGAATTAGAATCAACTGTGGATCTTGGCATTAAGTTTCAAAAATTATAATGGATTTAATGAGAATTTCAAGAAATCTTGGAGAGTCAAATTAAAAATTTCAAAACTTTGAAGAGCTTAATTGAAAATTTCCAAAATCCCAAAAGACTTGATGAAACTTTTCAAAAAATTCAGGAGGACCAAAATAAATTTAGGAGCCTATTGAAATTCTCCCATTAGCATTAGCTGTTGGAGCAATATTATTGCATGAAATAGATGTAGGTGCATGCATAATCATAAAATATCATATAATTAATAAATGAATCAAAAGGAAATGAAATATTGGTATTAGCTATAATAAACCAACTAACCTTTGAAGTTGAATTGGATAATATAAAAGCTTGTATGTATGTTTGATGCAGCTTCAAGCTTGTGGTATTTATAGGCTGAGTTTTCTTTTTGAAAAAATGGGTCACGTTTAAAATGACAATAACAATTTGTTTAGGTAAGAGAAGGAACAAATGAACACGTCTCTTCCTTTCAGATAATTACATGCAATGGTGTGTAGAAAGAGAGTGAAACATATAGTTTGGTCTGAAATGGAAATTATCCCAACTTATAGTCAGATTTAACATCTTATTTATTGTCTCCCAATAAATGTATTTGTTTATATGATTTTTTTTTTAAATCAAAAAATCTTTTTTATGTTTCTTTTTTCTAATAATATTATTTAGATTAAATTCTAAATTTATAAAATTAAGAGATAGATATTTATGAATATGCAAATGTATGACTGTGAATATTTTTCTCTAAAAACGAGTAACATCATAAATCACAAAACGTAATAACAGACACGTTGAGAAACTGTATCTCACTCAATAGATTTGTGTTGGATTATAGGAATGACATTATTGCAGCTCCATGTTCTTACGTGGCAATCAAAAACATGGATTCAGTGGCCTCAAGAAACACGCATTTCTAAACTTGTATTAAAACCATAGGCTGCCATTTCTTCATTTCTTGTTTCACGTTTTTTATGTGTATAAATAATTATGATAAGATTGGAATTTATATATGATTTTAAACTTCAAGGGCCTTATTTTTGTGGACTCTATTAAAACTTCATTAGTTGATTTATGTTTTTTTTTTTATGAATTACCATAAGAGTAAAGTTTAAACAACTAACGTGATTAACGCGATTCGAATTCAAGTCATATATAGAGCAATGAATATCCTCGAATATCACATGAGATTCAATTTATGTTTATTTAAAAGTATTAATTAAGTTGATATTATTAATTAATTTAGATGCTAAGTTGCCAAATCTCCAAGAATTTTTTAAACCTTTATAAAATAGTTAGTATTTAATATATTAGCAGTAAAATATTTTAATTATACAAGCAGAAATAAAAATAAGGAGCGTTATTTTTTAAACTTTACTTTTAAAGTTTAAATACTCTGCTGATAAATGCACCAATTTTTTTTATAAAATATATAGGTTCACTATAATTTTAAATTATTAAACTTGATAGCCAAAATTATTTTAGTATCTCTAATTTTTTATCAATTTTAATATTTGAACCTTAAATTGCGTAAAAAGTACATTAACATCACATAAAAAATTATATAAAATCTAAAAAAATTTAGGCAATGACTTCAATTATCATAATAAACTTAATTACTAGATGAAGAAAAAAAATTACATTAATCCAAATATACAACAAGTTTGATTTATTTAAGCATGATTATGTCTTTTCCAATGGAAAAAGTTTACCCATTTTCAAGATTTTTAAAATAAATTAATTTAGATTTATTATTTATTTAAGGATAAACAAGCAATTATATATTTTGAACCAAAAAAAAAGTTTGAAGAAATTATATATCACTAGAATCTTGACCACGCGCAGCATGTGTCTTGACTTGAAACCATTTATTGCGAATTCTATTTGTAGTCCGACCGTATATTGGAAACGATAACAACAGCCCACGTGCTGGGCACGATCTTGGTCAGAGTAAAGAACTTTAAATTGGGTTTACTTCAGTTTAAATTTAAATTAGATAATTATAAAATGATTTAATATCAAATTTTTATTGTTAATACTTTCTTTTTTAGAACAGTAAAATATGATATTTGAGTAAACATTTACATACATATATTATATAATTTGAGTAAATTATATGAATGACTTATAGATGAAAAAGTGAAATTAATATTTTTAATATACTAGATTGAATTGATATTTCAAAATTTGACTAAGAAAAACTATTAATTTATCTACATATTATTGCATCTGAAATCAACGAACTTGGTACGTAAAAAATTATAAAACTATTTGCATGAATTGCGAGTAAAAAGAAAGAAAAATGAATTGCAGCATTAACAATGTAATTGGAATACAATTTTATATTATTATTTTAGAAAAAACAAAAACACAACTGCATTAAAAAAAAGGGGGGGAAAAACTACAGATAAATTATTGGTGGAAATGTAGTAAATGACACATTCTCAGTAGCTTAAATTAAACTTTAGATAATGCATGGAGCAAAAGGGCCTTATTGTGGGTGGCATGGTTTGGTACACATCTTCCATTGCTCAAAATCTCCATTAACAAAATCATAGTAACCTCCTCTTAATGTCAATGTTCCATTCACCACTGCACTCCTCACAAATGGATACGTCAGTAGATTTCCCATCGAGTTCTTCACTGATTCCTGCATATATGTATATGAAGTTAAATCTTAATTCGCTTTCAACGTAAACCACCTCAAAATTTAAAAATATTAGTTTTTATACACCATATGGAACAAGTTGGTGCATGCCTAACTGGTTATACCTTTTCGCAAAGCGTTAATTGTTGTTCGGGAGGCAGGTCACCAGCTTCTTCCAGTACCTTTTTCTTTGCTGGCAAACCAATTTTCACCCACTCATCAATGAAGTCACTGCACAGTTCATCCAAAAAGAAAATATTTTATATTTTGATTAAAAATTGGTGGCTTTTTTCTTCTTCTTCTTCATATTTAGCAATAGTAGCTTACTATGTTTGAGTTTGATCTGGAAGACTCATAAGCCTCTTTATACCACCACAACGACTATGTCCCATTATCAATATGTTGTCCACCTGTAAAATATAAACATGTGGTCGTCTTGTTCCTTTCTATTACATGACAAGAAAAATTGAACTGGTCTGTCACTGAGAAATGAAGATTTCATACCTGAAGACTTTTAACTGCATACTCGATGACTGAACCAATTTCAGTGTGTCTCAACTGTGCAGTAAGTATATATAAACAGGTTTAGCTTCATAAGCAAATAAACCATAAGGTCTTTTAATGACTTAAAACTGGTAAAAATATCACAGCGTAATTTATGCTAAGAATTGAATTATATTTATCTTTCTATTGAAAGATGAGAAAATTAGTCGGAACAAGGAGCAATTTAATATTTCTGTTAAAAAATTTCATTTATTTTTACTGTTAAAAAATTTCATTGACAACTATATATTAGTAAGAGTTACTGTGGCACGCCATGTGTAACTGCCTATTTTTTATCATCTACATTAATTTTTAATAATAAAAATTAATGAAATTTTTAAGAGGAATAACCACTTTATATTTTAATTAAAATATAATATGGCTGTTAGTGTAGGAACATTTATAGTAATTTTACCCTTGAAATGGGGGTAAAATTAATTACCTGGTCAAATTGAGGAACCATATTAGCAATATTGCGGCCGACGAAGGCTTCTCCTGGTTTGAAATTCAGAACGACTGAAGGGCTTACTCGTGAATCCGAGCATGAAAACACCAAGAACTGAAAAAAATAATGGACTCAATTTAATCATTGTTAAAGAAAAAAAAACCTAGGAAAATTACCATTTTCATTGTCTATGATAGTATACCTTGGGATGCTGAGCTTCTGCAAGTTTCTTGAAACATTCTCGGTTTTTGCTGCCCAAAAAACAATGCAGAAATTAGTGTGATTATCCGTTGGTGAGTTATTAGAGATGTAAACTGGGAATTGTATACGTACTCAAATATGTTGGTCTTGAAGAAGTGAAAGCCATCGTCAAGCCTTTGAGCATCATGGTCACAAGGGGGATGATGACGATGATGATGATGATGCTCTCTGCCTTGGAGCTCGGCGATAAGCTTCTCGACTTTGCTTTGAACCTTCTCATCCAGCTCTTCTTGGACACTGCAATCAACATATATGTATATATTATTGTTATTATTTACAGAAACTGATCATATTGTTCTCCTGCTATAAAAAAGTAATTGGTCTTGAGAAAGAGGAGAGGATTGAAAAGGAAGAAAAAAAATTCAAAAAAATTCCAAAGAACTGGTAAAACGGATCGTTTTGACCGAAGACGAAGATCTGAGTCGTTGCCGTTGACAACCCAATGGTAAGATCCAATTCTTTAGAGATGGACCAATAATAAATCATTAATTGTAAAACCTAACTCCTTAGTGACCAACCAATAATAAATTGTAAATAGGAGTACACTCTGGTTCATGTAAATTAACTCAAATAGTAACACATGCTTCCACAAATGAATAATTAATTAGAAGAAATTACTTGAGGAGAATCTTCTTCAATCCTTCAACAACAACTTCAGCTGAATGCTCTGCCATTTGGACGCTTTCCTTCTAAAAAACATAGATATTTGAGTCAGCAAGTTTTCACAAGCATGAGGAGGTTGGAGCAAGAGCAAGAAAGTTACTTGCATGCATGCATGAAATTTGTACGTTCATGCAACATATATACAGTTTTAAGCAAAAAATTAAAATCAAATATATATATATATATATCGATAAATTAAACATCAACTAACCTTTTCCTAAAGATCTTAGCTCTTAAAACTTTTACGATAAAACAGGGAGATATAATGTTTGATGCAGTTCCAAAGGCACAGATATGCTATTTATAGGCGGAGTACTTCAAGGGTTGTAATAAAAGACATCATTGAAGGTAAAAAAGAAAAGTCGCTCTTTGTAATAAATAACTGTTGTAACACGGTTTTAGTGACACGACAATTTACTTTTTAGGTACAAAAGCTGACACGCCTTTGCCTTTTTCATTTTTTTTACACTTCATTTTCCATATTTTTTTTATCAATAACCAATCTTGGAATTTTATAAACCTAACCTTGTCACGATTTAATTGTTTTTTAATTAACCTTTCCATTACGTCTTAATTTTCAATTTCAATCACAAATCATACTTGCTAAAAGTAATGAGCTTTGAATCAATTAATATTAATTTGAGGAAATAGCTTTAGTTATTGGCATCAACTTTGAAATTAAGAAATACTTATCTTCCTTAAATCAAACGTGTACTAACAAAATATAAAAATTAAAAGTTGAAAAAGTATAAAGGACCAAAGATAAAATTATATTTAAAAAAGCTCACGTTGATAAATTTCCCATTATTTACTTGCAATGAAGAAATGTAGTAGTTGCTCAGTCTTTTTCATATACATTATTTATCAAAATAGAAGAAGAAAGATATTATCTCCGCAACTATTTGTAATTATTATACCTAACCCTTAATTCATTAGCAGAAGTAAAGCAATTTGGAGTGACTATCCTTAACATTACTATGAGGCGAGTCTTGACTTTTGCTTATTAATGTTAATATGTTTATAATATATAGGAAAAAGATATTTATAGTCTATAGTTTGGATCCAAATGAAACATTGAAATCATCAAAGTCTAATACTATTTAAGCATGGAGGTGGTATACGTTGAATGAGAAAAGGTAACTTCTGACTGTCCTTGACTCCAAATTTCCACCACTCAACTCTGGGGAAGAAAATTTTACATGCGTGTGGATATATTACTAAATTCTTGACGTTTTGTCAATAAGTGCCAACTACCAATGTAAATGCATCCCCCCATTTTTATTTAAAACTATTTTCTTATGTGCATGATAGATGAATTATTTTATGCCGAGGGATGTTTATATTTATGGTTCTACTCATAATTTCAATATAATTTATTTTTTTAAAATCATATAGATGGATCTAAAAACTATATAATTTGATTATTTATAGATATGGGGAAACTTAAATATTTATCATTTTTTTTCATTAATACATTTTAATATGATGTTCATTAATCAGGGAGGAAAAAAATTAGATTTGAATATTGAAGACAATATATTATTTAAAAGGACAATTATAAATTCTAAACATAGACAATAAAATCAACATAAATAATTAAAAATTTCACTTCATTGTTATCTCTTTTTCTTATTCATACTCAACCTATTTTTTTCTTTCATATCCCAACATTTCATCCACCTAATCTCTATAGTTAATTTGTTACTTTTATGTGATTTTAATGTTCTTTTTTTTCTTTTGAAATTAAAAAGAAAATGGTAACAAATAAAATTCAAACTCATGGGGTGCAGTTAAAATCAAATCAAATTATTGTTCGTACCTTCCAACTTTATAAAAAAATTTATTTTAGCCATTCATTTAATTTTTCATTTTTTAGTACTTAAACTTGCATTATTTGTTAAATCACCTTAAAATTGATGAAAAAGTTAACATTCGTTAACTTTACTGACATACACATCGATGTCCTGTAGCAAAATTAACAGACTATCTATTTTGAATGATTTACAAAGTTAGAACCAAAGGATGTCTAATATTATAAAGTAAAATGCCCTTTAAAATTGAATATTGTCCAACATACATTGAGGTAGCATCCAACTTCAAAAGCCCATCACACTCCACAAAACCCATATCATCACCTTATTGTGTTTCTCTTTTTAATTATGGGTAACATCAAAATTAATAAAATTGACACTATGTTGATTTGTTGTTATCAAGGGCTAAACTAAGCTATTGCAATCTGCAATAAAGGAAATCGATTTAAATTTCGTCTCAACCACATCTTCGATATTTAAGCTAATATAACCACAAGTAATAAAGAGTATAGTGTAATATTTTAGAATACAAACGATAATGTATCTTATTAGTGATATGCATAAGCTTTAATAATTTCGGACAAGTACCCTAAATGTAACAGTTTTACATATAAGCTTCTCTCTGCAAATTCAAAGATGCTAAATCCTTTATTCATTTCATGGTAACTATTTGAATTATCAAAAAAAAAAAAATCATAAAAACTTCAAAATACATTAAACTTCCTGAAAAAGTGTTTTTACTCTGAAATCCCCATTTGAAGCCTGTCTTATCATGTATATGTGCTCAATGTGTCCTGGCATTATGGTCCATGCTCCCTCATTGTTTTGCAATACCATACAGAAGCTAGCAACAAGTGTATATACCATGTAATTCAACAAAACATAACTCCAAAAGCAATGTGACGGTTGCCATGAATTATCAAGTTTAGCAGTTGAGTATTGCGAAAAAGTAACGTGCACTCCAATTCTTTTGCCAATCCCCAACTTTTGAAAATGTTATAATATAATTGAAATCAAACGCGAATGTTCTCAATAAATATATTCGAAATTAAATCATATGTTGAATTTTTAATAAATAAATAAACTTATTTTTTATTCATAATGTCTAATAATCGCATAATTTATAAGCTCATATTTTCTTTTAATAAATCACAAAGAGACAAAATTGATTGAAAGATTGTATCTATTGGACCTCTTCATGCTTATTTTAGATAAATATGTTAAACATTGAACCCAAACTCTAATATCATACTATACAAGTATTTTTATCATTAGTTGAAGAGGTTATTCACACATCATAACAAAAACAATGATAAATGTACCATGAATGTCTTTGTATTAATAGTCGAATTGTATTTTATCACATTTACTAAAAACAATGAGCAAACCAATCCACTTAAAGTAGATCAAAGAATAAAATAGTCATTTCTGTTAAAATTTTTATCAATTTATACATTTAAAAATTGATTTGATTGATAGAATGACTAAATAATCGCACGTGGCGTACACATGTACCTCCTTATAATATATAATAATAATTTTCTCTATAATCTACAATAACTAATTTTTTTTTAAGTAAAAAAACTAAAATTTGACCGGAATCCTAATATAAAATTACTTCAACCCAAAACAAATATGACAATAAACATTAACCTCGAGTTTGTACCCTTGGATTAAAAGAAGTTGTCCTCACATCCATTAATAAAAAAGTGTATAGAGCCTAAAAATCAACCTAGCATGCCCAAAAAGGCCACCTCCTTAATGATGACTTCAGTGAAAGCCCATTACAGAGTTTAAAGAGTAAAACAAAAATCTGGGCTAGTTTTGGTTGTTTTCGGTTTCAATGAATCAAACAAGTATTTTCATTGTGTGGACCTAAAAGAAAACTTATAGATAATTTAAGCCCTTGAATGGATAAATCATAGCAGCAGCAGCATCAGCTTCATCGAAATAAGCGAAGTCCTCTTTTTATTTCCGAAATTTTCGTTTTTCAATTTTTCATCACCAAATCGTCAGCAACCTCCCATTAGCCTTCTATTTCTCAAATCAAATTTGGTTTCCCAATTCTCTTTTTACCTTAAAGTCTTCACCTTTTGTTTTTTTTCTGCTTAACTCAGTAAGCCGCCATGGCTACGACGACTCAGTCCCCTTCTCCTCCCAATTCCAACGACGATAAGCCCCAACCAAGCTCAGGTCTGATCCCTTTTTCTCTCTAATTTTTCTTTTCTTTTCTTTTCTTTTTCTAAGTTATTGTATAGTCTGTAATAAAGTTCATTGCTTTGACTTTCTATTAACAAAGAATTAAAATCCAATTATATTTATATATATATATATATATATATATAAATTTCCTTGCTTTGAAGCTGAATATACATATACATACAGTGTTATAAGAAAAAAAGAAAATTCTGGGTTTTTAATATAAGGATAAAGGAATAATTCTGATTTTAGATACTGGTTTCAGCAGAGGTGGTAGAACAAGCTAATGGGGTTCAACAAGATGTTAGGCCAGAAGCTACTAAACAGAATGTTCCAGCATCTGTGTTTGTGAACTCTGAACCAATAAGAGAAGACCAAGTTTCCAATGCTGTTAAATTCCTTTCACATCCCAAAGTTAGGGGTTCACCTGTTATTTATAGAAGATCCTTTCTTGAAAGGAAAGGCCTTACAAAGGAGGAGATTGATGAAGCTTTTCGGCGTGTGCCTGTAATTTATATGATTGTTTTGTTTTGTTGATTAGTGTATTTTGATTCCGTTTGATATGTGTTTATGGAGTATTCGTTGATTCTTTTGACAGGATCCACCTCCTAGTTCACAGCCAGCTAGTTCGAATCAAGGTAATGCATTGTATTGATGAATCGAGGTTTTGTTTCTATTGTCTTTGGGTTTTTTATGTTGTTTTGATACTGTAATGGAATTAGATGGACAAGTCATTACTTCATCGAATGTTCAAAGTCAGGCCGCAGTTCCAGCACCCCAGCCTGTGGTGGCTGCTCCTACTGGTATGGTACCTGCAAGGACGGTTGCACGGTGGCAATTTCATTGGTACCATGCTGTTTTTGGTTTAGGGTTTTTGGCAGCTTCTGGTGCTGGCTCAGCTTTATTAATCAAGGTATCGATGCCTATTCCATTACTATCTCGTAAGCTAGATTGCAGTCAGATAACTTGTGTTTGGTTTTAGAATTTTATTGTCCCAAGGTTGAAATCTTGGATACGTAAAGTTGTGTTGGAAGAAGAAAATGACCATGCCAAGAAACTTGATGCAAAGCCAAGTTTGGCAGAAGAGGCAGCAGCCGCAGCAAAAGCAGCTGCTGCTGCGGCTGCTGATGTTGCAAAAGCAAGCCAGGAAATGTTGAACTCCAAAAATGAAGGTGGAGTTATAATGGCATTTTTATTTTTAGCTGACTAGTTTCATTATGTTTTTTGGGTCTTCTTTTTGTTTTGTTTTTTTCAGAAGCGTCTTCTTGATTTACTTAACCTAGTTTGAATACTTACCAGAGAGAAGACGCTTTGAAGAATTTATGAATCTTATGGATGCGCAAGTACAAGAAATGAAGTTGATGAGTAATTCCATAAGGAAATTGGAAGGTACTCTGTTGTCTTGTTGCCTTCATGTATTAATGATGCTAAGTAAGAGGCAATACAATGATGATTGTTAAACGGCTTCTAGTCTTGTTGGTACTGCTTGCTTACCGCTTCTGAGGAGCATGTGCCCGTATGTTGTTGGACTTCATTACTAATTTTGTTGTTTGTGTGACTATTAGGACAAGCTAATAACCCCAGCAGGACATTTTCTGATCACGAAGATCATAGAGTGTCAGCCTCGAGTTCAAAGGTAAGGTGAAACTAAGTTAATTGTGAACACTTCATATCTGCATTGGAAAATAAATTCTCTAATCCCAGTTTCGTGCAAGATGAGCTATTACTAAATAAAAAAACTTCTTTCCAGCAAACCTATCCAAATGGCAAGGTGGATATTGATGTGTTGTCAGGTAATTTTCTATGATTAATTTTCTCGAAGTTAGTTTTTCTCCAACGGTTTGAATTCCAGTATCCTATAACTACGATTTTCTAAGCAGCGAGATCATCCTCACCACCTGTATCTGCCGAACCACCTCACCCAAAGTCATATATGGAGGTACTGACTTGCTTCATCCTTAACTGGCTATATTTTATTCACCTAGACCGAGCGGTGACTGAGTTTCAATATTTATCAGTTTCAAAACAAATACCATATTTCTAGACGTGTTTTGAAGACATTTCGCTAATTGGTATTTGTAATTGTGTTGTAGATTATGGCAATGATCCAAAGAGGGGAGAAACCTTCAAATATCAGAGTAATCCATTTTACATTTCCATGTTGATATTGGCTTGTATACTGCATTGATCTTAACTTTGTTATTCCTGATTTATACGCAGGAAGTTAACGATATGCCTCCCAACCCGAACCAGCAGATATCAAATCCTCGCATAACACCAAGATCTAAGGTGTGTTCTAGAGTTTTTCCGGAATCTTTCGGATCATTTTCTTTGGCATTATATACATATAAACTACTACGATTCTACTTCAATGTGGTTATTCGAACATTTTTGGAAAGTGGGATATTTTAAATATTATATTTGAAGTTTTTTTGGGTCATAGAGTAGCCTTATTCTAACCTTGAATAAAATCCGGACCGCTATTTTTTATTCTTTGGGATGATTTCTAAATTACCATTGGTTGGTTTATGCCATTAGAATGTTAGAATCCTTGAAAACATGGATACGTGCTGAGAAATACGACTTGTAAAAGGTAATATCGATGTGCCTTCAATTTGCTCAAATCTGACTTTTTATTTTCTCCTCTTTTTGTATGTAAATGAGTAGCCGTGGGAGGCCCAAAACGGGTCCAGCCAGGTACTCCAGTCTCAGAGAAGTGCTGAAGGCTTGAATCGACAAGATAATGGATTAAACTATCTGGTGGATGATGAGAGCTCAACCCCTTGGTGGCAACGCAAAAATGTTAGAATAACCGAGATTGAAAATGAAAACGAAAACGAAATTAAGGCTGCTGCCGGACCTTACGGTGTAAGAACCGAACAACCTGTTCAACGTACATGGGTTCCACCCCAGCCACCACCTGTGGCAATACCAGAAGCAGCTGAAGCCATTAGAAGGCCAAAACCATTAGCTTCAAAAGAACAATCGGCTGATGAACAATCAATAGTTCACCCCGCAGAGCCAATTGATGAGTTACAGAGGATCACAAAAATATCGGAGTCAGGAGGTTCAGTGGAGATGAATGTAGGTTTTCCGAGTGGAACCTCCAGTGAAGTACAAGAACAAGAAGTTAGCTATGAAGGGAATTGAAACTGGACTCCGTATCCAGGGTAAGCTCGATGTAAAGTCTATCGATGTGCCATAATATTGAGCATCCCTGTAGCATATGCAGAATTTTCTCATCATGATGCGTTCTTTATGTACACCCAGTAATGATAATAATGATGGGGATGGTTTATGTTTATTTGAAAGCTAGAATGCTGGCTTGCACTAAACGACCAATACCTCTATATGATTAATCAAGAGGCCAAGTCTTGTTTATCTCTACTAAGTTGCACCAGTTTATAAATCCGACAGCCTTAGCACTTGAATTGTTTTTGTGCTTTTGTTACAATGTCTTTTTTGTTATTACATAACAGAAAAATTTTAAATATCGGACGAATACAAAAACTTAAAATGTATATTGTATATTTTAAATTTTTAATCAAAAAATAATTAATTAATTCAACACGAAGTCCCAACACTTGAAATTGAATTATTACAACATAAACAAATTAAAAATTCCAAACCGACTATTTAAGCTAAAACTTAAATAAGACTTTAAAACGTTATTTTTCAAAAGTAATTTTGGAAAAGAAAAATATTTTTAGGGAAAAAAATTAAAAATTAAAAATTTTAACTTTTTACTTTTACTTTAGGAAAAACACTTTTTTCTCAAAAATGCTTCTTAGACGTATTGAATACACTCTTAAACACGTTAGCACAAAAGTAAAAAATTGTATAAGAAAATTAACGTCTAGATTTATTAATTGTAGAGATAATTAAAATTCAAAAACTATCGAAAATAACAAAATATACAAGTCGCCCTTTAATTTGTTAGCTCTATTGTTTTTGTGAGGTGAATGCTGAAGTATTAAAAACCATGAAGTGGAATCAGTAAATTAAAGCTAACTGCAAAATTTGCTGTCTACATATTTACTTCCGTAATCAACTAAAACAAGATATAAATTCATGAGAGCGGTTAAACATCACAGACAGCAGCACTGGCTTTAAGTTATAAACAAGAAAAAAGAAGCTTTAGCTTTTCACACTCCATCCACTGCTTCCTCACTTGTGCCTGTATTGCTGCAAATATCGAACAACAAAATTCAGGGACTGCACAGTACAATAATAGCTTCTGCTACTGCCCAATTACAACCCTGGTTTTGAAATTTTTGTAAGGTTTTAACTAAAAATTTTTAACCTTTCTTCATCATATGAAAAATTTATAAATAAACACTAATAACTCTAAAAACTTGTTAAATTTTAGATCCAGAATCACAAACTCAAAATTTAAATAAAATAACTAGTGTTCATTAAGAAATATGAACAAAAAATTACCCAGAGGCTAAACTTTGTCGTTAAAAAACAACTAGGCTGAAACCAAAAATGGGCCATGATCAGGTCATGCATACTTTTTGCTACAACTCCCCATTTATTAATTCTAAATTTCACTTTTCTTTTTTCTCAAGAAAACATACATACGGGGTAATCATAAGAATTGTATTCAATCAAGTACCTTGGTCCGTGAGGATTTGATGACAGCAATCAACAACTTGTCCCCAGCAAATTGTCTCACAAGTTGTATGAGTTCATGCCTTGATATTTTCTTATCCTGCCCAACCAGAGATTGAATAATAATTTAATTACAACCTAAATTATTGATGTTATATCAATTAGGTCCTTTCAATTATTAATTAAATTTAAAATAAAAAAATTTTAATAACAAAATGTTATTGCATAACAGTAAAGATTTTTTAAAACAAATACTTCTTAAAATAAATAAAATTGAAAAAAAAAGAGTAAAGTTTTTTAAAACAATCACTTTTGATCTAATAATAATTTGAAGTTTAGAGATGAAATTAAAATAAGTGTGAATGTTTGGTGGAATTAACTCTAATTAATAATTAAATAAAAGCTTACCTTGTGATCTCTATAATACTTGGAGATCAAGTTCATGGCCGTTGGAGGTAGGTATTTAGAAAGAGCTGATATAAGAGCTGGAAACGATATCCATGGCGAAGTCGGCATCTTCAGCCTATCTTGCATCCCAAGAAACCCTAAAAAAACCAACCAAGCATTCAAAGTCAAAACCCAGCATCAACAGGCTCCTAGCTTTGACTTTCAAAACTATTCAACCGCCATGGAAGCCCAAAATTGAAATTTTGCTTACCTTTCAATGACGACGTAGCTCTGAAACTCACGATGAACTCCGGCAATATATGAGTGTTCAAATGCGTACTCCACACGACGTACTTCTTCGGCGACGACAAATCATCGACGCCGGAATCAAACTCGTCGGAACTCGGATGACATTGCTTCGAACCAGGTTGCACCGGCTCTGCCTTCCCTAATATTACGCGACAAAGCATCAAATACCGGACTCCATTTTTATCAGCCACGGCATTCTTCACACTGAATAAAAAAAAAAAAACAAAATTAACAACAAATTACATAATTAAAACGTAACTAATTGATGGTTTCTTATTTTGAATTTTTTTTACCTCTCAATGGGAGAATCATCAGGGGAAAGATAGATTCCATGACCGTACAACCCGCTGTTTTTCGGCAATCCACAATGCCCAAAACCATGCTCGACGATCTTGCAAATCTCATCTCTAGTAGCGGCACACCAAGCGTACTTAACATTAGCGTCGCCACCACCGCCGCATTTTTTCTCCATTGCTTTAATGAAAATCTGGAAAGATTGAAGCCTCGCTTGCCAAGTAACACCAGCAAAGCAATTTTTTTGGATCGTCAAATCCTTGATATGAACCGCCATAGAACCCAAATTAGAAAGGAACCTTCTCGTGATAAGATCATGCGCCTTATCCCCAGAACATAACTGAATCAACCCATTGTTACACAACGAAGGTTGATCACAACGAGGACCAGAAACACCGCTTTCGCAATCGGAAACAACCGATTCCTTATCGTTTGCAGTGTCTAAAGAAGTTGAACCGGAAGAAAAAACCGTGGGAGCTTTGTACAAATCTTTTTCTAAATGGTTGTATTGGTTTCCGATATAAGCCATAATAGAAATACAAATTTAAACAACAACAAAAAAGAAAAAAAAAACCTAAAATTTACAATCAAAAGAACAAAAAGAATCAATTGGAACAACAAATAGTCGTCAACTTGGGTACGAAACGAATAACAGAGTGCATGTATACGAGGAGAAATTTAGTAACGATTCATCTCTGAAACAAATTTTGAAGTTAAATATGAGCAGTGAAGATGGTTGGGTTTTGCTTGGAGAAGAGAGAAAGATGAAAAATGAGGAGACCTTATATAATTTAGAGAGAAAAGAAAAAATTACGAAGACAAACCGACTTTTGGAGCAGTGGGAAGGAAGGAAGGAAATTTATTAGCGGTGGGCGGGGAAGTGGGGGCGCTAATTGTTTTTCATTTTACATATGTGGGTGGGGGACGGGGACTGGGTCCGGGACCAGGGCCTATCGTTTTGGGTAATAAAGGAGGCGGTTCGTCATATGTTGCATATTTTTAGTTTCCGGATTTGGCTTTGTAATTAAGTAATAGGAATAAAATATGTACATAAATAGTATGTCGGTAAAAGTACCTGTCCAGTCCCTTTCAATTGCAAAATTAAGTAAATTAGTCCCTCTCAAAAAATAGCAAGTAATGTCGATTGTACATAATTTTGATTGGTATAATAACAAATTTAGCTCTCGACACTTACATATTTGGTTAATTTGGTCTTGATTCTAAAAATTCAACAAATTTAGCCACAATATTTACAAATTTACAAAAATATTACAAGCTAAATGTGTTTAATCATAACCAATTTGATAGAACGTGAAAATTATGAGAATTAATTTTTTTAATTATACCAATCAGATTTATGTAAAATTGGTGAAAAAGGTTAATGTCGTTAATATCGAAATTGACAATGATTAAATTGCTCCAATTTTTTTGAGACAAACCAATTTGCTCAAAAATAAAATTGAGAGGAACTAGAGTGGTCTTTTACCTATACTATTCTATTATTCTGTTTGTTTTTAGGCGTTAATATATTATTTTGTACTTGGATTTTGTTTCAATGTTTAATTTGATTTTTTGTTTCAATTTAGTACTTGAATTTGACTTTGATTGTAACACCCCTAACCTGAATTCGTCGTCGAAACAGGGTTATGAAGCATTACGGAACAGGGTTACGTTGTTGTGTGGTCTGATGAATATTTAACACGTGTTCTGGTAAAAAAATATAGGCGGGATAAAAAGACAAAAAAAATCAGGTATTAAATAAATAAATTAGAAAAAAAAACCCAAGTATTGAATTGACAAAAATTAAGTATCAAATTATATTTTTAAATCAAACTCATATATCAAATTAAGAAAAAATTTAAATACTAAATTAAATATTAAAGTGAAACGCAAATATTAAGAGAAATATTAACTCTACTTCTTGAGTCATTGAGACTATTATTGTATATAAATTTTTTACGTTAAGTTATTTGCTGGAGTCGTGGATAACGATTTTTTTAAAGCTAGTTACTTATAAATTTAATTAAAATATAGAACATATTAAAATTAAAAACAGGAAAAAGGATTTTATTGCAATCAGATCTGAGGGATGAATAAATTTAATTGAGATATTAACAACGTGATTCAATTTAATGAGATGTTATCCAAAAATACACTCACAATTTCCAAAATATTATACGCTAAATTAAGCATTAATGCATTGGGAAGTGATAATTAACTATTCCAGTCGGCTCTACGCAACTAAAGATAAGATGAACGTATTTGAGATCAACTTGACACTTGCATTAAAAGAAAAGGTAAATTATACCCCAAGGTCATAAAACTATTACTGACTTTATGTTTTTCTTACTCAATTTTAAAAATTTACAAAATAGTCATTAAATTATTTAAAAATTTCATTTTTCATGTCTAACTATAAGTGAACTGACTATACTCAATAAATGTTTGTTAATGACTATTAATAGTAAGTTAGTAATTAGTTAATAGTGGTTAATTTTCAGTTTGGCAGTTGTGTTAGATACATAGTTGTTAGCTTAGTTAATCAATCTGCTATATAAACAAAGTCCTTCCATGCTAAACATTGGTTTTAAGCTGTAATAATAAAGTTTTATCATCTTCATTGTTAATAGTCTTCTTTGTTTAGTTTCTTGTTCGGAAAATTCTCAAGATTCTTGAATTTCGCTCACTAATAGTCAAATCGGTTTGAATAAAAAATATGTTATTTTATTCATTGATGAATATTGATTCGTTATACTGATCATTGAATCATTACTTAGAACTGATCATTAGTTGAACTTTAAAAAAAACTTAACAGCTTAATATTTAAAAAAAAAACTTATCAATAATTTAATGACCATTTTATAAGTTTTTAAAGTTGAATAGCGAAAACTTAAATTTATCAATAATTTAGTAAGGATTAGAGTGTAATCGACCTTTAAAGGGAAAAAGAAAAACAGTGTCTAGTGGAATCGAATGGAGCATATAAAAATTTGACTGAGCAGAATTTGAGGATGGGATGGGAGTGTGTATGTTGTTTCCAATGGAATATATATATACTACTGTTTTCCATTATGGCTTTTGATAGCACATGGTATTGTGTGGATCTTGATGTTTCATTGATTTTCTTTTTCTCTTTCTTTAGGGTTATCCTAAAAATAAAATAGGACATTGGATTAAATAAATTTCATTAATTTACACATATTTTTAAACCAATATAATAGGTGGTGCATTAAGTATTTATATTACCATATATGTATATATATATATTATATTTTATTATTAAAAGTGTTATTGTGATCTCATTGCACATATCTCAAAATTATATTTTTTATTGTTTCTGAAAAATTATATATTTATTATACAATATTAAAAGTAAAAAATGTTATAAATTTTTTGGTCCTCCATTTTATAAAAAAAATTATTTTAGTATTTCATTTAATTTTTCATTCTTATTAGTTATTTAATTTGTATTTTTTGTCAAATTACCTCAAAATGAATAAAAGAATTATTGTTTGTTAACATTGTTGACATAACATACACATGGACTGTTACATGAATGACATGAAGTTATTCAATTATTTAAAAAAATTATATATTTTTAATTTTTATACTTTTGTAATAATTTTTATTTTTAAACTATTTTTTTGCAATTTTAAAATTTAAAATGTTAAAGTGTCATCTGCAAGGTAATTCAAATGTATGTCACATCAAAAAAATTAAACATATTAACTTTTATCTTTATTTTACTGTAATTCAATAAAAAATATAAAATTAAAAGTTAAAAAGAATAAAAAAAATAACATAACTTAAAAAGGTAAAATAAGTTAAAAAATTTTAAATTGGTATAACTAAAAAAATTCTAAGCACTGGTTTTACATAAATCAATGCAGAATAATGGAACATTGGTGTAGTTCAAACAAACCGACCTTTGTAATAAAAATTTCCAGTAGGTTTAAGAGATGGTTTCTCATTAATCTATTGCTTCAAGAAAGTGATTACGTTCAGTTGTAATCACTTAAAAAATACACTACACAAATAATTATTATATTATGAATAATTAAAACTCAAATATAAAAATAATTAAAAGTTAATTATATGTATAACCTACCAAAACATAAATATAAAAATTAATATGATATATATATATTTGGTGATTCAAAGTTTCTAGTAATAGAAGACTGTTTACATACAGTGAGCAAAGCATCTACCATCGATGACTAAAGCAGTAGATTGAGGAAATAAACACCATGTGCTGCCACCCTGCTTCTAAATATATACTAAATAAAACTAGCCACCCTTTTCAAGGGAAACTATAAAATAATCAATTCCTAATATTTTAGATAGTAAGCCACATATTTTATTATTTATTTTTCAATTAAAATTTTAATTTTATTTGTCGGATTAAAAATTTTCATCGTTAATATAATAAATAATTATTATATGTTATATTAGACATAAAATATGTCATGAATTGAAAGACGGTACAGGTAAAAAGATTATTTTTTAAAAGAATTGTAACTAGGGTAAAATTTATTTAAACATGAGATAAATTAAAGCACAACATAAAAAATATTAGCTGTAATAATTTAATAGTCAAAATAAAAATATAACAAAACACACACTAAAATTAGCTGCTGTCGAGCTATTTCTGTCTTTGTTGTGGAAACGCAGATGGGAATATAGGTTGTTTTCTGTTTGACGTCGACGGTTGTTTATTTAGGTATTAAGTATCACGAGTAAATTAAATGTTAATTTATTAAGAAATAATAAAAATATTATTATTTTATAAATTAAATTATATCATGTATTAAAAAATAAAAATACACATGTATAATTAGATTTCAACTAAAATTTCATTTGTTTATTATATAATTATGATTTTTACCCAATAACGGATTAAAATTATATTTTGGGACCAGAAGAGAAATAAGCCCATGAAAGCTGCATCAGTGTTGGATGAATTGATCAAACGGGAAATTGTTTATGGCCCAAAAATGAAATTGAACATAAATAACGGGCCAAATTGGGTTCAGCATCAGTGTTGGATTTATTGCTCAAATAACCCAAAATGTTGATGGGGGGGTACTCTCTGCTCTCTTAGGCCATTAAATAAATTTTGGAAAATTGATAGCATTCAATATCTCTTGATGCCATATGATTTTATAATGGGTGGAGTTATCCTTTATTTTTCTTGCTCAATTAGCTCTAGCTTGATAAACTTATATATATTTTTCTATCAATATTAAAAAAAAAACTTTTGAAAATAATAAAAGAAAAAGTTGATTTAGTATTAAAAAAATATTTCAATTCAGCTTAGAAACAGATAAAACATGATGGCGCGTAGGAGTCTCCACGACCACCAAATCCCAATGTGCCATTTTTAGTTTCTATTTTTGGTTAAAAACATCCCACGTTAATTGGTAAATTTGATTTTTTTTAACTTAACATGATTTTATTAAAATCATATATGTATATAACTTTTCATATTATTGGTAAAAAATATTTTTTAATTATTACGTTTTTAAAATTATTTATAAATTTTTGGTAGAAAATTTAATTAATTTTTAAAATTAGTTTTAGAAGTCATTAATTAATATGTGTATAAAAATCATATTTTAAAGATAAAAATGTCATAATTGATCATGTATCATCGAATACTGACCGTACGGTAAATATTAACCTAAATCTAAAAAAAAAATATTAATGTTTTGCATAATTATTGCAATGTAGTTTTATACTTATTCTAATTTTTAAAATAAGTAATAATAGTTATCAAGAATATTTTTTAAAAATTTATACAGAACTTTATTTATATAATTTTTTTAATTTTTAATAATATGTATGCAATAATAAAAAAATAAAATAAAATATTTAAATGTTTTTAGAATACATTACTTTGCTATATTTGTGTGAATGATTTTTTTTCCTTAAAAAAAACGAAAACTAGTACCGCTGTATACTCTTCACTCTTAACTATTATTTTCATTAAATTGATTGCCTTGTTTTGCCTTAGCATTCATCTCCAACTATCAACAACTCAAAACTTGAGTCTTCACTAAAACATTATCGTCAATTCAAAACACTCCATCAGAAGGTCTGCTACTGTTTTCATTTTTATTTATTTTTTTCCTGTTTCTCTTTTTCCTCTTTTAACGTTCGACTATCTGGGGTTTAACTTTGATTTTTGATTTTTCTTTTTGTTGCTTATCTTGGATCATTCAATGTAACCTACTTTTCTTGTTGGCCTTTTCCTCCCATGAATGATACTGTATACTTTTTCTATTATTCATAATCGGATCCTAATCAATCATATGCAGCCTTCTTTGTTTCCCCCTCAGCTTTATCGATTGAGATCAACAAACCCATTTCTTATTTTTAGCTTATTGATTCGTATAATGAATTAAAATTTTAGTTCTTGACTTACACACTATTGCTTTTTAACGAAATGAATTTGGTAAATTGAGTACAGGGCAAGTGGCCAAAGGGCTCTGCCAAGGAAAAAAAAAAAAGAGAGGTAAAAAACAACAAAATACTGATAGGTTGGCGTGGTTAGGCAACAGGTAGTAAGATATTGAGGGATTAATGGCTGGTCTAAATGGAGAACCTTTTCTTGGAATTGACGATAACATTGAAAAGCTTCAATATAATAATAACAGCAAGGAGGCTATAGACAAAGAAGGGTTGGTGGTGGGGATAGGAGAAGATAGCAGTAATAATAAAAACAACAATCAGGGAGGTGAAAAAGATATGGCTGGCAATTCAATTCACAGGTCAGGTTCAAGGCCTCAACTTGACCTTAGCAAAGCTGAAATCCAAGGCAATTCTGAGGAAAGAGATCCTACCATTTTGCTGCCTAATCAAACTGATGATATCTCTCATTTGGCTCTTGATATTGGAGGTATATCATCATTTCTATTTCAACCTTTTTTTTGTTGCCTTTGTACTACTCCTTTCTGGGTTTGTATTGCTTTTAATTTGAACTGTTGGCTACAACTTTTTGGGGATAATTCTTCTTTCTTTGGGGGGCAATGGAGCTGGAGAAAAACTCTTGTTAATTTTCCTGTATTCTCTAGTTTATATGTCTGGTACATGCATGCTGTGCTTTTTCTTTCTTCTTCTTCTAGTCTATTTCTTCCTTTTTCTTCTTTTCAACCACACTTGTCTGGAAGGAGTTCCACAATGCTGATGCCAAATCTAGTGTGAATGATCTTTAATTTATAAAAGGGGGCGGGGGAGATTTAAAAATTATATATGAAGGAGCCATTTTTAGTGTAAATTGGCTTATCCTTTTACCTTTTTATGATTTCCGCATTTTAAATTCTTTCATAAGAGTTAAAGATGTCATTTATAAGCTATTACTGTGTCAACAGTAGAATGAGACCCCTGCTATAATCTCTTCATCCCTTTCCCACCCTAGTTCTGCATGTCGGTTCTGTTCTGTTCTTTCTGCTATGCACAAAAGCTACGGGTTTCCTAGAAAGAACATATTTGGCAGCTTCTTGTAGCGCATTCAAAACTTCAAACATCATCTTTTGCAGGTTCACTTATTAAGTTGGTCTATTTTTCAAGACATGAAGACCACTCAGTTGATGATAAGAGGAAGAAAACTGTCAAGGAAAGATTTGGTATTTCAAATGGTAACAGGAGAAACTTCCCTATTCTTGGTGGGAGGCTTCACTTTGTGAAGTTTGAGACAAGCAAGTTGAATGAGTGTTTGGATTTTATCTCT
This sequence comes from Gossypium stocksii, assembly GCA_020496765.1. Lineage (NCBI taxonomy): Eukaryota > Viridiplantae > Streptophyta > Magnoliopsida > Malvales > Malvaceae > Gossypium > Gossypium stocksii. Next base: position 114,273,768 of record CM035627.1, on the reverse strand, counting down.
TCCAAGCAGCTTCACCGCGGCGGTATATATTCTTATTTCTTTCACTTTCATTTTTCCATTGATGAACTTGGTGATGGCATCAGATTTGTGGCTTTTTAACCTGCATTAATAATTATATTAAGTTTAAATATTTTCTTCTGTATAGGAATTGACTCCCATCATTGGAATTCTGAGGCTCCTGCCAATGAAAATGCAGTTATCAAGGTAATTGCACTTATGATTTCTTCATAGCTGTTTTATTTTCTAATTTTGGAGAAGTTGTACCTATTTTATATTGTATGTCGTGTAAGATACTGTATTAAAGCTTTGTTTTCAAAAACATTGGCAATTGGAAAGTGATGCTAATTCTAAGCAATTTTTTCCTTATACTGATGGAACAATGCATGAGTACTCTTAAGCTGCTGCCTTTGCTTCTACTTAAGCAAGTATTTTATGAAATATTTTCTTGAGATTTCTTTCAAAACCATGAACTTTTAAGTCTTCTTCTCGAACAATAATTGTAAGGTGTTCTTTGTAGGCAGAAGAATTGTTTAACCAAGGTCTAAATTGTTTTTACATTAATTGCTTCAAATTTTATACTTTTATAAATGCATGCTTCTCCTAACAAGTTTAGTTTGTGAGAAGGCCACAGGGGGTGGGGCATACAAGTTTGCGGACCTCTTTAAAGAAAGGCTTGGGGTCAGTATTGACAAAGAAGATGAAATGGATTGCCTTGTCGCAGGAGCAAATTTCTTACTCAAGGTCAAACCTTGATCATAGTTTCATTCTGACCTTTTTTCAACTATGACACAACATGCAAAAAATCCTTATATTTAAGATGAGAACGTAACGATAGTGTATTCTCGAGATGAAGTATTGAGACAGACAATCTTATAAGCCAGTTGAAGTTTTCCATATATAAAATCCAAAAATGCATTTCAATAAGTGAATTATTTTAAAACTAATCTTTGGAGTATATTTCTTAAATCTTTTACAAAATATAAGCTTTCTCTAGTACTTTACTGAACATCTGTCAATGTTAATCTGGTATTTGTTAACTGAGCAGGCTATTCGCCATGAAGCTTTCACACACATGGAGGGTCACAAAGAGTTTGTGCAGATTGACCACAATGATCTGTTCCCTTATCTTCTTGTTAATATTGGATCTGGTGTTAGTATAATTAAGGTAATTCTTTTCTTTCATATTTTGCCCTCGTTTTACTAATTACTTGAGACATGGGCTCAACTAGAGTATAAACAATTAACACTCCTGGTCTGGTGCAGGTTGATGGAGATGGCAAATTTCAGCGTGTTAGCGGAACAAATGTTGGAGGTGGTACTTATTGGGGATTAGGAAGGTTACTAACAAAGTGCAAGAGGTTATATTAATCTCCTTTTGTCCTTTTTGTATTATCCCAACATGCGATATCTCTCTATTTATAATTTTATCCAGACCTTACTCTTTAGTGACCCCCCTATTCAGTTTTGACGAACTGCTAGAATTGAGTCAAAGGGGAAACAATAGGACCATAGACATGCTTGTTGGGGACATCTATGGTGGCATGGATTACTCTAAGGTATATATTACTTATGATCTTTGCTTTTTAAAAGGCATGGACTACTCCAAGATGCATCAATTCTATAATTCATGGATAGCTTTGGTTCTTATTTTCTCCACTGTGGTTACCACCCTCTAATCTTAAACTATGACAGATTGGCCTCTCTGCATCAACCATAGCTTCTAGTTTTGGCAAGGCTATTTCTGACAAGAAGGAGCTTCAAGATTACAGACCTGAAGATATTTCCTTGTCTCTCTTGAGAATGATTTCCTACAATATTGGACAGGTTAATTCTAGAAATATCATGTAAAGTAGAAGTACCTGATTTGAAATATATTGGTGTTATTTTCTTTTTTCAAAGGGATAGGTATAGTGACTAGGCTTAAAGTCTTGCTAGAATTCTCTTCAACGATTTTCCATGTTATGATAGTAATTCCCATTTTCTTTATATTCTTGAGAAGGGTAAAGAATTATATTGTGAAGAACAAATCATTTACTTGTGAAAAATCTTGATACTCTCAGAACTAAATAAATTTATTTCTATATCATCTTGAAACTGACTTCTATTTGGAATTTTTCGTTCAAGCTCTTACATAACCGATCTGATAATTAATATTGATATTCCTATGTGCTTCTGACTCGAGTAATTCTGCTGTATAGATATCTTATTTAAATGCACTTCGGTTTGGGCTTAAGCGAATCTTTTTCGGAGGATTTTTCATAAGGGGCCATGCGTATACCATGGATACAATCTCCTTTGCTGTTCATTTTTGGTAAGTGTAGAACTCTTTATTGTGCAAGCTTATCCTTCTCTGTTCCTGCTGATGAGCGCTACTGTGCTCGCGAGACAATATCAAACAGTTCATCTCTGTTCTAGGTCAAAAGGAGAGGCACAAGCTATGTTCTTGAGACATGAAGGATTTTTGGGAGCTGTAGGTGCATTTATGAGTTATCAGAAGCATGGCCTTGATGACCTGATGGTGCATCACTTAGTTGAGAGGTTCCCAATGGGAGCACCGTACACTGGTGGAAAGATACATGGACCGCCACTTGGTGACTTGAATGAAAAGGCAAGTATAATTGAATTTTGTCTTACTATTATGAGACAATTCATGCTTTACTCAGTATCTGAAATACAAAGATTATATAGAACCTATTTCTTGTTATAAGAAAAAGCATCATTCCTTCTAGAGAATGAATTATGGATTATTTATGCTGCATGAACTTTATCACAGTTTTCGCATACGTTCATTCTTTAGAAAGATAAAAACAAAAGGCTTAGATGCATATGCTTTACCCCAAATGGAACATGTTTTAGATGTAACAATTAGTTCATTGATTTTAGTTCCCTTTTACTTTCTTTTATTGTTGATAATTCTTCAATTTTTCTTTAGGTTTATATTTAATAATTTACAACAATAAATGACTATCTGTGCTTCTACTTGCAGACAAATAATCTTGTACGGTTAAAGAAACTAAAATGGACTAACAGTAAAAAATAACCTTGGAAGCTCTTTTCCTTTTTAATTTTTGTTTTGAGCTTCACTTCTCCTACTAGGCGTAACTCATAGTTTGTGTGTCAACTGCAGATTTCTTGGATGGAAAAGTTTGTGTTGAAGGGTACTGAGATTACAGCACCAGTACCGATGGCTCCACCTGGAACCACAGGACTGGGAGGATTTGAAGTTCCATCTTCCAGAGGTGCCACTCTGCGCTCTGATGCAAGTGCTTTAAACGTTGGTGTTCTCCATCTTGTACCCACTTTGGAGGTGTTTCCTTTATTAGCCGACCCAAAAATGTATGTAATTTAGTATATTTGTTTCTCACTATTTTCTTCTCTGATCCTTTTGTTTGTGTGTGCGTATTAGCATAAGTTAGCACTCACAGGTTTTGCATGTCTATCCAGCTGATAAAATAGTTAGCTAAGAGCACTAATTTACTTTCTGTTGTGAATATATGCACGAACACATACATATATATAAATGAGTCATGCACCTTTTCTTAACCTTTCATAGGAATAATAATGTAATAAATGACCAGTTCAACTAAAAATATCTTAATGCTCATCATGCATGCAAGTTTCAAGTGAAATTGATATCTACATCACAATGATTGTGAGTTCCTATTTTACTGTATATGTTAACTTTTGAAATGTTTTATGTTGAAAAATATAGCTATGCATTTTTAGTTAATTTGATATTTTACATGCACTATCTATAGAGAGAGAGAGAGAGCATGTAATCCAGCACTTGAATTGAAACAATAAAAATCATACAAAAAGATATGGAAGGGTCATTTTGCCACTTTTTTGTTTACTGAGGTGTCATGCTATGAAGCAGAAAATATCTGCTTTTATTGAATATTTGTTCTTAGTAGTTATTTATATATCCATCCATGCAATGTTCTAATCTCATACCTTGAATTACAACACACTAACAGGTACGAGCCCAATACCATTGATCTATCAGATCACAAAGAGCTAGAGTAAGTATGCTTTTCAAATATGCTACTTAATACCCATTATTCTGGACTTCGTAAGAGTGCCTTGCAAAATAGATCATAATAACTTTTATGATCCAAGATGCTGATTCTGCAAACATGGATTCTTTATCTTATTTTTTATTTACATGTTTCAGGTACTGGTTCACTGTGCTTTCAGAGCATTTGCCTGACCTTGTTGATAAGGTAAATAAATATACACACTATGAGGTATCTAGGATTCTCTCTAACATAAGAGAATTTTCCATTTGTATTCTAAGAAAGGAGTCGTTTCAAGTAGAGTTCTGAAATCATATAAACCTGAGGCTGTTGTTGTCCCCTTGAAGCATGTCTAGATACTATTCAAAGCATTGGGGTTACCTGAGCTTTAAAAATGCTTAATATGAATTCTCCTTCTTCCTTTTTTTAAATTATCCATATTAAAATAGCATAAAATCCAACAAGAAAAGTATTTCTTAGTGATTAGTGTAAATAATTTGAAGTTGAAATTTTTCTATAACTGTTCTATAATGTGTTAGCTTGTCAAATGTTTTAGGCTGTGGCAAGTGAAGGTGGAACTGATGATGCTAAAAGAAGAGGTGATGCTTTTGCTCGTGCTTTCTCGGCTCACTTGGCAAGGTGACTTTACTCTGTTGAAACATTGAAACATCTCTTTTTAGGCTTTTGTAGTTGGTAACTGGTAAATCCATATATAGACAGCAAACTATCATTATTGTAGCTGAGGTTTTTTTTTTCTTTTATGTCTATGAGTATTAGCATAGAGCAAGAGATGCTTGTGATACAGTTTATTGTTGTTTCTAGATTCTGTTGTACTTGAAATCATTGGAATAAATTTAACCTATAGTTTTAGATGATTATGCGCTTACAACTTCCTGAATAGGTTGATGGAGGAACCAGCTGCTTATGGGAAGTTAGGATTGGCCAATCTTTTGGAACTGAGAGAAGAGTGCCTGAGGGAGTTTCAGTTTCTTGATGCTTATAGAAGCATCAAACAGAGGTAACCTGCATTTCAACCAAGTTTATGCATACATATGTGCATATATATAATGTTGTTTCTTGGGACCTTGTTGAACCTCATTCTTTGGTCGTTGTTTTTCCCAATCACGACAGGGAAAATGAGGCATCTCTTGCTGTTTTACCTGATCTACTACTGGAGCTTGACCATATGGATGAGGTATGATAATCTAGATTTTAGTCCTTTTCCTCTCAGGAGCTTTAGGGTAACCATATCTACCATGCAGTTCGGATCACATAATGCATACTACCAGTTTTCTTGCCCTGTCTTTGCCACTATTTTACTGATCTTTCGAAATTCTCATTTTGCAGGAAACAAGGTTGCTTACCTTAATTGAAGGTGTTCTAGCTGCAAACATATTCGACTGGGGATCCCGTGCCTGTGTTGATCTTTATCACAAAGGAACAATTATTGAAATTTATAGAATGAGTCGCAACAAAATGCAAAGACCATGGCGGGTAAGTGGAGAAAAAAATCATTGCTTTTAAATTTCGATTGCAAGTAAAAGTACCAAGGAGGCCCCTATATTAGGAGCCGGATGACTTTTTGCCCCCTTTACGATAAAAATGGGCAAAGCTAGATCTTTGTACATCAGCATGAGATACACATAGCACATCACGTGTCAATACCTAATTATTCTATCAGCCATGACAGTTTTTAACTGTACAAATTGATGAAATTTTTAACAAAAAGGATTAATTTGTTCTTTGATCTAACGTACAGGGACTAAAAATGCAATATGGCTTCTAGTACAGGGGCCTCCCTGGTACTTTTACCCTTGATTGCATTGGACTAGTCTTTATTGGATGTAAACCTCCATTCTGTACTACAGGTTGATGATTTTGACCTCTTTAAGGAACAAATGTTAGGATCTGAAGGGAAGAAACCTAGACCCCATAAGAGAGCTTTACTCTTTGTTGACAACTCGGGTGCTGACATTGTCCTTGGCATGCTTCCGCTAGCAAGAGAACTCCTTCGACGTGGAACAGAAGTAAGTTTGTCTGAAAGATGATGTTACTGCTTCACTGAGTGCCGTAACTTTGGAACTGAAATACCAAATTACAATTACATTGCATAATAACTTAAATGAGTTGTTTCCGCAGGTTGTTTTGGTTGCAAATTCTCTTCCTGCACTGAATGATGTAACTGCTATGGAGCTTCCTGATATTGTTGCTGAGGCTGCAAAGGTTTGCCTTTCTCTCCAGTTTCACACAAATCTTCTTTATTTAATTCCGAAAATGGAGGTACTCGTGTCACAGGTAAATTTGTATTATAGATGAACTAGTGCGTGAAATGTATTTAACAGAGCAGAGATGGGGTTAACAAAAACAATCAATGCAACGGATACGTATAAATGGCATAATTTCTGGTTTTATTTGGGTTTTTATCGTACTTTATACCATCGTGCATTGAACACAATAACCTGATACTTTTAATACACACACAGCATTGCGACATCCTCCGCCGAGCTGCTGAAGCAGGAGGCCTCCTAGTAGATGCAATGAATAACAACACATTAGATGGTTCCAGAGGAAATTCTTCTTCAGTTCCATTGATGGTTGTTGAGAATGGCTGTGGAAGCCCATGTATAGATTTAAGGCAAGTCAGCTCTGAGCTAGCTGCAGCAGCCAAACATGCCGACTTGGTACGTGTTTAATTCAGATAATACCTTTTCACCGTCTTGTCTTTTATTCGTTCTTCTGTTTTGAGAATTAGGAAATGGCTAAAGAAAATAAAGACAAAACCATGCACATTTCGCCATGCAGGTTATCTTAGAAGGGATGGGTAGAGCTCTTCACACCAATTTCAATGCTCGGTTTAAATGCGAAGCCCTCAAGGTATGTATGGTTTTAAATAGATGGCCTAACAGGTTTGCTTGACTCGAGATTTGAAGTCGAAATAATCCTTGTTTTGCAGCTTGCAATGGTGAAAAATCAGAGGTTGGCTGAAAAACTGATTAAAGGGAAGATATATGATTGTGTTTGCAGATATGAACCTGCCACTTGATCTTTCTCTACTAACAACTTAAGAGCTTTTGCAAGAAAAATTTAAAAAAAATATAAAAACTCCTGGAATGGAGATGGAGCAGTGGGAGTCCCATAGCATTTTAGCCTATACCATTCATTTGTCAGCTTTTAGGTTTATTTAGCCTATACCATTCATTTGTCAGCTTTTAGGTTTATGATTTTGTTGCAGACAGTGTTCGACAATTACCAGCAATTGTAATATTATCAGTAGAATACATGCCCTGTAGATATCAATGTTATATACTTAAATTATTGTGAATCTAAATTGGGTTGAATTTTTAAGATTGCTCGTATAAGGTCTTAAGTTTTTAAAATGATGCTAATTAAGTTAGACTTTATTTGAAAAAATAAAAACATAAGCTGAAATTTTGATATATGGCATTTGTAAGGTCTTTATTTGATCACCAACTTGCATAATATTTTCTCGATACACAATCAATTACAGAAAAAAAATGATCATAAATCAGACTAATCCTTTTTTCCAATAATATCATCAAGTGTAATATATCATAACCTTTTTTTTGTGCAACAGCTTACTTCACAATCATGCATTACTTGGTTTGCATGGTACAGAGTTTTCCCAAATGTTTTATGCTCGCCCTAGTCTACAATGCAACAGCTTACCTTTTATTGATCCTTGAAAAATGAAGAAAGGCATGTCAAATTCCAAAAATAAATAAGCAACGACCAGGAAGCAATAATCCGTTTTCTTTCTTCCTCCAAAACTTTTCATCCTAGAAACAAGTTCTGTAAAAGTGTTCTTCAACATTATCCTAATAAACAAAAAAGAAGCAAAGCAGCTGAGCTCATTCCATGACAGCAACTCCTCCAGCTGCTTTTATCTTCTCCATTATGTCATTTGCTTCGTCCTTCGTGATCCCTTGTTTGAGTATAACAGGTGCCTTCTCAACAAGTTCCTTAGCCTCTTTCAAACCCAAGTTAGTAAATGCCCTCACTTCCTTAATTACCTTGATTTTTGCAGCTGCATCGAACTTTTCCAACTTCACATCGAATGCTGTTTTCTCCTTCTTCTCCTCTGCTTTTGGAGCTCCTGCACCTGCACCTGCACCTGCACCTGCTCCACCCTGTGCACCCAAGTCCATCCCTTCATCAGCAATGACTTGCATTTTTGGGTGTCTTAGCCTCTCAGTGAGAGTAGGACCGATTTGTCTGCGTTCTTCTGGTGGTAGGGCTGCAATTCGCTCTGCCAGTTCAACAACCTTATCAGACGGTGGAGGCCTTGGGCCATATGGATCATAAACTTGAGGGTATTTGAACCTTTTAGGCTTAGCATTGGGATCTCTAGGAACAAAATCATGCTGAAATGTCCGGACCTGCAAAGGCCCCATTGTTTCACGAACGGAGGGGCGGGCACAAACTGCTTTCACAAGTCTGACCAACTTCATTGTTCTGCACCAGATAACACAATGACGTGTGGACAATATGGATAGAGAATTTATCTGCTTCAACTAAGTAAAGAAAAGGCCTCTTCCGTTTTAAATACTTTCAACGCTACCTGATAAGAGCTCACCTGCAGGGAAGGGAAAACTATTACTATTTTGCAGAGGAAAGACACTTCTGACAGCTAATAGAAAGGCAATTAATATCTGGCTATCAACACAAAAAATGTTGCCTGTCAAACTAAATAATCGATTGTGAACATTCACAAGTTATTAAAATGCATTACATCATAACCATATTTATATATTTTGCATGGTTGTATTTAGCTGATGCAATTATTGACTACTGGTCTGAACACACAACATATTTAGCTTCAATAAGTCAACAATCAAGTTGAGCTCAATGGCCAGCAATCATGTGGTTTTCGGAGAACTAGACCAATACTTCTAATGACCAATGATCGAACCCCGATTATCTAAAATATCAAAAAGCAAGTTGAGATAGCAATCATTTAGCCTGTTCATGGTATACTCGACTCATAATTCTAATGGATAAGGATCAAATCCACACAACCTCAAATATATAAAAACAATTTGAGCTAACAATCATGTTATCTGTCGGCAGATTGCTTGAATCATAGTTTACCAGCCAAGCATCAAAACCCAAAAATCTCAAATATCAAAAACCAAGTCAAGCCAATGGTCATGTCGTCTGTTGGTAGATTGCTTAACTCATAGCTCTGATGGCCAAGGACCAAACCCTCACAATCTCAAATATCAAAACAGCAGAGGCAGAGAGCAGATAACTCAAAATCCAAACACTGAATCACTATTCAAGATAAGTTTTTTAGGGTTAAAAAAAACTACCTTTTTTAATTTCCTGGTCTGTCGGAAACTTGAAGCCGAGAGAGGGCTTGGGTCAGCAGCCGGAGGAGGAGAGGAATAGAGCTGACTGGATCAAATAGGAGGGAGAGAGACGATGCCGGGGCAGACTGGTGGCTAAAGGATTGTTTGGCGGCGGGGTGGTGTGAAGAGAGACGGGAGTGGGTCGGCCAATTTCTAAAGAAAAACAATTTTATACATATAATTTTATTTGGATAAAGAAACATTTAGAAATAAGAAATTTTAATACAAGATAAATTTACATATATATTTTTTATATATCATTATACATTAAAAAATTGAGTATTTTTTATTTTATATTTATATTATTTTCTATTAAATTAAATTTATGTGTAATTAAAATTGTTATTTGTTATAAAATATATATTTTAATTTAAAACCTTATCGGAGAAAAAATAAGAATAAACACGCTAAAACTTATATTATTCTAATTATTGCTACAACGTCAACTATAACATAGATAACAATACATTCATTTAACTGATGAAATATTAGTAAAAATATTATGAAAATTCTTGTATTAAAAGTTAAATTACATTTTATCCCTTCTACTAAGAAAATAACAAATTAGTTCTTATATGTTAGATTAAAAAGTAAATTAACCATTCTATTAAAATTTTCATATATTTCTATTTTAAAAATTAGCCAGTCACATTAATTTTTAATATGAATAATCAATTTATTTTTTAATTAAACATACATAAATTAAATTATTTATTTTTTTAAATAAAAAATATAATCTGAATTTTAATATAAAATTTATCCACACATTTGAATTATTAGAAAACAAACAAGAAAGATCAATACATAAACTTAAGTTTCGGCCTAATTTTGGTCAATTAAACCAGTGAGGTTGATTTTTGTTACACCATACCCATAAGCCTAATAGTAAGTAAAAGGGCCCAAATGGTTCAACAACATCGTTAAAAACATATGATGGAACAACTGTCAAAGTCTAATCGTAAATACATGAAAGGATTGAGCTGCTAAGAATAGCTACAGACAAATAGAAGTGTACATGGGCCGGGCCGAGCCGGGTTTAACTAAAAATTTAGGCCCGTTCATTGGGCTCGGGCCGAGCCAAGCTCAAAAAATGGACCTAAAATTTTATTCAAGCCCGGCCCATATAAAAATGCTAAAACCTGGGCCCGGCCCGGCCCGGCCGCATTAATTTTTTATATTATTTTATATAAATTTTAAATATATATAATAAATTAAAAATACTAAAAAAATTAAAATAAATATTTTTCAACAAATTGAATATAAATTTTAAAAAATATGTAGACTTAAATAACACTAAAATAGATGTAACTTAACAAGCAAATGCCTCTAAAATAATAACAAAATTAACAAATGTCTTTAAAATAATAACAAAATTAACAATAAAATAAGTTTTATACAATATCTAAACAATAACAACAAAATAATAGCAACATAATAGTAAAATGGTAGCAAAATAGGGAGAAAAAAATAAGAAAATAATATTTAAAAAAATATTTTTTTTGTCCTTTAGTAAATTCGGGCCGGGCCGGGCCGGGCTCGGGCCAAAAATGCCTTACCCTAGCCCGGCCTATTTTTTTAAACGGGCCTTATGTTTTTGTCCAAGTCCATTTTTCGGACCTATATTTTTACCCAAACCCTCCCACATTTCGGGCGGGCATTCGAGTCGGGCCAGGTCTCCCGGACCCGGCCATTTACACCTCTACAGACAAAGGACTAATGCGGTCTATCTAAGACTAAAGAAGCATCTTGCCATTTTTATGGATACATTCCATCCTCTCTTTCCCTAAATTGTTCTGGCATTTCGATGGGCTTTAGCTCACATTGTTAGCTAAATCTATTTCAACTCAAACAAGGCACTAACATTTTAAATCGAGTTAATTTGGGTGATTTCATATTTAAATAGTTTTTATTTGAATATTTTAAAATGGTATTATTTGAATTCATTAAGTCTTAAATTCATGCCATTTTAACTTAAATTATTTATTTTTATCATTTCAAATTTATTTAATTTTTTTATCTAAATTGTTAATTTTTGTGACTAAATTTACATTAAAATTAAGAGACCTATGCTTTAAAAATATACATGAGCAATGGGACAATCCTTTAAAAAGATGATTAGGCATGTCGAATCCCATTCTTTCATTCTTTATCATCACACATAAAACAAAAAGGGGAAAAAAAACAATCTATATATCTTCCTCGATATAACAACAAAATCCTAAAGCTAGCATATAATGCCTTTAGCCTAAGACACCAATGACAAACAAAAAAAAAAAAAAAACACTAAGTAGCCATTTAAGGAACTCAATAAAATTACATTCTCATTCACAGCACATATTCTCCTTATGTTAAAACTTTATAAATTTGAAAGGCCAGCCCACTAACCCCCAACCCCCCCCCCCCCAAAAAAAAAACAAATATTTAATAGAAATTAAATTAAAGACCTTTCTTTCTATCAAAGGCAAATCAAACGACGTGCCGATCCATCGAGCTGCCCTAGTAATTGGTTACAGAGATTGGTTTGAGATCACTAGTGGATTTGTTGTGGAGGGTCCATAATATTCATTACACCAGGCCATGATCCCAAGCTATTCATGTATCCGTAACCGTCTTTCCCAGCATCAGGATAACCTTGGTCTTTCCATTCAAGAGACAAGAGCTTGTTGTTTGGTTTCACATCGATTGCATGTTGTTGGTCTTCATTTGTATCATAAGGTAGCATCATGAAACCACCCCCAGTGCCATCAATGGTCGACATTCCATATGGTGAGCAGAGACCATGGAGATTGGGTGCTAGCCCCATATCCCCAACTCCTTCAACCAGTCCCATTTCATTACCATTCCCCATAAAATCATAGTTCCTCGAGCTCCCAACTATGGCTTCCAGCTTACTCTCCATGAAATCAAAGGGCATTGGGTTCCCAAGCAGGGAATTGTATTTATTACCGCCTATGAAGTTACCATCAGCAGCGTGATGAGTAGCAAGCATGTTATTAAGGTGCATTTCAGGGAATGATAGGTGAAGATGAGTAGGGTTATGATGATGAACATTAGACGATCCAACAACATTGTTGTTGGAATTGGATGATTGGTCGGTATTTGGTTTTTTAGAAACAACTTTCTTGTTCTTCCTACATCCCCCACCAACAGGAATGTTCCTTAATGTCCCCCCTTTGGTCCAATACCTCCTACAAGTCTTACAAAAGTACCTTGGCTGAGACAAGCTGTAATTGTTGTAGTAACAAAACTTGGTGTGTGTGGACTCACACCTAGGACATTTGAGAGCTTGTTCATGTTGAGGTCTTAACCTCCTTTCAACCAAAGGCCTTGAACATGTCAGCATTTCCCCTGATAATGACGATGAATCCATTTCAGACTCCTCGTGCATCGTCCCCTATAAACATTTAATAAGTTCAAAAAACACTGTCAGAGAAATTCAAAAACGGTATAATCTAAGACATAATGTCAAACACTGTGCACATTCTTTTGTCTTTTTTTTTTTTTTCGTCAGATAATGCATTTATGACTAGATAGAAATATATCTTCTTTTATCCTTTTCACACATAATCCACCTAACTATATACATTCTTTGTTGCAGCTTTATAATATACACAATCAAGAACCTTATAACTAACATTGCTTCATAAACATGGATTGATGCTCATCAACATATACATACCTGAAGCCAGTCAGATGAATCCATGCAAACACGCAATGAAGTAAGACCCATCAATTGTAAAACACTAACCCAACAACAGCACGAAACCAGATATAACAAAGGCACCAAAAGAGCTCTATTACAGAAAATGTAAGAGAGAGACAGAGAGTGAATGAAGGGAATGGTTTGTCAGGGAAAGGGGGAGGGAGGCTGTGAATATAAAGGAACAAAAAGGCACGAATACTGTATCCAGTACACTGTAGAGTATAGAGGAGAGTATTTTTTGTGTGTGTTGTATTCGTATATTAATTTTATCTTATAGATTTTGAACTAAGGGATGATGATGATGGGAGATTATAGGGTGAAGAAGATTGTTTATAAAATGGTAGTCGTCGGTGAGCTCAAACAAAATATTTGATGGACCCACGGTGCTGTCCAAATCGGAGGACATAGGGTCCACTGATCCTTGACTAATACTCAGGCAAACGAAGGGTTGTGATGTCACCAGGGTCGTCTTGTTGGGACAACCTGAGCCGTGTAAATACAGGGTTTATAGTACGTCATAAATATCGGCAGTGGGCGTCACACTAAGTTATGTCTTAATTTAGAACCCAGGCTCTGTAAGAGAATAATATTAGTATTAATTAATTTTTTATTAGTGGGTTTTTCAATAAAGAAGGGGGAAGGGCATACCGAAAGAGCACTCCACATGAGGGGCCCAATATCGAGTGGGCCCCTCCTTCACTCTCCTCCTACAAGCAAAGAATCAATTCCGCTGCTGCTCGTCCCCACCTTGTCACGTGCTTCCCCTCTAATGGCTTAAATTTATTATTTTATTACAATTTAGTCCCTAGTGGATTTTGCTATCCAGCCATCTCCCTTGCTCCACTTCAGCCAATTACTACAATAATAACCCAAGGTTAGATTAATGTTTAGATATGTAGTTTGAATAAATGTTTAAAATACAGTAAGCCTAATGCATGATTTTTTTTGGGGGGGGGGGGGTTGGGTGATCTCAAATGATTGCTTCAATTTTGGCAAATATAAACTGTATCATTTCAGTCACCAATCTCAGAAATAAGAGATGAAAGATAGACAGATAGAATGAATACTTTTCCCCATAAACTCAGCTGAAATGAAAATTCTACCAGGCAAGCTGGCAGGCAAAGCTACAACACTTGATTGCTAGCTACAAAATGAGTCATTAGATTCTTTGAGCATCCAGTATTTTTTATATCGTTTATGAAAATTAATTTTTCTTTTTAAATTTTGTAACTATCCCTTCCAGTTGAAATCCCATTTTTCTTCTTTAAAATGTAATACACTTATCGATTTGGAGCATCTAACTAGCTTGAGGATCACACTCTCGGGCAGAACATGAGGGCCCAAAAGTACAAACTGTCAGGTGCGTAAGTGCTCTCTATGCCCCACGTTTCGCCCCTAAACCTACACAGTTCCTTGAACTCAGTTCAGTAAAATTCATGATTAATTTCCCTTTAGCCTTCGAACCTTTTCCTCTTTTTTTCTTGGTTCAGGAAAACAATGATCTCCCAATGATATATCCCAAGGGCGCAGTAACCAATCATTTGTTAACTCATTAACTAGCTAATTTCATGATGCTTGTGTTGAATTCTTAAAATTTTAGGTCAAATATGCTAAAATTAAGAAATCATTTGGCCACAATCTCATCTCGAATTTATATTCGAATATGTATTAAATATATAAATGTGGGAAGGGAAGGAAATGATAGTGGACCTTCCAGATTTTGTATGTCATAGGTCTGAGTTGTCTTAATTTGTTGCCTGATGGTGACCCAAAAAACAAAGTCTCGATCTCAATTGGTAGCTTTAAACATGGATGAAGACGTTGTAATTAGTTGCTTCTTTTGTAGGAAAAAAACATTTGGAATAAAGAGTAACTATGCATGTATGGGTCGTTGTCTAATTTTTCCCGGTTTACCAAAACAAAACGATGGGAGGAATATTACCAAAAAAAAAACCGACAAGCATTTGTATCTATTTATTTATTTCATGTGAAATACAATATTTCAAAGTTGAATATGCATGCTTGCATATAGTGCAAAAACACGTACTTTTTTTTTCTTATGTTTTTCAGCCTTTAATCTTCAAACTAAAAGTTGAAAAAAAGCCATTTTGTTGCTTTGGTGTCCAAATTAAGAATATATATATATATATATATATATATTATGGCACATTTGTAACTAAAAAAAAAAAGATTTTCATGTCATAAACTTTAAACTAAAATTAAGCATTTCAAGTTTATATGTATATTGGCACATTTATTTCAATAATAACAAATCATACAATCGACGGGGTTTATTTGATGAATTGAAATTAACATGCTTTTGGTTCAAAATGATTCCCGATTTTGATCAAAGTAAACTAAATGCCAAAAAGAGAAAGGTGAAAGAAATAAAAATGGAGTTTGAGCTTCAGCTTCACGGTACCGCCACACCACATCTTGAATCAGTTCTTGTTGCTTTTATTTTCTTTTTAAAGATCAGCCTAAAGTTGAGGAAAAAGCCATTAAAATTCACCCCTCGAGCTCTCATTTAATTTCAAAAAGTTCTCTTATTATTATTAATATTCTTTTTTTATCTGAAGGGCTTCTTTTCTTTATGCATCTCTCTCCTTTACCTTTTGGAAAAAAACAACACTTATTGAATAGTTATTAGATTATATATCTCGGTAAACAACCTTATTACACGTACACCCTAGCTATTACAAAAGACAACAACATTATCATCTTATATCTTTGTCCAGCATCAAAGTTGAACAGCCCCGCCCAAGAAAAAACAAAAATGGGGGACTCAATTGATCGAACATTGCCCATTGTCCAAAAGCATGCGTACGACATATACGTATGGTGAAAAAAAAAAGTGAAAAACCTTCAAATTTTAAATTGAAACCAAATGGTTTTTGAGCTTTGGGGGCCATATTATATATATGTACAAAATATATAGAAATGGAGAAGAAAGAATCAAGCAACTTTGATGTGGGGGGATGGGCAGTGGCATGACATTCATGAGAGAATCTGGTGTGGTCCTCAGCATGAAGGTAATGATGGAACGTAGTTGATTGTGGTCAAGTAGACCTCGTAAAGTGTGCAGTCAATCTGGGTTCAGTTAGGGCCTAGCTTAGGGTTAGAGAGGGAAGGGACAATAAGAGTCTTATCATTGATCTTTTATGTATATGCTATATTTGAAACCCACATGGAAGGCAATGATGCAGTCGAGGTTCCTTTGATCAAGTGGGACGTGGGGACCATCATTTCATGGGGGATATAAGAAACTAAAAATAAAAAAAGAAGGTTATGTCTGCAAATAGTTGCTTTTTTCATCAGGCAAATCCCAATTCACAGCTTGGAACAGTTGCAAAAGTTGGCGAGGGTTTTAGTGTGAAAACAACGTGGATAAAATAAAACAAAGAGTCCTATGAAAATGAACATAATCCTAGATTGTCTGATCCGATCCGATCCTATCTCATGCATATCCATCCAGTCTCCATTAAATGAATATATATTATATAATATCCATTCTTCATGCATGTGAAAGATTTCGAGAGTAAAATATAACGTTAATGGACTAAATTAGTTGCTTACCACCACATATTTCCAACGTCCAAAGAATGTTCTAATGAGAATTTGGCTCAGGTAGTTTTTAAGTATTTAATATCGAGATTTATTATGTTTACATCTTTAAGTTTTATCATTTGTCTTAGTCCAACTAATTAGTTTATAGTTTGAATTTTTGAAGGTTGTTTATGTTAAATGGTTTGATTCTATACTAATAGTTACACGTAGATGTATTTGTACTTATACATTGGATTAATTGCACCAAATATCTCCAATCTGTGACCCTCATTCTAAATTGGTACCTAAACTTTGAAACATTCTAATTGCATTCTTAAACTAAAAATATTATTATATTAGTTAAGTTATTCTGTTACTAAAATAATTATTTTAACTATTCTATTGATTCATTTAAAATGTTTACTTTTAAAAGTGATGCGACAACATCCTATTTATTCATTTTAAACTCAACTACATAAGATTTGGCGTGTCATTTAACAATTAAATTTAACATTTTAATAACGAAAGAGTTTAATTGAACATCAATACTAATTTAGAATGAGAGTCATAGTTTAGAAATGTCTGGTGCAAGTAACTCTATATTGCGATTATTAGAGGTGAATTTAGAGAGCTGGTAGGGGTCTTGACCCCTCTAAATTTTGTAAATTTTATTTTAAGCCTTTCTGAGTTTTAAAAAAAATTATTATTATGATATTATAATTAGTGTCTAAAAAGGACAAATTTGTGTCTCCCTCCAAAATTTTTCAAAGCTTTTTTTTTTTTTTTAAATTTGAATTATTTTATAGAATTTGTAATTTTTTAATGATAAATTTAGTAATATTTTTAGTTTAATTTGATAAACTAATACAAAGTAGTATCTAAATATTAAATTGGTAAAAATAAAGTTTAATAATTACAATATCTAAATATTAATTAGGCAAAAATAAACTTAAATAATTCTAATATCTAATACTAATTGAACGTTTAGTTTAATTTATTTTTCCTAAATTTTAATGATGAAGATTATCTAAAATTTAAAAATATGTTGTTAAAAATAAATCCAATCCACACCATATATATTTTATATAAATGTCTCATCCCATAATCAACAATTTTGACAACATCCATACCGATTATATTGTAATTGTAAAATTTAAAAATAGTAATAATAAAGGAGTAGGTTGTACGTATAATTTTAATTAAATGAGGGAAATCTATAACTAGATGGATCTGTGAAATTTCATTGATTTCACAAGGTAACAATGTCGTACAAGTATATTATTAATATTTGTTTGGAAGTCATTGGTGGAGAAAGTCAAAGCATGAACATAATTTAAGCTAAAAAAAAAAAGGCCAATAAATTTCAATATTAAATTGATAGCAAGTCACAAACTGTGGTCTAATGAGTTGGTGGGTGGATATAGTTTAAAGGCGCATGGCATGCGCGATAGATACATACATACCCTCCAACGATGACTTCGGCGGCATGCACCCATTGTCTGTCTACGCCTTGCAATTTGTAATGAAAACGAATCTCTAGGGTCGGTGGACAGTATCTTTAATTACACGATTTTAATTATTTTATTATTGCATACTACAATGTATATTCCAAGGATAATACACTATTAGCCAAGTTAAAAAAAAAAAAAAAAACTCTGTAAATAAGTCTAAAATGATGTTATATAATTAATAAGTTTAATTTCAAAAAATTACAAATTAGTTATTGAAAAATTTAAAAGTTTTCATTTAAGTCGCTACCCTATTTAAAAGATTCTTTTAACTCATTGGGTCGTTGTTGTTTTTTTTTTTTTAAGTCTAGCTAGCGAGTTCCAAATAACGATTCGACAATTGATATGTTGGGTCAATAATTGTCAACGGGTAGAAAAATATTTTAGATCCAAGTTGGTCTGACGGTTAGTATCTATGATTGAAGAATAAAGCTATTTGAATTTTAGTTCGTAGATTCACGATGTTCAAAGTTGTTTCATGAAAAAAACTGAATTGTAGAAGAAAATAGGAATGAGACTTTCTATTAGTGTAAGTGATGCAAGCAGAAAAGACCATACAACAATAATTTTAATAGCCCCGTAACTTAAATGAAAACTTTTGAATAATTTAATGATAATTTTGTAATTTTTGAAGTTGAGTGACCAAAACATAAACTTGTTAATAATTCAATGGCCTTGGGTGTAGTTTACCCTAAAACTTATATATATAAATTGGCTTTTTGAAATTTTTTTATTTACTTAACTGTGAATAGAATAATTATGTTGATGTTATTTTGGTAGAATGTAAATCCTATAGACCCCTTTGTCCCCTCTTTGGTTCATTACTCTATTCGTAGCTAATTGTCATTCGGTAACATCTTCCCTACGTCTCCATTCTTTGTCAATGTCACGTTTAATGTTTTTAGAAATAAAATTAAATTTATTTAAAGTTTAAAAATAGATTAATAAAATATGTTACCGATTTTTTTTTTTTTGACTGATGATATATAAATTATCCATTTTTCTTTTTTGTCAGAATGGTTATTTATATGGACAACCGCATTAGACTTTTAAGCTGATATGTATTTCTTGTATATAATAAAAAGAAATTGCAATTTGAATATAGATTCGGAAAGGATGGTATGATGGTAATAATTTGAAAGATGGTAAGTTGGGTTTGGTTTTTGGAAATGTTTTCTTTCTTTCTTTTTTTGGAAATTATAATTTAGCAAAACAGGTTATATGGATAGGAATCGTGAAATATGTTTAACATATAAATTTTGTTGGAAAATATGTTAGAAAGATGAGGTCAAGAAAGTTGGAATGAAAGTGTAAGATTATGATGAGAATGCTAAAGGAAGAGAAGAGAATAAAAAAAAAAGTGATGTTTTGGGGAAAAGAATTTAAGTTTGGTTTGTTTTAATTTTAGTATGAAATAATTAAATAAGATATGATTAATATTATTGAATTTTAGCACTGTAAGAAATGATAAAACTAATAATTTAAATTTTATGAAATTAAGGATTAAATTATAGACGGTGAAAATTTATTTATTTATTTGTCATAAATTAATAAGTGAATAGATGTAATATAGTAAAATTATTATAGAAATAATTAAATTGTAAATAGTATAAGATTTTATATGTGAAATAAATATTGTGATTAAAAGTTTAAATAAAGTGAAAAGTGATATTGGCGTGTTGATAAAAGTAAATGCTGAATTTTCATAAATTTAGAGATTAGTTTGTAAAATGCTCAAAAAAAAAAAAAGTATTAAGTGTGTTAAAATAGTGAAATAAATAATTAAGAAGAGTGCTATATGAAAGTGAATTAAGAAAAGTATTCATGTGAATTAATGTATAAAGAGAAGTAGTGCATGTGGTTATGAAATTCCAAGTGAATAAGTAATGTGATACAAAGTGATATATGTGACATGTCAAGTATGTTATATGAAAGTGAATGTGTGAAATGAAAATATTATGTATATGTTTATGTGATTTTAAGTGAACAAGTAAAGTATCAAGTAAATAAATGCCTTAGTGAACTCAGAGCATATATGATATGTGATAATGAAATAATTTTAGAGTTGAGAGAGGTTGCGGGTTCGGATGGGAAACGGGCTGGTGCTGTGAGGGTTTGGAGGGGATAAATGGGATATGTAATGTGTTTAATGGAGTTTTGTTATCTGATTTCCGTTAAAGGCTAGGAGTTTATTTTGGCTTTAAGCTCTGCAATGTATTGAAATTATTGAAACTCCTCTGAGACTCACCAAGGATTGCAAAAGTAATATGTGTAATAATATGTGAAAATAAAGACAAAAGTGAACATGTAAATTAAGTGTTAAAAATATGTAAATGCGAAAGTTAATTAGTGGTAATATATGTTGAAATTAAGACCATAAGTTATAAAGTTAATTTAAATGATTTTATGTTTTGGAAAAAGAATTAAAAGTTTAAGTATATTAGTGAAAGAAATTACGTGAATGTTATTAAAAATTTATTAAATTTATATATATATAAATGATAAGATTGAATTTAGTTAACTAAACTATTCACGTAACTTGATGCATTTGTTTTAAACACTAGGTGATAGATAAGTTTTGAAAAGAATCAAAGATTGCTACTTCATTTTGGACCTCGTCACTCCTCAAACTTCAAGTTCAATCATTTTGGTATATCTATATATATATTGGACTTTAGTTTGACACGTACTTAGGTTTATTAATAAAAAAAAATGTAAATTATGCATGAATAATAATGTTTTGTACTATAAGTTACTTCGATTATAATGAAATAAGAATATGTTCAAGTGGTGAGTTTAGTGTTTCAGTGTAGCAACTCTTACTCGGGATTAGGTGAGGGATGTTACAGTTTGAATTAAGCTCGAACTGCTTGAGCTCAGCTTGATAATTACTGAATTGAGTTCGAAATTTTTTCGAATCGAACTCGAATAATTTACAAGTACCAATATCACATTTACACCCCTAACTATAATGACCCAGCAGTGATGTGCGATTCTATATGCATTGTAGAGTTTTTTTAATAATATGTTTTTCTAAGCTTATTTATACATGCTTATTTAACCTTTAATTTACTATTTTTTTAGTATTATAAAAAAATTATTGTGTACTGTGTAGTTTATTATTGAGATAAATATCAATATTATATATAAATTTTGATACAATGTATAATGCCATACATAAATTTTGATTTTGTGCGATTTTATACACGGAATTTTAATATAATTAAATTTTCATAAATTATTAACAACATTATCGAATTAACACTATTTTACATTGATATATTGCATATATAAACAATTATATTAATCCAATATGAAAATAATTGTATGCATTCATTTATTTAAATGTGTAAAATTAAATCAAAATCAATGTTTCAGATATAAATAAACCACCGTTAGAATTTCATATGTATAATTATACCAAGTCAAATTTATATATCAAGTTGCACATTAGACCAAAGTTGATTTATAAATTTGAAATTTATCTAAATTGTTTAAATTGATATTATGTTATATGTACATTAATTAATGTAACATTTTCTTATTAATAAGTTTTTCATAGTTAACTATCAAAACTATATTTACAAATTGCTATATAATTTGAAAAGTTGAGTAATTGAATTTAAGAGACCATCTTGATTAATCATATCTATTTATGTAACTCTTAATGTCTAATTCATAGTATAGAAAATCTTACTTGGAACTTTTTTTTACTTAAATTAAGAAAAAGAATATTGAATGAAGCCATTCAGATTTGATTTTATTTTTCGTATTAATAGAGTGATTTTTTTATAAAAAATTTAATAGCATTAATAATATTTATTAATAAGAAAAAAATTTTAACAACACAAATCATAATCAATGAAGAAAAATAGATATATGAAGTGATAATTAATTAAGGATAAATATTTTACATTAACTTTGGTTAAATGTATAATTTAATTCATATGTATAATTATATGAAATTAAAATTGTATATTAAACCAAAATTAATAGATAATTTTAATATTTATCAGTAATTAATAACTAATTATCAATTATGCACACGAAAGTTGGCTTATAGGTATAATTAATACTTACAACAAATCAAAATTTATGGATGAAATTAGACTATACACTAAAATTGAGTGGTAAATTTGATATTTATCTCTATTATAATATAATCAAATGGAAAGAATGGTACGGTCACTGACTCAGATCATAGCAGAAGGTAAGTGAGAGTGAGAGCATCCAAAATCATTTCCACCGAGAAGAAACAATGAGACCCAACATAGTCTTATTTGGAGATTCAATTACGCAAGAATCCTTCAGATCAGGCGGCTGGGGTGCTTCTCTCGCTGATACCTACTCTCGCAAGGTTCTTTTTTCATATTTTTCTTCAAGTATCACCCCTTTTCCCTCCTTTTACTCTTCTCCTCTCTATATGTTCTGATTTGCAGGCTGATGTTGTACTTCGTGGCTATGGCGGATACAACACCAGATGGGCTTTATTTTTGTTGCATCATCTCTTCCCTCTTGTAAAGCTCTTCTTCACTTTTTCTGTGAATTTGCAAATGGCGTTGTTGATCTGTTAAACTTTAGAATTTTAGATTGTGCTTTTGAACTTTGTTTGATCTCTTTAGTAAATGAGAAAATTTTACTGCTAGGCTATGGTTTTAGGTCATTATGTTTATAGATCGAAGACAGATTAGATGGTATGCTCAGCTCAATGCTGTGTATTTAGGGATCAAACGGTTCAGTTTGTAACATATTCCTTGTAGTCTCCCACTTCAGAAGAATGTTTCTACTGTATGTTGTGGTTGGCTGATCTCGTTTTGCTTCCTTGTTCGAGATCCAATCATTTCGTTAATGATAGTTAACCAACATTTGAATATCTTCTTTTGCTTGCTTTGTTTTATCCTGGGAAACTCTACTGTTATATTTTGTTTCTCGGAGCCTTCCCTCATCGTTTTTACACAGGATATTATATGCTGATCCTAGATTTATCTTTCTTGTCTCAGGGCTCAACTAAACCTCCAGTTGCTACCACGGTTTTCTTTGGGGCTAATGATGCAGCTCTCGCAGGGAGAACCGGTGAAAGGCAGCATGTCCCTGTCGAAGAGTACAAGGAGAACCTTAGAAAAATCGTACATCATTTGAAGGTTAATTTTTTCATCTCTTCACTATAATTTTTAAACAACCAGCTTAACAGGGCAGTCCACAATAGTCGTGTATTTCTTATAGCTTCAATTATTGCATAGGTTTTAGTAACGGACATCCCAAATCTAGAATCCATTCTGCATTATTTTAACAAACATTCTTTCCATTCTGAGAATAAAACAGAAAATAAAGGAAGCTGCTAGTTAATCTGCATGGATAGTGATGATCTATAGCAATGTTGTTGAGGCGTGAGCCTAGGCACTGCACTTTAGTGCCAAAAGACAAAAGCTGCTTAGACCTTTTTGGGTGAGGCACATTGATTAGGTGCTTGGCTATTGCAGCCAAGCATCCCCCTGTTTGGGTTGGGCTTGGCCAACTTTTACCAATCTTGAACATGTGAAAAGCTTTATTGGAGTTCCAAAGTTATATTTAAACTTGGTTAGTTTAATTTAATAACTGAGCTTTCAAACCAAGCTCAAGCTGCTAACAAGTTTGTAGAAAACCACAACAAAAATGGCATTGAGCTCACAAATGGTAGAGCTGTAGTCAATGAAATCACAAGTGGTAAAGCCACAGTGAGCAGACAATATTTAGGCTCACTTTTTGTGAATCCAGCTTGTAGGTTCCTGTTCCTGGGTATTTTCATCATCTTCGTACTTCTGATGGGAAAAGGTATTGGAATCCACCTCCTTTTCTTGTGTATGTACTTTTCACTTTATCATCATTGTCTCTCCTCAGGAATGCTCTCCCACCATGCTTATCGTGCTTATAACTCCACCACCTATAGATGAAGAAGGGCGCATGGAATACGCACGGTACAGGACATTATTTTCCTTCACACATCTTTACACATAACTATAGGACTTTACCATCTTTTTTAATCTTTTTTGAGATTATGAAGTATCCTTTATGCATCTTTACACATTAACTACAATGCTGTTATCATCCCTTGCATCATCCCTTCTTTTTTCTTTTACTTTGGTTGTCATGAACCTTATCTTGCATGTACTATTATTTGTCTTGTACTAGATTCTTGAACACTGCTTTTAACTTTCAAAGCTGTGCGTCTGAAAATGAAACGTCGGGTATCCTTTGCCGTTGACAATCCAGTCATACCACATCTATCAAAATGCTCTTTTTTGCTTCCCCAAGTCTCATTACATTACCGTTATGACATTGGCAGTATCACTGGCAACATGAAACTTAATTTCATCACCATTGTTAGTTTCCAACAGGCAAGCATGTTAGCTTCACCGATAACACTTGCATCAATTTTCTGCTATTTTCTCGAATAGGTGCTACCAAAAGTTTACAGCTTTGCAAAATCTTTGAAAGAGGAAAACGAGAACGGAGAACCCAAATAATGTTACATCCCTTCAGTTTTAAACATTCATGTGCCCTGAAGACAGACAAAATTGTGATAAGGACTTCTGTTATGATTATGAAACTGTTACTCCAAATTCTTAGTTCGTCATAGCTCAGAAATAATTTTTAATTTGGTTTGACAGAGAAACTTACAGTGAGAAAGCAATGACATTGCCAGAACGAACAAATGAAACTACAGGAGTATATGCAAAGGGGTGTGTTGAACTAGCCGGAGAACTGGGTGTCCGATCCATCAATCTTTGGTCCAAGATGCAGGAAACAGATGGTTGGCAGAAAAAATATCTAAGGTTTGTGCTATTCTAATCTCCTACATTTTAGAATCTTGCTACTACTCCATATCTAAAAATAAGATCCTTAGTGAAAGAACAGCTTACACAAATAATGGTTCACTAAATCTAAGTAGTTTCTTTTTGAGTTTCAACTCGACAAAACTGAATAAATTGTTGGGGTATTAAGCACACCAAACCCTCGAGAAAAATGTTGCCTGTTACGTTAACAGCAAAACAAATGCATTTTGATATGTATTTCAGAGATGGGTTGCATTTGACAGCAGAAGGCAATGCAGTAGTGTTCGAGGAAGTTGTGAAAGTTTTCAAGGAAGCATGGCTTGACGCCTCCGAAATGCCGTATGATTTTCCTCACCACTCTGAAATTGACGGGAAGAACCCAGAGAAGGCTTTTCAGCAGAAATGCTTGTAGTTTCCTTCACTTTTTATGCTTCATTTATTAAAACCACATTATTCTAAGGGTTTTACATGTGTTCATGAAAAATAATTACAAATGTTACATTATTTTTGAAATCCAAGTCTTCAATATTTGTATTATGACTTGAAAACCAGTTGTTAGAATGCTAGTGCCTTCAAAACTAACACATCTAAGCTTTTGTCTTTCCTTTCTGTCATATGGTATTTAAACTTGTTCTTAGTTAATAGGAATGACAATAATGTAAATTAAAGCAGGTAATGTAAGAGTTTAAGACGAATGGGATGCGTTAGTATTGAGTCCGAGTCTATGTCTGACCGTCATTAAGTATTTAATACAGCTATTAATTGCATCTATTTTTTGTAATGAGAATTAACAATATGGCCTTAATTGCGTTTATGGATATTTTCAACTCCTAAATTAAATTCTAGTTCATGGTCTTTTGCTATACCTTGTCCAACAAAAAAAGTTACACCTTTTACAAGCTTTCTACATGTTTTTGACAAATTATTACAACATGCAAGGTTGGTTAAGAAATGAAAAGTGAAATTTGTAAATATTTTTCTTTATTTCCACCTTCTTTCATCAGTTTGCAAGTAGGATCCAAACTGGGGATTGATCATCTACAAGTGTCTAGAGCAAATTTACCACCAAGATATGGAAACCATCTTTACTGCAAAGAAAGAAAATGCAAAAAGGTTACAAAAGAATATATTAAAAGGTCATTAATTGTTTTAGTATTAATTCAAGTCTCCCAACACTTTGCGTTACTGTTTACCCGATTTTTCCCTTTCAATGTAGTCTTTTTTGTAATAAAATTTTCATATTAGGGGCCAAAGGATATGAACCAGCCAGCCAATCAGCAACTGCCATGTACCCAATTGGAGCATATAGGGTATATAGTAAACAAGGGCACTGTAATATAATGTGAAAGCAAATGTTGACTGTCGGATTAAGCCTTAACCAACGGCCAAGATCAAAGAACACAGTAAATGCCCTCCCTTATTTCTCACCTTATTAAGGAACTCAAAGCTGACAAGACATGGCCAAAAGGTACTTCACTTTGGTCCTGGTTTTGATTGCATCATCAATGGAATTTGATCCAAAGCTTAGAGAAAACATGTCCCCTCAACACCAGCATCATCCTATGATGTTGTCTGAAAACAACATACTAAAACCACTCCAAACCACCACTCCATTATCATCATCATCGTCAAAGGATTATTATTTACAAGACTTCCACCACCTTGATGATGATGATGATGATCAGATCCAAGTCAATGTATCATCGTCGTCTTGGAACCCTGTTTTCGGTGTCAATGCTCCTTGTTATGATCCTTTCGATGCCTTCCCTTACGGTTGTTCCACCAACCGTGTTGATTTTTACGAGTGTAAGCCTTTTGCAGCAGATCATAATACTGGTAATTTAGGACATGGACATGTTATGGACAACTTCCAGAGTAGCGTGGGGTTGTTGAACCTTAGGAACACAATATCTAATGATGTTATTATGATGGGGTCGGATATTGGTTACCTGCCCTCCTTTGAATTTCCAAACCTTGGCGATGAAGTGTCGTGTGTGACTGCTGAAAATGGTTATAGGGTATTGGTTGATTCAACCAGCTCTAGAATTAGGACAAACTGGAAAGGTCGTAAGAAGACAAATGGAGTGAAGGGACAATGGACAATGGAAGAAGACAGGTAATAAATGGGACATTTAATTAATATGTATTAGAATTGAATTGCTTTTTAATGTATATTTTATTGGTATTGTTCTGCAAACAGGATGTTGATTCAGTTAGTAGAACAATATGGAGTGAGAAAATGGTCTCATATTGCACAAATGTTGCCTGGAAGAATAGGGAAGCAATGCAGAGAGAGATGGCACAACCATTTAAGGCCCGACATTAAGGTTCATTGACACCACTTTCTTATATTTCTTATTATTATACATGCATATATGTACGTGAGATGAGATTGTTAATTGCAGAAGGACACATGGAGTGAAGAGGAAGACAAGGTCCTAATACAGGCACACATAGAGATAGGAAACAAATGGGCAGAAATTGCAAAGAGGTTACCAGGAAGAACAGAAAACTCCATCAAAAACCACTGGAATGCAACCAAAAGAAGGCAATTTTCAAAGAGAAAATGTCGGTCCAAGTACCCAAGGGGCTCCATCTTGCAAGAATACATCAAGAGCTTGAACTTAGATTCCACCGCCGCCGCCGCAAGATCACATGAAAAAGCTTCAAATGGTGCCACTGTAAAGGCGGCGGATAATAAAAGTTCAAGCATTGAGCAGCCTCAAGGTTTAGATACCGGCCCTAGCACTGATCGTTTAGTGCCAGAATATGAATATGATGAGGTTCATGAATTTTCATTCGATGAGAAACTGCTTCAACAGAGCTGCAGCATTGAGTCGCTGCTTGATCAAATACCCAGTACTGCTGCCATGGCTGATGAAAAAAGCTTTCAAATGGAAGATATGGGAGCAGTCAAGAAGGAGATGGATTTGGTGGAGATGATCTCTGCTCACCCTAATATCTAATTACGCCTCTAAAAAACTTGGAATTATTCAAAGTGGAGGGTTTTGATTATGTTTTTTGGTTATATACGGCTTACTTAGAGATGTGAAGGTACGTGGTATCGTGAAGAAATATATGCCATGCAAATTTTCAGAAAAATAGATTAAATAATAATAATTAATTATATATAGTAATTATCTATGAATAAAGGGACTTCTTTTTAAATTTGTTGGAAATGTTGTATTAGTGTAACAATGTAGATTGCATGCTCACCACTGTTGGAATATGCTTATGGAAGCATAAAAATTTAGGCTTTCAAAGAGTTTTTTAAATTTCTTACTATCAACTTTTAATGCAAGAAATAAAGTGCGGTTCAATAAATGTTAATTAACTTTATTCTTCTCTGAAGGATTTGTGGATTTAATGGCAAGATTATTGTAAATATTATTTAAGTGGTAGGATGCATGAGTCATCTCGTTATAATATATTTGTTTTTATAATATATTGTTATAATATATATTGTAAAAATCCGAGGTGTAGAAATAATCAAAGTTAAGATTTATCTTTTATGTCTCTGGAAGAACTGGAATTGGAGCATTGTTGCTGCAGGCGTGGGTTTTGTCATTCAGTGGCAGCCGCCAGAGGAGGGTTGGCTTAAAATTAATACTGATGGGCGTGTGGTGGTAGCTGTCAACATTCTTCGGTTGGAGGTGTGTACCGGGGTCCTACTGGGGACTGGTATTTTGGTTTTGCAATGACTATAGGGGCATCCTCGGTTTTTCGGACGGAGGCGAGGGCTTTATATGAAGGTCTCTGACTCGCTTGGGAGCGCGGCTATCGTCATGTCGAGCTGGAGAGCGATAACGGGAGTCCATTACTGCCGAGTGTGCTGCGGATGGTGACCTTATGGAGTTGCGGCTTGTAAGTGTATCTCAACTCCTCCGTCGGTTAAGTTGCGTCATGTCCGTCGTACTGCTAACCGTGCTGCCTATCATATGGCTAAACTTGCAGGTGCTGTTGGCCAAATGCGGGTGTTTTGTTCAGCCGCCTGGTTCGATCTTGAATATTCTTGAGCAGGATCTTGAATATGCAAAAACACATATTATAGGGGTAATGGACGACGACGTTGGGGCTGTTGATGGAATTTTGCCATCAAATATTATAACATCTCAAATTACAAATCAACATGTTATATTTTAAATTTTATATTATAAATCTGAATATTGTTGCATTTGAATTAGTAAGTAATAAATTCATTATTTTTCAATAGTATCATGCATCACCATATAGTTTATAATTCATATCATAAATAATATGAATATATATACTATCAATAAGCATATAGCATATTACAGATGGCTATAGTAGGTGGCAATTACTTTCGAGTGGAGAAGTATGATCACATTTAGAAAGTTGCATGATTTTGAATATTTAATTAAAAGCTAAGTAAATAAATAATTGCATACAACCACAACAAAACATTCAAAAATATAATTTAAAGCATACAAATTACAATATTTATATTTATATTCATAAACTCTTTTTTAGATATTACAAATGTGTCTTTAAATTCTTACCATTCGATAATTTGTTAACAAAATATGAATTAATTAAATAATCCATTAATCTTATTTAATTTCAAATTTTAATAAATTAAATATACTTTTAATATGAACCAGCTTATGTAAATGATAATGGCGCTTTACTTCAAAATCAATTGACAATTTTTTTTTTTAAAAAAAAAAAAAGAGAAGATATAAAATTATCCAAAGATGAAAATGGAATAAAATGGAGAAATAATACCCAAAATTAAGTTCTCTGCCTAAAATCAGTGGCGTAAAACATATGTAATAACTGGAATTTATCAGCAAAGCAAACAAATTAGGCTGCCTTTGCCTTTGGCTTAATGCGCTTCACCCTAGAATAGAGGAAAACTCCAGCGAGAGCAATTCCAGTGCCTGCCAAAAATCATCACCAACAATAAGATCAATAAAATAAAACGCAACAATTTTAGATAGCAGATTATTAGAAAGCAAATTTACCAAGAGAATTGATCAGTGAGACAGGTGTCTTGAAGAAAATAACAGAGCTGACAATAACAACCACCCGCTTTACACAGTTGCCCACTGAATGAGTAACAGGGGACACCCTTTGCAGTATCATATATGAAACCTGCTCATTTCATAGTTTTGGATCAATCTCTTTTAAGCCAAAGATTCAATATGATCAAACAGAAATTAAATTCCAAAAATCGAAACAGATAGATCAACAGAGTTCAATGAGAATATCAATGCTATGCAAAAAGTTTATCACAGTTGGGCATAAAATTTCAAATATGTGTATTGGACAGTGAAACTTTGTTAGAATTTTCAATAAGAATGCCCTTTGTGTAATTCATTCTCAACACTTGCATCACCATGCTGTGAGTTTGTGTATCGATTCTTGAGGAAGACGAGAAAAACCATTAATGGCGAAAATTCTCACCTGCTGATAGGCATGGAAGGAAAGAGCAGCAAGAAGAGATCTTACAACAACTTCTTTAACATTCAAACCCTATTAGACAAGATAGAATTGTTAGCCCATTGCAAGGAAATTAAGACAATGCAGCTATCAAAATTACTCACAGCTGATTGCATGTAGGCAGGAGAAAACTTTATGCCTTCCACAAAGATAGCCACAGGAGCTAGCAAGATAAAGGACATAATTGTTATTATTGAGAAGAGGGTAATGTTGTCCAGCGATTCCTGTCACATGATAATTGCTCGTTATGCGCCGATGTGAAAGTCAACTCTAAAATTAGATTATCAATGTAGAAAGACCACTTCGTAGTTAATCAACAAAGGAGACAGAATTTCCGCTCCAATAAATTTTAGCACCATAGTGATCAAGAAAATAGAGATCAAAAAGTAATATTACCTCTTTCTTAACCATGAGTTTTTTGCTAAGAACATTACGGGACTGGTTTGCCAAATTGGAAGCCATTGCACTCCAAAATCCAGGCCTTTAATGTAACAAAAGAAAGGGTTATATTACAATGATACAAAGTAGCCAATTCAAGTACTTTCAAGATATCTGTAACAAAATCAGAAATGGATTGCAAGTGAAAGAAAACCTCCTGCAATTAAATAGAGATAGTACATGCTAGCATGCACAATTCTTACCAATTGAAAGATGCCTCAGTAACAGATGCAAGTACGACTCCTCCGACAATTGGTACAAGTGAACCAACTACCCAAAGAGTTGGCAGCTGTAAAAGCGAAATTTAACACCCGAATAAAGGCAACTCAAAAAGGAAATTATAGATAAACTATAATTATGAAAATGTGAATGAAAAAAAATGATAAAAAATAACTAAACAAGGAAAGAAAATCACCTCTCCTAAAAACATTGCAGAAAGCACAACTGAGAAGAATGGCTCCATAGCTTTAATGGTGTGAGTGAACGAAACAGCCACTTTTCCTAGACTCATATTCGTAAAGAGGTTGCCGAAGATATGCACCAAAGCAAGAGGCACAATTGCTACTAGCTGTGAATAAACAAATCAAAAAGTAGGATCAATCCACAAAAGGAACCAACAATTCCAAGAGAATCATTGTTTGCACCAATTTTTTTTCTTAATACCTGTTCACCACTAACTTTCGGCCTCTTATACAAGTTAAACGTCCACATTAGGGAAACAATTATCGTCCCAACAGCAAACTGAACTGCACTGATAGTTACAGGGTAATGGAAGACCTTAAGAACCTGTGAACAAAGAAACAGAATTCAATAACAGTTCATTTCTCTTAAATTATAATCTAAGATTCAATCTCACCGTAATTCTTTAAAAAGGAACAAATAACTAGCATGCAACACTAGTTTCTAACATTATTAAGATAAATTAAAGTCATATATTTTCCTCCAAAACAATTTAAACTAGTTAATTCGTTAATTCTTCAAGATATTATTTGCTCTTTGCATCCGATTACACTTTTTCTTCTTATTGGTTTTGAACGCAAGATCCACACCGAAAACGAATCATTTTGATATATTTCGCATGAACCGTTAAGTTTCAGTTCAATTTACTTTTCCGATAAAAGACTAGTTTACACTTCAATTTCCTTTAAAGCTTTATTTAAAAACAAATAAAGTCACTGAAATATTGTCATGTTAGCTGATTTCAAAACGAAATCTGCTAAAATAAGAAAGAAAAGTAAAATAAGATGGTAAATCTTAAGATCTTATTAAAAACAAAAATGAAAAGAAGGAAAATGAAACCTGTTTGTTGTAGATATTGAAGTAGATATTGAAGAGGTACCACAAACCAAACAACAATCCAAGCTCCAATGTCTTGACCAGGCTCCCTGACTTCTCGCCTTCACCTGCACTCTCCGCCGCAGTGGCTCTAACTTCAAAGCGATCCGGTTTTGAATAGGAAGGAACTAAGTTCCAGGCCCTAAGCGGCAAGGACGAGGAGGAAGAGAGCCGCCACGATCTATTAGGCAAAGAAACGGAATGCTCATGCCGTTCAGGAGCGGCAAAAGAAGATGAAACGCGAATAGGTTGGAATCCAGCGCGGGAACCGAATTTTCGCGGCTTCAGAGGTGGAATCGAACAGGGAGAAGACAAAGAATACGCTGTGCTTTGCATTGTTTATTTGATTTGACGAAAGATCTGAATCGGAGACTTACGGAAGCAAAAAAAAAAAAAAAGAGAGAGATAGAAAGGATCTAGAAAGGAAATGAGAAAGTGCTTTGAAGAATCCGCCGAGAAAAATAAAAAGAGAGAGACTGTGTGGAGTAGGTGGGAACAGTGGGTGCTACTGCTAAAGGAGAGTTCCCCCTCGCAAACGCAGTCTTTCCTATTTATTACTAATTGGTTTTTTTAATCAAATTACTAATTAGTATTTTGTATATATAAAAGGGGATAAAATTACACCAAGGGTCATTCAATTTTGGGGTAGCTGATAAAACAATCATTTAGGTTTCATTTCAGTCACTAAACTTTTAAAAAGTAACAAAACAGTCACCAACGTTATAAAAAAGTGACAAAATAATTACTGATTAACGATTACCGTTACGATGTTAATGGGATTATTGATGTGGCAATTTAACCAGCTGATGTGGCAAGTTAACTTGCCACGTTGGCGAAACGGCTGATTGGGGTGGGTTTAGGGAAAAAAATGGGTAAGGGTTATGAGTTAATGTTTTAGGGTTAGAAGCAAATTAGGATTAAGAATATTTGGGGGAAAAAAAAGAAAATCAATTTGGGAAATTTCGATCCTGATTTGGGGTTTTTTAGGGTTTAAACTAAATTGGAATCCATTGAGAAGGGTTTAGGGTTAGAAATCTGTTCAATAATCTATTAACATGGTATAAGGTTTAGGATACGATTGTCTATTTTGTTTGGGGAGAAAAGAAGATGAATCAGAAACCATTCAGTGTTTTTGATTGTCAGCGACAATTGGCAATAGAAGAGAAGCTACCAATATTGTTACATCCACTTTAATGGGTAAGTTGTTGCATTTAGTTTTAAATTTTTTGGATTTAAATGCTGTTATTTCGATTTAGGGTTATTTAGGGTTATTTTTGTTTCAATTTTAATTTCGATTCTGATTTTGATTTCGATTTCTATTTCGATTTTGATTTCAATTTTGAAACACTCACTGATTCTGATTTTGATTTTGATTCCAATTTTGATTTTCAATTTTGAAACACTCACTGATTCTGATTTTGATTTTGATTCCAATTTTGATCTCTATTTAGATTTAGAATTCGATTTTGATTTTGATTTCGATTTCGATTTCGATTTCGATTTCGATTTCGATTTCGATTTCGATTTCGATTTAGGGTTGTTTCAATTTTGGTTTTATTTGTTATTAATGTGCATGGAAAATTAGGGTTTGGTTATTAAAGTGTATGGTATATAATGTGTATTGTATGCTATGTGCATGATGTTTATTGTTTGTTTCTGTCATTGTATGAATGCCATTATCAAATTGATGTTTATTGTGTATATCTACCATTATATTAATGCCATTATCAAACTGATGTTTATTGTATATATCCGTCATTGTTTGTATGCAAGCTGCTATATTGTATGTAGCAAAATCAAAATTTGTTATCTACCTTCTTTATTGTACTAGTTATTGTCTATTATTGTCTGCCATGTACATGACAAAAATGATTATGTTTGATTAAATTATTTTTTGTATTGGTTATTGTCTGCCATGTGCATGACAGAAGTGTTTGTATTAAATTATTGGGTATTTTGTATTGGTTATTGTCTGACATAAATGGTTAAAGTGTTTGCCTATATTGTCTGCCTTTATTGATGAGTACTTTGCTTAGCAGATTTAATTGATGACAATTTTAATGAGAATGAAGAAAACATGTCTGGTAGTGATGTGTCTGGTAGTGATAGTGATGCATCTGAAAGAGTTAGTTTAGATGGTTAAACATGAATGGTATTACTATGTGATAGTGATGATTCTGTGAGGTTAGATAGTGCACATGAATCTGACTCAGATGGCCAAAATTGGCTTGAGTTCAACCTAAAGAATGACATGAGTAATTCTAGACTTAAGGTTGGAATGTTATTTAAGTCTAAAGACAGTCTAAAAGAAGCTGCCAAGCAGAATGGTAGGTTGAATAGTTATTTTATTAAGTTTCCAAAATATGATCTAAAAAGGTTAAAGGCAGTCTGCAGTGAAAAATGTTCTTGGTTCATATAGGCTTCTAGGCTAAACCCTAATGACCCTATTGACCAGACTTGGCAAATTAGGAGTTCAAACCCTAACCATACTTGTTTTAAAGTCTATAAAAATAGGAATGTAACCTCAGTTTGGATAGGTGAACATTATAAAGAAAAATTCATTGCTGGTCCTGATTATTTTCTGAAATCATTACAGCAAGATGTTAAAAGAGACTTTTGTTGCTTAGTCTCACTAACCAAATGTAGGAGGGCTAAACTTAGGGCATTGGAATTAATTGAAGGAGCTCATAAGGCTCAATATGAGAAGATTTATGAGTACTTGTTGGATGTTAGGACCCAAAATGAGAGAACAACAACAATCTATTATTTGGATAACAGGTTGTTTCAAATGATGTATGTCTATTTGTAGGCATGCAAAGATGGCTATAGGGCTGGTTGTAGGAGGATAGTAGGTTTAGATGGATGTTTCTTGAAGGGCTACTATGGTGGCTCCTTACTTGCAGCTGTTGGGATAGAAGCAAATAATGGCATCTATCATCTTACATATACTGCTGTCGAAAGTGAAAACCAAGCATCATGGCTTTGGTTATTGTAGTTGCTTGCAATAGACTTGGAAATTGTGAGCTCTTACTAAATATCTTTCATGTCTGACAAACAAAAGGTAAAACTCCATTTATTTTTTTATGTTGTTTCTATTTAGGGTTTGTCAAAGAATTAAACTATTTTTTCCCTAATTACAGGGACTTTTAGAAGCAATATGTATGTTGTTTCCTAATGCAGAAACAATACACTGTGTTAGACACTTACATTCCAGTTTCAATAAGGCTGGTTTCCCAATAAATGAATTGAAAGATTTGCTTTGGAAAGCTGCTAGAGCAATCACTACAAGGGAGTTCGATGATGCCATGGATGAACTGAGGAAAACCAATCAGCATACTTATGATTGGTTGAAGGAAAAGAACCCTACTCACTGGTCAAGGTCTCACTTCTCAATTAGGAGCCATTCTAACATGTTGGTGAATAACCTTTCTGAATCATTTAACAAGGTAAACCCCTATGTTTTATGTTTCTTACTGATCATTAGCAATTCATTAATCATTTATGTGTTTTATTGACAGATGATACTGTAAGCAAGAGGGAAACCTATTCTGACCATGATGGAAACAATAAGGACTAAAATTATGTTGCTTATTGTCAATAAGAAAGAATAAGCTAACAAATGGAAAGGAATGTTGTGTCCAAAGATCAAGAAAAAGCTGGATGTAAATATAAAAGATTCATTAAGGTAAAGATTCTTTCTGATGCCTATATTCTGACTTCATGTTGCTGATCACATGTACTGATTGTTGGTGTGTTGACTATTTTTTAATGCGCATATAGTGATTATTGGTGTGTTGCCTATTTTTTAATATGCATGCAATGAGTACTTTTTTATAATATGTATGTAGTGACTTTTTTTAGGGGGTGTCATTGTATGTTTTAACCAAGCATGCTAACTATTTTTTAGGTGTGTTCCATCACATGCTGGTGAAGACAAGTATCAGGTTAAATGTGGTCTAGGCAGCCAGCATGTGGTAGACTTAGTTGAGAATTCCTGCTCCTGCAGGAATTAAGATCTCACTGGCATCCCGTGCATACATGCATTAACTGTCATTCATCTAAAATATGAGTTCCTAGAGTCCTATGTACGAACCCGGTACACCAAGCAAACCCAGTTTCAAATATACTCCAACTTTATAAGTCCAGTATGGGGTTCTAAACAATGGGCATCTTTGTCAGACATGCTACCAATACTGCCTCCTCCACGAAGAAGGCCACCTGGCAGACTTATTAAGGTGAGAAGGAAAGAATTTGATAAACCACAAACAACAGAAAGATTGAGCAAGAGAGGGGTGGAGATGAGATGCAGTAAATGCAAAAGAATAGGCCACAATAAGAGGAGTTGTAAAGGGGAAGTTGGCCAAAACATTCCAGTAAGTAATTTGCCTTAAGTTAAGTTATAGTATACTTCTATATATGAATTTGTTTGTTTTTCACATTTCTCTGGTTCTTGTAGGTTAAAAAACATCAAGTTGGTGTCCCAACTCAGCACCAGGCTATCCCAAATCCACAAGAGGGTACCCCAACTCAATAGGGTGCCCCAATTCAGTTACCTATAGCCCCAACTCATCAATAAATTACTCTAAGACAAAAGCTCCCATTCAAAAGAAAATCAACCACAAGCATTGTTAGATGGATGCCTTCTACTCAAGAGTCATCCATAACAGACCATTGATGATGATGTGAACAGACTGCATTTTGTTAACCTTTTGAAAATATGTAAATTTGCCTGCTACTGATTTATTAACTTAGGTAGATAATTTTGTTGCAAGTTTGCCTATGATTGCTACTGTTGATAAACTTAGGCATAGTTACTGATTTTTTTTTGTAAATTTCCCTGCAATTCACATCTATTCAATTATGGTGAATAGTAGGAAAATTTGGCAATATTTTACCCATCATTTATTTTGTAAACAGTTTGACATTTTGGCCTTAATATATGAGCATTGATCCATGCTATTTGTTATCTCTTCTCTTCTAGCGTATGTTTTTTTCCATATGTTATCTTTTCTAACAGATGTGTGACTATTGAGAAATGTGTGAGAATTGAGAAATACATATTTTTTCCATCTGTTATCTCTTCTAACGTGTGAAAAATTGAGAAAAGTATAGGTTTTTTTTCCATTTGTTGTCTTTTTCTGATATATGAGTTAAGCAACTGTTAAGCAAATTTATACCAACTGTTATCTATTCTAACCAGCAACCATGTATACCTAAGCAATTTATACCAACTGTTATCTCTTCTAACCAGTAGCCATGTATACAATCTGCTAAGCAATTTGTAACAACAATATGAGCTGGTTAGCCATGTATACCAGCAGCCATGTATAACATATGTTAAGCAATAAAAATATTCCAACACAATTTGTAATCAACAAAAATATTCCATTCCAAGCCTTTCAATTGTTTGTAAACAACAACATGAGCTGGTTAGCTATGTATACTAGCAGCCATGTATAACATATATTAAGCAACAATATACCAGCAGCCATCTATACCAATATAAGTAACAATTTACCAGCAACAAAATTACAAAAAATAAGTTGGTTTTCAATGAACATAATATGATTTTTAAGGTTTTAAAAACAACAAAATAGTTACAATTACAAGCACAAAAAATCAGGTTCTTCTCTCCCTCTTATTTGCATCCTCCAATGTCCTCACTTTTTTCAGAAGACCCAATAACACAACTCTTGAACGGGGCATCAATGGTGGATCAAACCAGCTGAAAAATCAACATGGTTTTCAAAATCCACTACCAAATTTTTTACACCAAAAAAACCTCCTACCTGGGTTGTCATTGGACCAAGACGTGTTTAATTTGGCTGGGTTTCCACAATAGCACACCGGAATCACTTCAGGCATCTCTATTTTTCTTCTTCTCCTTCTTCTTCTTCTTCTCCTCCTCCTCTTATTCTTATTCTTCTTTTTTATTTTCTCTAACCCTAAAATGGTGCTGGTACTATTGTTAAAGTGTGAGTAACCAACCAGCTAGACTTAAGGTTGACAGCAAGGACGCCGTCACCTGCCACGTCACTTTGCCGTGATGTTTGTGACGGAAAACGACAAAAAGGATTGTTTTGTTACTTTTTGAAAGTTGAGTGGCTGAAATGAAACCTAGTTGACTATTTTGTCAGCTACCCCAAAGTTGGGTGACTGTTGGTGTAATTTACCCTAAATTTTGGTTTTTAGACTTGAAAAATATAAAAATTTGATGATGTGACATTTTAAAATTGTATCAAAACATAACTTGAAAATTTATATAAAATTTCAGGTGATGATGTGATAAATGTTAGAAGGTTGTCATATTAATTGTTTTAATAACTAGATCGATGATTGAACATGTTAGACTACCTCCCGATTTAACTAGTTTATTCAATTCGACCACTAGACCAACGATAATTAAAATTTTATAAAATCTAAAATAATTTTTTAAAAAATAGACAATATTATTAAACAAGATCGACCAGTTAAATTGACTATTTTTGTCTTAAATTTTAAATTTTATCAATTTCAAGCAGTTTCTTAATCAATGATTCAATCTTTTATTCGGAACATTATATTGATCAGTTCTTGCTCTGTCCAATCTACTCTTGTTCCAATAACATTAGTCATATCATCAAATACTGACAAAAGTTCAAGTAGGTGTGAGGGTTTGATCGAATAAAGTAAAAAAATTTCAATTTAGTTAATTTAAGAGTCTTATTTTATTATCCTAACTTAATTTGAATTTTTTCGAATATACAAGTGAAATTGTTCAAGTCAAATTAAGAAAAAAATTAAACATGTCAAAACAAAATATTGTCACAATATAACTAATTCCATGTTAGAGAATACAAAAAATTGAAACCATATGTATTTGAAAACTTTTTTCAAAAAAAAAAAAATACTTTTTAGTATGATAAACTTGAATTTGTAATTTAGATGTTTATGTCCTTAAATTTATTATTTTGGGTTTTTTAAAATTTTAAATATATTTTTAGAATTTTTAAGTTCTTTAAATATATATAATGTTTAAAAATATGAAATTTTAGATTTTTTAATAAATATTTTGAAAAATATTTCGTATTTCTGAGAGACATTTTGAATTCTTTTTGTTGAAAGAGACTAATTTGCTCATTTTGGAAATTGGCAAGGACCAAATGGGTATTTACACTCATATGTTATTTGATTTATTCGAATTATTCGAGTTATTCAAATCATAAAGTTCAACTTAAAAATTAAATAACTTGATTTGATTCACTTGAAATTCAAAAAAATAAAAAAAAATAAAATTTTCGAGTCGATTGTGTTTATCACTAAATTAACTAAAATAGATCTAGTGTGATATTCAAAGACTAAAGAAAATAAAAGAATATAAATACCAAAATAGACTTAAATAATAAGATTAAGGACAAGAAATTATATTATCCTTTATATGAAAAATCATCATATAAGGAAAAATACAAAAGCTAATGGATTTCGAGTGTCAGATGTTTTAATGTTTGGCTGAAATTTTGTTACTTTTTTGTTCCATTGGCTAACCGAAATTAGGGGAAATGGATTTTGGTATTTTAGTTTTTCCTAATTATAGTTCGACTTTCTCTATTCATTTATATTTATTAAAATTATTTTTTCCGACATTTCAATTTATCTTTATGAGAAGTTACACAAAAACAATTTATTAAAAATTATAAATATAGATTTTTTAAATTTTAAAGAAAATTTTGCAAATATATATTTACGAAACGTAAGACAAATATATTTATTTATGAGTGAAGTTTAGTATTAACAATCATATGATTTTGTTGGTATTTGTAAGTATAGCATTGTACTTTATAATTTCAAGGAGACCAACCTCTTGGAGGTACCGTTGGATCCGCTTAGGGATTATCTTACCTACTTCCTTTTGTTCGTAAATTAAAGACCCACTTACTTGGTGTTTAGGTAAATATCTCCGGCTGGAGAGGTCATCTTGGACTACAAAAATATAAAAATAAATTAATATTTTCTTTGTTAAAATTTTTACTCATTTTTATTTTTAAAAAACTTTTGTGGCTAATAGAATAATCAAATAATTAAACGTAATATATCATTGTACCTCATTCTAATGTATAAGCTCAATTTTTAAAAGTGGAAATGGATACTTTTTTTATTAAAATGACAAATTTACTCTTTGATTTAACATAAAATGATTAATTTATCTTTCCAATAATAGAAGAGGCAAAATTTAGTCGAATTCTCACTAAAAAAACTCCATGCTATTTTACCTTCGTAATTATCATGCGTAATTTTTCACTAAATTTATTTTGAGTCTAAGTTTATTTATAATTTGAATTTTAGTCTAATTGTGTTTTGTATTGTTTTTTATGTCTGTCATGTCAGCAAAGTTAACTTTTTCATCTATTTTTGGTGATTTAATAAAAATATAAGTTTAAGGGTTAAAAGAGATGAAAAATTTAAATAAAAGGCTAAAATAATATTTTTATAAAGTTGGAGGGCTAAAAAGTCATTATACCAAAAACACACACTTGTTGGAGATTAGATAGTGTACAATTTAAATGTACTTAAATTTGTTTATCGTTTTTAATCTTTATAAATAACTAGTCATATTCTTTTCAACATTTCACACTATTGCTACAATAAAATAGTGTCGATTCTGGGGTATATGAATTAAATATATGAGAAGGATATATTTACACAAATATGAAATTTTAATCATTTTACATTCTTTCATAATTAATAATTCATTAATCATTAATATAATTATATTTGATGTGTATGTAAATTTTCAAAATAATTTAAAGAAATAAATATTTGTAATTTTAAAATATGTATTTAAAATACTTGTTTTTGATTTTATTATATATACAGCAGGTACAAAGTCCGCACAAATATATTGTTATACTTATTATTTGATAATTTAAGATATATTATAATAATAATAAAAAACATCTTATTTTGAAGAAAGAGATGGCAAAATAATTTCAGCAACAATCTTGAGGGTTGGTTGCAAAAGGGTAGGTGTTTCCTCTATATATGCACATATA
The DNA here is from genome assembly GCA_020496765.1 of Gossypium stocksii. Taxonomy (NCBI): domain Eukaryota; kingdom Viridiplantae; phylum Streptophyta; class Magnoliopsida; order Malvales; family Malvaceae; genus Gossypium; species Gossypium stocksii. Next base: position 114,232,549 of record CM035627.1, on the reverse strand, counting down.
GATAAGTATCATCCAAACATTTGAATTAGAAGTTAAATTGAATTTTATTTATTTATTCAAAAAATAAATAATTTAGTCGCTATTCTCTATACGTTAAATCAAAAAGAATTGATCGCAAAGGCGTAACTAGGGAGCTGGCAGGAGCTTGGCCCCCTTAAAATAAAAAATTATTATTTAGGTTTAAATTTTTTTAAAATTTTAAATTAGTAAAGAAAAATTACACTTTAACCCCTTAAAATTATAAAAATTTAATTTAATTCTTTAAAATTTATAAAGATATAGACTATAAAAAGTTAAAATTTCATTCAACCCTCCTAAAAATTGTTCTGACTTCACCCTTGATTGGTCGATGCACATCATGGATAATATCTAATTATTCGGTCAACTATATCAATCTTTAAGAGAAGGAATAGATAAAAATTTTAACATAAATAACTAATTTACTTTTTGATATATTATATAAAAATTAATTTATTCGTTTTTAAATAAATGAAGTAAAATATAATTTAACTCCTAATATAAAAATTCTCGTAATAATTTTACCATAAAGGTTGGTAGTGAAAAAAAAATGATAGTAATGATAGAGAATGAAAAGACCAAAATAAAAAGGAGTGGGTAAAACGAGAAGGTAGGGTTGAGTTTTGACACATTGAGACTTTGTTTAGGTAGGTAGAACTAGGAGGAAATAAAATGGACATCGAGAGTTTGTCCATAACTGAAGGAAATAGGATCTAAGACCTTTGCTTAGATTAGAAAATAATACTTTAGATTTCTTACCTAATTCCGAGAAACGTATATTTAATTTTTATTATGTCAGACAATTTTAGCTTTGTGATATATTTCATTATTTTAACATGTTTGTTTACATATTTTAGTGTTTTGATTATTTTATTCAAGTGTTACTCATACAATATGTTATTAGATCATCATAAATTTTTGTGTTTACACATTTATTGATATATCTTCACAATTTTTTTTTTTTTAAAAAATCAATACATTTTTCGACAATCCTTAGTAGCTAGCCATTTGACCTACCAACTATAGGTAGTCACTTACTCATTTTATTCATCTTTCCTCTTCTTTCCTTTCCCTATTCCTTTTTCCCCTTTCTTTTCTCCACTCCCTTCTTGTCCCCGGTTAGTTAGATTATTGATTGTGCCAGGGGCTAAGCCAGGGGCTAGCATGGGCCTCGGCCCCTCTAAAATGTAAAATTACTATTTAGATTCTTAAAATTTTTTAAAAAATTTACATTAATAAAAGGTAAAATTACAATTTAGCCCCCTAAAATTATAAAAATTTGATTTAATCATTTACAAATTATAAAGTTATAAACTATAAAAAATTAAAATTTCATCCGCCCCCCTTAAAAAATTGTTCTGGCTTCACCCCTAGATTGTGCCCTTCGTAACCATCACTCTCTTCCTTTTTCCCTTCTTCTTCGGCCTCTCTTTTCATCTCCTTTTTTTGTTCTTTTTTTTTTCCCTTTCCTTCTCTCTCTTTGTCACCAAGGACTACCTAGTTATTCGATGGTTACAACCCTTTGCCACTCACTTCTCCTTTGCTTGATCTAGTCATTTTTTGGGTTAAAGGAGTTTTTGTTTTCAAAATAATAATCCCCTTCAAGTTGATGGTGGCTTAAGTTTTCTCGAGTCCATGGTAACTTATTTCCTTAAGCTTAATGAAGCTCGATTAAATCAAGTTTGCAATGAATCACTTTTGCATCTTTTATTTGGTTGCACAGGTTTCACTAAAAAAATGAGATGGTCATTGTTGGGGATCGACCTGTGTAAACGAAGAAATAGAAAAGGTGGAGAAGATCGAACACATTTTTATGTAGAAAACTCATCCGAAAAGGATAAAAACCACGGGCAAATGAGATTTTGACTTTTCAGTAAATGAGTTAACAAACGAGAGTACAATATGGATAAAATAAAACTAAATGTACTAAACGTATATTATTCAAAACCCTGAATACAAAGCCCTAACTCTCATAGAGCAAACTCGAAAACAAAACCCTAATTCTCATAAAGTTCTTTCAAAAACAATACAAAATTCTCTCTATAGTTACCACTAAAGCTCTCACAAAAACTTATCTGCGACATCTTGTCGCCTCCAAAAGGAAAATCCTGTAGTACTACATCTTAAATTGCCTCTTAATTGGCCTCTCAAAATATGATACAAGACTCATTTAAATAGGATAAGATTAGAGGTTTAATCATACTAAAATATTACTAGAGTAATAAGAGTTTAACTGCGAAAAGATAAGAGAGTTTAACTGAGAGAAGAAACTCGATTTATGTGAGGAACATGTTGCCACGTCGCAAAATCCCTACTCGTGTCATCATGACATTGTCCGTCGTCACAATGTCCAAAAATTTATCGTTGTAACATTATCATCTGTTCAACAAAAAATACGAGCCACACTCCACCATCATTATATTCAAATTCAACATACCAGCTCGTGGAAAGTCTGGTGGCTTGACACCCAATGATACGGCTTGCGCCCGTGACATTCGTTTTTCTTTCTAACATTTCATTTGTAATGATGGGCTCAAGTTAGGGTTATTAGTATGGTTTGACTTTCAATCAGACTTTCTGACCCTTTTGTGCTCCCTTCCATCTATTCCGAGAATTTGACATATTAATGAATTTTATTTGTGGAAAAAAAATATTTTTTTATCAAAACTGATAAACCAAATAATATGCCAGAGCAACTATAACTTATAATTAATAACTCCTATATTTATATAAATAAATTAATAAATGTAATTATATATTTTTATATTTATTTAAATAAATAAAAAATAAATTTTAATTTTTTTAAACAACATGAAATAAAAAATATAAATGTAAGTAAAAGAGAAATCAAACTTAATACTCAAAGATAAAACTACTAACATTTAATCATTTGTCCTAAGGAGCTAATATGTAAAAAGATTTGTAGAAGGTATTTTCCGACATGAGCGTATTCTGTTTCTCTCTCTAAAATTAACATATTTTCCTAAATATAAAAAAAATTTACCTTGCAAATTTAAATTTGGCCTTTTTCCCTAATTTTTCTATGTTTAGGAGTTAACTTGTATTTTGCCTATTTTACTAAAAAAAAAGACAAATTAGTCTTTGTAAATTAGACAAAAAAATTAACTAATTTTTTTATTAAAAAACTCATTAAATTTTTTTTGTTAAAAACTTACACTACTAACAAAATACTTAAACAATTACATGAAGTGTGTCATACGTACCTCATTTTATAAGACCAAATTTCGGTAATAAAAATATATAACTTTTATCAAAAAACTAATTTATTCATTGATTTAATTTATAATAATTAAAAAATTTTAATTAGGAGTTAAAACGCAATTCCAGACGAAAGCATTTAAAGTTTAAACAGTGGGCGTTCAAGCTTAACCACAAACTCAAACCGTACCTCTAATGCTGTCCTCCTGGTAGATATATGTTCTAAGAATAGATAAACCAATAATTCTATATTTAGATAATACATTCACAGATACGATACATGACGTGCGACATTCTCTTCCATAGGATATTTGAAAAGTGTCTAAATTGAAAATTGTGGCGTCTCCTACTCTTTAACTACTGGCGCCGCTGTGGTGTGTGGCTCTAATCAAATATAATTGAGGCCATATCCAACCGTATGTGATTTTCCTAAATCCTCGGAATATTCTTGCTTTTAGAAACATAAGTGCTAGAAAATTTTGATTTCAAATTTTAAAAAACAAAAATGCATTCGCTCAGCCTTAAGGTTTTTACTGATTTGAATTCCGCGGGGACGAGGAGGAGCTGTTTTCCGGCTCAGGTGGGTCATAGATTGGTGGTTGATCAAAGGAGAAGGGTTGGATCGGGTTGTTGGGATCGCGGTGGCGGTGCTGCTGGTCGGAAGTGTTGGGTAGTGAGTTGTGCGGTGGATGGCGGGAACGGTGGTGGAGGTGAGAGGCCGAGTTTGGACCCGAATCCGACTCAGAATCAGAGTTCTTTTTTATCTCGGAGCCAAACTTATGCGATGCTGAAACAGCAAATGGAGGTTGCTGCTAAATCTGAGGTCAGTTCTCTTTTTTCTTTTTTCTCTTTGTTTAAATTATAAAATTGAGGTATGAGATATTTGTTTGGGATTTTAGGATTACAAAGAAGCAGCTAGAATACGTGATTCTTTGAAAATATTCGAGGAAGAGGAACCTGTTTTGAGATTTAGGAGGTTGATCAAAGAGGCTGTTGCTGATGAAAGATTTGAGGTATTTTCCCCCAACATTCTTAATCTTAATGCCTTCTCTTAGTTTGAACACAGATAGTATCATAGCTCTTAGTTTGAAATTCAGCATGAATGCAACGAAATTTTGCTGAAGATATTGGAATTAAATGCTGCTTGCTGAACTATGCCTGTTTCATGCCATGCTCATACGAAACTGGATATAAATGACTTTCAATTCATTCAGGACATAAGCTCTTTCGAGATTCATTTCTATTCTAGTTACCTATACTTTTAAACGTAATCCACCCCCCCCCCCAAAAAAAAAATATCCGTGTTCATTTCTAGCGTTAAGCAGTTAGAGATTATTTACGGATAACAATCTTATATAGTTTATGTTTATGATAAACCTCTTTGACTCTGATGCCTTGCCTGCGATTCTTCAGGATGCTGCTAGATATCGTGATGAGTTGAAGGAAATTGCACCTCACTCTCTCCTGAAATGTTCGAGTGATGCAACAACCTTGGTATGAAATTAGTCTAATTACCCGCTGCTGCTGTTGTTGGTTTCTAGAAGGATGTTACTATGACTTTAAAATTTTTTTTCTACTCCCTAGAGTTCTAAAATGGATTAGTTGATAAGTTGGGTTGTTTTTGAGCTCTATTAGCTGGATTTGACCTCCTTTGACTTTGTTTCTAAGATTTAGTTTGGTGTTAGTTTGTTGATTACCATTTTATTTTTGGGTGGGAGAAACAACAAGTGTTTGGATGAAAAAGCAAACATATGTCTGAGGATTTAGAAATAAATGTTTAGGATGTGTTTAGATAGTAATTGTAAAAAAGGGTAATTATTAGAGTAATAATTACAATGCCTTGTAATTACAAGGTATTTTAATTTCATATATGTGTTTGCCTTACATAAAATAATTACATCTTAAAAAAAAATTAGATAGTCATCATAGCTAATTATCAACGTAATTCTCTCAATTCTTGACTCCTTATAAGAATTGGAGAGTGTATTTGAAGTTCTCCAATCCGATTATAAGTAATTATGATGGTTTTCCGAACATACCACACATATGTAATTATAAATAATTACACTCAAAGCCTATTATTAGGCGATTTTTTAAACACACCCTTAAATTTTCATAAATAACAAAAATAAACTTTGCATCCCTTTCATGTGAATCTATTTACTTTTTAGGCTTTTCTTTTTCATTTTTGATCTAGTGTGTTTTTTTATTTATTTATAACATAATTGAGAAAGTAAAAGATACGCAGTACATGCAACAGAATGACAGATGAATGAATCTTTGACTAAATTAGCAATATTTTTGAATTGTGAGATGTCTTTATTTAAGGTGTGATCGGATGCTGAAGTGGACAATTGCCCCAACTTGATAATGTATCTTAGGATTGTCAAATTCCAACTTCTTTTGAGTAACTTGAGGTTGTTTTTTCTTTTCTATTACAAGGGGGACTACAACCTCAAGATAGGGGAAAATATTGTAGGTGTTGCGATTTGAATCCTGGACCTAGTGGATACAAGTAGAGCTTCTTAAGGGTGATTGCATGCTAAAGCCTGGTTCCGACTTAAGATTACTTTTGATAACCATATGTTCATTGTTATGTTCTAAAATTATGTTCTAGCTATAAGGGTGAATTTGGCGATTATTGTTGTCAAGAATCTAGATTTTTAAGTGAGATACTCTTCCTGGGTTGTTCTTTTTTCTAAAAAAGGAAAGAAATTTCTCTGACCAAACTTGAAGTACTGTTTGTGGTCCTAATTCCTTCCCAAACAATTGGAGTATGGTCTGTAAGGTTTTTCCCACTAAGGCATTTTGCTTTGTGGTATCTATTTCCATTCCTTTATTGGAAATTTTAATATGTTAATCTGCATCTATTAAGACAGCCAACAAAAGAAAATTGCTTATTTAAAGATGAAATAGAAGGAAAAAAACTGCCAATCTGATACAGATATATGGATATTTCAGGGAATCAGAGTTCAAGTTAGGAGTGTGTATATAGAGGGGCGTAGTCTGCCTTCAAGAGGCCAGTACTTTTTCGCATACAGAATAAGAATAACCAATAACTCAGATCGTCCAGTTCAGCTTCTCAGAAGGCACTGGATTATCACAGATGGCAATGGGAAAACTGAAAATGTTTGGTGAGTTAATAAACTATCTTCTTCGCTATCTTTTATGTCTCATTTTTAATATAGTTTAATTTCAGTCTTCTCCTTTCTTTGTTTGACAAGAATCTGATGGAACTTGGAAGTTATTTTATTCCTTAATATTCATAAAATCTTATCTTGTAGCATTCTTTTACCGCAGGGGGATTGGAGTTATAGGCGAACAGCCAGTTATTCTTCCCAGAACAGGCTTCGAATACTCATCCGCTTGCCCATTAAGCACTCCCAGCGGCAGAATGGTATGACAGGCCTGCTCCTTATTTGCTTTCTTTCTCACCGAAAAGATGCTTAATTTGGCTCTTACCTTTACAGGAGCACTAATCTTGATGTTTAATCATTACTTAATTCCAAGGTTTCAATCTGAATCCATATAATCCTATTTATTTTAGTTTGCAAGAGTTGATAGTCTGGGTAGAAAATAGTTGTGATAGACAGACTGATAAACAGCGCAAAGCATATCTTGGAATTTATTCATCATTTCCTATTGGTTGTGATTTGTACTTCAATTTTTTGAGCTGTACATAGATATTCTAACATAGCTGTAATGATAATCTTTCTTTGGCAATGGCCAACTGGTATGAGTCAGATTACCTGACCCTAATCTAGATTTTTGGTATTTTCTCCCCTTCACTGAGGGTGTGGAAGCTTAAATTCTGATGCAAATTACTAAGGGTCCATGTCCCGGCCCCTTGTATGCAATGCATGTCATTGTGAGCAAAGTTTGTGTTCATTTATATCATTTTTGATACCATTCTGTATCATGAAGTGACTCCAACTTTTTGGCCTACTTGGACTATAGTGCAAGAAGTTCTTATTTCCTCGGGTTCATTTCCATGCAGGAAGGAGACTTCGAGATGAAACACATCGACAGAGTAGGCTCACCAAGTTTCAACGTAGCAATTGCCCCGTTTTCACTCTCCACGCTAGGGGATGATGCCGATACCTTCTGAAACCTGACACCACATTGTTACTTGAGAAGCAGAGTAACCATACCAGGTTATTTTCCAATTTAAGTTTCACTCTGTAAAGTAAATCCTTTTTGTGATAATGTGTATATATTCTTATGTAATGTAAGAGACTATATAGGTTAATAGTATAGTGTCATTTGGATTCTTGGAGAAATATAATAAACCAATGAAATGTATGTAAGGAAACCCTATAAATGTCACCTAAGTAATTATTCATCATTCATGCTTTTGTATTGAAACTTGTTAGATATCCATCAACAACATGTATGACACCTAAGTTAATACTAACCCGTCAGCAGCAAAGGTGTGATGTTTAGAATAGAAATGTGAAGGGTCGGTCCATTAATTCCGCAGCAAAAAACGGGGTGTTAAGTAGATAATTGGGTTGAAAACAGCGTTGTTGTGACCGGTGAGAGTGACCTTTCATGCTATTCTTCTTTGTTGGAGGTGACTAAATTCTAAACTCAAATGCTTCATTATCATCCCATTTTTTTTATTTAAACGTGTTATGTCTTCATGTTCTTTAGCTTGGCTTCTAAATCAATCCACGACCATTTCGACTGTACATTTTTTTATCAGGTTTATATTTGTTGGAATATTATGGAGTAGAGTAAGCGTGCAGATATTGATAACGAGGATTGAGAGGAATTTTTTGTTCTTATGTATGTTTTAAGGGTAAACTAAAGTGGTAATATTAAAAATTGTCTCTTGTGACCCAATAATGAAAAGATACAAATGATCATTGGGCTATTTGATTTTTTTTTTACTCACCAGCCTTTATTTAAATTACTAAGAGGATGATAACTTGGTAGTTTTTAAAATTGGCATAATAGTAATTTTAACTCTTGATATCTATGTATTGTGTTAATTTAGTCTTGATTCCAAAAAAACTTACACTCCACATTTACAAATTGTGTACTTTGATATCCTTTTTTGAATTTTTATTTTTATTTGTGATATTGGGTGTTGACTTTAAAAGAATGAGAAAAGACGAAAATTATTATTTTAGATTTTTGAGTGTTTTCTTTTTTGGTATATATCCAATTAAATTTAGTTGGTAGATTTTTTTTTTTAGCTTTTTAGGTGAAAGGGTATCGGGTCATTGTTTAGTTATTCTATTAATCATATTAATTTTTAATAGTAAAAATAGATGAAATTTTTAATAGAAAAAATTAATTTACTCTTTGATATAATATACAAATATTAATTTACATAGGATAGGCAAAATATAATGTAAGGGTTTTTATGTTATTTTTAGTGATTTTTTTTTGTTTTTAAATTTAGGTGTGAAATGTCAGATGAAAATGAAAGAAATGAAACAAGATTCCGCAAATTTAGATAAGTTAAAATGGCAAGTAATTGGTTTGTGCCTTTTGTAATGCTTGGATAGCACGTTTAACACTTTACACGTCCGTCAAAGCAACGGGTAGGAGTCACCCTCTACCCTTTTTCTTTGGGGGTTTTCACATCAAATCCCTATCCAATCCAATTATCAAAGTTCACCCCTTCTGTTTCCCTTTACTTGTTTCACTCCCCACTTACCAATTTAATAACTGCTTGCATTTCTTTTATTTTATTCATTGTTGCCCAAAAAGATGAGAAATTCTGTCTCTTACTTTTTGTCCCTTTTCTTTTCTTTATTTTATATGATGAATTTGTAAATTCATTTTATTAAAATATTTTGGGTAAATTATATAGTATCACCCAATTATTGGTAAATTTCTTTTTTGGTCACTCAATTATAAAAGTTACAAAATAATTGTTCAATTATTCTATGGTTTTTTTTGTCTATTCGTCATTAAATGGCTAATGAAAAGATGACATGGTAACTTTTAAATTGGCATAATAACAACTTTACACTCAATATTTATATATTGTGTCAATTTAATCTTGATTCTAAAAAAATTAACCCTCAACATTTACTCGTTATGTAATTTAGTCTTTTTTTTTGCAATTTTTCTTTTCTTTGTGACCTTTTTAACTTAAAAAAAATAAAAAAAATATCAATTAGATTTGATTGAAAATATACTAAAAATGAAAATGTTAAAAAATTCAAGATAATAATTTTTATTTTTTTCTTTTAAAAATAATATTCAACGTCACAATGAAAAGTAAAACTATAAAAATGATCAAATTACACAATATATGTAAATGTTAAGGGTTAAAGTTACTATTATATCAAATTTAAAAGTTGTTTATCTTTTCGATGAAGATTTAACGAGTGGTGACTAAAAAAAATAATTTAGATAGTTGAGTGACTATTTTATAATATTTTATAATTGAATGACAAAAAAATTAATAATTAAGTGTTTAAAGGCACCTAATATTTTTCTTTATTAGTTTATGATTCAACGGTTGATATATATCAATTAAATTTGAAATCGTGATAAGCTCCAACAATTTTTTTTTTTGTATGTATAAGATTGGAATCGAAAATTTTAGTTAAAAGGATACAAAAGTGGTTACTATTTAATGCCATGAGTATTGGTCGTAACATATGCGTAGTTATATTTTCATAAAATGCATAAATTTCTATATCTATGCATGATTTGGCAAAAGAAATAAAATAGTATTTGTAAGGTGAAAGAGGATTGTGGAGTAGGACCCATCCAGTTGCTCCAATCTTACGTTTTCAGAATGCAACCAATGCATGGATGACAAGTGTTTACAACCGACATAGCTGTGAATTATCCCCCAAAGGGGAAATGGAAGCTATGTGATTGTAGGGGAAACAAATAGGAGACCCCACTCTAGTCAACTGCTTTTAACTATCATGCATTTCTCATTGCCAAATGATTCTCACTTGAATATTTACATTTTCTCTTTTTTTTTTTTAATTAGAAAAAATTCTAACAATAATGTAATTAACTTGACTTCACATCCGAGATAATAAATACTCTAATCATCAGGTTAATATACGAATTTAATATTTACATTTTTTAATTTATCCACTCTTATAATAGATACTTAAGCATATTTAAATATACTAATAATATTCAACAATTTATTTTTTTTAAAATCTTCCAGATAATTTTAAAACCAAAAACCATTATGAATTATAATTGTTTGACAGAAATAAAATGTAAACTAAATTATTGGTAGGAGTGTTAATTGGCATGATTTAAGCAAATAAGATCAACGGCCCTAATATATAGTCAAAAGAAAGGTTGATGACAAGTTATGGTAGCTCACATCACCGTACAATTCCCCCATTGGAACTGCTTTGGCTTTATTCCTTTCAACAGTATTGAGTTGATAAATCAGAACACAGCACCTTTCACAAAGGCATCAAAAACAGATTTCCAACACAAAATCCAAATATAATAGTGACAGTTCCTCCCCTTCCCATCTCTCTGTCTTTTAATTTTCTAAATAAAAAAAAAAATCAAAGAATATTACTAAAAAGACTACACCAAAACATTGTAAATCCAACAATATAATATAAAAAAGCTTGCATGTCTGAGAATATATAATATTTGCATGGAAATTTGGGATATAAGGAGTTTATTTCCCAAGAATTTATTTTGTTGGGTTATAAATTATTTAAGATGAAGAAAAGAGAAGCTTGCCCTCAAAGCACAGCACCCTTTATTTCTCCTTTCCCTCAAATTTAAATTTCTTCTTTCTCTTTAAGCAAGCAAGCAAAGCATCTCTTCTTACAAAACCCTTCCACATTTACTTGCTTTCCCTTGTAAGTATCAACTTTTCCTTTGCTTACACTGTATAGCTTCTGCTTTAACATTTATCAATTCTATATTGTAATATATTTCTCTGCAAAAACATTTTCTAAAGTTTGGAATCTCTGTCCAAAAGGCTCATGCATTAGTTAATGCGGTCAAATTCAAAATTGAGTGATGTTTTTTTTTTCATTTGGTCTTCTTCTTCTCTCTGCTGGTTTTTGATGTTCATAAAGACTTGTTTTTTGTGGCTTTCATGTGATTTCACCTATTTTGTTGAATTTATGTTAAAGATCATTCTTTTATCATAAAAGTTTTATGTTTTTTTCTTCCCTGATATTTATTTCAATGTTATAAAGCTGTTTGTTAGTTTGTTTCATTGGAGCTTTTTAGTTGTTTCATGCATTCAATTCAGGTTTCTTTTACTAACTCCTTAATGAAATAAAACAATTTTTTCTCTTTTTTCCCCTTCACAATATTTTCATGACTTATTTTTAGCTTCTTTTAAAAAAAAATTCCTTTTTTTTTCTTCTTCCTGTTCATCTTCTTTCTCTGGTTTTTTTCCCCATGAAAACAATTTGAAAACAACAACCCATCTTTCAAATTCATTAGCAATAAACAGACAAGTATTTATTTATTACAAAACAAAGAAAAAACAGACAAGTAAATTAGTTGGTTTTACCATGAGTTCATTAATATCGGCAGGAGGAGATTCTTGGCAACCAGCAATGACAGGCAATACAACTATTTCAAGCTATTGGTTCAATTGGAGGGTGTTGGTTTGTGCGATATGGGTTTTAGTTACTGCATTTTTTTCCTTTGTTTTGATATGGAAATATGAAGGTTTCCACAAATCAAATGAAAATGGTGATGAAATTCAACAAGACAGAGCTGGATTTCTAGATGAGGATGAGACATGGAGACCATGTTTAAAAGGGATTCACCCTGCTTGGTTGTTGGCTTTTAGACTTGTTGCTTTCTTTGTGCTTTTGATACTGCTAATTGTCACTTCTTTTGTTGATGGAGGCAGCATTTTCTACTATTATACTCAGTAAGTTCTCCTTTTTCCTTGGACTAAACACAACCAAATTTGATGTATGATTAAGTAACCTTCAATTGGTCTACACTTTGTTACAATGAGAAAGATATAAGAGGATTTCCTTGGTGGTAAGGCGCCCACAAACTCCATGAACCCTTTTGGGCTCTTGTCAGAGTAGGAGATAAAACCCGGGGCTAAAACCAAGCATACTCCCCGAGAACAATACCTCCGTTGAGACTGACCCAGAGAGCAACCTTCCCTCAACAAACATGAATGTCTTTTGATTATATGTCATTGAGGATCTAAATCACATGATTTATCCAAAAATCAGCCTCATTATACCAAGATCAACTTGTTTCTGAATCATTTTGGTGTTTTCCTGTTCTTTGCAGGTGGACATTCACGTTGATCACCTTTTATTTTGGGGTATGTTAGTGTTTTTTTTTATTATCTCTTCTACAAGTGTATAATCCTGTTTCTTTGTACATAAACAAAGTCTTTCATTTGTAGCTTGGATCACTGCTTTCCATACGTGGATGTTACCAATACCACAAGAGTGTTAGTGGTGACAGGGTCGATAACGTAGAGCTGGATGCAGAGCAAGGTAACCATGCTGCTGTTGCAGCAGCATGTGGAGAAAACTCAAGCAATATTGCAGAAAAAAACATTAACCCCGAACATCCCCAAGTACAGTTTGTTCGCCGACAAGCAGATACTTGGGGTTATGTCTTTCAAATGATTTTCCAGGTAATGTAAAGACGGTAGCTTTTATCTCTGTCCATTAAGTGAAGTTGTTTTTTCACATAATAGTTCTTTTGTTGTGAAGCAGATGAATGCAGGTGCTGTTTTGTTGACAGACTGTGTTTTTTGGTTCATAATCGTCCCGTTTCTTGCCATTAAAGATTACAATCTCAGTGTTGTAAGTAATCAACAATTCTGTCATATGTAAATAAGATCAATCTATTAAAGAGCAAAAAGGCATATTTTTATTTCTTGTTTTGGTGGCAGCTGGCTATTAATATGCACACTATCAATGCTGTTTTCTTGCTTGGTGATACTGCTTTAAACTGCTTGGTAAGCTTCCACTAATCACATTCAAATTATGGTCCTCCAGATCTTTCAACTAATTTCTGCTTTTCTTTGTTTCAACTCAGCACTTCCCTTGTTTTCGGATTGCATACTTCTTCCTGTGGACGGTGACGTATGTTATATTCCAATGGCTCCTTCATGCATGTGTGAATATTTGGTAAAATCCGTTGAGCTCCTCATCTTTGTCTAGTGGGATATAATGTTGGGTAAAAGTACCATGGAAGCCAAGAGTTGGATTGCATTTTTTGTTCCCTTTACTCAAAAAATGAGAAATGAATCTCTGTATGTCAGATCGTGCATGAACTTATTTATTTTCTCACTTTTTGAGTAGAGGTACAGGGACCTCCATGGTATTTTTACTGTTGATTTGTGATTTTTTTTATCAATATTACTTTCAATTGCTTGAAACAGGTGGCCATATCCATTCCTTGATTTGTCATCTCCATATGCTCCCTTATGGTACGTGTTCTAAAACAAACCATATTTGACATATTTCTAAAAATGTCATCTAGTAGTCTGATACATATCCCTCTGAAATTGGGACTTGAAGGTACTTCTCGGTAGCATTGATGCATTTCCCATGCTATGGTGCCTTTGCTTTGGTGATAAAGCTGAAACACCATGTATTTACAAGATGGTTCCCTGAATCTTATCAATGTGGGAGGTAACTATGGCAATTTGATTGAGAAAAAAGGTTTTGAAGAGAAATGTAATTTTCCACACAGAAGCAATAGGGAGTCTGAAATATACTGGATTCTTGTGTAAAAAAAAAACGCACACCCAAAAAAAGGAGTTGATGCATATATAGATGGTAGTTTTGGACGATTACAGAATTGCTTATATAGCAAAGAAAGCAGGTAAATCTTTGTTTTATTCAAGGAGTAGCTTTAAATTGCAACTATTATTGACATAAATATATTCAAAGGAAATCTTTTATTTCTCTCATCATTTGACCTAAAGTATTTATATTTGATATCAATATAAGAAAGTTGAACATGGAGTCACCAAAGCTAGATAACATAACAAATGTGTACTTTACAATTTTAATAAAGGGTTTGTTAACAGGTTTTTAATAAAGGCTTGGACAACTTTTCCAAGTCATCATGTCAAAACACCGAGAAAAAGAAAAATAGGAATTTCTTTATGGCATCAGCAACTTTAATTTGTAAAGGTTATTGGTCTAACATTATTATATAGATTTAATAGCTTGTGTCATTAATTATTGAGGCTGGAGGGCCAAGTGGGGCATGACCTGTCCATCAGGTAAAGAAAGGATCAAAGATGGAAATGCAATATGCTAGAAGTTGTATTTAATTTTACCTTTTTTATTCTAAAAATTAGTAAATTAATCTAAATATATTACATCAAAAGAGTCAGTTATTTTATTAAAAATTTCATTTATTTCTATTATTGAAAATTAATATATGTAAATACATATGAAATATCACATATAATTATCTAATTTTTTGCTGGTCACGTCAACTTTTAACAATAAAAATATAAAATTTTAACAAAAAATTATGTTTACTTTGATTTAACGTACATAGATTAATTTACTCATATTTTGAGTAAAAAAAAAATACCATCTAACAGCTACTAATTTATAATTCACATGGTTTCACTTTGTGGAAGCGCTCACTTAGGCAAAGCAACACAGAGCAACGAGGGTTATTATCCTATCTCATATTAATGGAGTTTAAGTCTACAAAGTTTTTATTTGGACTGTAATTTCTTTAAAAGGCATTTATAGAGGAGGCAGCTTTCAGTTTCAGAGCACAGAACATGTGAGGAACAGCCAATGCTATGTTGGGTACAATCCTGTCTGCTTCAAGGACTCAGGCAAAAATGTCTGTTTCAGAGCACAGCTGTTGTCCCTCTCAATTTTTACCCTGCTCCCTATATGCACATTCTTCAATTCCATAAGGGAAAAAAATGAAATTTACTTTTTGCTCCCTGATCCAATTATAACCAAATTGATACCTTCACACTTCACAGTTGCTAAACAAAATTTACAACTTTAAAAATATCACCTTTGGCAAGTTTCAGCCAGCTGGTAAATCTATGATGGCCATTGAGACAGCTTTATTTGTGTATGTTTCATTAGAGGGGACTGGCTAGTCAGCAACTGCTGCAACAATAGAGGCTTCCATTTAATACAACTGAAAGGAGATAAAGTAAATGGTAATTAAGGACATAAATTGGAAGATAGCACATCTAATGATAACAGAAGCACAAAATGTCAGAGTAAAGGCATTACGGATCTCACCTTATATTGATATCAATTAGTTCTGATTGTCTAGATGATAGAAACCAAGGTCAAACAAATGAAGTCCCATTCATGAAATCAAATTATGTACATAGCATACAACATATGTGATCACAAATAATTGCTTGGCATTGAACCCATTAAAATGGTATTTTCATTGTCCTTGTGCTCCATCTCTTCTTGCTTTGTCTTTGAAAATAGTCTAGATAAGAAACCCCCAGGCAACAACTCTGAGCTTGACCTCTTCCCCAACAAGTCCAATGCTCCATTTGCCCCAAAACTCAAACCACCGATTAGACTATTTGAACGTCTCATAGCCTCATCTGCTCTAAGTACTGCCCCACAAGGACAGCTTGCAATCGCTTTATAGCAATGCTTATGGAAAACTGATCCACAGGATATACACTTTTCAATCTCACCTTCCTGTTAAATACTTATTACTGTCAGATCGTAGCAACGAAAAAGTACCAACGATACACAATTTTCACCTTTCTCAAGCAATATATACATGTATAGCAAAATATGCTACATTTTTTCTTTGCAAGAATTACCAGCGAGCACGTATATAATAAGTAATGCTCGGTATCAAAATTTAAGGCATTATTAACAACCAAAAGAAACTATAAAGAGCATCATGTAGTAGGTGCTCATGAAATGATCAATGCCAAGGGTTATAAGAAAAAAGTTGAAGGAAAAATTCATCTAGAAGCAACTGATTAGCTAGACAGTAAACGGCAATAACCGATGGCATGTATACTGACCTGAAAAGGAAATATGAGAGATGATGGGTCAATACAAGAGTGGCGAGCGCTGCAGGGGACTCCCACATCACAACATATGAGGCATTGCTCTATGATATGCTCCTGGATTTTCTTTGATACAGTTTCCACCATAACAGGAAGAGCTGACATGAAATTGACACATTTACTTCAAAGTCAAATCAACATGGGAGGAGAAAGCTGAAAGAATGAAAGGGAATACTGGAAAAAGAATTAAATTCAAAACCTATGTTGCAATGTAAAAATAAAATAAAACCGAATGCAAATAGATTTAAAAAAAGGAACAAAAGATCCAAAGTGCAAGTCTTGTCTTATTTCCCAGGTAATACAGAAAACATATTATCTAATGACTTTGCACTCACTCTCGGATAGACAGACATGGATTACTTTGAAAACCTTAACAATCAAAAACTTCGAACTTGTGTCATTTGTAGTCTGTGCATGTTTGATGGATTTGCAGGTCACAGTCTCCCGAAACAGCATTCTGCCTGCCTTTTCTAAAAAGGAGAGATTATTAGATGTATTAATTTTTTAGATGATCGTGACCTTTTCATATTAGATTGTTATAAAGTCCAGCCTAACAAGGTTTTAAGCTTTATAAATTATTTCCAATAAGCACCAATTACCATCACAATCATATGTCAGAGAGAGAGAGAGAAAGTACATTAATCTTAAAGGAAAATTAATAAAATGCTTATAAACAGCTCTGACAGCAGTTTGCTTATCTTCCATTCTGAACCCAAGATTTATAATGCAAAATAACAACATAAGCAACAAAGCCCTTAGAAAACAAGTCAACCACTAATATATTTAAAGCTGAAAATGTGATAAAGGATCTGCCACTAAATTCAAATGCCTGTGATCAGAAGCTAACCTGCAAAAGCTCCTTTGGAAAGATCTATGAGATCTCTAAGTGCAAAAAAATCATTGCTTTCAAGAAGATATCTTCGAGATCCGAGTCCTTTGTTTATTGACATACGAAATGGACAGTGAACATATGGAAGCATCTTTCCTATTTTTTTCCTGATGCTCATAACATGGTTCAGAGCTGGAACCTTTGAAAATAGGAAAGGATTAACAGCACTGACACAAAGCATGGGCTGCAAAAGAAAGGGAAAAAGGCATTTAAAACACATGGCTTAACCTTTAAGTAAACATCTGTGAGATTCAAATGTTACTGAAGAAATTTTCATTAAGTGCATACATAAATCTTAATATATATATAAACATGCACTATACAACAGATCTATTGGAATATAATGAACATCTAAGTTGCTCATTCGGTGATCCTTATCTTTAAATCTTGTGAAAGTATTAAGAGGGAGTAAGTCAATTGTTTCTGTAAGGAGGAGTAAAGACATCTACCAGAAAACCACTAATTTCCATACTGTAAGGGCATACATAAAAAAGTACCAAGTCCGGGTTACCTTTAACATACAATTCACCTATACCTATATTCTGACATGTTCCAAGTCATTACCTGGTCATGTATAGAATCCAGATATGATTTAGCCAATTGAGAAACTGGATATCGCGTAAAATCCCAATGATGCAACACTCTTGCTGGTAAGACTGCCATCTCATTTGTGTGACAGGAAGAACAAAACAACTGGCCAGTGTATTCACAAAGCCTAGGCTTTCCCCATCCAAAAGATTGGACAAAATCTCGCAGTAGAGTCATTCCTTCATCAAAATGTTTGTGGCATCCAGCACAAGTGTAATGTTGAGTTTCTAACAGCTGTTTCATTGATTTTGGTGCTCGAATTTCAACAATAAGCGATATCGTCTTCCCTAAAGGAGAAATATTTTCTGTGCCGTGCCCTCTTGAAAAATATGTACTCTGAGACAAATGGGTATTTGATGGAGGGATGCCAGGAAATGCATCTTGAGGTGACAAAAACCAAATCAATGCACTGGGAGGGTTAGAAGAGAACCTAGAACATATAATGGAACGTAGGCATTCTTGAATAAGAACACTTCTTTCAGCAATAACATTGGGAGATGCATTCCCAAATAACTTTCTAGATTCTGTTTCTACGGATGACCAGGGAGGAGGAAGATTCCAACCTTGTTCAGAGAATATTGATTTCAAGCGACGATAGAGAGTACAGAAATCACGGTATCTGCGTTCGACCTCCCACTGGTCATCGCCACACCACACTCTTATCTTATACACAGTGTATTCCTTTACCCCAACCAACCTTTCACTAAGTGAGACATTTCCTTTCTTCTGCTTTGCGCCCACCACTTCAACACCATCTATTCTCAGTATACGTGCAGAGTGCAGGTAAGCATTGTCTGCATCTGAAGTAGAAGGATTTGACCCTCCATCTTGTAGAGGAAGCGGTAACCGTGGTTGGATAATCCTATTACCCTGAGAAAACATGGCTCCAGGAGAGTCAACAGACTCAAGCAAAATTTCTTCCATGTCATGGACTACCTCCTCATAAAATTCATTAAGCTCAACATTCTTCATCTGCAAAATGAAGTGGATGAACAAAGAAAAATATCAGCAGCTTAAAGTGTAATTTAAGTGAGCTGGAGCTCCAAAGGTTGGTAACTGCTTAAATACATAAAACAGTTGATCATCACAAGACACAAACTCAAAAGGGTGATATATTGATTTTGAAAATATACAATCACATACAAGACTCACACAATGGCTAGGGATTAAAACTATGGAAGAAAAGATGGAGACACAATGGCTAGACTTTGGTTGGAAGAAAAGATGGAAGTTTTATTGATCTAATGGTTAAGCTACAAAGTAGGAAAGTGGTTATGGATCCTAATCATTGGATTAACTTCCCACCCTTCCTACCAAGAAAAGCCTTAAGGAACTTATTTCTAACGCCACCACACAAATGACAACTCTGTAGTAAGTCAGTACACTTAATAAAGGTGAATATAACACAAAATATTAGACAATGGAAGACTATGGTATAAATGAGAGTTAATTACTGCTGCAGCTCATCTTTGAACCTTTCAGCAGTTCCTGGCAAATTACTCCCCCAACCAAGTTCAGGCATCCAGAACAAAATGATTTTAGGCTAAGTTAATATTTGTTCAGTTCACTAGCAATGTATAAACGCATGCAGCCAACAGTTGCAATCCATAAGCATATAATAAATCGTAAATAATCCAAACTGATAAGGATACTAGAGGCTAAAGAAGAAAATTTACAAGTGACTGACCTCAACCACTCCAGGATGTTCTTCAAATTCATCTGGTGGCAGAGGAAGACTCTTGAATGTAGTGCTCACTTTACTTTCACTTGTTGACGCGGGTGAATCTGGTTTGCAATCGTTGTAAAGCTCTGCGTTTGTTTTTTGAGGATGGTAGACTGGATGGACACAATCATCAAGGGCATCCAATTCTGCTTCATACTTATCGAAGTCCAGTCTTTCAGATAACTTACTCTCATCAACAACATTGAATTCCCTGGCTTCAGAAGATTGATGCTGCCTTACCCTGTCAGAATCTACAACATTCAATCCTACCTCGACGGGAGCTTTTTCTACAGGGGGATCCGGGTCCATTGCAAAGACATCAGTAACAGAACAAGTTTCTAGATACCCCATGTCATCATCAGCATCATGGAGTTGATTTTTAGCAACAGCAATATCTTTCACATATTTCTCTCCCTCACAAATCCTTGAAGAACTGACTGCATTGACCGAATAACATTTTGCCTCTTCTACTGTATCTTCAGCCACAGGAATGTCTTTTACTTCTACAAATTCGGATTCACCTGAACTCGGAAAACCAATAGGCATTGCACCGAAAGTATTAAACTTCTCTTGCAATTCATCCGAACCTTGAAAACTTTTCCTTGCGACGGAGGCATCTAGCATGAAAGCTGCCAGATCACCCATGTCCGCTTCTTGCTCAAAATCATCCCAATCATTAGCACCAAACGCCACAGACGAATTAATCCCCAAAGGATTCTCGATCACATTCTTATTCTCATCATCTTCTTTCTTCCTGTAATAAGGATTATTGCTAAACTCGTCTTCATTCGTCGCATAGTTAGACATCGAATCTTCCCCTTCTGAATGCTCATATCTTGATGAATTCCCATCTTCCTCCCTTAAATCCATATCCAAACATGAAGAGCTACCTTCTTCAACACTTTTAACATCAAGAAAGCTCCTTTCTTCTTCGGTTCTGTCCTTCCGAAACTCAATTCTCCGATTAGGTGGAACTTTTAGGTTCCCGTCCAAACTGAAATTCTCAAAATCATCACCTAATGCAAAACCACTAAAACTCTTCGCTGACCCGAACTCAGATTCTCCGAAACAGTCATTGAATGTAGCTATTGAACTGGGCGTTCCGAGGGCGGAGTTGGCGCTGCAATAACGATCGAGTTGGGATTCTCCACAAGATGAGTAGTGCGGCGACGAAGCCGTGGAGGCGCCGTCCGATCTCGAATGGGATAAATCGAGAGGATCGGAAGAGGCGACTTGGGCGAGGTTGTTCTCGCGAGTCCCCTCTCCGTTAATCATCTGATGAATGGAAGTGGAGAAAATTAATCAAACGAATCCACAGATAGATTAATAATCAGCTGAAAATGAAACTGATAAAAGGGTGTTAGGGTTTGATTGTATTCAATTTACACTATGTTCGGAGAAAAAGTATAAAGAAAAGAGAGAACGAAAGTTTACGAAAGGAAATGATGTATCTATAAATTTTTTGGATAATTAAAATTTATAAATGAAGTAATTTTTGTAATTTTTGGATGATTAGATTGTGTAAAGTAGAAAAAGTAATTGTTTATAATGATTCTTCAAAATAATAAAATTATTTTTTATATTTTCTAAAAAAACTGCAAAAATGGAGTATTTCAAGAAAAATAAGAATATTCAATTCATTTACTTATTTATGCTTAAAAGTTTTTTATTTTTAAATGAATTGCACGTAAGGTTACTCAATTATTAGTCAATTTATATTTTAGTTATACAATTTTAAAAATTTATAAAATAATTATTGAATTATTCGAAATTTTATTTAAGTTAATAAATTGCTAAAATTATAGTTATATGGTTTTCTTTACTCGCTCTACTTGCACCAATTGAAAGTTCCTCGTGAAACAACTTTTGGGCGTCACAAATTTATTAATCAAAATTTAAATAATTTTTTTCTCTGATCTTTAACGTTTATTATATTATTTTTTTCCTCTAATAATTTATTGGTTGGAGCTCACTATCTAAATTTAAGGAAGGAATATAATAGTCTAGTATTTAAATAAAAACTTTTAAATAATTTAATTATTTAAATAATTTTTTAAATAATTTAATTATTATTTTGTAATTTTTTAAAATTGAATGAGGAAAATAAAGATATTTTGTGAGATAAAAGGGCAGGGAAATTCGGTGGTGGTCTCATTATTCTGAAACCAAAAATGTGCATGCTGATTGTAGATGAGGATGGGTTATTTCACCGCATTGAATATCTATATATGGTTTGGTTATTCAGCTATATTAAAAATAAATAAATATTCACTATTATCAACACAGCCTGGGAAACTTGAAGGCGCCCCCCCCCCCCCCCCAAAAAAATAAATCATCCCACTCATTGTAGCCAGCCAAGCAATAAAAAGACCACTGCTGACAAAACTTTTAATTTGTTTATGCCTCAACATTACTTGCTAAGCCCAACTATGATTTTGATGAACCTGAGCTTCTACAATATCACAACCTCTAAGCACTCCATACTTGGGTAGTTCCCATTGCTGAGCCCTCGCAGTTGCAACCTACCAGTTTGAGCTTACCGATTTGACATAATAAGTACTAATTTGATATTATACCATTTTTAAACTTGACACGTCATCTTCCCGTTACAAAGTTAACGGTGGTTAACGAAAATGGACCAAAAAAGACACGTTCGATTAGTTTGATGGCCATTTTGTAATATTTTTATACTTGGGTGACCAAAAATGAAACATAAGCATAGTTGAGTTACTTGCTGTGTAGTTTTACCCTATTGAAGCCAATTTCAAAAATACTTAACAAAGCTCGGCTACTCTTCTTCTCGCCGCCAATAAAACCCTAAACCCTAACAAAAAGAAGCTAACAGTATGATTCATTCGGCAATGGCGAGTTCGACCGAAACAGCCGTGCAATCGCTGCACCATATCAAGTCAACAGAGCCACCGGAATGGCTCGAGCCTAAACAGGAGCTCTCGCAAGCGGTTCGAGCGGCCTCGAAGCTTCTGTTTTCTAGCCTGAAACCGCATTGTCCAAAGTCTCCATTTGATCAGCTTCTGACGGAAGGGTTCGACGTGGAGCAGATATGGCAACAGATTGACCTCCAATCACAACCGCTACTGTCCTCCCTCCGCCGCGAGGTCAAGAAGTTTGAGAAACACCCGGAGGAGATTTCCAAGCTAAAGGATGGTG
This sequence comes from Gossypium stocksii, assembly GCA_020496765.1. Lineage (NCBI taxonomy): Eukaryota > Viridiplantae > Streptophyta > Magnoliopsida > Malvales > Malvaceae > Gossypium > Gossypium stocksii. The sequence goes on along the minus strand of CM035627.1, from coordinate 114,209,941 downwards.
GTGTAGGAGGAGGAGAGAAGAAGAAGGTTCTAGAACAAATCGAGACTGACAATGTTGTAAATGATGACGAAGACGATGATGATATGGATATGGACGAAGATGAAGATTACAAGGAAGATGATGAGGAAGAGGAGGATGAAGTGGGGGAGGAAGAGGAGAAAGAGAGAGGAACGGAAGAAGAGAGTGAGAATGAAGGAGAAGAAAAGGGTGGCATAGAGGATAAATTTTTGAAAATCAAGGAATTGCAAGAGTATTTGGAGGAGGATGAAGCTAGGGAATTTGGCTTGAAGAAGAAGAAAACAAAGGCGGAATCTAATAAGGAAGAAGAAGACACAGAAGAAGAAGGTGATGACGATGACGATGAAGATGAAAATGAAGGAAGTGAGGATGACGATGATGAGGCAGAGGAGGAGGAAGATGGGGTAAGAGCAACTGTCCTTTCTCCATTTGGCTGTTTTTTGATATTTTTGTTTATTAGAATTTAATGCAGTTATATTATGCAGCTCGGGCTCTTTGATGGGGATGATGTAGAGGATGAAGATGACTTGGAAAATGCCAGGTTCTAATTTGTGAATTATGTTTGCGTGTTTGTGTGTAATTTGACTGTTTGTTAACTTTATTTGTTTTCTTCTCCGTTCTTACTTATTATTGAAGTGAAAGTTTACAGCATCTAAGAACTGAATCTAGTTATTTCTAAATTTTCTAACAATAGGAATGCTTCACTCTTAATGCTTCACCATAAATGATTCTATTATAACCTATATGATGTTGTTGGTATTGCAGCATGAGAATATCTGTTGTAAGACAACACTGCTTATTTTATGACCTCTGCTATTATAGTTGACGGTGTTATTACTTGCAATTTCTTAGTTGCCCTTTAGTTTATGAGTATGTAATGTGTATATTTTTTAAGTTATGCACCTCTCTTTATATTTGGGATTTCCTCATAGTAGGATGATGAACAAAGGTCCATCTATCACCTCTCTTTTACCCTGATGGGATATGATTCTTCCTTAATGAAGTTTGGTTTTGGTTGCTTTCAAATTCTCTAGCGTTTCTTTTCCTTTGCATTTGTTGTATGCTAAGATCGTTTATAAATTTCTCACCAGCATCTTTCAAAATTTAGACCATCAGTAGACCTTTTATTTCCCCTTCTTAAACACTGTGCCCTTGTTATATTCAGATATGAAGATTTTTTCAGTAGAAAAAAGAACAAGAGTTCCAAGGAGAAAGCCAAATCTAGAGACATGTTGGAAGAAGATTCAGGATCAGATGATGAACAAGATGTGGATAAGGTAGTTGGAAACCTGGTTTTGTAGTCACTTGATGTCTCTAATTTGAAAATATATAATGGAATTTTATACACAGTACGGATAACTACAACTTGTCACAGCCACTATGATGGTTTAAGAGGGAAATAGTTGAAGTGAAAATAGCTAGAGAGAAAAGCTGGTGAAAGGAAAAAGAAGTTACATAACAATAAGAATTTTTGCCCTCCATTATATATTTGCTATTGCTCTTTTTTTTCCTTCCCTTTTTTGGATAATTTCACTAAATTGATGTTACTGGATTGATTAGTCATGAAATCAAGCATATAATAGACATCTATAACTTCAATCGATAATATTGCATATATTGGCTTTATTAGACTCTGTTTCTGTTTTTCCCTCTTTGACAGAGAAAGGATGGCCCTTCTAAGCATGAAAAAGAACTTGACAAACTTAGATCTAAAATAGAGGAAATGGAGAAGGCCAACTTGGATCCAAAAGTTTGGACAATGCGTGGAGAGGTAAATTTTTCATATCAGCTGTCGTGGTATTATTTAGTACATGCCCTTTTGGACAAGAATAAGATTATTTATACTAAGATTTTTAATAACAGGTAACTGCAGCACAAAGGCAAAAGAATAGTGCATTAGAAGTTGATTTAGATTTTGAGCACAATGTCAGGCCTGCCCCTGTAATCACAGAAGAGGTTACTGCATCACTTGAAGATTTGATTAAGACTAGGATCAGTGAGGTAAGCTTCTTCCCCAACTGCTAGGATTTGAAACTTGTTCTTTACTAAGTTCATCAACTTAATACAGATGTTTTCATCACAATGTTTCTTGTGAATTGTGAAATGTCTGTACTTTTCTCTAAAAACTGCAGCCCTTCCTGCCTTTCTGTTTCCTTTATCTGTTCAACATTTATACAGCCTAGTTTGTTTAGTGCTTGAAGAGGTTCCAATTGGACTGGTTGAACGTGAAAACTTGGAAATAAGCAGCCTATTCAGTTATCAAGTCAAGATTGTAGATACTTGATTTTGATTCCTAGTATATAATCTCTGAAAATAGATCAATATGTTGTTTTATAGGAAATTATGCTTCCATGTATATGTGAAGGTGATTTTAAATAGTTAGCAACAGTGTTTCTCTAAATATTTCTTCATTGAAGATTGTTTCACTGATGGTTGATTTACTGAAAATTGCTTCATTGAAGCTCTTGTAAAAGAAATCTCCTTGATTGAACACCTCTCTTTTCTGAAAAGCTCTTTCATAAAAGAACTCTTTAGTAAAATCTTTATTAAATTAAAAAAGTGAAAATAGCTCATTAGGGTATTTCTCTATTTGGTTATCCCCAATAGCTTGGCTTTGTGGATAAGATATGATGATAGTTAAGAGATCTCTTAACATTTCTATGAAGTGCTTCTCCTTTTCTTTTAGTTGAATCCTACTCTATTATAGTACTCGTTGGTTATGGCTGACACATCGGTATAATTGTGAAATGACATTGGGATTGACACAGACGTAATGTGTTTAACACATGATTGGAAATGCGGACACAGCCTTGTGCCTAGCTAAGATAGCTGTGTCTGGAGAAAGGGGGCCACGATCCTGTGGCATTGGACAAATTAGAGCATTACTTTCTTTTAATTATGAGAGCCCAAATATTGATAAGTGAAGCTTTTTTAGGCTTATTACCATCGAGATTGCGTGATAAATGTAGCATTACTTTCTTTTAATTATTAGCCCAAATTTTGATAGCTGTTCATATTTTTTAAAATTAGTAGTAAAAAATGAATTTGATAAATGAAGCATTTTTAGTCTTATTGCTATCGAGATTGTGTTGTGCAGTCTTCGTTAGGTGTGACTTCCATGTAACCCTACATGTGATGCTTAGATTTTTCTTCTTGATTGTGTGATGCGGCCAAGGAACCTTATGTCTCAAGTGTTTTTCCCCTTTCTGTTTCCATATCTTTTTATCCTTTTTTTCCTTATTTTCTTTAAAAGTTCAATTAGTGTTATAATCCTTTGTTTCCTAAGCAGTTCTGCATTAGTGTTAACAAAATTTAATATGATTTTATTCAGGGCCTGTTTGATGATGTTCAAAAGGCTCGAACTTCATCATCCAAAGCGCCAAGAGAAATCAAAGAGCTGGTAAGTTGTATTTGTCATTAATATGTTCTTTTGAAGGTTCTCATGGCTCTTCTCTTTTTTAATTAATGAAGGAAACTAATTATTTCAAGCTGTATGTTTGTATTATTGCAGGATGAGAGCAAGAGCAAGAAGGGTCTTGCTGAAGTTTATGAGGTTTGTATGCTACGTGATTCATATTACCATTAAATGTTGTACTAGGTTAAACATCCTCTCCAATCACCCTACTGCCCTTGTGTATTTCTCATCCATGTACCAGCTTTTATAGATGCTCAGCTCAAGAATCATGAGTGACAATTCCAAGTTGGGATATTTTATTCTTTTTCTTCTTTTTAATTGCAAAAACTGTATACTCCTTTGCAGGAAGAATTTGTCCAGAAAACAGATCCAGCCTCTGCCCCGTTGACCTTCTCAGATGAACTAAAGAAAGAGGTAAATATTATATGGATTTGTTTTTCTTTTGATACCCTAGTCCTACAGCATTCTAGTCAAGAATGCACCTTTATATTAGTTTTTGACATTCATACATCTAACATGTTTCGTTTTTTTAATCTTCTTTTACAAGGCCAGTATGCTGTTCAAGAAACTTTGCTTGAAGTTGGATGCTCTTTCTCATTTTCATTTTACTCCAAAACCTGTATGCTTCTCATTTGGTTTCCCGATGACTAAATACAGTAAAAATCAGTTTGCTGTAGTGTTTATATGGTGTCTTGATTTCTGTAGGTTGTTGAGGACATGTCTATACAAAAAAATGTCCCTGCCCTTGCCATGGAAGAGGTACAAACGTTTCCTAATTATTTTCTAGGAATCTTGGTCTTGTCATGGTTTGACAATTTCTGACATGTATGCGTTATGATAATATTCCTTGGTCAGATTGCACCTATGGCTGTCTCAGATGCAGCTATGCTGGCTCCTGAGGAAATTTTTTCTGGTAAAGGTGACATTAAAGAAGAAGCAGAACTGACGAAGGCAGAGAGAAAAAGGAGGAGGGCTAACAAGAAGAGGAAGTTTAAGGGTAAGGAAATTTAAATTTCTTGGAGAAGGAAAAATAATAAATGGAATTTAGTAATGTTTAGATTCCCATGCTTTGTAATTTAAAAAATCTGTTTCATATAATATATGAAAGATGTTGTCAAAGAAGCCTTTCCTGCATATGATTTAATGCGCTACCTCACTAGCATATATTTTTTAATGAATAATCACTACCATGCATTTATTTATTGAAAGTAAACCTGCGATGATTATGATGAGACTTAGATTCGGTACTGGAACAATGATTGGGTGCTAGCTTTCTAGCCATTGAGTTTTATTTGTTCATTTCATGCAAGTTTTATGGTTTATGATTAAGTTTTGTTACCTTGATTATAGCTGAAGCAGCTAAAAGGATGGGTAAAAAGGCAAGACAGATGACAACCGAAGGCAACAAGGACGAAGGTTTGTATTGTATTCCTATTCTACCTGCTTTTGTTGGTGGTAGTTAAAAGTACCATGAGACTTTTATACATGGAATCGGATTGCATTTTGCTCCCTCTGATAAGAAATGGGCGAACTAGTCCCTGTAAATTAGATCAAAGAGCCAACTGATTTCGTTTGTTAAAATTGCATCCTTTTCTTCAATTAAAGTTGGTCCTTGTATGTTAGAATAAGGTACATGATGTAATGTATAAGGATTAATTTGTCCATTTTTTTAGTAAAGGGGGCAAAATGCAATATACTCTTAATACAGGGGCTTTCATGATACTTCTACTGTTGGTTAAGTAGATTGGTTAATTTATGGTACGTGCAGGCGGGGAAGGATAGTTTGTGACCTATTTTTGGTGAAGCGGGGGAAATGGCGTATTCTAAAGAGGGAAAGACAAAGCATGCATCCATGCATACTCAAATGTTACTCTTTTTCTCTGTCTAGCTTGTGCAAGCTTAGAGCAAGCCAAACAATGAGACAGAGGTGGAATCAAATCTGGGATTTTAGTTCCTAAGAATATAATTAATATGGGTTACAAGTTGCCTTTGTATGAGCCAATTCAAGTGTTATTAATTGCTTCTTCACTACGTATTCGCTCACTTTGTACAAAAAGAAAAGATTGCAACGTGACGATATAAAGAGTTAGTGTTAGAAAAGACTTGGAAACATTCAATATGAAAGGTCAATATCAATGTGGAACATGATTTCCAACTTCTTCATATGTTTCATTAATATATTAATGATCACGAGACACACGCACGGTTTAGTTTAAAAATATTAAAACTCGTGTAATTTTATATTACATTTTGATTTTATTCAATTTTTTCAGTATTAATAATATATTATCTGACGTAATATAATTATATGAATGTATATAATTGAATTAAAAGCGAACTAAAATTAATGTTTAATATGTATAATTACATAAAATTATAATTTATGTTACATGTTGAAATAAAATTAATGTATAATTTTAATATCTACCCTTTTACTTTAAATTCATAAATCAAATGCTATTTTATTATATGTATATGTTCTCAAAATTTAATAATGAACTTTCAATAAAATAATATGCGCATAGAAAGCGAGGAAATGGCAGAAAGGCAAAATCAAAATGGTGATGGAGCAATAAAGCTTTTCTTGTTCATTGATGTACCGATAATGCTTGTATGCATTAATGAAAGTAAGATAACAAACGTGGAGCGGTATGGTGGCGAATAGATTCAGGTTTTTTGGGATGTATTTTAATTTTGCCGTGCTGTAAAAAAAACTAAAATTTACTGAACCCTCCACCAACCCCAAGCCGAAGTCCTCATTTCTAATTCTAATGTTCCATTTGTGGCAAAAAAATTGTCTAATTTATGGTGCATATTTAATTATTAGCTTAATCCCTACTCATGATTTTCTCCCTATATATTTGCTCCATTGCCTATCTCAATTCCATTATATTTTTCTCAAATAATAAATAGTTAATCGTTGTGGTGGGTTTTGATTCGACTTAAAATTTTCAAGGTTCAAGAGCAATGGCGACAACAGTGTTTCTACAGCAGTCTTCTTTATTTTCTTTCTCTTCATTTACTCACAGCAGCCGCCCTTTAACTAAACTTTTCGATAGTAGTACCGGAACAATTGTCCCTTTCTCCAACCGGCGCCGTTTCAGAGTTGTTTCTGACTCTGTTTCTGTATCTGCTCTGCCCACTGTTCGTGGAAACTCAAGCTCATCAGTTGGTTCAATTAGCGAGGTGAGAAGATTTTATGGTGCTCATTTTTGTTTGGGAAAATCAAATGTTGATATATATTGGGTTTTCACCGTTTCAGTTGATTGAGTGTTTGATTAATCGAGTTGATTTAACGGAGTCCGAGGCTGAGGCGTCTCTTGAGTTTTTGTTAACCGAAGCTAATGAGGCTTTGATCAGTGCTTTTCTTGTTTTGTTGAGGGCTAAAGGCGAGACTTTTGAAGAAGTAAGTTCCTTTTTACCCCCTTTTTTAAACTGAATTTTTTGGACAATTTTGTGTGATCAGTTAACATATTACTTGGCTGTGACGTCTAAGGTTGTGGGATTGGCGAGGGCAATGTTAAAGCATGCTTGGAAGGTAGAAGGGTTAAATGATGCTGTTGACATTGTTGGAACGGGTGGTGATGGAGCGAACACCGTGAATATATCAACGGGTGCTTCAATATTGGCTGCTGCTTGTGGTGCAAAAGTTGCCAAGGTCACTGACAATTACTCAATTTAAATCCATTTTCTCTCATTCTTTCTTTCTCCTTGTTGGGTCTATTAATGCAACATTTATTGTCCTACTATCATTGTTGTACTTATTGCTTGTGTCTGTGCTACAGCAAGGGAATAGATCAAGTTCCTCTGCCTGTGGAAGTGCTGATGTATTGGAAGCTTTGGGGATAATTCTTGATTTGGACCCCGAGGTTGGTGCCTTTTTAACCATAGCATAATAGTTGCATTAATGATATTGTCATACTAGGATTAGGTCCCGCAAGTTTTTTTAGTGTGCCTTTTTTTATCATTGGAGGCATACCTTGTTTTCTGTTTCTTTTGTCATTAGTTCAATGTAAAAGCATCTTGGTGAGAACTGTTAAAGCTCTTCCAGGGGGAGTACTAAGTTTTTCTATACAATGCTTGTCAGGTTATTGTGTAGAAAGTGTTTGATAAGTTATTTTACTATTCTTGTTTCTTATTTAGTTTGAATTTTTTTCTATAGGATTTCTACTCTTTAGGGTATTGCAAACTTATACTTGGTTGCAGTAGTAACTGTTGCCCATAGTCAACTGATGGGTAATCTGATAGAGAATTCTATTGGAATGCTCAATATCCCATAATGTTTCTTAAACTTGTACCTAATCACTGCTGCTGTTTTTTTCCTTTTCCAAATTTTTAATAGAACAACCTGCATGTTTTAATATAATTGCAAAAAAGAGCCTATTCTGTATGACCTGTTAAGCTTTCAGTTTTAACGCTGTTTGTTCTTCTAGGAAATGGAAATGTTATTTTACAAATTAATGCTTACTTTCAATCTTTGCGTCCAATTGATGTACACTTTTTATGGCCTACTGTTGAGAATTTATGAAGATTCTTTGTTCCTATTGAGCAACACAACATACACATCAAAAACTTTTAAGGACTGCCATCTACTATTACTTCTACCAGAACTCTGCGTGGGTGTCAATAGTTAATATCATGACTGGTTGGTTTTTATCTTGTCCATGCTGCAAATTTGTTTGGTTGGTTTTTACTTCTAGATGTAAGTGGAAAATAAAGGCATTAAGTAGCTGGCCCACTGAATTAAATGAATGTAACTGTACCAAATATCTTAAATATAACCCTTCACTGATGTTATTGTGGCATTGAATTTTTTTTTTCTCATTTTTCTTGAAGGGAGTAGTGAGCTGTGTGAATAAAGCAGGAATTGGTTTTATGATGGCTCCAAAATATCACCCAGCAATGAAGATTGTGAGCGGTGTTAGAAAGAAGCTGAAAATTAAAACTGTGTTCAATGTACTGGGTCCTATGTTGAACCCTGCAAGAGTACCTTTTGCTGTTGTTGGTGTTTATCATGAAGATCTAGTAAGTGTTCTTAGCGCCTTATAGCATTCTTAAAAGTTCTCTCTTTTGCTCTCTCTCCTTGCAGCCTAAGAAAGTAAAGATTTCTAGTGTATTGATTTTTTCTTTACCAAAATAACCATTTTTATTTCCTTCTTGAATTAGTATCTATACTTCAAGTGACACCAACTCAGGGAAGAAAATTACATAGAAATCACATTCATATTATAATAAGAAATAAATTGGAGGGGGGGTGTTATTTGGGTCTGTTTTTCTAATTTTAAGAAATAATTTCTCACTTAGAAATCTGCTTTGTTACTTTTGGTTTTAATTTTTTTTTTAATATAATAAGTTTTGGAAAAAAATTACAAAGTTTCATGGATAGATTGGGTATAATAAATTATTGTTATTAACAGTTTCATTGATATTGTCCTTGGTTGTTTCCACTATGATCACTTTGATTCTGAATCTTCTACTTACGGTTAGAGTGATGCTATCAACCTGCAAGTGAGCCTAGTTTTCAAGACTTAGTTCCATTTGACCAAACTGAATCCATTTACATTGCGAGCCTGCAAACTTGCATTCAGGTTCTATAAAACAGACTTTCTTTACTACGCTTCCCTGACCTTTTAGCAATGGGCCTTTCTCTGCCTTTCCTGTCCCTGAATTGTGATACAATTGCTGGATTGGGAATTATTTTGTGAATGGATTAAAGGCTCAAGGAGTTAGCTGCGTCTCTGCTGGCTTAAACATCTTATTGGTTGAACCTTAGCTAAAATGTCTTTCTGTTGGCAAATCCTCAGTTCATGTCCTTGTCGTTGCCTATTTTCCTTGGTTATGTTTAAGGGTTCTTTGTTAATATTTGAATATGTTAGGAATTGTAATATTCTACTAAAATAATATATTGATAATGTTTGAGTTCATTTTAGGTTCTTAGATCAATGTAGTTTCCTGTCATGCAAACCCAACAAAATTATATCTTGATTTTGCAATTGGTACCATGTGATTTTCTCTGTCTGATCAATATTTGATTAAGGAAAAATAGTAATACATGCATAGTTGCTTGAGCACATTAAAACTGGAGGGGTGCTATACATTTGATCTTCTGTTTAACTATGTTGCACGAAAGAGTTAAAGACATATGTTAAAGTACTTGCATTGTTATGTAATTTGATAGTTTGCTTCTTTGAATTCATCACTAAGATGAGTTGTGACTGTAGGCCTTCAAAATGGCCAAAGCACTACAACGGTTTGGCATGAAAAGAGCATTAGTTGTGCACTCAGAGGGTTTAGATGAAATGAGTCCCCTTGGTAAGCTTCATTTTTTTTACTCCTTTCCCTCGGCTCAATCATCAGCTCATGTCGTCTTTGCTTGCTATTCCTTATATCTGAATCATTACAATCTCACAACATATATCTATCCATACAGGGCCAGGGCGAGTCCTTGATGTCACTCCAGTAAAAATTGAGAAGTTCTCATTTGATCCATGTAAGATCTTGTTTGTATTTCATGATGTTTTCATCCTTTATTGAGACCATAGATGTATTTTATTGAATGATACACAAGATTTTGAAACTGCTGTATTTATATACTGATCAAGTTGTGCTAAGAAAATACATGTTTGGACAGTGGAATTTGGCATTCCTCGTTGTACTCTAGATGACCTGCGAGGTGGTGGCAAGGACTACAATGCGGATGTGTTGAAGCGTATTCTTTCGGGGGAGAGTGGGCCCATCGCAGATGCACTTGTAAATAACTTCTTTTCCTTCTTTTGTCTATGTGCCTATACGTGTTCTTTTTTGCATGCCTATCATTATTTTTCTTTTAATGTAAAATAATGGCATTCCGTAAATGCTGAGACGATATTCTGATACAAAAGCAAAATCTTCATGTTTCAGATCCTTAATGCAGCAGCAGCTCTTCTAGTGAGTGGTCATGTGAAATCACTTTCTGAAGGGGTAGCATTGGCTCGTGAGACACAATTATCAGGAAAAGCTCTAAATACGCTTAATTCATGGATAGATATCTCCAATGTAAGTGAAACCACTTAACTTTCCTCTATAGTGCTTTACTTTTTGGGGTTGTAACTACACCTCATCTTCTCTTCTTCTTCAATGCAGAAAGTGAATGAAAAAACTACAGTACGGTAAAAGCTTTGGAAACTTTGGGTCCACATTCATCACAAATCTCAGACTTTAAAAGGAACTTGATGGGATCACCATGTAACACTGGAACATTTGAACATACCAAAGAAATTTGGTTGCAAGGCTTTGGGCTTATATCCTGTTTTATTGCTTTGCTAGATTGTTCTCAAGTTTTCTTTTCATCAAATATACTTGAAACAATTTCTTTTCAAGTGTGGAATATTAATAAATTACCCAAATTAAAAATCTGCAAGTATCAAATTGTTGCATATCATCATTGAAGCAGTTTGAAGTAGAAACATTATGTGTAGAAAAGGGATATGAAGTCTGGTATGGTTCCATTGAAAAGAAAATTGCTTTGCTATTTATTGTGAGCAGAAAGGTTTGGTGTCAGGCATTGAGATCGACAGTAATGGCACCAGCATCTGAGAGGAGGTTCAGAAGCTGACCTGCTTGATACTTGGCAATAACAGCTGCAACAAATAAAAGAGTAATATTAATATTATAACCCAAAATAACAACAATTTCAATTTACTTTTTTCATGATTATGAGTTAACTAGAAACCATGACATGAACCAACGAGCAAAGCAAGGCAAAGTTGGGCTTACAATCACAGCCACCAATGTGTGTTCCTGCAACGAACACATTAGGTACTGTCCTCTGCCCAGTCCACTCTGCCAGAGCTGCTTGCATTTCACCACCATCACCTTCCAAAAAAAAAAAGATTTTTACAACAACAGCAGTAGTTATAATATAATTGTCTAAGAGATAGTTGGCCTACTTTCTTGATCCAATTCAATGGCCTTGTAAGAAGCTTTTAACTGAGCAAACAGCTGCTTAACCCTATTACAATACCCACAATAGGTTTTACTGCAACAGAAGCAAAGTTATAGATTAGAAATAGAAATCCCAAAATTTGAAGAAACGTAACCATATATAGCAGTATTCAATTCATGATTGAAGAAGTTTAAAGGAATCGGAACTTGGGTACCTGAAGACAACAACGGGGGTGGAGGAAACGATGTGCTTGACCTTGTCAAGTGCCATTTGGGTATCTTCCTGGCTTAACTTGTTGGAGCTTAGAAGGGAACCCATGGCTGTTTTATATAAGGATCGGCTTGATGGGTGTGTCTTAAACGGTGAGACTAGGTGTCCCAACTATCAAATATGGAATTTGGTGGCAGCGATTGGAGTTTCCAGCTGGTCAGCTTTTGTCAGGCAAGACACAGAGTTGAGACGGTCGATGCAACAAACAGAACTCTCTACTTCACGATTTTTTTCATCATCACCACCATTATTATAGTTGACAATAAGGCAGATGCTGTGGGCTTGGTTCCGATTAGAGGTATGTTGGGCCGCCTCAATAACCTTCCACTCGGATACTAATATTATATTACCAATTAAAAATCTTTTATCAATTGAACTATTTTTCCTTCCTTTTAGTTTTAATTTTTAAAAAAATTAAATTTGGTGATGAATTTTTTAAAAAGATTTAGAATATTATTTTTTATGGAAATATTAGTTAAAATATTAAAATTTTAAACATGACAACATAGTGTATTTCATATTTTTTATTAACTTTTATTATTATTTTTTAGAAATTTTAAAGTATTTATTGACATGGTATATAATACAAATAATATCATATCACATGTAGTACATGTGGGTTATCATGCATATTGTTATACTTATGATAACATCATTAAAAATTAATGTTTTAGTCAATATTTCTATTAAAAAAACGTTTTGATTCTTTTTTAGAATAATAATAATTAAATTAGACTAAAAAAACTAAATTGATAAAAATATAGATATTGAGGACTAAATTTATCATATGAAAATAACAAAATGTTAAAAATCAATAGAGTGCAAAAAGAAAAACCAACAACGTCAATAAACTTAAAAAGACTAATCCTGCAATTTAGATAAAAATAAGGACTAGTCGTATATTTAACCGAACTATTTTATACCTAAAAGAATTACTCAAATAAAAAAAAAACTAATTATAAAATTATAGCGGGATATTTACTGAAATTAAAAACTGTAATTTTTTTTAGATAAAAAAAATCTGTAATTTAAATAAAAGATAAAGGACTATTTGCATACTTTTAAACCCAACTTGCTTCCATAGGATAAGTATAAAATTGATGTAATTATGTAGTTTTTCAATTATTAAATATATACAAATTGCTCGAAATTTGGAAATATCTAACACTTGATGCCCACGCAAATGGACTTGGTCCCCAAGAAACGCATATGTTTGAGGAAGAATCGGTTTTGTTAATAAAAAAATTAATAGTGGAGAAATAAGAATATCCCAATGTATCACCATCCACTTCAAAGATACCTTTAGACGTCCGTCTTCAAAGTACAGCTGTACGCAGACATATTTGCCTAATTTATATGCTCCCTCCCCATATAAAATACCAAAATATCAAATATAAAACCTTACTTAAACCCTACAGAGTTATACCAATAATTAGTCGAAACAAAAAAGCATACGTAGTACCAAGAAAAAATACCTTGTTTTATTGATCTTCAAGTCTTGAGGATGATGATCAGTCGTGGTTACACCAGGCTAGCCAGCTCCATGTTTACAATGGTCAGCCCTCGATTCTTTTCCACAGCAGTAACACGGGGGGTCCTTTCCAACGACATGGTGAAGGCTCCCGCTGTTGGACTTGGCGTGCGCTGCAGGAGCTCTATGGCGGCCATAGGTGGTGGTGACAAGGAGCAGGAGAAGAAACAAGCAGTAGGCGGCGGCGGCTGCTCCGTCAAGGATGACAAAGGGATCGTCAGTTATTGGGGCTTGGATCCAACTAAGGTGTGCAAAGAGGATGGCTCCCCATGGAAGTGGACCTGCTTTCGGGTACCATAAATTGGTCTTTTCCGTGCAACAGTCTTTTTATATATAGTATATATAATTTTTTCTATGGGCATTTTTTTCCAGCCATGGGATACATACCAGGCAGACTTGTCAATAAATCTGAAGAAACATCACGCACCGGTGACTGTGCTTGACAAAATGGCTTATTGGACTGTCAAATCTCTTAGATGGCCTACGGATCTTTTCTTTCAAGTATATTTCTTGTTATATTTTGTTTTACGTACGTACGCATGTAACATGATTACTATATTATATATGTTTTACGTACTGGTACAGCGGAGATATGGTTGCCGAGCAATGATGCTGGAGACAGTGGCAGCAGTGCCAGGGATGGTGGGAGGAATGCTATTACACTGCAAGTCATTAAGGAGATTTGAACACAGTGGAGGTTGGATCAAAGCACTGTTGGAAGAGGCTGAGAATGAACGTATGCACCTAATGACATTCATGGAGGTATCGGATCCTAGATGGTACGAACGTGCCCTTGTATTTGCTGTCCAAGGTGTATTCTTCAATGCTTACTTCTTGGGGTATATTATATCACCTAAATTTGCCCATCGAGTGGTGGGATACCTTGAGGAAGAAGCAATCCACTCTTACACCGAGTTCCTCAAGGAGTTGGACAATGGTAACATTGAGAATGTGCCAGCTCCACCTATTGCTATTGATTACTGGCGCTTGCCCCCTAACTCTACTCTGCGAGATGTTGTTTTGGCTGTGAGGGCAGATGAGGCACATCACCGTGATGTTAACCATTTTGCATCGGTAATCAATTAATTAACATCCTCACTAGCTCTAAATTTCACTCTTTTTTTTCCCTCCATGCCTAGCTAGTTAATATATCTAAATAATAATTGTTGTGGTGTATGTATGTATGTATGTAGGATATACATTATCAGGGACGTCAGCTGAAGGAAGCTCCTGCTCCGCTCGGTTATCACTGAAAACTGCCTTGCTTGCAACTTCAGTTCACACACATATATATACCTCTTCTTTTTTTTTCTTTTAATCAATAATTATGGTTTATATACAGTCATATAAGATATGGTAGCTGGTTCCTTTATTAATTCAAGAGAGGTAAAATCAATAAGAAAACCATTTTGTAAATAAATAAGAAACAGAGTTTGAAGTATAATCTTACGTTATACTTTTTGAAGTTTTTTGTTGGGATGCTTGTGTGGGGGTCTGGTTTTTTTTATCCTCTTCTGGTGTTGTTTTAAGAAGCTTCTTCTGTATATGGTTTTTATTATTAATAACATCTTAATGGCTTAGGGAACGCCCCCCCCCCCCCTTAAAGTTTGAGGTTTTTGGTGTGTACAAATTGATATGTAATTAGGACTTGAATAGAAAAAAAAGAAAAAAACTCTATATGTAACTAAAAATATAATTAGTTCTCATATACTTTAAAATAAAATATATGAAAAAGCTTGAAGAAGCTAATATAGATTGACTCAACTAAATGAACTCTCTTCCTGTTTTGTATTTATGATCATTAACTTAAAATTTAGATAAATTTAGTCACCTACCCACGACCCGTTGGGCCCTCCCAGATGGGTTCGTGTAAGCCTTATAGTAAGGGCTTGTAAGGGGAGTTTATAGTTATAGTTCGTATATACTCCTAACAGTAACCATATGTATAAATATTCGATTGTCCAATGAGACATAACGGAAAAAATGTCCCATTTAAGTTATCAAACAAAAAATAAAAGAGTTCGAAGAATGGGGTTGTCTCAGGTATACAATATATATATATATATATATATATATAAAGTCAAGTGGTTACATTCTTGGGTTGGACGCAAAAATGGCTTCCAAGTCTTTGTACAGCCCTTTTGATTTGGACTTTGACTTGTAATCTAAAGAGGAATCTAAAGAAGAGCTGCCACTCCTTTTTGTTCCCCACAATCCACTCCATTTGCTTTTGCTGCTTGAAGGATCAGTTGGAGCTTTGCTTCCGTCTTTACTAAAGCTGGCCTTTGCCATTTCCCTTAGTTGTCTTGGCCATGCTCTCTCTGAACTGCTGCTGTTCCTATCACATGATAAACCTGTTGTACCTGTATCCATGCATAATCCAAATACTGGGAATTTGCTCTCAAAGCTTTTCATCAGTTTCTGAGGGACGAAATATAGGAGAAACCCGACTGATGCTATTTTCAAACCTGTGAAGAACCTGTTCTTACTGGTGTCTAGTTGCTTTGTTTGTTCATACAAAGCATACCCTTCAGCACTCATTTGTGCTAAGAACCCAATTAGGAATAAAGTAAGCATGAAGATACCAATTGTAGTCGAAAATTCCTTGTCCAACAGAACAAAACAAGTAGCAAACATGGTCACTTCACATGAAAGAGAGATGATCTCAACTAACTGTACCTTTTTCTTTATGAAAGGCTTCTTCAGAACAAGGAAGAATAGCTGAAAAGAGGTAAGGCATAGCAAGACAATTATTGGAGTCTTAGATGAGGTGTTATTATTATTCAAGTAGGCACCTGCTAAAATTCCCAGTGTAGCTCTTCTTGCAGATTCTAACATGGTGTAGTATATTCTGAGTATTCCAAACAATTTCTGAATAAAAGGTGCTTCAGCATCTTCTGTTTCATCATCTGAAGCAATGATAGGACCACCTTGCCTGCTGAGATTGCTACCGGATATTTGTGAGACCATATATTTTGGAGGACCTCTTAAATCTTCGAATAGAGGGCCAAACATGGTTAGATAAACAGAGTTGGCTTCATTTTTCCAAGTCCATTGGCCTCTTTTCCCAGGACCAAGAGTCACACGGATGAGTTCTTGATACCAGTGAAATTGCTGACCTTCTCGATGGACTTCCTTGTATTGAAGCAGCTTTCCAAATGTAATTCCGACCGACAGGAACAAGAATAATGACAGCAGTAGGAAAGCCACAACACCAAGTAACAAAATGCCAACTACAACTCCTGATGGTGTTCCTCCTTTAATCATAAAAGTTCACAAAACGAGCGACTAAGATAACCAATAGGTAAATATGTCATGAATTCACTTTAGTATTGATGCAAATCAGTACTGCTTCCTACAGGATTTGGTATTAGGAAACAAGGATGTATAGAAACAAGATTCAATGTAAAGGATAGCAAATATAAAGCTATGTAGCATTGGAGGGGAAGTTTTTAATTAAGATACCTGCAACTAGAGCAGCAGCAGCCTGGCAGATACAAGGTAGTGCAACAATTACGAGAAATATCTCGAATCTAGGAAATATGAGTGCTCCATAACTTCCCTTCTTTTCGGAATCTCTCTTCTTGTATTTGAGAATGAAAAAGAGAAAAGCATGCAACAGTATCAAACTACCACCAATTACAGCTAACCAGAACATGCTTCTATGAAAGTTCCTCCACCTGCTCAGATGAGATAAACAGGATATATGATAAATATGTGATCAATCACAGATACAAGGCATGGATTGTTTAATTAAGCACATATATCCATAATCAGCAAAGTAGTATTAGAGATGTTCTTTCAGCAAGATCCATTCAGAAAGTGAAGACTTTGTTCGATACACTACAGAAAAAATGCTAACCAACTTACCCATTTGAATGCAGTCCGTCCGAAATATATTCTGCTTCTGGTATAATGCTTTGGCTCTGCTCAATTAAATGCACATCTGTTACTTGAAGGTGTTCTTGTAACCTATGATATTTTATAATGAGAAAAAACAGTGATTTCTGACCTCAAAAAATGATCTATACTCTACTGGAGTAAGTGGTGAACCATATACTGCAGCTGCTATTTTGTTCGGTTGAAAACTACGGGAGATTACCCTATCATAAGTTCGGGAAAGGAAAGAATTTGAAGTTCCGGTGGGGCTTGAACCCATCATGACTGGCTGAACATGCCCTGTTTCCCATGGGAGACTAAAATAAGGAATGCTCCACTCTATACTCCTTGCAAATTCATAATATTCCACCGGCAATGTTACTGGTAACCACCTAGACAGTGCAAAAATCTGAATGTGGCATGCACTTCTCTGTAGAAAAGAAAAACATAAGAACAAAATTGTTGATAACATTTTTTTATATATACTTTCTAACTTGCTAATTATGAGAAAGCATCAATATTCTACTCCACAATCCATACATGAAACTTTTTGTTGGTTTAGAACTCATGAAGCTTAATAAATTAATAAATGACTGATTAAAAACATGGGGAAATGTTTGTTGGCATGAAATCTTATGTATAGTTAAGGAAAATAGTAGGAAAAGTACCCAAGTCTGTATGGTCGTTCTAATATGGCACATAGAGTTATGCATCATGGTTTCATGGCGAGTTATGTGGCATGGAGATGAATAATAAAAAGCTGAGAAGTGTGAGGTATCTTACAAAGAGAATCCTTGTAGGGTCAGAAGACAGAGATGAAGATGGTCTTGAAAATGCCCCAACCGATTGAAGGCTTGCAGTTGACATGGTCAGAAGCCCCACAGTGAAACAGGTCAGCAAAAAAATGGCAGTTACAAATATGGATATCACAGAAGAAATTACGGGTATAGTATCTGCATAAAGTTTGTGTAACAGACATTAGATTAGAGAGACAAAAAATGGTCAGCAGCCACAACAACCTCATGAATGTAAAATTTTCAGACCGATTGAATTAGTAACAAGAAAAGATTAAGTGGAAAAAAATCCTTACAGTGCCTCACTCGAAGAACATTAGATGCCAAATTTTTATTTCCAGCAACATCCCCAGTTACATTCTCAGGGACACTGACAGAAACAAAATCATCATCTGCTTGTATTGCTGCTGCATATATGCTTCTACTAATTTCATGGAAGCTGGAACGTGTTCAAAGCAAGGAAAATAAGTTAGTCCATTGCTGCCAAATAACATATTTTCAATTTTATTTCCTTCAATAACATGCAAGCTGAGAGCACAAGTACATATTTATTGAATTTAAGTTTCTTTCTAAGCTGTTCCTTGTTTTCCTACATAAACCAGTGCATAAAGGTCTGTAATTTCTTGCCTCTGCAATCGACCTCCGGAGATGGATATCAATGATGAATTAAATCCAAAAACAGGCTTCATGAACTTTATCGAAATTGGTATGTTGTGTTCTCGTGTCCTCATACGACATGTTGTGCTTAATCTCACAGCAGTCCTCTGAGAATCTAAAGATTATATCTATATCCATATCAGTAGGCAGTTGTACATCTAATTAATAATATCATCCACAGTTAATGTTAATTAACTCCATGAAATATAGAAAAACTCTTCTTAATGAAGAGAAATGTAGAAACACAAGTTCATCCTCTGTGAAATATGAAATTTCTTTATCATTTGCTTTAGAATTGTAACATGTACCATAAAGGAAAGTAACAGGTGCAACTGGAGAAACCGGAGTCCCTTGTCTGCTTATTGTAGAGTTTGCATCGAAGCTTATTGTTATTATAGCAATATTGGATATATTAGCAACCTGAAAGGAAACAATGAAATTAAAAACAAAAAAGCAAAACATGAATCTACATTAATGAAGAGTCAAAGAGACAATTAGGTAAGTGAGGTAACTTTAGAACTGACTTACTAACCATAAAGCCGAATCTGCGATTCCCGTGGTTTTCTCCCGTAATAGGAAGAAGTGTACCCTTACTAATGCTCAGAGAACTTAGAATCTCTGTTGATGAATT
Source organism: Gossypium stocksii (assembly GCA_020496765.1). Taxonomy (NCBI): domain Eukaryota; kingdom Viridiplantae; phylum Streptophyta; class Magnoliopsida; order Malvales; family Malvaceae; genus Gossypium; species Gossypium stocksii. The sequence goes on along the minus strand of CM035627.1, from coordinate 114,190,822 downwards.
GAGAATAGGAGCTGAGAAGTATAGGTACACCTTAAGGTTATTATAATTATTAGTTGCCTGAATTGTTCTAGTTTCACTTCTTAGTTGAAGCAATTTCTCAGGAACATGAGCCCTCAGATCAACAAATACATTTCTTTGATCTGCGAAATATAACCAGCCATAAGCATGAAGTTAGAAGTTAGAAAATATAAACAATTTAGGAATAGTTTGAAGGAAATTTAATATGACATTTATAGACACTAAATGTGTAATAAAAATAATAATAATCATAATAATAATAAAACAAGAGAAGAAAACTCACCATAATGCACATAGAAACTTGAATTTTGTGATCTAGCAAAAGGGTTTCCAGCAGCATCAGTGCAAAAATTCGTATCCATTACCAATACCAATCTTCCATACCGAGAAGCAGATGATATGCTCACAAGAAGCAAATACTTGAGGTTTGGCTCCACAACGGTGAGCGATGATGGTACAACTTGGCCAGCACCATAAACAAGCAACTGCCAGGAGATGTGTTAATTAAGAGGAAAAAAAACAACAAAATTAATGACCTTGTGAGCATACATTGCTGTTGATGAATTAGTACATGGAAAAAAAAGGGGGTTGTGCACTGATAAACAACGATAACAAATGTACAAAGCACGAGAAGAAAAAACAACGAAATTTAGAAATTTAAAAGGTTTAAGGCCATCTACTTACGTTGCAATCATTGACAGATGAACATCTAAAACCTCCGCCACCAGAACAAGATTCAGTGAAAGAAATATTTACAGAAACATTTAGAGCATTTGTGAAAGGTGTTGATGAGGTTATATATGAAGTGGGAGGGACTGTGTCTGCAAAAAGTAAGGTACGATTGAACTTAGTTAAGGACACTATAATTATTCAAGATTGGAATAACTGAACAATCTAAATATAAAAAAACAAACAGAGATGATTTAAAATAAAATTTGAGGCTAACACATTTCATTTCTAGTCTGCTGAACCATGCTATGAAGAGTTTCATGGTATGAGCAAAGTTGATTATATAACAGATTTATGGTAGATAGGAGAAAAGATGATTACAAATTATAAAGAATAAAGGAAGGTTTCTTAACCAACAGTCCAATTATAGCTAGTGCAGGCAGCTCCTTGAGAGCCATTAATGCAGACCCCAAATGAGTGGTTTCCATCTTGCAAGCCTGAGTACAATATCTTTCCACCTCCACAATCTGAAGCAGAGCCGTCATCCAACTGCATGCATGGCATAATATGAAAGGAATTAGCTTTAGAAAAAGGGATTTCAGGGCCCCTTTACCACTAAAAAAAAAAAAGCAATTCCTTTTATCTCATGCTACTTTGTAGCAGGCTACTCCTTGGATAAATAGAATACAATTACAGACTGCAAAAAAATCAAGAAGTGGAGTTAAGCAAAAGTAGAAATCATAAGAAGGCAACCTTGCAAGAGATGCTACAATCAGAGCAAGTGACATTGGCAGCTCCAAGAACTTGAAATACAAATTTGGCTGAGTTGAGGTGGGAAAATGGATGAGGAGCCTTTAAGAACTTTAAAGTGAACTGAGAATCATCACAGTTCCCTTTGAAACTCAAAACAGAAAATACCAAAGAAAGCAAAATCAGACATGACATGTTGAAGAAACCCATTGCAGAGGGGGACTCCAGAGTCTCCAGACTGAAGTCTCAAACACGTACAGTAGAGGTTAGATTTCATTAGAAAAAAAGAGGCATTCTGGTGGGGTCTGACTACAACGTTAAAACAAAGAAATGAATGCACTAATCATAGATAATAAGGGTGGGAAAAATGTGGTGGAGATACAAGGAAAAGAGAAGAACGAGATTTTAGAAAGTGAGTGATTGTAGTGGTTAATAAATTTCCCAGATTAAGCACAACGCACATGAACCTGACACCCTAGGTCAGGTCGTGTTTCGTGAGATAAGAGAGATTCCCCCCCCCCCCCTCAAAGATTTGTTCTAAAGTAGGGCACACACCTGTACAGTAACTATTCACTGCTGTTTCCTTACTGTTACAAGTCTTGATGTCAGGAGGGGCCTAGTGAATGATATTATAATTTTGTTGATGTATTTCTGGGTATGTAATAGACATTAAACTGTCATGAATATCCATGGTGAATTCAGTAATGTATTTGCCATACAGCCTAATAATGGGGGAGCTGACGTCGAAAAAAAGGCTTTAACAGTGTGAATTAGTGTACAAAATTTTCAAGAAATTATATAGTAATAATCACTTGTAGAATTGAATTCAATGCTATATTGTTTTCCAGTTTGCATCCTTGAATTTATTTGTCATTGTTAATAAGAATTTTGTACTCCACTTTGCCTCTTACATAGGGAACTTTGACTCAGTAGAAGCAATTTATTATTTTTCCTTCAATGAAAGTTGATCATTTGCCAATTCTTTTTCACAAAATGCATTACATTAATAATTAAATATCTATACCAGGATACATGCAGCATATAATAACATTTGGATTCATAATAGTTGAGCTAAGCGCAAAACGAGATTATTCTTTTGAAAATAGGCATATAGCGAAGAAATCAAGATTTTAAAATAGGCAATTGCTTTTCGAAACTGAAGGGTACCATCACTTTCAGCAATGAATTTAAGAGAGGAAAAAAGGGGGTTTAACGAACAACGAAGTGTAGGCGTCATCTGGTCTGTTCTGGTGAGTCAGGCCCCACAATAGAGTAGGAAAAAAAGGCAAGAAAAGAAAAGTAAAATTGCGGGTATCCATCATGCAAAATTGACAAATGCAGCAGCAGTTTCAAATAAGATGATTGAAGCTCAACCTCAAATACATTATCTCTTTTGTATGTGGCCTTTCCACTCTTCTCCCATCACTCTGTCACGAGTAGAACAGAGAGAATATGTATCACACATGCCAAAAAGATGAGAATAACTTTTACAATGAAGAAATGGAACTCGCATCAGATGGAAACAAACAGGGCAAACCAGCAAGCTGTATTCAACAAGTGAAGTGTTAATAATAATAAAAACACCATAGGTTAGGTGTAACATTATTAATATCTTGAGAATGGGCTAAAATACAATAACTAGCAGACAATATGATAGCTATCCAAGAGGACCAACACTTGAACAACTGGCAAACATACATGGCTTAGCCAACTATCCAATCAAATCATGTGCAAGAAGAAGCCTTGAGCCCTGATGCTCTCTAGTATAGGGCTGTATTGAAGTTTTCAAACACAAACCCAAATGTACTTCAAGCTCAACCTACTTACCACTAGGACAAAATCTCAGATCCTTTCAGCCCATATCTCTTGCGTAATCCCCTTTTTGGGGGGGGGGGGGGAATATTTCAAAAAATACTGAATGGAGTTATTGAATAATACGGTATTTGATGGAGAAAAGTAGCAGCAGTGTCTGACAATAGCTCAACTATATCAGCTGCAGCACAGGAATTGATCATACCCAAAAGAAGAAGAACGAAGGGACAGTTTCAGGCCCACCACCAGCAGCTGCCACTTGCCCGTACTCTCACACGTGATGCTTGCTGCTACCCTCTCAAATTGCAGACGACAACTAATTCCCCGATTTAAGTACAGAAAGTTAACTCTATTACATACCTTATGACATCTTTAAGTGCTTTTTTTCTCGGAAAATTTATACTAATCACACTTGATGATCTCCTTAGTGAAAGAAGTGATTGATAGTAGAGCATAGCATAGCTCTGGTTTTTAATGATTGATGTATGAGTCCCACGGGACACAAAAGTTCCATGTATAATTGCCATATATACTTTCCTGCCATCCTTAATTGGAAATAACAAAGATTGCATATGTATATACAGGCAATACTTAACCAAAATAATAGGTTTGTTGTCAACTCAGATGTGGTCAAATATAGCAAACCTCACTTTTTAGCATCCATAATTGCAACTTGGACCTTAGAATTCTGGAATACTATATATCTCAACAACAGAATTTGAGCTTCTCAAATTCTCTTAATTTTATCCATTTTGAAAAGGGACAAATAAAGAAGAATATTGTCTAAGACAAATATTATTTACTTCAGTTGGAATGAAGCCAGACTAGAGCACCAATTAAAATACACGTTGAAACGTTTTGATAAACATAAAAGTTGAGGATGAATAATATACAAAGTGCGAATCCCACCTTATACATTCATGGAAAACGGTCCATATAAACTGTCCATAATTGCGATTTGCATGTTCCCCGATGGTTTCCAATGTCGTTTCCTTTGATTTATAAACCAGTTGTTTATCTGTTTCTGGTCCAGTCCTGTTGCTTCAGCTAGACCAACCTTGTCTGCTTCCTGTGTGATTGAATTTCTAAAAATGATTTTTTTTATTTTTCTAATTGGATTTATTAAACACTAATCCATGAAATGAAATGAAGTTTCAAGGATTTACCGTTGGATATGGCCATTTATAGTGAAGATCCCACCAGTGAAGCAATATTTGCCTTGCATCTCTAGGTAGTTTGCCTTTCTTTTTGTGTTTTGAAAATTCATGCTTAAGTGTACTAATATAACCACTATATTTCTCCAAGAGTTTGTCTTTGAGTTGAGGGTCTCCATTTTTGTGATAATCATGGGGTACCATCTCACCTCCAGTCAACTCTTCTTCCGATGACCCTGTAGATGATCAAATCAGCGCAAAGCTTACCCCCACAAGAGGCACCACTATATAACATGTTCTCATTTAAACAAAACATTCTAAGATACCAACAACAACAAAAAAATAAACAGTCGTGCAGCTTAAATTCCACTAGGAAACAAAACTAAACACATTCAAGCATTGTTATAAACCTTCCCCTAACTCGAACAAAATGTGAGCCAAGTTATCAAAAAAGGCTAAATGGCAAAAACCCCAAAAAGTGCAATCTCACAGCTCCCTCACTAGGAGGCCCAAGTCCATAAAGCAAACCAAATAAATAAATATATAAAAAGGTCCATTACTACTTTGTAGGTAAAAGACAAACCCAAATGAGGCTGAAGACAGAAACCATATGGAGGGGAGCAAGAATCCATGCCATGTCCTACTTTTTCATTGTCTAGATAAGAAAAACCGCAGAGGAGAGGGAAGATAAAAAGATGCAGGCTAAGTTAGGTCGTATCCAAGTCAGAGCTAAGAGTGGAATTATTTTTACACAGCATCTGGGACAGTTAGGGTACAATAAAAAAGAAAAGAAAATAGTAGGAGAGAGCGGTGCACCGTGCAGTGCAGTGCAGTGCAGTGCAGTGCTGTAGTAACTAGTAACCCGCAAAGCACGCACTGCTTTTGGAGTTTTGGTATTTCAAACTTCAAAGCTTTTGTCAAACACTCTCTCAGTCATGAGTTTTCAGTTGAGACAGAAAGTTCAACCCTATGTTTAAGTAGTGCATTTATTAAGCAGCCAGCCAGCTTGACAATTCCCACATCATAGGGAAACGGGTAAACTTTTCTTCTTACCCCAGGAGATGCATGGCATGGGGCTACTATGTCGACGTTTTCCTCTGTGACCTAAGGAATTGGCTACCGCAATTTGCAGCGGTAGCAGCGGGGGGATCATCTTCCACCTTTCGCCTCTTTTCAATTATTTACTTTGTTCTCCTCTAAAGCTTTAGTGGGTACCAGTAGTAGTTACAATATCTCCCATCTTTCAGCTAAAAAGTTCAGTTTATAAAATGGGCATGCCATTAAAGAAAAAGAAAGGTTTAATATGCTGCTGCAGGAGACCAATGATCTAAAAGAAAAACATTTCATACATGACCGTTCTCAGAAAAGAAAACAAATTAGTTGAGTGGATGAGTCAGAGAGAGATTCTTATGACCTCCAAACAATGACACGAGACATGACCTTATTTTCATTTCGTACCTGACAACTGAAATATATGAAGGCATGAAAAATTATCATACATAAATAAAACAAAGCTGTAGATAACCCTGGTACTACTGTATACCCCTCTTAACTCATTTATAGTAATACTATTGCCTATTGGTACAAAAACTCATGCTATGCCATGCCAAGCAAAAGCAACTACTCAGCTTTGGACAACAATCGTAAGAGTAGTTTATGACGTCCCTCAAAACTTATTTAAATAAAACAAGGGAACAAACCATTGCTTTCTTTTATTATTATTATCCTCCTAAACTTATGCAAATAAACCATTGCTTTCACTAAAAAATCTCATGTACACTTGTTGCATAACTGACACAAATTTCCCTGCAACCCAGGAAATCAATCAACCTATTTTATCTATGAAAATAAACAGTATAGTTAGTGTTACTGAGAAACACAAACGAGCTTAAATAGCATTTCTAGAACAAATATATATATACAGTCAGAGATGAATAAAAAGGAAGTCGTCTTTCCTAACTTGCTGAAAAGGTTGCATAACATACAGCAAATAGGGTTATAAAAGAAACTACCGGAGGAGTGACGGTACTCAAAACCCCTATTAATCTCCTATACATTTATGGTTGTGTAAGCGTGATAAGGAATCCCAACTCAAAAAATAGACGAAAATGCATAAATGAACCTTAAGGAAAAAGGTTCAATTAATATTAAGAGAATTATGGATTAAAAGCATAATGCATGTTGAGATATGTCAATAATCATAAATGACCAAAATTGAGCGTATGCATAATGCATGTTGAGATTTGTACAAAACAATATAATACATCTACCAATTTGCAAACTAGGGAAACCCTTACACTTCATAATTTTGTAAATTGTGTTGTTTTGGAAATATATATATACACATATGGTAATTAAGGGTTACGTTACTTGAATTTAAATGTAAATATCAAATACGAGTATGTGATTAATATAATATAATCAATTATTTTTTCGAGTCATCTGAGAATCACATCACATACCCATATGTGAAAAGGTGTCAAACATGGATATACTCCAAGAAAAACAAAAGTCGAAGGGTATTAAAAGGGTAACATGTGCACAGCTACACCGTGGTATCTATCCACTAGAAAAGCATGTAGTGAAGGGATCCTAATGTCGCAAAAGAAAACCCAAAGAACCACTTAATCATGCAATTAGCAGAGAAGGTACATAAAGCCTGCCAATGAGCTTCAAGAGATTTAACCGATCATATGCTTCAACCAGAATGTGTTGTTTCAAGAAGTGAACTTTATTAGGTTCACGCATGCCTGTTCCTAATATATTTATTGCTAGTTCTCCCCATCATATCCTCGTACTCAAACCAAATCCATAAACCCCGAGCTGCACAACTAAAAGTAGCATGCAATAAAGAACCTTTCTCTTTAACTGATGCTAAAAATAGCTTCAGACAATACAATATGGGTGCCATTGTCGCCTTGACCACACAAAAAGTATTAGTAAACAAACACTTTGGAGACAAAGTCTATCTGTACCAAGTGCAAAAGACTATCAACAGACTGTTTTTTAAATAACAAAAATAGCCTTAAAAGTAGTAAATCAGCATCAACTAGTTCAATTAAAAGGAAATGAAGATTGGATCAATTCCCCCACAAAATATAATACAATATTTGGGAAACCTAACACTTGGTACTTGATCTGTTGATATCTTGTGTTTATCACAAGATTCTATTAGTCATCTATGATCTATCTGTATAGAATAGATGATGAGGATGCTCATAGAGAAAGGGCGGTTTCTTTTACGTCTGGTTTCATTTTATACCCCACAAAACTGCCTGAATCTATTCGTTTTAAGTACAAGAAAACATTTACCAGTTCCAGACCAATCTTTACAGTACTAGTGCAGCTCATGCACTGCACCATCAAACAAAGCTGAGACATCATAATAGGACACTGCCATTACAATTATAAAGCAAAATGAAGCAAGTGATAGAACCATATGCATGTGCCTACACAGCAAAAACAAATAATTGCTGAACTATCCCATAAAATAAAAAGGGGGACGGGGGTATTATTAGTGGTTTTATTTTAGGATGCTCCACCAATATTGGAACTAAATAAGAAGGGGAAAATGTTTGTAATGGCTATTAATGTGTGATAATATTTAAGAGTTGCATTCTTGGACAATATTTCATAATTACTTGAGGGTTGCATGTTTGTCCTAGTACAAAAGACGCATTCCATGAGCCAACGAATGCCTCAGCTTGTGCACTCTATATTTTGTTACCAAGAAAAACTTCAAAGTAGAATTTTCACCTTTTGAATGCAGTTTTAAAGCAAAATGCGGTTAGGTGTAACCATAAAATATAAAGAAGAAAACCCGTTTCCCTTTTCATACTTACTGATTATATTAAAAAATGAACAACCATTACCATACATATAGGACGATTAATCTGGTCTCTGTATTTGCTAGTAATTAAGAGACTAATATCAAGGTTCCATAGAACTTAACATATGGAGGATTCTATATGCAACCTCTAAGTCTAAATACAATCACAACACCCTAACTAATCATATAAGCCCTTCATGTACACGAAAGTGGTTAACATCCTAACTGAACTTGTTATGATCATCTAGGAAAGTTAGCAACTATCTTAAATAAGCACATACGGTATGTCCCATAATCTATGGTAGCCTCCACGGTTAGAATTGGAGATAGACTTGGTTATTAGTTTTTAATAATTAGGAGTGAAGAATAAAGTTATTTAGATTGAATTCAAATTTTCATGCCTACAACATGATATTCTTACTACTAAGTTAAGAGTTTGTTGACTAAACTAGGCTATTATTAAACATCATAGATATATAAAAGTAATTAGTTCTGCAAGATTAAATAATAGAAACAATATTGAATTTAGATATCAAATTAAAAAAAATTTAAGACATTTATTATTTATTTTTAAGCACTCTTAGAAGCAAATCCGAGAAAAATGTGTTTCTAATTATCACTGGTAATGTACAGGCATATTTTGAAAATTAGAAACATTTATTTATTTGAACAAAATGAAAAGAAAAAAAGTAGCCTTAGCTAAAGAAAACAGTTCAATATTCCTTGAGTTCATTCAAGGCAGGCTGCTAAAATGCACTAGGTTTTTCTACTAACTTGCGCCTATATGACATCATTTAACTTGGAGTTCTCTTTACACATGGTAGAATAACAGGCACAACTTAGCAAGACGGATGCTCAAAATAAATAAAGAAAAAGAAAAGAAGGAAGAGCACAAAAACCAACAAACTGGTATAGAAAAATCGAAAACTGAAACATACTGCAAAAGTGAATAAAATAAGAAAGAAACTGATCGTCATCATATATAATAATTAAGTTAATGCTACTTGAGAAAATAGTATGGTAGTTAATAATTACCATTGCAGAGATGAGAAAGCTGCATTTGAATATTGTTAAGAAACGTGGTGGCTTCATCAAATGGCTTTGACAGATCTGATTTGAACTTCACCAACATTTCGCAGTAAGTTTCCTTCAAAAAATTTCAAGTCACGGATTCAAACAAAGGCCCGAAAATAGATGGATGGTTTTTGAGAGTAAAGGAAGGAAAGGGAAGACCATGAAGTGATCAAGCTGGGGATCCGCATCTACGCTGCACGGAACTAAGTCTAAGCCTCTTTCATCGGCTCCGCCCATTTCATCTAACATTGTCGCTATCCCCGGCGGTGTTCCCACCTACATCATGTGAAAATTAGAATAAGAAAAATTAATCTCTTGCTTGCAAACTGAACTATTGTGCAAGATGATTCAAGCTATAAAATGAAACTATAATCAACAAGTTCAAAAAAGAATAAGAGGAATAGAAATCCTAAAGACGGCGGGAAAGTTGATGCATGTTTAGAGCTAAGAAGTACTGGTATTATTATATAATAAGAGAAAAAAATTTAGCAAGAAGAAGAGCACATGCAAGTGTTAAAGCTCATATAATATAATTATTAAGAGTGAACTTATTAAACTGAAACCAAACCTGAATTCATAAGGTTAGCAGAATCTAAACTGCCAAAAGTAACTATAATTTTGTTGCAAACGAGGTAGATATATTAGGAGTTATAATTAGTTAGCCTTGTAAAATTCAAGGTAGATATACGAACGAGGGGTTTTCTTCCTCGGCATCCAAACAAACAGTATTATGTTGAATTAATTATCTACCTTGTGGCAATCTATATGGGCCTGAAGTAGTTTAGGGTAAAGAGGGTGAGAGGCAATTTTAGCCCTAATAGCAGTACTTGAAACCCGGTCATCTTCAAAACCAGCTCTTGGAATCTCAGCAATCACTGAATCAGCATCGGATATCCCAGGTGACGACCCAGATAACCCACACACGTGCTCCTCAAAGGCAGGTGGCTGAGTCGAGTAGTTTACAAGAGGAAGATAACTGAGTACGTTCTCCGGTTGGGTTGTCTCCATGGGGTAAACAACCGATGAATGATAACCGCAGTGTTCTTCCATGGTTTTGTTGGATTAATTGCTTTTGTGAGGAAGACGATCGACGATGAAGAAACAAAAGGAAGAAATAGTAGAGATGTGGATGTGGAAGTGAAAGTGGAAGTATAAGGAACCGTTCGTTTTATGTAAGTGAAAGAGATGAAGAATCTGAGATAGTGCTACAGTGGCAAGCTTTTTTTTATTAAGGAAAAGGGAATAACATGAAACCAGCCAAAGGCAATATTAGACAAGAAAAGATGGGATAATTAAAGCAATATATAATTAATAAAGAGAGGGACATAATTATTGGAATTTCCTTCAGCATTTTATAGATTGATTTAAGAATTATTCATTATAATAGCCTAAAGAATTAATTAATATTTTTAATATCTTCTTATAATTGAATGCTTAACGTTAAAAATCAAACACAATGATATAAAAGAATAAGGGTCCGTCATCTTCTGAGGAGATTTCGATAAAAAAATAATATTTTGTTAATTCATTATAATGATTTTACTTCAATTTAATATCAACTAGTTGATATAATATATATTTTTTTAAATCAAACACAATGAAAATAGTAGAATGTACAATATGGGAATGCTGCAACGTCCAGTCACAGTCCAGTTTGTGCAACATTAAACTAATTAACACCGAGGATAAAAAAATATCACAAACTCAATTTTACTAATTTTTATATATTAAATTAGAGAGTAAATTATTTTTTAAAGTTAGTCTGTTTTTATTATTAAAAGTTTACCTTTATATTCTGTAAACGAGAAAAATGAATGAAATATATTTTAACTGAAATGATTAATTTGTTCTTTCATTTAATTGAATTTATTAAAAAAATTACAATCTAACTCTTAACATAAATATTTCAGTGCATACTCTCCTTTTATACTAAACCTTTTGTTACCTAAAAGTAATATGCCACTTGCTTACAACAACATTATTTTTTATTTTTTTTTAAAAGATAGAAGATACAAAATTCATTTTAAGTATTTATTTTAATTAATGAATTAGAATTAAAAGGGGGAGAATTTTTTTTATTAAATACACTGATTGAGTTTCTTTTAATACACTTGTCAAGGTCTAGAGCAATGCATTTAATTCTTATATAAAAGTAATTAACTTATGAGAATGCATTATCATAGGGTAAATCTATAAATCTATATATATAAAAGGAGGGGCTTACATCGTAAGTGTCCAACTTATACTTTTTATATTATAAAATAATGTTCCTCTATTTTTTTAGATTATATAATAAATCCTAGTTTTATCTCTATATCATACTGTAATTTTTAACTTTTATGATTTTACTTCTCTAAAAAAAATTTATAATTTACTTTTAATCTCTTAAAAAACTTATAACTTCACCCTTAAATATTATATTAAACAAAAAATTAACATAAATATTATATTAAAATCAAATATCAAATAATATATTAAACATAATACATTTTTTATGGATAAAAGTGATGACTTATTTATCTTAGAAATTAAAAACTAATTTACATAAACAATAGAATCAGTCTATGGAATGGAGGTTTTATAAAATGTTATATTTAATGAATTTATTTCACCAATTAATATATGCACTTACATGTTACTCCAAAGTGTCAATTTGTTTAGGCTTATCATATAACATTCTTTTAATATATAATTATATATATGAAGTTGATTTTGTGTAATTTTACGTATGAAATTTTGACTTGATTTAATTTTCACAAATTATTAACATAGTCATTGATGTAGCATCATTTTATGTTTATATATTATATATAAATATAATTATATTTATCTAATATAAAAATAAATTGATGTATTTATTCATTTAAATGTATATGATTGAATCAAAATTAAAGTTTCATGTATAAATTTGAACCACAATCAAAACTTCATATGTATAATTGCACCAAATTAAAATTAATGTATTAAATTACACGTGAAAACAAAATTTATATAGCATTTTAAAATGTACCCCTAAATTTTTAGGATATAATAAAATAAGAGCAAAAAAATAAAAACATTTGATAACATTTTAGTTTCTTATTTTAATAATTAACTTAAAAAAACTACTACATTGTTAGGGTAAAATATATCATTGGTTACTTAATTATTATTGTGTTTCTATTTTGGTCATAAAACTATAAAAAAAATCTAATTTCATCACTAGCATTTTAAATTGTTTATGTTTTGGTCACTCTCCGTAAAATGATAAACGAAAATAATAAATGTAACCTATAATAATGATAAATGTGATCAATCTCAATTTTAAATAATTTAGTAAATTTAATCAGTTATAATTAAATAATTTTCCCAACATCTCTACCATGAAAGGTAGCGGCGTTAATGTAAGCCTGAATCAGGTCCAAAAAGGTTCCACTTCAAGGACAAGTGGTGGTTTGATGTTATTGCATCAACCCAACTTTTGTTATTTTCACTTGTAGGCATGATGTTTGGAGAAATGGATTTTGCGAATCAATCAACCTTATTGTTTGAAGACACAAATAACTGAACAATCTTTTTGCATTTTTTTATTACTATACTAGATTTTAGGAATGAAGATATAATAATATATCAGATAAAAAAAATCACATCGTCATCTCTTAATTATAATGTTAATTGGGTGAGTAATGATATAGTTAATAGTTTATTTTTTCTTTAATGGCTAAAGGCCTCTAATTCCGACGCGTATATGCATTATGCAAATAAAGACAACTCTAATTCCAAAGGATAAAAAACCTTGGCCCAAGTTAAATAATCATAAAACTTCAGTGAAAAAAGCAAAAAGAAAAAAAAAAAAGTTAAAAGGCAAAAAAAAAAGGGTGTAAACCACCGCGCCACTAGCCGGCCGTAGTAGACTGAAACCGAGGCAAAAGCAAACACTGGAAGGCAAAGCAAAACCTTGTGAGAGAAGAGAGGTGATGGATGGTACGGAGATAGAGAGACCCACATTACGGCTTACCAACATACCCCAAACCGCCGTTGCCAAAGACCTCTTAGACTTCTTCGAGTCCAAGCTCGGCCCTGATTCCGTCTTCGCCATTGAAATCTCTACGGACCGCAACAACTGGAAGTCTCGTGGTTTCGGCAGAGTGCAGTTCGCTGCTCCCCAAGCTATGTCCGATGCCCTTCGTCTCTCCCGCCACGATCACCTCCTTTTCAAGTTCCATTCTCTTAAACTCTCTCGAACTTATGATGACATCATCCCCAGACCCATCAGGGCCGATCATAGGCTTGATGGTGGAGTCCTACATGCGGGTTTTATGTCTAGTGATGATTGCTTGCGTGTCTTGGAGCGCTGGGAGGGTGTGAGAGGTTGGATCATGCCCGAGAGAAGGAGATTGGAATTTTGGGTATGGACCGATGGAGAGTGTTACAAGCTTGATTTTCTGTTTGATGATCTTTTTGAGACTGTTGGCTGCTGCTTCGATGGCTCTGCATGCAATGCTCTTCTCTTGAGGGTATGCTTTTTTCATCACCGCTACTAACCAATTATGTGTTTTCAGTCTATTACATGGTTGGTTATTTGCAATTTTGAGCATTAATTTCATGTTTACTGTCATTCTTTTAACGGGGATTTGTTATAAAGATTTCATAGCTAGAGAACTGAAACAACCGAGCTTATTCATGTTATGTGTACTTTCCAGTAAGCCTATGTTTGCAGTTTATTGAGCCTGTTAATATCATTTGAAAAAGAAAATTGCATTTATAGAAATATCATTAATGTTTTCACCATGGAGTTAATTGATTTCGTAATGCCATGGAAGAACTAGTATGCAATTATTTTAGATGTAATATACTGCTGGGGTACATATGTTGAAAACTATTAATTGTGTTAATTGTGTGGAATGGTTTTTGGATAACTATTGTTTCCAGGTTAGGTATGCTCCAAGGATATATCAGAAAGTATCTGGGCCGAATGTGGCTTCAAAATTCAGTACGGATCGGTATCATATATGCAAGGAGAAGTTTGACTTCCTTTGGGTTCGAACAACAGATTTTTCAAGGATAAAATCGATTGGGCAATCGACTTCGTTTTATTGGGAATTTAATGCAGGATTTTCAATCTCGGATATGTCTACATATCTCCCGTGTTATAGAGAAGACATCCAATCTCTATCTTTAGAGGCCAGGGGAGAATTCTCATCTCCATCAGAAATTGTTCCGCTTGTAAAGTTCCCATCAGATTCCAATTTAGCATATGAGATCCTTTTTCAGCTCAATGCTCTTGTTCATACTCAAAAAATTAGCATTGCTGCTGTGGACACTGATCTGATCGGTATCCTCAGTGTTTTGCCTGTCGAAACTGCTGTAATGATTCTGCAGAAGCTTCGCCTGCTGCAGTCCCCTTGCTATAATCCTGTTTCATTTGTGAAAGCAAAATTACCTACGGGAAAAAACTACCGAATTCCTTTGTCTGTTTCTGAAAGGTTAAAAAATCACAATGTCATGAGCTGTCATAGAGCCCTAATTACGCCTACAAAGATTTATTGCTTGGGTCCTGAGCTTGAAACAGCTAATTATGTGGTAAAGAACTTTGCAGAATATGCTTCAGATTTTATGAGAGTCACTTTTGTTGAAGAAGATTGGAGTAAGCTGTCTGCAAATGCCATTTCTACTGGTGTGCATCTGGGTGTTTTTTCTAGACCTTTCAAAACAAAAATATATGACAGAATATTGTCTGTTCTTCAGAATGGAATTGTTATTGGAGATAAGCGATTTGAGTTTCTGGCATTTTCTGCTAGTCAGCTTCGATCGAATTCTGTCTGGATGTTTGCGTCTAATGATGAGGTTAAAGCAGAAGATATTAGAGAATGGATGGGATGCTTCAAGAAGATACGTAGCATATCTAAGCGTGCTTCAAGAATGGGTCAATTGTTTAGTTCCTCAATGCCGACTCTTGTTGTCCCTGTGCAGGATGTGGAGATTATTGATGATATTGAAGTTAAAACTGATGGCATTAATTATTGCTTCTCTGATGGTATAGGGAAAATTTCTCTGCCTTTTGCTAGACAAGTTGCTGAGAAGTGTGGATTGAATCACATTCCATCGGCATTTCAAATAAGATATGGTGGTTACAAAGGTGTCGTTGCTGTTGACCGTAACTCCTTTTGGAAGATGTCTCTGCGTGATAGCATGCTAAAGTTTGAATCTAAAGTCAGGATGCTTAATGTCACCAAATGGAGTGAGTCCATGCCTTGCTTTTTGAATCGAGAAATTGTTACTCTCTTCTCCACCTTGGGCATCGAGGATGAAGTTTTTGAGAGAATGCAAGAGGAACAACTGTGTCTGCTGGGCAAAATGCTAACAAATAGAGAAGCAGCTTTGGATACCTTAGAAAGTTTAGGTGGAGTTAATTCCAAGAACATTCTGGTTGAAATGCTTCAGTTTTATGAGCCAAATGTCCAACCTTACCTCTCAATGATGCTTCAAGCACATTATGAGAATCTGCTGTCTGATCTAAAAAGCAGGTGCCGTATATTTGTTCCAAAGGGCCGGATCTTAATTGGTTGTTTGGACGAAACTGGTACACTGAATTATGGTCAAGTTTATCTCTGCATAAAAATGAAAAAAGCAGAACTAGAATGTGCAGACCAAAGTTACTTCCGTAAGGTGGATGAGGAAACAGCTATAGTGATAGGAAAGGTGGTTGTCACAAAAAATCCTTGCCTTCATCCCGGGGATGTCAGAGTCCTTGAGGCTGTTTATGAACCCCAACTAGAAGAGAAGGGTTTGGTGGATTGCCTTGTTTTCCCCCAGAAAGGTGAAAGGTATTATGGTTCACGGTTTAACTTAACTCTTGTTTTCGTATTCTTCATGGAAAACTCAATATACTCTGCTTTCCTATATGAAATAGTTGCTAACACGTGTTTGTTCCTATCATTTTTCTGATCTTGAGGTCACTTAAAAGATTTTGTGTTTGTCTTACTATTCCTGGATAACATTGTGTCTAATGCCATTTATGGCAACAAGAGGTGGTTACTGTTGGTTATTTTTGGATCTTAAATAGATTGGTGTGGCTAACGCCTACAATTTGATCTTGTAGGCCGCATCCAAATGAATGCTCGGGTGGTGATCTTGATGGGGACCAGTTTTTCATAAGCTGGGACAAAGTTCTCATCCCATGTCAAACTGAGCCGCCAATGGACTATACTGGACGAAGACCTCGGATAATGGATCATGAGGTGACCTTGGAGGTAGTTTGAAACTGAGCTGGAATTTCTGATGTGATGAAACTTGGAAAGATTTGTATTTAGTTAGATTTTTTTTTTTTCATCCTTACCCTTTGCTGAAATTTTTGTAGGAAATTCAGAAGTTTTTTGTTGACTACATGATCAACGATACTTTGGGTGCCATTTCTACTGCACATCTAGTGCATGCTGATCGTGAACCAGACAAAGCGCGCAGTGAAAACTGTCTAGTATTGGCTACTCTTCACTCTATGGCTGTTGATTTTGCCAAGACAGGAGCGCCGGCTGAGATGCCTCGTGCTCTGAAACCAAGGGAGTTTCCGGACTTCATGCAGAGGGGAAACAAACCCATGTATACTTCCTCTGGTGTACTAGGAAAACTGTACCGTGCTACAATCAACTCCACAGTGCAAACAAGGTCAAAGTTTGTTTGGACAAAAGAGATGGCTGAGTTAGCTTATGATCATGACCTGGAAGTAAATGGCTTTGAGTCGCTGATATCAGTTGCGGAGACCCATAAAGAGATGTATGAAGAGAGAATGAGCTTATTGATGAGTTATTATGATGTAGAGTACGAGGACGAGATCCTGACAGGTAACATATACAACAAAGCACAGTTTTTGCTGCGAGACAACCGGAGATATGGAGAAATGAAGGAACGAATCATGTTGTCTGTCAAGAACCTACAGAGAGAAGCTAAAGAATGGTTTAAGAGTAGCTGCAGCAAGGCTGATGAGCATCAAAAACTTGCCTCAGCATGGTATTATGTGACTTACCACCCGAATTACTTCCAGGAAAGGATGAATTCCTTGAGCTTTCCATGGATTGTTGGAGACATTTTACTGAGGATTAAATCTCGGAATAAGTTTCTGAATAGCAGAGAAATTCAGAGAAACCGACCGAGATTCGATAATGTCTACATTAAGTCCCCAAGAAGGCATACTTCAGGTGATGAATCATCCATGGAATGACCAAATCGAATAATATTCTCCTGTGAATGTAAACTGCTGTCTCGCTAATTTGAAATGATTTGAAAGGATTTGGATAGGGAAAATCAAGGTATTTAAAATTTAAGAACTACAATTTTATTTTTATTTTTATTTAATATATAATCAAAATAAATCTAAAAATTTAAAATAAAAAATTAATATGAAAAAATTATAATAAATGGTTCAAGATTGGGGTAAAATTTTCATCTTGGCTTCTTGTTTTGGTGCTCTAGATGATAAATTTTTTGAGAAGATACAAATTAACATTTAAATTAAAAAAAATGTAGTATTGTATTCAGTTATAATAAATTAAAAATGATAAATTAAGTAGACATAGAAGAAAATTCGTTTTGTATTTATTGTTACCACAAAGTAAAAGTTATGTAGACGTTAGGCGGGATCATGTGGATATAATATTAAATCTCTGCGTCACGTCCGTCATGAATCTACTTGAATGCTAGAAATGAAAACTGACAAATCATTATCCTAATATGCATTCTGTATTCTCTGGGATCAGCTCTTGCTTGGTATTGGGGCCTCAAAACCAATGAAAATGCTTGAGTTGAGATGATAAATTGTCCAAAAACAACGACAAACAAAGAGAGCTATATATTTGAATACCAACAACAACCCCACCTCTACATCAACTAGAACCCGACCATAAAGAGCTGAGCCTCGATGCAAGTTTCGCACTCTTGTAGTCTTCTCTAAGCTGAATAAACCTGAATTTCAAGCCAAACCCAATGTCATAACACATAAAAGTCTCAAATGTAATTTGCAAAGATGAATATCAATAGCACGAGCAATACCTTTGTGCATCTTTCCGGATACTAGGTGTGCCCTCAAACAAACTGGACAGACTTTCAGGAGCAACGATAAAAACATTGGCCAAGCTGGAGACAAAACAGTTTACCAATGAAATACAGGTTTAAATGTCAAAAACAGTGGTCCAAACTGTTTTGAATTCAAAATTACTTACATTCCAAGGAGTTCAAATTTCTCATCAACAGAAGGAGCATTAAAACTACGCACAAATTCTCCATACTCTGTTATGTCACGCTTCAGTCTGAGTCCTCCACTGCAAATTAGTAGGTAAATAAATGATTCAAAAGTCACATGCAAACGAAGCACACAAGAGGTCCTCACTGTTAAACAAAGTAGAAACATTAGAGCAAGTTCAAATACCTCGGATTAAAAGTAAACTTCTGCCAATGATTAAGTAGTCCTTTGTATAAGCGATTTCCCTGAAAGATATAGGATTCACAGTTTAACTTTTCAAAGTGTAGTATATCCATTAGTAAAAACAGAAACAGGAAAAATGATAATAGACAAGAAAAAGAAACTTAATACCACATACCACAAAACAAAAATACAGAAAATAATCAAGGGAAATTTTACAAGTGCATGCATATCTTTGCCTATAGCATGCAAACTAATCTTGCTTGTACACAAAAATTCAGCACACTCGAAGTCATGAAATTATGCACAACATAATCAAGGGAATATTAAATGAAAGCATCATACCAGTTCAGTCAGGAATGCTTGTTTGTTAAGACCCTCTAATGCAGTGAACGCAGCCTCCAGAACCCGAGAAAGATAAGCAACAACTCTAAACATGGAAAAGAAGACAAGAAAATGAAATAAACCAATTTGTTTTTCATAGCTGCAGAACTAAAGAAGATAGCTACTGTAAACTGGAAAAATGGAGTTTTAATTAACAAGCAGACAACAAAAAAGTAAAAGATAACCAAGCAAAAAATACTATAGGAAATGGAGTTTGATAATTCTAATGTTTCCAAATCAATCAGCTTCTCATCCATGGAGTATGACCCCACAAAAGTTGACTAAAAGGACAAACCTTGTGCAGGCATTTGTAGGACGATGATCCGGAGCCATTCCATCATCAGGTGAGCGGTAATCCGTTGCCTTTTGCTCAGCTGATAATAATCGTTCAACCTACGAAGGATTTTCAACAAGATAATAGCTGATAATTAAGAAAACTGAAGAGAGCAAAATAACAGGAAAAGTCTATAAGCTTGGTGAGAAATAAGAGTTAAAAAATGAGCACCATGTAGTGGGTGAAAAGAAGATTCAATGAAAACAACAAGTAGCTGACACATCAATCAGACACTGGTATGGAAGTCCCACCCTCCAAATATAAGGAAAACTTTAAAAAATTGAGCACACCCGACATTACCGTATCTGACAACCTCCCCAATAGAGTTGTCCAGAAAAATCTAAATGGAAGACTGGAAGTTAGTAACTGACCTCAGCCATCACAGTTTCAATGCATTGCTGAAGCCCTTTATAAGCAGCACCCTCTGCACTAGACATTGCTGTGGCCATTTCTTCACAAGAAGCAGCATGAGCACCATCGACAGGCAATAAGAGCCGAGATATAGAATTTGCAAAGTACTACAAATAAAAGGTAAGATAGGTTCAAATATTCATAATACTATAATATTCTTTCATAGTTAACTTCAAAAACAACCAAGAAATGCAACATACTTGCTGAACTATGGCCACGCTACTGCCACAACGCTGTACAGCAACCATGAAAGATCTGAAACTGCTCTCACCAGCAGCTGCTGCAGCTTCTGCCTGCACATCAGGTCATTAACCTTATTTCCATTTTTTTTGGGTTAAATTGAACTCAAAATTAATGAACTATGTCATAATCAGGTATTTACCGCAGAAGCAGCTGCAGCAGCCACCCTTCTACTAAGATTTGTACCTAGCACAAACCTTTCCCTCATGGCTGCAGCCTCAGTCAAGCTATCTCTAGCCCGTTCCAGTCCATCAGTAATATATTGGCTGACCTAAAAAAATGAGTTAAATTAAGTACCTGGACAAAAATCCAGACGACCAACATGTTTAAAACCAACTTACTTGGTCAAGTAGGCAAGTGAACACTGCTTTTACATTGGCTGCAAGTGTTGCAGGCTGTCAAAGACATTGCAATTCAGTTAATAATTGATCTCATTTATGTCATAATATCTGGTTCTTTTGGTCGCCCACCCTTTTCTCTTTTTACCACACTAGGATTCTGTTGCATAATGCATGCTTAATTTTAATATATCCTATCATGTCACATTAGCTATATTTTATTTATCACAGTCATGCTGGCGGATAAGGCCTCTGAATTGCAAGGTTTAGGAGTTTTTCAATCAACGTATTACATCAGCAAGCACATTAAGAAACCCACTGGAAGGTTAAGATTTAGACAAAACTTTAAGGACAACAACAATTAATAGTTAATACATAATAGAAACATTCAAAAGCATCGTCTTTTTTTTTCCTTAAAACCCTTTTTTTTGAGTGCTAACTGCTAAGCCAAATCTTATATGCAGTGTCTCTCTTGAGCTGCAAATACTACACAATTAACAGAGCATACCTCTGATTGGTGGATAAATTATTACCTGAGACGAAAATAAAGTGCATCTGGTTAATGCTTCTTCATTCCACCGTACAAACTCTGTCACAACTGCAACAGATATTTGCTGATGCGAAGAAGCCACTGAAGCCCCTTTAGAACGCCCTATAGTTCCAGTTGAATCAGAAACATTCTGGTTTTCAGCACGCAGTTCATCCAACTGCACCAGATCACAGATGTTACAAGCTGCAAGAATGAAGCAAATCAAGCATTCGAACTTTAGGGAACAAGCATGGCAAATTCACAAACCTTTGCTTGATACAGCTGTCCGAGAGATGCTTGTTCATGTTCAGGATATTCATCCATGTGAGATGAAAATAGAGACTCTGTGAGACCTGTAACAACAAGCAATTTCGTCATTACGGTGATAAAACAATTATCTATTCAGATAAAAGAATTACATATGAAAGAATTACATATGTCAATGGTCATACCTTTTGATAGGTTAGTAAAACAATTATCTATTCAGATAAAAGAATTACATATGAAAGAATCAAATCCAAAACAACCTTTGTAAATTTGGACAACCTAACAAAATATCAAGAATATAATGTTACATCATATCTCTAGATTGAAACCCCATATTGTACATTTGATTAAATTTTCTAATTCATCCGACACAAACATCATCCATCACTTTAGTTTATTTTTTATTTAATCCCATCAACAGTTCTAAATAACCATGTTCAACTGTATAGTAGTTAACCAATAATTATATTTGATTCCGATAGTTATTTAAAATTATAAAAGGAATATGCACTACAAGGAGATTTGCAAAGAAGCTACTGTCATATGGTTACCTTCAACATCCAAATCACCACATCCAACGGCTCGTAGCTCTCTAGCAAGTTCCTGGGTCTTCTCATATGCCACAGCTAGCATTCTCAAATACTGAAAGCCTCAAGTGGAATGTGTAAAGTTAAAGTTTGTTACTTTTAATTATGGATGCATTTTCTGTAGGTTTACTCACCAATAAAAGTCCGCCTTCCTCCATGGGAGGAGGATTCACAAGAGATGGCTTCACTAATAATTTGTCTAAAAGAGCAGTAACTCTCTGCTCCAAAACTCGCTGCATATGGCATAAGAAACCAAATATAACTAGAAAACAGGTAGACATAATGGGATTGCATATAAATTGATTAAATTCAATAAAAAGGGAACATGTACTGATTCTTCCAGGAACCTGAACTAAAATTGACATAACATCATTAGGAGACGGGAATACTGCCATAATTGTTGCTGCTTCTTTGCGCACAGTATCTGCAAGACAAACAGCAAACACATGACATGTCTATTGGTGAACTAAAACCCTTGACTTAAGGATCAATACACAACAACTCTCTCAACCTGTGATTTCTTTGTATAATGAAGAAAGTCCACGAGCAACATTGCTAGGACTAGCTTGAGAACCCTGGTCGCCAAGAACTAATCTGGTGTCTGAATTCATGATTTCTACATCAATGAACATTGGACGGGTTGCCACATAATGCTGCATGGCACTGCTGCCCCTGTTAAACTGCATTTATGGAAGAGAAATATTCAAAATTGGTTAACAAGATTCCTGCTCTAATAGAGGAGATTAATACTTGAATTCAATTTTATAGAGGATAAACAACTACATATACAATTAATTATTACCTGAGATAAAATTTTAGCACATTCAGACATGGTAGACAACTCCCTTCTCTGTGATGCAGCATCAAACCGAGATAACAATCTGTTCTCCAATTCTACAGAGAGTTCGGAGAAGATAAAGTCAGAGAGAGACTCGATAGACTTGTCCTTCCAATAAGGGAGACCATTTATAAGATGGAATTTTGTGGATTTCCCCCCCTTCACGATTTAATTCTCAAGCTTCTACAAATTCTTGAGATAACAAAATCAACTTACAAAATTTACATCATAATCCACTAAAACTCACTCATTTATCATTCTCATTTATTGAACAGGTTTCACCTTAGGCAAGTATAAGAAAATAGTTAACATACCATTGCAGTACTCCTGAAGATTAGCAACAGCAACTTCCAATCCTCTGCTGGCAGTTGCACTTCCCACAACTGACGGTACAGCTCTGGCAATATCCTCCTCAGCAAATGATCCTAAAATTAACAAAATGACAGGAAAGGTAAAAACTATTCAAAAAGCATAAATAGATATTTAAGCTTTCCAGTTACGGAAATAAGTTCCTACAGTCAAATATGTTACATTTTGCCAGTTACAGTTTAGAATGGTCATATCAGATACATTGTATCACATTCAGTCAGTCAGTTTTCATGTACAGATTTGGTAACTCAAAGAGCTCAAGAATAATGCGCAGTAACTAAAGCTTTTGGAAAAGTGGTGTCATCTTACGCAATTTCTGTGCAATTGAAGCAGCCTCAGCAACACGGCTGTCATCAGAAAATAGAGGTGAGAGTTCCATTAGATCGCCCGGACTGCTGTTAAACTCCATCAAGTACTGCAAGGTATTAAATTGTCAAAGCGTTAAAGCAACTTAAGCAACAAATAGCAGATAAAACACACCAACTCAAAGTACCTTTACAAGCTCTATGGTCTGACTAGCAGTTTCACGCTGAGCATCTGCACTCTGACAAGAAAGTACCAAATAAATGCATTCAGGGAATGCCATAAATAACTTCAATTTTGAGCAATAATATCCATCACATGATGACAACCAACTAGGATCAGACAAAACTGGTTAGTGCAGCCAATACAATGGATCAGAATTTGCTCGTTTGAGCTTTGAAGGCTCTGATTACCATAAAGAAAACTATGAATAAGGTAAAATGAAGCATGCTATTCATTGATTGAATTTAGAGTATTTATAGAGCAATATTCAGCAAACAAGAATTCAAAATAAGAGTTTAAAATGAATCAAAACACAATAAAAGATAATAATCAAATCACAAAATATCCTAACAAAAGAATTTAAAAAATTTTACTAAGTCATTTACTGTTAATTCTTACCTGCAAATGATCTCCTATTTTCGCAGCAGTCTGCCCAACACTTGAAATACGTGAATCCAGTCTCGCAAAGCTGTCGAACAATCCATCTACTCCTTTTTCCAGCTGGAGAAAAATAAGAAGTAAAACTAATCAGTTTATGACCAAATGGCAACTTGTAATTTGAAATTCACTTTCACCTAAAAACTTGTAATTTGAAAAATAAAAAGCTTTTGATCAGATTTTTGACATAATGGCATAGTTCCATGTTGTTGCTGTTCAAGTCAAGGTAGGGTGCTTTTATTTTTTTTTTATTTTATTTAAAAAAAGACCTTTTATCTCAATATTCACTATTTTGTTTTCTTAAAGTCCTTACAAGCAAAAATCAGTGAAACTATAGGGCTTCATCTTTCTTTTTTTAGTTTTATTATATAGAAATATCCAAAAGACAAATACTTTCTCTAAAATAATGTTAGGCATGAAAGAAATAATTACTTCTTTCTTGTAATAACATTTTCACATAAATGCTTCAAAAGAAAAGTGTGAAGGAATTCTGCTGACAAACCTCAGTTAATGTCTTCCGGTGCTTAGCATCTTGAGTAGAAACCTCTTTCTTGAGATTGTAGAGTCTTCCATCAACCTTCATCCCATATCAAGAAAATAAAAACATTAATATGAATCCTACAGCTTTTGCCAAACCCAACACCAACTATTATAGAATAGACCTGCTTTCGAAGATCAATCAACTCTTTACAAGAATCCTTAAACAGTGATAGCAAAGCATCTACTTCTGGAAATAGAGGGATAGAGTCTCCTTGTGCAAATTTTGCTGCATCGGAAGAGGCACGGGCATGTCCATTTGGTAGAGCCTCAGTCCCACCAAGGCCATGTCCACCTGCTGTATCTGCTTCTTCTTCTTGGAAAGATGGCAGGAGCTCGTTAACGAGGTTCCCAAATAATGCATCAAATGAAAAATCACCCTGCCAGTTGACATTCAACCATAAAGTTATCCAAAGGCATCCAATGAGAACACTAAAAGAGGCTCTGACAGTCATCTTTTTGGCCAATCACAATCTTTAACTAATGGAAAGCTTAAATCAGTGGTTAGAACCATTACCTTAAAGTCATCAATGTCCAGGATGAGTGGAAGATTACTTACAGAAGAAGATTTTGACCTCTCTGGCATCTATTTGACACAGATTAAATCAACAGAAAAGTAACATTAGACCATAATCAAAGTTCTTGATAGGCAGAAAAGAAAAACCCTAGCAACAGCTTAATTTTAAGATAAGAAACAATAATAAAAAAAAAAAGCACGCAAGGCAAATGTGATTATTTTTACATATGATAGCCTGTAATGAAAAAATAGAGTTTAACTAAATATCCATTGTGTCCTAACTTGATCCAGTACATTAATTGCCTTAGAAATAAAAAATAAAACACTCCATTTGGTATATTTCTGTATGGCACTCCATTTTCTCAGCTACCAAATAGAAACAAATGGGAACAGAAAAATTACCTTCAATATACAGCTTAGTTAAAATACAGTGAATTTTCATCTAACTCTGATCAACAAACTCATAAGGATTCAACTAGAATGTCAAGTGCTAAATTTCTTTTAGTGACAACCCAACAGAAGCGTTGCAAAATTACATGAGTTACCCATCCAATAGAGATAACTCGGATTTACCTTACTTTCCAAATGAACAACAACAAATCTAGGACCAAAACTAACATGTCTAACTATTTGAAAGAGACCCAATCCCATAAATCACCTAGACCTTTCAGTCATTTGTTGGGGAAACTAACATCATAAATCTTTAACCAGTTCGTACCTAATATACATTTCTTGAGATAAGAATAATTTTTGTCCTAAAACCTAGTCTTTTTTTATTCATTCTACAACTTGTACACAATCACTCCTAAACCTTTTCAGTGTTAAATCTAGCCCTTTCAGCAGCCCTTCAAACGGGAATACTAACCGGAAGCTTACATGGAATCTAAATGTCCAATGTAGATCTTGAGTGGCACCCACTGGTTGAGCAAGAATTTTACCAACCTTTCCTTCCCCATTTTCCCATGAACACCATAAAAATTCCTTATAATATAATAAGGTTTATCCTCTTAAGCTTCAAAGACAGGGGAAGACTAACCGAAATTGATATCAGCTAGTACTACACATATAAAAGACTACCTAGAACTTTATTAAAAAATATATAACTTTAAAACATATTGCAATTTCATATGAAAAAGTCTTCAATAAATAAAAAAGAAGTAAAATGGGATTTTAGCTAGAAGTCAGGCTCTAGGTGAGATTGCTTTCATCAAAATCTCAACATGCAAAAATATATAATCATGCGGAGCTCATAAAAGAATATAGCTTAGAAGGCGAGAAGTAAAGAAATTTGCAGAGACATTAAGAAATTTAGTTGATCTAACCTTGATCCACAAAAATTAAAAAGCTAAATCAGGAGTTGTATTTTAGAAAGAGAGCTGAGCTGGGGACGGAATTGGGAACCAGATTTCAGGGATGGATTGAAGGCACCCCAAAACCAGCGGTGATCTTTGGCGATGAGACTTGATCAGTGGGTTTTCTTTTTCTTTTAATCAAATAATAGAAGAGGATTAGCTTTAAGCTTTAGCTACTCGGGTTGAAACGGCTTCCCGTCTTCGTTTTAGAAATTGACTTGACGGATTTAGCGAGAAATGTTTTTCTTTTTACCTTTTCTTTACCCTTTTTGGATAGGAATGAAAGGTAAATAAATTGTGCACATAAAATTAAATTAATTTTGACGTAGATAATAATAATAATAATTCTTCTATGATATTCCAACTAAATTTTATAATCTTATGGAAGAAAATAGAAGATAAATCTTAAAATTATACATAATTTTGATTTAATATATAATTATATATAAATTTTAATTTTATATAATTTTATACATAAAATTTTAATTTGGTCAAATTATTATAAATTATTAACATAATTATTAATATAGCATCATTTTATATTTATATATTACATATACAAATAGTTGTATCTTTTTAATATAAAAATAAATTAAATTATTTATTTATGATTAAATCAAAACTAAAGTTACAGGCATACATTTGAATCACAATAAAAGTTATAAGTATACAATTGCAGCAAATTAAAGTTCACCTATACAATTACACATTAAACTAAAGTTAGATAAAATTGATTTTATATTTAAGCAAATATGATAAATTAATTTGATCAAGGTCATTACTGCTTAGATAATATTATTTAAATTAAAATGATTGTGATAAATGTTAAAGATAATTACTGATTTTTTAAGTGATTAATTAGAATAAATACTGCTCGATGGTAGGATAAAATCTGATTAGTCGCCTTCCCAATTTGGTAGGTAAACGGACCGTGCTAAGCGAATTAGATTAGAAGGCATAGATTTATTTATTTGACGTGAGAGATATTGTTTTTTTTCGGTTTCAAATTTTATTTCACATAATTACGTAACTCGAATTATTTAATATAAAATTTTAGTTAATTTTTTCGAATCCAACCAAAATTAAATTTTGCTGACCCCTGAGCAGCTGGGCCTTTGTACCTATCCTTTGGGTCTTAAACAAATACATATTCAACATTACATATACATATGTACTAAATAATAATATCTTAGAATAAGACATGCATAGAGCATATTTAATTTATTCCCAAACTATATCTATCTGAGGGCATTTGTTTTCTTGGTATGATGCTTTTGTTCAACATCTATAGCTATAAAAAGAAATTGCATATCAAAATAAAAACAACATAATGGTTGCAACCAAGAAACTGAGTGTTCTAACTCGATTTCCAGGGATTATCCCCATAGTAGTATGCAGTGCCAACCATAAGAGCAACTGTAGCTCCCTGAACTACCACCCTAGCTCGCATCAGCATCTGACCCAACTGAGAATTTCCTTGTCTAAAACTGATCAACCCCGCAGTGAGCACTCCAGCGGTAATAAGTGCACCTGTATATGCCCAAATCTATTAGTGGCTACGAATTTCGATGACTATTTGTTTCCACTAGCATCACACAGCAAAGAAGATTGTATTGGTTTTACATAAACCCGGGTTCCAGTTGGTACTTGGACTCCAAACCTTGACAACATATTAAGATGCTAAACCCTGATATGATGTAAAATACCAAATATAATTCTAGTACTATGAAATATCACAATTAAGCCTTGTAAATGCAACAAGAGTACCAATCGAAAGTCTTAAGTAAACCAATCCCTCAATTAGTTAAATAGGGTTCAGCATTGATTAGATTATGCATTTAAGGTAGCTAACAACATCCTAACGTGCAGCAAATGCCTAAAGCACTATAAGCTATCGAGCTGAAGATGAAAACAAAACAAAGGAAAACAGCAAGCAACCTAAACATTAAATGAAGCTCAAAATAGCAATAAATAAAACCGAATTGGACCAAGTTGTAAGCACTATATCAATCTCTTTGCTATTTCCCGCAGAGAGGTATCATTAGCTCCAAATCAAAACAGGTTTCATCCAAGTTGGATTTAATAATCCATCCCAGTGTGAACTCTGCAAGATGATCAGGTAGCCAATAAATTACATCAAATCCTTGGAAAAAGACATGGAGTTCATAGTATGGAACATGCAAGGAAGGTCATTGATTAAGTTTTGGACACAAGCTTCCAGGGTTCCCAACTCCTACACAGACACTCTTCATGTCTAGGCTTGGTAAGAGTGACAGCATCTCACTAACTGATCGTCACACAAGCATCTTAGGATTCAATCCATCAATGGAACTGGTAATGGTATTCACAGTGAAGCATGATCTTTCTAATTGTCATATTATAAATGAAAAGTTGCCAATAACAATTATAATACTTTGATAAAGACAAATTTGTAATAATAAAGAAATGCAAAACAGGCAACAATAAAATACCAAAATACAGGATGCTCATTGCTTCATGTTGAACATACAAACTTGGCCAAAAAACCAATGAAGAGAATTTTCAAAAAGTCCTCTAGAAAATTTAAAAAATAAAAAACTTTTATTTCAAATATGGATATACTATGGATATGCTCACAGGTACAATCTAGTTTCATTCAGTACTGGTTCTATTAACATGAAAGAAAAAAAAAAGGTGAGACAAAGCAGCTAACTAGTCCAAGAAGCTAGAAACAGAATACCAAGCAAATTCTCAAGCATCAACAGACAAGAAAAAGGAGTAAAGCAATACACTCAAATTGATTACAAAGAGTGGCATCCGATCATCCACGAAAGGTCCTATTACATCCTTTGAGGTGTAACTCTAAGAAATTTACGTCAATTTACAGCTCCCATTTGGATGGTAACCACATGAAGCAATGCTTAGTTAAGCAAAAACTCAACATAATCGAGGAAGTGAAGTGTTTATGCAGCCAAATAAAAGGGCAACACCAAGAATATGCTACATACACATAACAAATCAAAGCACTTAGCTACACAATTTTCACACTTGAGATTTCATTTAAAGGAATAAAGCATTAGCAATGGGGTTGTTAATTAGGTAGCTTAAACTGGCTATCAGAAACATCAATTTATTAATGAAAGCTTAAAATTAGAAAAACTTTATCAGAAACATCCTTCCAACTATGGATCTGCAAGAAAAACTGAAGCAAACAAAAGTTTAATTTCTATAAAATTCGAACCACAAATCTTTCATACAAAAAAAAGATAAAAAGCAAGCATAAAATCGGAGAATTTGAAGAGGGGAAATGGAAAATTACCGACAGGGACGAGAGGGTTCCTGACACGCTTCTTCTCCTCCAACAATTCTTCGAAACTAGGTTCCCCCGAACTCATCTTCTACCTTTCTGTATATTCTTCTGCTGGGATTTTGCCGCAATAGCTTTCAGCTTCGAGAAAATTAACAAAATTTCAATGTAGAAATTGCTTAGTGAGCTCAAACAAGGGATTTTGAGGTCCAATGAACTTGACCCAACCGTGATGGTGTTAGGGCCTGTTCAGTTTAATGGAGATTGGCCCATGGTTGTTGAGGCTTTGTGGATGGAGACCCAGAGATAGATTGCAGATTTTATTAATTTTTTAATTAAATCGGTTGGACTGATAAATAGTTAATTTGATCACCGATTCGATTTTAAAAATAATAATTTACTATTTAAATTAACATATATGAATTAATCTTGTTGATAAAAAATAAACAATATAATTCAATTTTTAATAAAAAAACTTTCGTGGGAGGAAAGAGTAAAGGCGAAAGCATTAAAGCTTTTAAGCAAAATAAAAATAAAAATGAAATTAAGATGATGAGTGCAACTTTAGCTAAACAGTTGTTTAACTTTTGTGGGCAATCCTTGCTTTTGCTTTTATTATGTTTACTTAATCTTTACTTATACCTTCCACCACCACTTTATCAATGCTTTGCAATTATTGGACTTCCCCCCTAAACTTTTGCTAATTTTGGGGAAGACCAACTCACCTAGATTCCCTTCTTTTTCATTTTCATAATTCCCATGTACCATTTTCTTTTGTTAAACCATCAACACTTTATTTCTGATTTAACATTATTTTATATTTTTATTTCACTTAAAATTAGATTTATCTAAAAATGAAGTTTCAATTCAATTATAAATATGATTTGAAAATATAAAAAGAAGGAAATTGAATGAGTCCAAATAGAGCGGTCCAATGGGAATATGACATTAAAGGAATTAAAATCTACTTCTCTAATAATAATAAATGCGGTGTGGTCCTAAATATAAAACCCAAAGGCTCTTCTCACCCATATAATGTCATCTATATATTTAATGTAGTAGGTGTATCACTTCAATGGGATTTTAGTGGAACGCCAATTCTTTATTTTTCGTTTTTGAAATTATAAATTTTAATTAGATAATACTAAATGAATAATCATATTTCGAAGCAAGGCACATCAAAAACATCTTAGAAAACTAGTTTTTATCATTATGTGGGATATAACTATCGACCGATTCAATCTTTTATTTAAAAATAAAAATACTTATACATTTATTAATTATTAAATGTGTTTAATTTCATCATTTAAATAATATTTGTGACGTCAATTTGTTGAAAAGCCTAGAGTTTTTTCTTTTCTCCTCAAACAACTTGCCAAAAAAGAAAAAAAAATTGATGGTGTCTCTGTCTTTATATGTTGCTTTCCTCGAAATAGACCCCAATTTTCTTTTATGTATTTCTTTGTGTGATAAAATGATATTAGGTAATGGAAATCACTTAATAATATTAATAACATAATGAAAATCACTAATCTATAATAAAAAGGGTAAATTATACCCAGTTTCACTAAACTATTAGTATGTTTATGGTTTGGTCACTCAATTTTAAAAAATTATAAAATGGTCATGAATTATTCGAAAATTTTCATTTAAATCACTAAACTATTTGAAAATTCTTATTTAAGACATTGGGCTATTACGGTTTTTTTTTTAATTCTAGCTAGCAAGCTCCAAGTTATGATTTAACGATCAGTACAGTAAATCAATATCCATTAATATACCTTAGATTTAAGTTGATCGGAAGGTTAAAATTAGAGATTAAAGCAGAAAATTATTTGATTTTTAGTTCGTAAATTCGTGACTTTCAACGCTCCTTTATGAAAAGAAACTACACCATGAAATAGAAGGAAAATGAGAATTTTTGATTGCTACAGACAGTGTGAACATAGAAGACCAAACAATAATAATTTTAACAACTTAGTGACTTAAATAAAAACTTTCAAGCAATTTTATAACCATTTTGTAACATTTGAAGTTAAGTAACTAAAATATAAATTTATTAATAATCTAATAACCTCGAATCTAATTTACCCAATAGAAAATTATACTTTGAACTTATTATTATATTATCTTTTAAAAGCTCTTACCCCCTATATTACTCAACTTGAAAAAAGAAAAGTGGAGAGGGAAGAAAGAAGTAAATTATGCATAATTCAAAGAAGAAATATTAACACTAACAAAAAATCTGGAGTTGTGCAATAAATTCACAATCTCCATTGTCAAGAAAGAAAAAAGTAGTAAGAGTAGTAATAGAATTGATAGAGAAGAAGTGAAATGAGTGAGAATCATGTGATCCACCCCACTCTTCTCTCTCACACTCTTTGTCTCTAAATCCAAAATCCAACTAAAAAAGATCATAAAGTTATACATCCATCAAAACTACCCAAGCTTTTTTTTTTCTGTATTTGCTTTATTGTTTTGTGTTTCAATGGCTTCAAGCGCTTCAAGATTTATCAAATGTGTAACAGTTGGAGATGGAGCTGTTGGCAAGACTTGCATGCTTATTTGCTATACAAGTAACAAGTTCCCGACCGTATGTTCTTATTTTTTCCTCTTTTCTTATCTTTCTGGGTATATATCTTGTTTATTAGATTTTTGCTGCTAAAGTTTCCATTTATTCTTTTTTTTTTCATCCTGTTTCATGTAAAGACTCTAGCTTTATAGTTCTGAACATGTTTCTAGCTTATTCATGATCATCAAAAGTATGTCCTTTTGGGGTTCTTACAACTTAGCTGAATTTTCTCATCTGGGTTTTTCTTGTTCTTTTATTGTTGAATTTGGGTTTTTACCGTGCTTTGTTATCAGGATTACATACCAACAGTTTTTGATAACTTCAGTGCCAACGTTGTAGTTGAAGGCACAACTGTGAACTTAGGGCTTTGGGACACGGCTGGTATCAATTCTACTTTGACGTTTTATGCTTTAAGTTTTCTGTTTGAAGCTCCAATTTACAGTCAGTATGGCATTGACTTTTCTCATCAAAGTTGATTGTTTCTTTTTAAAGAGAAATTTGATAAACATTTTCTTAAAATTTAAACTTGTTTTCAAGTATTGATTGATAACATTTTTATAGGACAAGAGGATTACAACAGACTAAGGCCATTGAGCTACAGAGGTGCAGATGTCTTTGTCTTAGCTTTCTCATTAGTTAGTCGAGCAAGCTATGAGAACGTACTAAAAAAGGTGAATTATCTGGGATCTTCAATGAATTATCTGGGATCTTCAACTTCTTTCAACAGTTGTGATGTCTTATTTTAATATTCTGCAATTCTCTGATGACAGTGGATTCCTGAACTTCAGCATTATGCCCCAGGCGTCCCTGTGGTTCTGGTTGGCACCAAATTGGGTAATTCTGCAATTACATCACTAACTTTTTTAGTCAGACTAGATCTTAATTTAGTTTTTCACATTCTAGACTTTGTAGTAGAGTAGCATCACCAGATAGTTTAAAAACTACTTAAATGATATCTGCATGAAATTGGAGATTGGAGTAATATTTAGAATGGGGCTCATAGACTCATAGTTAGGGGATGTCCGGTGCAATTAACTCATGCAATAAATATAATTAAGAGGTAGTGGAAGTGGCACTGATTGATGTGTGTAGTGCAAAAATTTTGTTTGGAAACTACTTGCTGTACTAGAGATTTGGTCTAACCAAAGTTATGCATCTCGTAGAGATGGAAGAAAGGTAGGATATAGACTACTAAGACTTGAGAGAACAAATGAACCGAAAAATATTCCCTTGAGTGAAATTTGTTTTTCAAACCTTAGTAGGTGGAAATTCAATGCTATTTTATTATAATCATAGGCCTGAACTCTGGCTTGCTCGAATATCATGAGGTAGTTTTGTGTTGATTTGATCTAGAAGTGGTCATGCTCATCGGAAAATTAAATGCAAAATTGAAGGCAAATAGAGTTTAGAGAATAGTTGTCAATTGCTTCTGCACAAGTCCTTGATTACTTCAATATCAACTCCACAATTTAGTGACACTTCCAGTTAAATCTTAGTATCTTCTTTTCTCCATTGTTTTCACCTTATGTTGATGTTGCATATTTTAAATTCTACTGGACAGACTACTTCTCCAGCTAATTGACCAAATGGACTGTTTAGTGCTTTCATGTAGAAATAGAACTTGCAGGTTCTTGCATCTTCTGAAAGGAAATTTTTTAACCTGAAACTTTTAATGTGCCCTTTTGAATTGGTATTTGAATGATCCATGTCTTTTATAATGGAGCCTTTAAAAGTTAATTTAGTACTATTGGCAACATTGCAATTTTTATGTGATCATTTGCTAGATAACGTACTAATTTCTTTTTTTTTTTTTTAAATTGACAAATAGATCTTCGTGAGGATAAACATTATCTGGCTGATCATCCTGGCTTGCTGCCGGTTAGCACTGCACAGGTGTGATATCTCTCACCGGTAGGATTTGTAATATAGATGTTATTAGCGTTTTTGTACTTTAACCATCCTATGGAAAACAGGGCGAGGAGCTCCGCAAAGAGATAGGTGCTGCTTATTACATTGAGTGCAGCTCAAAAACTCAGCAGGTATGAAGAAAGTTTGGTAACTACTCTTTATTAATGACCTTGGGAGACTTGAGTCTCTAAAGGACAAATTGGAGGAGTTCTTGGTGGAAATTGGTTTATAGACATGAACTCTTCGAACTTGGTCACTTGTTAACTGTTTATCTGTTAACATGCATCATGTCATGTCACTAACATAAAGATCCTATCTCAAACTTGTCTTTGGAGCTTCCATACATTAGGCTCAGATCCTGGTGTTATGCCAGTCTAAAAAGGATTCATGCATTGTTTTACAAGTAGCATGGAGCTTTTTCATTTATGATTTTGCTTGTGCAGAACGTGAAAGCAGTTTTTGATGCTGCAATCAAAGTTGTGATCAAGCCACCCCAGAAACAGAAGGAGAAGAAGAAAAAGCCAAGTCGAGGATGTCTAATGTCGGTATTTTCTCTTATTAAAGTTTTGGGTGCTTGTTATTATCTGATAGTCTTAACGTATGAAATTTAAAGCTTTTGAATTAGTATGCATACTTGATACTGAGTAGCTTAGTTATGACATGGCACATTTGGTCTTTATGTTATCAACAAGCGACACTAAGAATCCCCTTATAATTAAATCATTTCCGTGTTCTGCATTCTCATGCTTCGAAGCTCACTAAATTATTAGCTATTGGAGTGATTTGTTGTATTCAATCAAATCAAATACGAGTAACAAAACTTTCAAACTTGAGTGTGGGGCTTAACCAGTTGCATCTTGACATATCTTGTATGGATGTGTAAGAACTGTGTGATTACTGTGTATTTGTTTAATCCAATATCCAGGACATGATCTCCTTTCCATTCATTCAAATTGCAGAAATGTCTTCTGCGGGAGGAACTTCGTGCCTGCTAAATGAGACAGATTGGCTTCAGTCAAAAATCGAGTGCTTGTGCTCCTCTTGCTACCTAGAGATTCTTTTTAGACAAACAGGATCAAGTCGGCTTGTTTATCATGCAACGCTTTTAGCATACAGATTTATTTCTAATCTTACGGTTGTAATTCGGATGCTAATTTGCCATAGTGATTTCTTGTATAGAGTTACAGCTTAATGGACTTGTGGTTTTATGCATGGAAAAGAAAAACACAAGTGTGCTTTGAGTTATGTTATCTTACAATTGAAGTTTTTATAGTACATATTCATAAACATTCCCAATACGGAGGAAATGGATGATGAGAACACTTTTTGCTGTAATTGAAGTCAAGGAATGACTATTGATATCGGAATTGCACGTCTTTACGTTCAAGAGAAGACCCAATTATTATATTCTGGTGCGTAAATTTAATAACCAATTCGGCGTGCGTCATGATTTTGCTCGATGCTGTTAAGACTGACATGTGGGTCAAGCACAAACAAGGACACGAATACTCGTACAGAACAGAACAGTAGCATTGTCTTCAGAATATTCTGTTTTCCAAATGGATATGGGACATGTAGAAATCGGAACATGGAAATTTGATGTGAATATGTCAATGGCTCACCGCAAGCTCTAGATTCCAGAAAGGGCTTGGCTTTGCCTACTACTCAAATCAACACCAAATATATGAACGCAATGGAAAAGAATGAATGATCAAAAATTACTTGCCCACTCCAGTGTATGCACTCAGTCTTACTGCCTCCATTACATTCTAATAATATTCAAAGCAAGCAAAGCTGACACCAATTAAAACTGTAGCATATCAACTACAATTAGAGTTTATCAATTAAATAAAATATAAGAATACATCATCAACCACAGCAACCAAGTCATGCCACATCAGAAAAAAGGCTTCAGTATCAAAATTCGGTGACCACTTTAATTGGAAAAGAAAAAGAAAATTAAAAGGGGAAAGAAAAAAAAAAGTCAAGAAAGATATGCACTAAAAAGCAGTATGGGCACCAATTTCTAATGTCTGGGCAACATATGGGCATGATTTCCAACAGTTATAATATCTACAAAGGGAAAATGATCTGTGTCCAGAACAAATTCAAGGAACAAAGCTTGAATACACCCCGAACAGATTCTTTTACGGTACAGTCGATACGCCGAAAAGGTGGGGGGTTGGAGACTATGAACAAACATCAAATGGCTCACTTACCACCCATCCTCTAAGCAAACACAGGTCAGAAGACCTCTGGGGGTTAGCCAATGCCCATCCTTGAAGAACTGAAAAAGAATACATCAAATTGGTCAATAAAAAATTCCATAGTTCTAATATCAATTTTCTCCCTAGTAAGTATAGAAATAGCAAAATGGGAAGAAGATAAATGGAGAATTTGTCAAAAGAAGCTGAGAAGAAACTAAATGACTCACAAGCTTTAATGGGCCACTAAACAGTGACATCTAAGGATGCTACTGCCATGAAGATTGCTTGTACCCATCCCATCCTCCCTCAGGTTCCTTCCTTTTCAAAACCCCACCTGGCACCTGATACATTCGTGCTTGTTCCTCTGCCAGGGCCTGAGAACTGGCAACAGACAGATGCCGAGATGCAAGAGGTGCTGTCTCATCTCTTCCTTCAATGTCTGGGCCTCCAGGCCCTGCATTTAAATCTAAACCTTGCCTTCCCCACTTCCTTCCACTCTCAGCACTACCATTATAACTACTGTCCGGAAGGTTAACAACATACGGCCTTGTGTAATGGGACGGAACAGTGCCAGCAGGTCCTAACAATTGTGAATGGACCGGGGGGAAACAAAACCTCCCACCAGAAGATGAATCAGCATAAGTTGTTGAACTGCCAGAAAAGCTGGTTGAAGGAAGAGGAAAAGTTGTTCCAAAGGGAAACACAGGATATTGGAAAGGAGTTGATGGAAAGGGCACTGCTGGTGCAGATGACAACACAGGTGCCCTATAGACATCAGGATTAAAAGGGGTGGCACCAGTAGGGGGGCCCAACACCCTTTGTGTTCCACCAGTTGCAACAATTGGAAAAGGTTGTTCCCTATCAGGCAAAATTGATGGAATAGTAACAGCTGAGTATGTATTCCCTGTAGGAAACCATGACGAGAAATTTGCCATCTCAGCATTGTTTATCTGCAGGCTGGGAACTGGTGCTTGAGATAGCACGTTGCTGTTTCTGTTGTGATGGCTAAATAGTGATGGTTCAGCACTCGCCTCATCAACAGCGGGTCCATTGTTCAAATCAAAGTCCCTGCGGAAACTTGCCTCACCATTAAGAATACCAACTGATGATTTTGTTGGATGCATAGGGGCATCTATTCTGCGACTATTTCCAGTTGAGTGATTACCCAAATCAGCAGGTTCATCAACTCTGTTCAAATCAAGATCAAGTCCACCAGAAGAGCGAACGGTTGCCGAACCAACCAACCCACATTTTAAATCACGATTATTTGAAAGGTCTAGTGCAGAGTCTGCGCCCTGGGTAGAACTTTGAAAAGCAAGATCCTCAAGGACTCTCTCATCAGGTACATTCAAATCAATATCCAATGGAGGACGACACTGTTTACCAATATTGGCATCAGGAATGGAAGCATTATTTGTACCCAGAGGCATATCTAGACTTTTTCTGGGTTCAGCTGGCCGAAACGCACTTGTAGCAGCTGATCCCTTCCAACCGAGTGCCCCTTTAGTCCTCAGCAGGTCCTGTGGGGGAACAAAGGGGCCTTTAGCAGCAGCAGCAATAGTAATAGAAGCAGGAAGGCTGCTAGACACGGAAGAAACAGGGAAAGGCAATGAGCTAATTAATTGGACAGGAGCTGTCACATTATTTGATTCCACAAATTTCCCATCATCTGCATTGAAGTCTTCATTCAAGTCGAATTCTACTTTAGCATCTGTATCAGCAACAGCTGTAGCAGGAGTATCTGTAGTGATCGATGTGCTTTCTTCTGCTTCATCTGCTTCTACACCAGTCACCTTAGATCCCCTTGGCTTCTTAGTTTGTTCTGTTTCCGACGATGCCTTACAAGGAGATGGTCTACCATGTGCTTCATGACCCTCACTACATACTAAGTTCTCCTGCACGTGCTCACCTTTCTGGGCAGTAACAACTGAACCAAAACATATTCAATTTAATTACGAGTTTAACAATGACAAAATAATAATAATAATAAAGGAATGCAAAACAAAAGCTTAAAATAATAAATAACATGTGCTTCAAACTTAATAAGGACATCAATGATCAGAGAAGCATTACTTTCCAACTCAGGTTTTTGTTTCTCATTGTGACTGGCATGACTCGGTGCATCAGTCTCAACATCCTTCTCAGCCTTCACTTCATCAACATGTTCCAAAACTGTATCTCTGGAAGGACCAGGAGGCAATGCTTCTTTATCTGTTCCTTTGATGGAATGCCCAAAAACATTTGCCGACTTCTGATGAGTCTGTGAACTTCTCTCCAAATCTTCAGTGACATTTTTCTTGTTATTATCCACATCAACTTCAATAGAAGGTACAGATGAAGAACCTGCAACCACTTCTTTCTCCACTTTTACACCTGGATCGATGACCTCTTCATTTACCGCAGAAGTGCTCCCCTTTTGTTTAGCATCCAAACAGTAATCATCATCCACTTCATCAGACTTTTTATCCAAGCGCTCTTTGGAATCATCAATATCAGTAGTTTTCTCCACGGTGCATGCAGAGGGCAGATTGACTAAAGCAGCCATCACAATTTCCTTTAATTTACCATTTTCAGGACATTGATCTGCAATCTTCACCAAAGATGAAGTTAAATGCTCATTCGGCTCTCCTCCTAATTTCTCTAGAGAGGAACCAGTCTTGCTTTCTGCATTTTTAGGCCATGAATTACCAGCAGCAACACCCTGCTTTAGATGCTCATCATCTGCACCCTCAACAGACTGATTCCGATTTTGAACAACCTCATCCCCCAAAGAAGGTTTTAATTTAGTTTCATTGCCTGTGGAAGAATGCTCAACAAGAGGGGTATTTCTTTGCGGAGAATCAATCGGAGAAGCACCATCTGACTTAGAGAAGTCTCCAGTAGCCACACTAGCAAGCAAATTCATTCCAGCATCATCCCCAACTGGCAAGCACTCATTTGCTTCGGCGTACTTAGCACAACTATCAATTAGAGCATTTATGGAACTAAAAGAAGCATCTTGCAGTTTCCCTGATTTAAGTTCATTTCCAGAAGATGAAGAAGCAGTTTTTGTAACTTCAGTTGTTTTCCTAGCATCTTCTCCAGTCCTACAGTTTTCCTCATCATGAACAGCTGCAGGTGAACCATCTCCCTCATCAGACCCAGTCAGCACATCTTTGAAGTCATTGCTCTGCCAAGATTCAGTATTCACATCAGTGGCAACATTTGCCCGATAACTCTCACTTTTCTCCTTCATGTTACGATCTAATTGCTCATGTTTCTCTGAAAGCACAGGAGAAGAAGCTCTGCTATTCATGACTGGATGATCTTCAAGAGATCCTCCACTGGCACTTTGTGCAGGACTTCTACCTCTATTTGGGATCTTAACAATGAACTTATGACTATTACCCTCAGCTGTAGGAGGATCAGCTAACTTTTCACATGTTAAACCAGACTGTGATACTTTTTCTGAAGCAGGATTTCTATGCAATGAAGAATTTTTGCTTGATCCAGCTTCCCTTTGAGCCCCTGATGGACCTGGGAAACCATTAATGGATTTCCGGTGCCGTGAAGAACTACCTGAGATCTTAGCCACTATTCCTGAACCAGCTGCAGAACTTCTTGCATCCTCCTTTCCAGAAACTCCCCCAGTCTTCCCATGATCACTAGAACAAGACTGACTATTGTTGTGGGACTGACTAGAACTGCTGCTTTTTTCATCCCGTGTGGTAGTTTGAGGGTCAGAGGTGCCAACAACAGCAGCATTTCGTGCCTGCCCATCTTTTAAGTTCGTACTGGCTGAGGCAGGTGATGTTGCTGCCTTCACAGGCCCTGGTGATGCAGAAGCAGACTTGGTCGTGATCTCTCCTTGAGCAAGCTTAACCGAACCAGTTTTAGAGGCAGAAAGTTGGGTTACTGAACTCTTCATGGCAACATCAGATGATCCAGAGTGCTTGCTTCCACTGTGAGAAACATCAGAAAGACGAGCTCTAGCAGACCACGGAACACCCTGATTTGAACCACACTTGGCATCCATCTCAGCCTCTACTCGTTTTTTCCATGTATCAACTAAACTCCTTGCTTTCTTCTGTATTTCTATATTCTTATGAGTACGCAAATGATTCACAGACTTGCCAATGTTACACATCTGCAGAGCTGTAAGATTTACAGGTAGCTTATCAAGAGCTCGGAGTAAGGTTAAAAGAAAATCATCAACTGATCTATCATCCTTGGAGCCGCTACCATCTCCAATCTTCCCTTTGTGAACTTCCTGGAGCCATTCATCAAAAACAGGCAACCCTCTGAGCTGAACAAAATGACTAAGACAGTCAAACTTATCTGTAGCTGCTATGACACCAGCAAGCATTGACCGGCTCACCAAATCTATTTTCTTCTCATTTCTCTCAGACACCATGAGTTGAACCAATTTCTCAACTCCTGCATAATCTTCTAGTCCCCCCTTTTCAGTAATTTTAGCAATCTCAGATTTTAGATTAACTTCTGGTCTACCATGACCAGAATCCCCATCATCCATTTTACTAGTACGTTCCCTTTTGACAGGCTCGAAGCCTTGATCCCCACGCTCCCTCTTTTTCCCCTTACCCTGAGAAGGAAATGAGGAAGCACTATTCTGTACGCTATCTGAACCAGGTTTTAACTGTGCTGTTGACGTCGGACCATTCATTGGCTTTGGAGAACGGCCACCCTGCTGCACTGTTGCATGCATCTCTAAGCGCGTCTTATACAACAGCTGATCTACTTCTTCTTGTAGTTCCTGAAAAAATAAATAGAAAATATCAATAAAAAGGGTACAACATTAATAAGACATATGAAGGAGCATCTAGAACTCACATTAATATAATCTTGATCGGTTAGCCACCATAAACACTTGTTTGTAATGTCATAAACTCGCCGGCACACAAATGAGCAAATCCCTGATGGAAGTTCAATGTCCTTAGGAAGGAATGCAACTTTACACGGATGGAGTAAAGATGCAGCAGGAATCTCATCCTTATGGAAGGAATAAAAGATTTCGTTTGGCGCAGCTTCCAACAGGAGGCCTTTGCCAAGCTTTACTTCAGCAGGTCGATAAAGCCAATTTACACACAACTTTAACTTGTTTTCTTTCCCAGCAGTTAGACAACGAATTATTCCAATGAAAGGTGGAGAATCTTCAGGCGGTTTGAAGAGAGCACAGTCACCAACACTGATCTTACGTCCATCCTATTGGTAGCAAAACAGGCTATGTCAGTAACTTAGTGAACATCCAACCGTGTCTGTAATTTTTTATCAGTGAAAAAATAAAGCAATTAGTACTAATGAAAAAAATGCTTGATCAAAAACCCAGATTGTAACCCACTCAGTTGTTTCTAAAAGCCATCAACTCTTAGCTTCAAAGACTAAGCCACCCAAAGGAAGCAGTGCAGGTAATTTAACACAGACAGAAACAACTCCAAGAACAACCTTCTACTAGCAAATAGCAAGAAATTCAGCTATTCAGATTTGTTGTGATTCCAATAATCCAGCTTTATTAGATAAGGACTTTTTGACAAGCATATGTATAGATAAAGATGCAAATAATAACACCATTTAGGGCATGATCAGTCAGTTTCTAAATAAATTCACAAAACAAACAAGTTTTTCTTCAGTAAATTTACAAAGCTTCTATAGATATTAAACCATAGTTTCACAATGTAAGAAATAAATCTACTAAAATTCAATTGAAGAGAAAATTGCAAATTAATTATCCCTAAGCCATCAAACTTCAACAATAGCAGAAAGGAATTATAGTAATTCAGATATATCTAAAGCTATTTTAGAGCAACAATCAAGGAGAAGTTGAATTAGCAAGTCATTCAACCACTCAGATCTAGTCTGAGTCCAGTAATCCAGCTTTATTAGACAAGAAAGACTTCTGAGATTCATATGTACAGAAAAAAGTCATATACCACCATATAGAGCATGACTGGCCACTTTTAAACAAATTCATGAAACAAATACTTCTCTTCAGTAAATCTACATCAAATGGCAAAATACTTCTACAGATTTTAAACTTCTCAGTATCTATTATAATACAACTTAAGAGCAAATGATGAACTAGAAACTAATTCTTTATCAACAATTTCATGATTCGAGCTGTCCAAACTTTGGAAACTTCCCAATATTCTGAACAACAATAACGCTGGTGATTTTTTCTCCTTAACACTCCTTGATGGTAGGCAAATTCCCATGATAAACATATATACATTGATCTATCTGGACCTAAATTTCTCTATCATTTCCCAAAACTCCCCCTGTCCATAACTCCATCATATTGAGTGAAAGGAAAA
Source organism: Gossypium stocksii (assembly GCA_020496765.1). Classification (NCBI taxonomy): domain Eukaryota; kingdom Viridiplantae; phylum Streptophyta; class Magnoliopsida; order Malvales; family Malvaceae; genus Gossypium; species Gossypium stocksii. The sequence continues at coordinate 114,148,175 of CM035627.1, read as the reverse complement.
CATCCAAGGCATGCTAAGCAACTGCTACTCGAAGTCCTCAATTATAAATTTCAGACAAGTCAATGGAAGGACCGTATCATCTATAGGAAAACTTGTATATGAAAAGAAAAGGACGTTCTGGTATCATAATTTAGCACACAAAAGATATGTTAGAGAAAAATGTAAATTGGCCCAAGGGAACAGACTCTTCTCAATCATTACCCAAATTACAATGTAGTACACCGCTTCCCACAACTGGAGCGCTGTATGAACGACAAAAATCAAGCCAAAAGTTCTTACACGAACACCTCGGCCAAACAATCCACCCAAAAGATCAAAAGTTAAATGCCTTCCAACAGATCAATATTCCAGCTGATTCAAAACCAAGCCAAGAAAAATCCAAGAAAATTAGGAGTACTTCCACACAATCCAGCACCAATTAAATCACCATACCAAATTCCCAAAAGCAAAAGTGAACCCCTCGCTTCATTTCCACCAAATCAATCCGACAAAACCTCTCTTATCAAATCACAACACGAAACAAAACAAGCAAACAAAAAGAAAAGAAAATTGAATAGAATCAAATCAAATAAAAGCAGAAGAAAAGGTATACCTTTGAAAAGAAATTAAAGGTAGATGAAGAAGAAGAAGAAGAGAGAGAAGCACCACCATCACCACTCAGAACAGCCGTTGAACGTGTAGGGACTGTCCACATGTGCCGTGCCTTTTTCCTCTCCTCACCTCCTCCCCGCCCATGCATAGCCTTGCATTTTCCCCTTCGAGTACCATCAATTCCCCCTCCTTATTTCTATCTTCTTTTTCCCCTCTTCAATTTCCTCCCCTTTCTTTCAACAATTCCGAGCCCTAGATCCGCCCAAAACCCTACCTTTTACCATCTACAGAAAAATCCCCCCTCAACCAAACCCTAATTTCCCCAATCGCAAATCGGAAACCCTAATTCCCTTTGGATCGCGATTCCCCCTTTTACCCGACCTAATTCAATCTCAGATCCATCCACCGCCTTCGATTTTGTAAGCCGCCTTTCGATCTATAGAAGAAGAAAAGAGATTATTGAAAATTAAAGAGAGAGAAAACACAGAGAGATTAAAAAAAAATTGTTTTTGATCGACTTTTAGAGAGAGAGAGAGAGAGAAGAAAAAAAAAAAGAGACAGACAGAGACAGAGACAGAGAGAGACGGCAAAAGGAAAGGTGTACTTGGGGTTACATGGTAGGGCAGAGCGGGCAATAGGATGGGCAGTTCGGGCAAGTACTTAACAAGGGGCAAGATATAGTCACAGTGCTGTGACGGAAATGAAATGACGTGTGTGGGATTCCGGATACGGGACTGGACTTGTTCGATTTCGTTTCAGATTATTAACTTAAAAAGTGTTTGACTCATCAGTGTTTGTTTTGGCACCTTTGACTTTTTTTTTTTTTGTTTTTGGGGAGGGGGTAATGAGGGCAAATGGGATTTTCAACGGCCGATAAAATTAAGGTTTTTGGTTTTTGATTTTTAGGGCGGGGGACGATAAAGCTACCCGTGTGGGCTATTGCGGGTGATGCCTCAAAGAGGGCAAACTCGTAATTTCTCACTTGAGGGAGAGTTAAGGTTGTCTCTCCTCGCGGATTCTTCCATCCAACATAAGAAAAATAAAAACAAGTTGATTTTTGTAAAAGAAGAATAAGAAGTGAATTTTTATTATTTTCTTTTATGGGTAAACAAAGCATAAACAATTCTCTATAGCCTTCAAAAAATCATGGAGTTTTTGCACGATGATCACAGATATAAGTTGTTGAATATTTAAATCCAAATTAAATATCATCAAATTGAATCTAGAAACGGAAACAGGCAAAACTAACACTAGTAGCATAATAGGGTAGGGTAGGGCAGCGCTTCCAGTGGTGTAGGTGGCAATAAACCGCTGCTCTTGGGTTTAAAGGCTACGGTTGCTCAAGTTTGGATGGATGGTCCTTAATTTTTTTTTTCTAAACCAGTTTTTGTCCTCACCTAAACAAATCAGTCGAGTACTAGCCTTGAATGAATGAAAGAAACAGAATTTTAGAATGGTGGAGACTATGGTTGGGATGGGATCCATCGTCCTGAAAGTATGTGAGGCCAGAAACAGAGCATTATTCATTAAACTAACAAAACCAATTCTTCAAAGCGTTTCAGTGGCAATTCTCCCTTTCGCTTTCCCTCAGGCATTTGGGACCACTCTCTGCTGTGTGTTAAGCAGCCTTGACAGGACACAACACAAACAATGCTATTGCTCTCGAATCCCCACTTGTAAGAAGTAGCAGGGATTCGCAGTTGCTATTTTCCAGCTCCCTTCATATTTTATTATCTATTTTTATTTATTTAAATTTCTGAAAATACAGTTGGAATAGATTCAAGCTTAGACTTGATTGTGACTGTGGACCGTCAGCATCCCAAGGGAAGATTAAAAATAAAAGCAAAAAGGCACAGTTCTTCTATCGAGTTTGAGTCTGTCCGTGTGAGGGACAAAGCTTGAACCACTGAACAGTCTGGATCATTGCATTTGTGTATACTCGATATTTTTACTACAACTTCGGTGAGGAATCCGGCTAACATAGTTAGAAATTTTTCAAAATAGAAACCAAGTGTAAAAGGGAAATATGAAATAAACCGAGTTCCTTTAAGATCATCAGCAGCAGTTATTGATTATGTGCCATCCAAAACAAACACAAACACTAGTTATGTTCCCAAACACCTAAGATGTCTGATGCAATAATGGAATAGCAAGTCAGAATCGAATCTCCACCAACAAAAACAATAGAAAGCCTTCTGTGAACGGGATAAGCAGCTTAGTACAATATCACAGAGCATTTATCATCCTCTTCATCTCTGCAGATCTCCTCGGATCAGGGTCTTCAATTGCTCTTTCTGTAAGTACTTGCTTAATTCGGCACATCGACTTCCTTACCTGAATTTCATAATCAGTATAAAAAATCCAGTAAGCAAAAGGTGCTTCCTAATGGTGGAGGAATATTAAGAATCTGGTAAGCATGAATGATTACCTATGCAGAGTAAATTTTATAAAATATTTAAAAATAAGTCTGATTGTTCGATAGTCGTAGTTACAAGGAATAACCATACACGACTGCTTCATTTTAATACATTTTAACCATTCATTCTGACTTATTACTAAGAACTACAGAATGCTACTTTGTTCACAATAGGATAAACATTTAGAACTAGTGTCTAATCATCTAAACAATTTGCAGTGTGTTTGGATTGGGAATTTTGTAAATTCAAAGATCTTTTAAATGAGGGCCTTTTAAAATTCATCCATTAAAAAATCAAGCATTTGTTGTTTCTATAAATATTATTTAGAAAGAAAAGTTGACTCTTGGACTTTCATGGAGTAAACATACATATAAAAAGAATAATTATACTAAAGATAAAATAAAATAAAATTATCAAAAATGCAGTATGGGAATAATTATATTTGTAAAAGTGTATAGGTTACACCAATAATACAAAGAAATAAAATTGTATATCATAGTTAAATAAAATGATATTTTAATTTTTGAGTTTTGGATTTTACGGTGGGCCATATGAAACGAAAGTGAGGACATATTTAAAAGAATTTTGAAAAACCCACATCTCTATATGGGGTTTCCAGAGAGGGATTTCAGGTACTCAATTTCCTTCAGAAAATTCCTCCAAGTTTTGAAATTTGCACTTCTTTTACCAAACAAGACAATAGGATTTTAAGCATTTAATATCCCGACTAAATGAATTTCCTTCCAGAAAGAAATACCTCATCCAAACAGACCCTCAAGGATATTCAAGCAACAACGATCACAAAGTATATCAAATGACAAGCAGAAGAAACAGGGTTATACCTTTGGGATGCGTTCTGGATTGGGAAAGCGGAGACTCTGAGCATGAAGCATCTGCCGTTGAGTCATCAGCATGTTTTTCTCTTTCAACAGAACATACCATAGTTTATGGAGATCATCCCAGGACTTTACACGCAGTTCAGAAGCTTTCCAACTTCGACCTGACAGCAACGAAATTTTAAGAAGAAATTTAACAAATCACAACAGCACTAGAACTAGCATGGTGACTACATGGGTTGGATTGGGTCTTGAATAGCAGCTCTACCCTTCTTAGGGTACGGGCAGGGTCTTCAGGAAAGAAGAAATTCTTTTGAAAAATCCATTAGGTGTAATTATGCTGAAACTCAAAACAAAACAGAAAAGTAAAGATTTGGGTCTATAACCAAGTACTATGCAAATATATCCAGGAAACGGTATGAGTTAAAATGTTATAAATGAAAACCAAATCTCTTGTTTAAGTTTAACAGGGAAAAGAAATGCAGCAATATCAGTGTGTCCTTCCTCTAGGAGTGCAACAGTTGTTAATGCTTTATTAGCTAAACAGACTCGGTGGAAAGAATAGCTTCAGGTTGAAGCCAATCATAGGAGGTAATTAAAAAAAAAAAGTTGTACTTCTTAAGGAAAATGTATTCCAGTAAATAAAGAGGGCTTCTGTAAGAATCTTGTTATGAGTAATTTATGCCCATTCTATCATAACTACCACATAACACCAGATAATGAAATCCAATGAAACTATCACACTGATCCCAACTCGAAATCTATCCCACAACACCAACCATCAAACTACTTCAAACAGATAAACTTCGAATCCAAATTTAGAAAAACCATAGATGACTTATCAGTCTCAGAAAGAACCAAATAAAAATAGATCTTTCATCAAAGGTGGCAAGTAAAATTATATCCGTGGTTTGCATGCTGACTTGAAGATTTCTTCAATAACGACAACAACAGCGTTGGCACTAAATTCCCAGGTGCCTGAAAGTTATTAATATAGAATTTAGCAGTAACTTAGGGGATGATGTACAAGACGGTTGATTCTTTAACAGGTACCAAGTTTTCAACAGTTATCCTAGTTTATTCTAATACATGACATCTAAAATTCAATTATGCCTTTACAATTGTAGTTTGTTTTTGAGTGTGAGCAATTAAAGCATTATCTTGGACTCTCAAGTCCTAACTCCGACTTGGGGAAACACTGGCCATTAAAGTGAATTTGGCAACCCTTCAATTGCACGAACTCGATGAATAAACACCAGCAACCCACAGATTCAAATAAGTTCAAAGATTGTAACAGTTTCAAAGATATGGTGTTCAATAGTCCCATATTGCTTTACTTTATTCTATAAAATAAGAAATGAAAATTGGAAACAGAGAAGGAAAAGGAAACTCATGATTAAAAAAAAAAAAAAAAGCGAAAAGCATACAGAGAATGTACCGTAGACAGGTTTTTCATCTTCGGGATTTCTATCAGCCTCAAAAAATTGCTCAAGTGGGTTGAGATTAGTAGGAGCAGCTGCTGATGCGGCGGCGGCGGTGGTCGCAGCTGAACTTTCTGATTTAGCAGCAGCCAAGAGAGCTGTTCTCCCTACAAATCTAGATAGAAACATGGTTAATCTCTCAGTAGAGTAATATCTGTTTTGCCGAAACAGTGTAAATGTTTTGTAAGGAAGACTTGAGTTTGCGCAATGTGATAGGGTTTTAAGAGCCCAGTCTCCGTCCCATTTCAATCTATTTTCCAGATTTGATGTGGGGGTCGGGTTTTAAGAACCCAATTCAGGGCCCATTATAAAATTAAACGATGGAGACTAATATGTGGGTTTTGGGCTTTTTTATATTTAAATTTAAGAGTGTGTTTGGGTGAGAATTTTGTAAAAGGATTTCGTTTGTATTTAAGGTTTTTAAAACTCTAAAAATGAATTTATTTATTTAGGTAAATATATTGAAGAATTTTAAAATTTATGAGTTATTTAAAGAGAATTCTAACAGTTTAAATTTCTTTTATAGATTCCACCTAAATAGTTGGTTTTTTAAAATTGCTCATAAATGGTAATTTTATTTGATTTAATACCCATGATCTCATTATAAAATAAAATTTTAAATTTTATTTTATTAAAACTGTTTATAATTTTTATAAAATATAATGATATACATATTGAATATTTTTATATTATTTATTCTTAATATAATTATTCTTCTTTTGTGATTATTTTTTTTAATTTATAAAAATTTCATTAGCCTATTTATTGTAAAATCGGTTATTTATCTAAACAAATCAATTACAAATCTTAACTTTTTGAATTGATGAATTTTAAAATATTAACATTTTTAAAAACTCAAAAAATTTATAATTCTCCATCCAAATACATTTTAATCTTTTATAATGTTGCAATTTTTTAGATAAACTATATTAGTACACCCAACTATGCTTTTTTATTATTTTTTCGGTTATCAACTATGAAAAGTTATAAAATGATCACCCAATAATTCAATATTGTCTCTTTTTGTCACTCAATTATCTTAGATTTTTTTATATTTTTATTTTACGTTAGCCAACTAGTGACAAAAAAATAATAATTTTGAATAGTTGAATGACAAAAAAAAAAAAGAAATTTACTAAGAGTTGAGTGATCATTTTGTAACTTTTCATAATTGGGTGATAAAAAAAAATCATAGTTAAATGATCTATTATTATCTTTTAAAATATCAAAATTTAATTCATGTTACGTTCTCTTCTTAAAAGTATAATATATTTTATTATTGTATCTAATATTTATTAATTATATTATTGACATTTTAACTCTTAATCTACTAACCTCATATTTTAAAACTAAATTACGAATTTATTCGAGTTTGAATCCAACACTTGCCGTGTTTTGTTTCTTCTGTTTTTTGGGCCCTTAAATTTGGAGAAGGAAACAAAGCCGCCGACCGAGTAGCTGAAATAAAAGCAGAACACTTGCTTCTCCATCTCCACCACTTTGTAATACTTGATTTAAAAAAAAATTATTATGATAACAAAAATATATATTTGATAATTTTAAACTCAGTATAATTAGGTTACAGAAACGCGTCATAGGAAAATAATGTAAATAGATTCATATAAAGAAATGCAATAATTGCATGGAACAGGATGAGAAGAAGAAATAATAAAAGATTAGGTTAATTTGTGGGATCCTGGTTGATTTTCAGCCCTTAAATCTTGGCTTTAGCGCTCCTCTGTGATTGCGTTGTGTGAAAGAGATTGTGCAACCAACCACTTTAATCAAATATGAAATTGTGAGAGAAATTAAACGCAACCCAACTATCACTTCTCCAAAGAATAATCACCTTACAATTCACAAATCATTCCTTTGTAGTTGTTTATTAAATGAAAGTGAAACATAAAATGTGAAAAATGATAGTTTATTTGTTTATCATTTCACAAGTTTATAAAATTAGTTTTTTGAGATACATTCGACTATAATGATTTAGGAAATAAGAAATGTTCCCCAGCCTAACCAATAAATCAATCAACAGAAGCATCAGTTTTGAAATTATTAACGAAAACACACCAAATATAGATGATAACGGAAAACCAATAAAAATGCATTATATTCAAATTCTACTCATTCATAGTATAATGAGAAAGGCATATGTGTCTCCAATTTTCGAAAAAGGCCAAAAGAAAGCCAGGGAATTTCCCAATCAATGGGTCCCACCATTACCATCAGCAATAGCAATGGTTCGGTGGCTTTGGCTGTACCCTAAACTTTCAACAACTTGCATCTCTTTCCACGTTCTCCTTTTCATCCCTTGCCATTGATTTTATGATACATTGGCGGTAAATTTTTTGTAAAAAAAAAAAAACTATAATTTCCAGGTCAATTAAACCACTTTTTGTGTTCCATTATGCATTTTAATCCAGTTTTACAAAAATTTGAAACCTTAATTATATGAAGCAGTAGCCTTGTCGTATTATTACAGCTGTATTTCACTAAATGACATCCATCCTCTTAAAAATATTAACCAACATTAATTCCCCGCTACCTTTTCGGCTTCAAAAACCAAATTTATTTAAAAATTATGTTCACAGTGATGAAAATTATAAAATTATCATTTCTTTTTTTATCCATCCTTAAATGACGTTGCAGAAGAAGAGATAGAGCTTCATAACTAGATGCTGCAAATAGAGACTTGTTTGACTCTAGAGAGAACCCTAAAGGCTAATGCCAGTGGCCTGGGCAGTTCAATGGTGCTAATCAGTACGAGGAAGGGCGAGAAGGTGCTGAGAATGAAAGCTGGAAGTGGTGAAGGACAAGGATTGAAGACGGGTTTTGATTGGTGGACACAAAAGTTGGAGTGAGATTTAAACCACCAATTAAATATTTTAGTCTATGAATAATAAATTCACATGCAAATAAATGAAGTAGCTGCTTCAAAAATAAATATATAATGTTTTGCAAACTACAAATGGAAAATTTAAATGAAGACATCATTTAAAACTTTAAAACATTTCATTTATTTTTGCTTTCAAGTCATCCACATCGTAAAAACAAATGAATAAAATGGACATGTGATTATAGGCCTTTTTCAGATACTAACAAAATCCTGAAATTACTTATCTAAGTAATCATCATAGTTTCTTACTGCAGATCATCAATATAGTTAGTTGGGTCTCAGCTTTATACTGTAGTAATATGGATTCCTAATGCTCATATTTGAGATTTTTTTTAAAGAATAAATATCAAACTTTGATAGATATATGTAAAAAACTTTGAATTGTCTGTATTGATGTAGAGTGTTAGTGGGGCAAAAAATATTAAATTCAATTTCAACATCTTACCTAGTTTTGTTTTGACCTATTAATTAAACTATTGCGTGCTAATATAAGAATCAAAATTAAATCAAGCAATTTTGTTTGAAATCAACTGTTTCAAACTAATCTTAATATTGTAGACTTTGAAATATTTTTTTAATTCCTGTTTTAAATTATTATTTTTCGTTATTTTAGAAAAACCTACAAAAATTTAAACCATATTTTCCTCATCGTACTTTTTAGGACAAGCTGTAAAGGGAAATGTATCGGCCTTTGCTTTGACCGTCTTCTATAAACGTTTATCCTTTTCTCGCTCCATTGGCTTTAGGGGCACCTCTTACCCACGTGATTATCTTTTCTCAGTTCCCCAAATTGTCCTCACCCTTCGATCATTCCAGAGCCACTGCAGTTCCCTAAAACATGCCACGTAGGCGCCAACTTGCTGAGGTCAATCCCATCATTTTCTTTACAAGAGCATGTAGGTTTTTCAACCTGAGAATTAATATGGCCACACGTCGTCGTTTAATTCCCTCCTTTAGCTTGTTTCAATGATATAATGAGATTCTCATCTGTGTTTATCATTTATTTGTTCCAATGACGACTTAATTGTATTAATGTTTGGTTTAAGTTACATGTTATTTAACCTCTGTGTGTGTGTGTTTTGGTCATGTAATAATTATAAAGGCTGTAGCTTCAGACGAGAAACAAAAAGAAAAAATTTCTTCGAAAAGGTGAAAAAAGCAAGTGAAAGACAACTTTGAGTAAAAAGTCAGTCGGCACTCCTTTTTAACATTCAATTCAATCTTCACTTAAGCTTAAACATTTCTGATTTCTCATAAAATTTCTCCTTTCTCATTTCTTTGCTCGCAAAAAGCCTCTGGGTTGTTTTTTGCATTTGCTTTCACTGTGACAACTTTTTAGGTGAAGTCGGGTAACATGATTTATTTTTTACTTTAATGCTTTCCTTCACTTGATTTTGCTTTGTAACAACCTAAATCTGTTGGCTCATTATTTTTGCTATTGCAATTATTAACACGTCTTGCTCTCCCCCACATTTCATTTCATCTTTTTTCTCTTATCTTTTAAGCTTAAATCTTTTGTGCAGATTTCCTTATCTTTAGTTCAACTTTGTCCCTTTTATATCAGCGTCTACACATGTAAGTGGCTCACTCTTTTGGCCTTTTGGGGTCCTTTTTCTTATTTTCCCTTACTTTCTCTAGTGTTTCAGTCTTTTAATGTTTTAGTTACCTCCTTTAGGATTTGGGATCTGGGTAGTTCTCAGCTTTAGTAGTTTACATTTGCTGATTCTCAGAAGTTGTGTTTTTTTTGGGGGTATAGAGAAATAGATCATGGCAAAAGTAGATGAACCACAGCCACATCCACCAAAGGAGCAGCTGCCCAACATTTCTTACTGCATTACAAGTCCACCTCGATGGCGTGAGTTTCTTCAATGTTCTATTTTTTGTTTTTTACCCTAGTTATTATGACTGTTTAGATCCTAAATTTCACATTCAGCAGCAGCTGATGTATTGTGTTAGATTTTTGGTTGGTTTAAAGTGCGATTCTTGTGAATCCTCCTGGGAATATTCTAGGTAAGGTTCAGGTAGTAGTCATTTATTTTTTTTGGATATGTATCTTCTGTAAAATGTATATTCTTCTTTTAGCTGAAGCCTGAAAGTAAGTAGCTTTTTTGGCTAAGATACCCCTTTTTGGAAAAGTGAAATGCCATTATTCTGCAAAAAAAAAAAAAACTTTCTTTTTAGATTCTGCAAGGATGAGAAAAGAGAAGGGGAAAAAACATAACGACCTTTCAACAATGCATGTAGTAATGTTTAGGTCTATTTTATAACTTCACTTTGGTAACTACGGATGGTAATTCTAGTCATATGGTTATTGTTTTGGTGAGAGTTAACCTAAAGCCTACTCTTTGCTAATTGACTTCATTTTGTTTGAATTTCCCCTGTTCTATTTGTCTTTCACTTTAGAGTGTTCTGTTTCCACTTTAAACAAATTGAGGAAATTTTCATTTATTGTTTTGATGTGGGATCAAGATATTAAATAAATATTTTAGATGTGCCTTCACTTGGCTATATTAAATGGCGGCTATTGCTGGTATTTGAATGCCGGTTGAAAAATATTGCAACTAATCTCTTGACATTTTGGTCTGTATTTGATGCAGATGAGGCCATCCTTCTTGGTTTCCAACATTATCTTGTGATGCTTGGAACGACGGTGATCATTCCAACTTCACTTGTTCCCCAGATGGGAGGTGGAAATGTAAGTCTCCATGAAAAACAATCAACAATTGTTACTTACTTTGAGTACCATGGTATTTTGTATTATGCTTTCACTATGGCATTTTGCCTGGCTTAATAATTTCAACAATGTTTTATCAATGACCACTATAGGAGGAGAAAGCAAAGGTTATCCAGACTCTACTCTTTGTTGCTGGTTTGAACACATTATTGCAGTCACTGTTTGGGACTAGATTGCCTGCTGTGATTGGAGGGTCTTATACCTTTGTCCCAACAACAATCTCAATTATTCTTGCTGGTCGGTTCAGTGACAGTTCAGATCCTATTGAGGTACCGTGATCTATACTCCAACTTTACCATATTAAACAATGAACGTTTGGACTTTGTAATTACTAAAGTTGCGTATTGATTTGGAAAAGCAAGTATTTACCTAATCCAATATGGGACATGGTTACCATGCAGCTCAATCATTACTAATGTGATATAAAATGACTTCACTCTTCATCATTCCATTGAAAGGAACATTCCATTCTCATTATAATGTAGTTTTATTACTTGAAAATTTAAAATACAGAAAAGAGCGTAACTAAGTTGTCCAGTTCGAATATTAACTTCCATATATTGGTGTTTTCTTTGGTTTTTTGAAGTATTGTGTTTTACTGCTTTTTCAGAGAATTACATTTGGTTTATTTAAGTATTGTGTTTTAATGCCTTTCAGAGATTTAAAAGGATAATGCGGGCAACTCAAGGTGCCCTCATTGTAGCTTCCACTCTTCAGATTGTCCTTGGCTTCAGTGGCCTTTGGCGTAATGTTGCGAGGTTAGTTTACTTGTGTTCAATTTTTCAGGGAAAGTTTGAACAGCTTGGCTTTGTACGTTTTTCCTTGTAAATAAATTGAAACTAGGTTGATTTTCTTATGGTCTTGGACTAATGCATGCTTCATGCTGATTCACTTGAATGTACCAAATTCAAATATTTTAGTGAGACTTTCAATTAACTATTTTAATCATATGATTGCATTTTTCTTTTTTTCCAGGTTTTTAAGTCCACTTTCAGTCGTTCCTTTGGTATCTCTAGTTGGTTTTGGGCTTTACGAGTTTGGCTTTCCTGGGGTGAGTCTCTGCTTTATATGATAGACTTAGTCTGAAATGGTATTATATCATCATCACCATGGATTTTGACTATTGTGTCAATTATTAGGTTGCGAAATGTGTGGAGATTGGACTGCCTCAGCTGATTCTTATAGTATTTGTCTCACAGGTAATGTCTTGTAACTTTCGGGACATTCAGATATCCATCTTCTAGTTATAGTCTTGGATGATCTAACTTGAGTTTAAAAACTATAAACTTTATCTAATTAATCATTGCTTATCTGGTTTTATTTTGCAGTACGTGCCTCATGTGATAAAGTCTGGAAAAGATGTCTTTGATCGATTTGCTGTCTTGTTTTCAGTGGTGATTGTTTGGATTTATGCTCATTTACTCACTGTGGGTGGAGCTTATAATGGTACAGCACCAAAAACACAAACAAGCTGTAGAACTGATCGTTCTGGTCTAATAGATGCTGCTCCATGGTGAGTTTGTGCAGCTCAATCACTTGTTTCTTGATTGGTATATCACTAAATGTTAGGTTTTTTTTAAAGATGAATTTTCTTAAGTCTTAGGGTTTCAGTATCACTTAATAGGTGAGGCCATGCATTTTTAAGTTGGGCTTGTTGATTTGGCAAGACTTGCTTGTATCACTAAGATCATATTTGGTTCAATGGAATGGAATATGGTTGTAATGGAATAGGACTGTAAAGTAATAGGGCCGTAATGGAATAGACCTGTAATCAGTAATTCAATTGTTTGGTTGGGTGGAAAGGAATAGAACTGTAATAGTATTCTTCTGTTCGGTTGAATGGAATAGAGGTTGTAATAGCATATCAAAAAAGCTAAAATGACCCGAACACCCTTAACAGAATTTTGTTAACTAGGTTATTATTGTTATTGTTATTAAATTTTAATAGGATTATTATTAAATATGATTTAATAAAAATAAGAATAATATATAATTTAATAACATCTTTAATATAATTATATTTTTATTTTTATAAAAATATTATCTATTCTAATTCACTTTTGGGTACTAAAACATTATATTTTCTCTTCTCTTACCATCCATTTTTCTTCAATCTTACCCATGTGGAAAAACCTAGAAAATAAAAAACCCAAAATCAGCCTTCATCCGTTGACTTGCCATCATCTTTGTCCATTGCTGGTCATGAATTGATAATGATTCTTCACTCCTCTTGCTTAGTCTCACCCATTTACTCCTCTTTCTATCTCACCCATGTGCAAAAGCCCAGGAAAAAAAAAAAATCTAAAGCCACGCTTCATCTGTTGCCTTCATCACTATCCATTGATGGCCATGAATACAGAACACCAACATTCATCCTCTCCCAGTCTCCCTCTTCTCTTCATTTGGAATATGAAATCTCACCTAAGACCTAAGGAGATAGAGAATCCTTCATTTTTCTCTATTTTTATGTGTTTTTAAGTTGACTCATCTGTTGGGGAGTTTTGATTGAGTTTTTTTGTGGGTTTTAGATGATTTTTTTTTCATGGGTAATATGGTAAAAACAAGTTTTTCCTCATTTCAAGCATTTGCAGAATAGCCATTCAGACATGAGTGTACTGAATAGCTATTACAGGACTTTGTTGTTTAGTCCCGTGTTAGGCAATTCTGCAGAATCACATTCAATCAACCAAACGTTTGAAATACTATTGAAAGTTGAATATGCATGGAATAGTTTAGCTATGCAGGCGAACCAAATATAACATAAATGTTTTATACGAGGACTTGTTGCCTTCAGTGGATTATTGTTAGTAGTTTTTTTAGAAGTGCTAGCAGTGGTTTTCATACAGAAGGCACTTTGGGCCTGTGTTTGATAACAATCCTAAGATTTATTTTACCATAATATAATAGCATTCGTCAAGAATGGTGTAGTTATAATTAGCTTACGAGAATTATGGGTTTGCAGGATAAGAGTTCCTTATCCCTTTCAATGGGGAGCGCCATCATTTGATGCTGGTGAAGCCTTTGCTATGATGATGGCTTCTTTTGTTGCCCTTGTAGAGGTTTGTTTTCTTCTATTATTTATGAATTTTATTAACTGCTTAAAAATCCAAACAAATTCCTTCATACTCTTTGGAAGTTATTAGTTAATTGCAGTGTTATTCAAAATATACTAACTTTTTACCCGTACAATGGCCTGAACAGTCCACTGGGGCTTTTATTTCTGTGTCAAGATATGCAAGTGCGACTCCAATGCCACCGTCTATTCTTAGCCGTGGTATTGGTTGGCAGGTAATTTTAAAAAGCTTGTTGATTCATGTCTAAATTGTTTAGAAATTTGAAATTTTGCCTTCATCTGCATTTGCTGAACTTCAGTTTCATGTAAATCTTCATTTTTTATTTTATTTTGTGAAGTAAGTTTCTTTGACTTGCTTTAGGGAGTTGCAATTTTGGTGTCAGGATTGTTTGGAACTGCCAATGGTTCCTCAGTTTCTGTGTAAGGCTCTGACAAGCAATAAACACAATGTTGGACCTACTTTTACTGTGCTCAATTAATCTAAAAACAGAATTTGTGTACTAACTTTGTTCTCTCTACAGAGAGAATGCTGGCCTTTTAGCCTTAACACGAGTTGGCAGCCGAAGGGTTGTCCAAATCTCAGCAGGGTTTATGATTTTCTTCTCTATTCTTGGTAAAATTTTCTGATTCATGGGTTCTTTTTCTTCTTTCTAAATAGACGTTGAGCATTTTCTTTGTCAGATCAGTTATTGATTTTTTTTTAATACTTAATGTGCAGGGAAATTTGGAGCAGTCTTTGCTTCAATTCCAGCACCTATTATTGCTGCATTATACTGCCTATTCTTTGCATATGTTGGTAGGTAACTGATTGGAGCTATTCACAAGGAAACATGTGGATCTCCATTTTATTTGTAACAAGGTGTTTCAAGAAATTATATAATGAATCTATTTCTTTATGTTTCTGCAGGTGCTGGGGGTCTTAGTTTTCTTCAGTTTTGCAACCTCAACAGCTTCCGTACAAAATTTATATTAGGCTTCTCTGTTTTTATGGGCTTATCTGTGCCACAGTACTTCAATGAGTATACCGCAATTAATGGCTATGGTCCTGTTCACACAGGCGCAAGATGGGTACGTATATCCATGCTAAATCTGTTTTCAACGGTTTTATTCTTAGACAACCTTTTTGTGTAGTGATTTTAGAATGAAGTGAATGTGAGTGACAAGGATATCTACTCATTTGTTAACAGTTCAATGACATTGTAAATGTGCCATTCTCATCGGAAGCGTTCGTAGCGGGATGCTTGGCATATTTCCTCGATAACACATTGCACCGCAAGGACAGTGGGATTAGGAAGGACAGGGGTAAGCACTGGTGGGACAAGTTCCGATCCTTCAAGGGTGATTCGAGGAGTGAAGAATTTTATTCCCTCCCCTTCAACCTAAACAAATATTTCCCATCTGTGTGAGATATAATGGAGGTATTGTCATTTTAAGTTGTAAAATCTCAATTGCCCTTTGTGGACGACATCATTACTATTTAATTCCATGTTAATTGTATTACACGCTATGGCAGTTGGTGTTTCCCTTTATAAGAACACTTAAATGACTAATTCCAATGGAGACGTGGGTTTGAAGTAAGCAATGCAATGTAATGCCTCTGTTATCTTATGTCTGATTTTTGCTTTCCAAGTTTCATGGTCTACTGATTCCTGCGTTGGCCACAGTAGCGAATCTAGGGGAAGCTGGCAAGGGCTTTGGCTCTTTTAAAATGTAAAATTGTTATTTAAGCTATTAAAATTTTTTAAAAATTTTAAATTAGTAAATGTACAATTATATTTTAGTCCTTCAAAAATTATAAAAATTTGATTTAATCCTTAAAGATTTTAAAGATATAAATTATAAAAAATTAAAATTTTATCCGACTTTCTTGAAAAATGTTCTAGCTTTGCCCTAATTGGCCGCTAAGTAGGCATCATTCACGTCCTTGTGATCGACAAGAGTGAAGCCATTGGCCCAATAGTCCATTGAAATGCCTTCTCCCCTCGGCCTAGGACAACAAAAAGTCCTCGTCTTCCTTACAGTCCTTTACCTTGAGCCCTAAGGTGCCTTATCAAGGATGGTTGCTTCATAACTAAAAAGATAATCAACTGCTTTACCAGTATCCTACCGTATCAAAGCATTGACGAAGGATATTACGTTCATGCAACGTTGATCTGATTATTACAACTTAAACGTAATTTTTTTTACGAAGCATATTTACCTCTTGGACTTTATCTAGCAAGGAATATCAAATATGTTTACACAACTTTCCACAAGTATATATATATGTTTACACAGCTTGTTCAAGTTAATAATACTATTAGATTTAAGTTATGGCTTATTACTTGAATGCTCACCTTTCTAAAAATAGTTTAGGTTCGAATTATTATTATACGACAAAAGAAATCAGGGGCGCATCTAGGGGGCAGGCATGGGCCCCGGCCCCCCCTAAAATGTAAAATTGCAACTTTAGCCCTTGAAATTTTTTAAAAATTTCAAATTAGTAAAGGTAAAATTGCACTTTGGCCCCCCCTAAAATTATAAAAAGTCAATTTAATCCTTTAAAAATTATAAAGATATAGACTATAAAAAATTAAAATTTTTCCGGCCCCCCCTATAAAATTTTTCTGGCTTCGCCCCTAAAAGAAATACTATTGCTTAACATGATATGTATTGTATTCCATAAATCAATCCGATTATTCTTTGGACCATACACGAATCAACACCAATTTTGTACTCAAATGCATCAATTCAAAAAGATCACTAAAAAAATTATATCAATAAACTCAAACTCTTCAGCTGAATGTTTATCTCCGATGACAAATACATATAATAGGATTAACACAATAATAGCACTTTGTATGCTTCACAAGTTGAAACCGATTCATGCTTGAAGACAGGATCCTTAGGCCAAAGTGTTCTCAGTCACCCCTTTAGCTTCTTCGTGCCTGTCGAGTTGGCTGAAGTTACCCTTCTGTTTGAACAGTTGATTGTGGTGATGCCTACAGTATAGACGATGTTCATGCGCAACGTAGTTTGACGGGCTGATAACACAACCTCCATGCGTGCATCTGAAACAAGCCTTGTGATATGAAGTGCCATCAACCGCCACCTGAGGATTCGGGAAAACCGGTAAAACTCAAACACCATCAAAAAATTTACTTAAGGCAATGCGGTGTTGTACGAAAGGACTCTAGCTTTTCGGTAGCAATCAAGTAAATCCATATTACCTAGGGTGACTCTGCAAAATTGACTGGCTTTGTTTCATAAACGAGAACAACAGAACCAGCTTAGTTTTACCAGTTATCATTCTTAATCATTGATGCAAAACTTGATGAGACAAAAAGATATTTTTTCCTACAAGTTATGTAGTTAATAATTTAAAATTGGGACGAATACCTTTTCAATCGGGTACACAGTTTTCTTGCAAGCAACACATTTCTCTTGAGTTCCGGCAAACAAGCCCGAAAATTTGCTGTTGGTGACCTGCAGAGTTCCACTCAGAATTAAGTATCAACTTATAACAGTCCTTGATGATCAAGTATGGTAGTCTGAGTTAAGGGCTAAACAAGATTTATGTGGCCTGGAAAGGGAAGACGGAGGTACCTGGTCAGCTGATCGGTCTACCCTAACAGTTTTAGGAGTTCCTGACAAAGACAAAACAATCAAAATAACCGGGCTTTTGAAGCAGAAATAACGGGAAAGTAAATAAGCCTGAAATCAACTCATTAACTAGTAAGCACCTTCAAAACTTTTATCCAAGCTGCCAGTCATCTTAAATAGTTGATCAAAGTGAGGCTTGCAATACAAGACACCCTCAAAGGAGCTATAATTACTTAGCTGCAAATTTGTCAGAAAAGATGAGTAAACAACACATAGGATAAAGAAGAAAGGGGTTCAAGGCGCAATACAGCCAGGCAGACATGATTCTTTGAATGAACAGCTCATAATTAACAAGTCAATTTGCAAACGTTTTCACTGTTGTGGAGTCCTGATTATTCGTATCCGATATGTTCACTAATACGAATGTGCAGTTGAATACAGGAAAAAGGGTGAAAGTAGTCCAAATCATATCCGTTGTTTCCTAGACACTCAATGAAAAAAGAAAAGCGTATGTGTACCAAATCCAGTAGACCATTTCACATCCCTACATTTAATACATACAAGTGATCACTTTTCAGCCATTTGTAGCTCAGGCTTCAATGTTTTGGGCACAATCTAATTGTGATTCCTCCAAAAACAGTTGACTAGGTGATTGTGTTTTATGAATTCTCAGTAGCAAATTCTATATAACCTAAACTGATAAGCTTTTACTCAACCAAGTTCAGGAAAAAAATGGATAAGCAATGGAGCCACAGGGTACATGTAACTCAATTCTATAACAAGTGATGAGATCCAAACACAAGTTACAAAATGGCAGGCAGCTTTGATCATAAAAGCTGTCTGTCTGCAACATATGATCAATCAACAGAAAGGACTGACTAAAAAAGGTAATACTATTTAAACCCCAGATAGACACAAATCCAAGATAAACTAATTAACAAAAAGACAGGATTAAGATAAAAAAAAGCAACACAAAATACAAGTAAATGTGAGAGTGAATGAAACCTTGAGGGTACCCTTGCAATGGTGGCACCTGAAGCAAGCTTTATGATAAACTTTGTTGTCAGCAGTAAGCTGGTCAACCAAGTAAACAGTTTTTTCACAAGCCTTGCATTTCTGGGTAGTCCCTGCAAAAGTTGCCATTCTCTTTCAGATCTTTCCTTCGATAATTCAGTTTTTCTTTTTGTTGTTGATGTTAAAGGCAAGAACAAAGATAGAGAAGACTTTTTTTGTTTGTTCTCTCTCCTTTCTTATTTTTGTTTTTATTAATTCAAAATTCTCGTGAATGCGATTACAGCTCACAGATATTGAATTTGAAGTTTAAGTAATAATTGCATCTCAAAAATAATTAAAAGATATAATATAATATAAATTAATAATACAAGTGTGGCCGCCCATATAGAATTAGGACACAAACAGTGAGTAAATTACTGGAATTTATACCATCTTCAGACTAAAGCAGTAAAATGTAGTACCCTCTGCCACTGGCTCTCCAATAATTAAAATAAATTTAACAAAACCATTTTTAATATATCAATAATCAATTTTACCATTCACATTTACATTAATTGGAATGTTTCATAAGAAATATTCCTTGTATCCAATTTTTTTACCGTTTGTATCTTTAATATAAATTTTGATTTGAAAGTTTTTAAAGCACATTTAGTTAATAGTTTTCAATTTTGGTTTCCTTTTTTTTTTTTTGTATTTTTCCTTAATCCTTTTCATTCCCATGGTGATAAGTAGGTCAAATAATCCTTGTAATTTAAACTGTATTACATCAAATTAAAAAATCTCAATTACAAAAAAATAAAAAACATAATCCAATATGAAATGACTAATTTATCTCCATGTCCTCTAAATTGGAGTTGAAATGATATTATATTATATTATTTATAAAAAAATATTAATTAAGTAATATACTCATCCCATTCCCACCTAAATCAGGACAACAATCTTTTTTGTAAAATGAATTTATTTCCCGGTTCCCAACTTGAGCAAAACTCCTGTAAAGAAGAGGAGAGCCTGTATAAAACTGGTGGCGTTAGGAGGAATCGGCAATTATTTTAAGCCCGACCTACAATCAGCACTTTCAAGTCCCTTTTTTATTAGTGAGATGGGCCAAAGCCGACCATTCAACAACCATCTTGTTGAAGCTCAATCAAAATATATTTAACAAATATAACAATCCTGCTCTGCTAGAATCAAAAGGAAACCAACTGGACTAAATCCCCAAGGCTCGGTTTGGTTCACTTCTTTCATTTTTAACCCACATGATCTACAATCTACAAACATGATTACTGAAGGAACAATTGTCCGTACTCCCACATCAATTATCAAAGTTAAAAGCGACAAAGCTCTTGCTACAAAGCAATCGGATCTTGTGGTTTGACATCATGTTGATGATGCCCCCCACCAATACCAGCAAGGATTTGGGAGTTTCCTTCATGTCACACTGCATACTCCAAAGTCCAAACCCTATTAACGGGCTAGTTTCTAAAATTATTGGAATCATCATTTTTTTTTTAATGACAGAATTCATATGATGAGAACATGATGGAAATTTGCAGACTAGGGTCCTCAACAATGTCATAACACATGTCAGCTTTGCTTATTTATCACTAGGCAAAATCTTTAAAATGTAAAACAGCATTGCCAAAAACAAGATGAAATGCTGACATCCACTTTTTCGTTTCCACACACAGGCCAAAGCTTGCACAGCCTCATTTACTTCCACCACCACCCTTTGCCTTGTTCCTAGCTTCTTCTCGCATTACTGCCTTAACATAAATTTCATAGCAACAACCTGAAACAAATGAACAAAACACCATCATCATACAACAAGTTTAGTCATAGATGCTCATCCGTTTAAGCAGGAACACTATATTTCTTTCTGATCTAATGCAGGGTCCAGTTCAGCAAACTCTAGAAATAGTAACAGTTTCTAATCCATCAAATCTATTATGATTGATTCAACATGCTTCCCTTGTTCGCGAATTGGTTCATAATTTCACAATCTCATTGAACGGGTAAGGGAGGGCATAAGAGAGTAGCGATTAACCAAACTAATTCTTACAATCTAGCCATCGACAAGGTGAGGACTCATCACCAAACAGGTAGCATTCTTTCATTTCAAGTCTCTTCCCCCCCCCCCCCGGGGGCCGGAATAAGAAAGAAGGGGAAAGTGAAAACTAAAAAGATGCAAAAGAAAGAAGATTTCCAGTTACAATCAAAGTATAATATCCAAATTTACCAAACATTAGAGACATATTTAGAGCATATCTAAAAAGGATAGTAGAGGATCAAATCCAACTTCTTGTGGAGTTATATTCAAGAGCCAATTCATTCAACTTTTAGCAAAAGTAGGCTCACCTGCTACAACAACAACTGTAAGAACATCCCCAATTCTCTTCAGTGCCGACACACTCTTCTTATAAGATTTAAAACGACTTAACGAAGGGTCCTTTGCCAAGAGCTGCAGGGTGTAATCCATATCAACACGACATCAAGTATGGCACAAAAGCATCACGTGTAAGAACACACACACGTGAATATATATTAAAAATATCTGATGACTTTTAATCCTCCCCATTCCATGTCATAACATACGGAACTGATTAAAGGATTAGAATCATTAGATTATAAGTAATCATCAATAATCAAAACCCAATTTCCGTATCCAATGTAATCACTCAGTAGCTAAACATAAAATCCTTTTTAAAAAAAATTCTTGAAAATCACGATCAAGAAGGTTTAAAACAGACCAACATTCTGAATAATTTCAAGTAATATTCTTCTCCTCTGCAATTCCATCAATTAACATGGGCTAACTCAAAGAAGATGCAATGGCACCTATAAAACCCAAAAACACTACCTCATGGAATTATGAGCTGAACCAAATGCTCGAAATTGAAATTCTCAAAGCGGATCAAAAGAGTAAAAATGAAAAGAATCAAAAGGGCATATATATTTATTATCAAGAAAGTCGAACTCAGAAAGAAATACAGTAAAGGGGAAAACTCACAGCTTTCTCACGATCCCCAAGTTCAACATGAAATGCTCGTGTTGGCACAGCCATGGAAGCCTCTGTCTTCTGCTTTAATCAGAGGACAATTTTCATAGACCGAATTAGATAGAGCTATGAACAAATCAAGCAAAGACCCAACAAAGATCTATACACATATAAAATGTTTATACGCTTTAATACCTGATAAGATCGGAAGTGGTTCGCAAGGCGACTTTGTCCAAGGAAAAAGGCCATCTCTTCGATCTCTCACTGATTTTCAGACTGAAGAACAAAAATAAAAACAAGAAGTTAGCTGCTGGGTGGGGATTGTCGATTGTCGACTAAAGGAAAACGCCAATAGGGCTTTAATTTTCTCACTAAAATGATTCAACTCCTACGCTTTTGTAGGGCAGGCCCGGCCTGGACTGAATTTGGATAACCTTAGGTTCACTTCCGATTAAAATTTTAATAATAGAAATTAATATTTTAATTTAAGTTTGTTTATAAAATATTATAATATTTTTAAATGTTTATTATTTCTGGAATAATAAATAAGAAATTAGAGTCAATTCAAATTCAGTCTGAATAAAATTTTCCATTACGTTCAGTTAAATAATTATAAAGAAAGGTTAAGAAAAAAAACATTTTATTTAAATAATTAAAATTAGTAAATGAAAGAAAAAAATTACTATAATAAAATTTTTATTTCACATTTTAATCCCAAAAAGTATAGTTTTTCATACAGCAAAAGGTATTTTCTCTTAAATAAAAAAATATTTATCCAAACAAGGAAAATATCACATTTTCTCTTACTTTCCATTTATTTCCCTCGTTATAGGCTTAAATCATAAAATGATATTTAATATATTTTCTTTAATTTAGTACATAAGCACCTAAATTATACGTAAGAGTACATGTCTTTTCAACCTTTTTTTTCCATTATCATTAATAAGTTAATTAATGCATAAGATTGCCTATAGTATACAAGAAAAGAGCTGAACGATGAGATGCTAGGTGCCTATACACTTGTTTTTCCGCAGATTTTATGGTCAAGACTCACTTGAACTAATTTTCTTAAACCGGAAAAGAAAGCGGATATACAAAAAATGCAATAAATTTGAACTTATCAAACAAAAACATTTCATTCATGCATGGTCCATGCTTCCACTGAAGCAACAGAGATAATTTACAACTAAAAATCTGCGAAATTCTGTGTTGCCCATCAATATAATATTTACAGTGTAATATGATACAGAGTACTGCATTTCTGACCTCCACCAAGGATTTGTAAACAAGCAGCTGTATGGTGTAAACCTAGGATACTTCAACCTCTTCAATTCTATAACCAACCAAAATTCAATAAGGCAGCACTTGGCTCCCCCCTACTATTTCCGACTGCACCTGTAAACGTATTAAAGTCCAGTGCCATATCTCAGACCTAGAAATTTTTCTTTAACTTTTCTTTTGATAGAGAACCACTTCAGCACACTAAAAACCTTGGTCCATCTCCTCTTCGCTTGGACAGCAACTGTACGTTGCACAAGGAATCCGTCAACAGCAGTTTGTAGATCCGCTTGTGATTCCAACCCAAGGCCCTGGGAATGAAGATCACCATCAAAATATCCAAGATGATCCTCGTCACCAAAAGTCTGAGAAATATCTGCGTCACACGTTAGGGAATTATTGACTTGGCCAGGATAACTCAATGTTTGGTCATATCTAAGATCTGGGTTTTCGATACCATGCAGGGCATAATCCTCCAATCCACCCATACCCCAAACTGAATAGATGGTTGAGATGATATCGGGAGAAGAAGCACTTGTTTGAGCATAATCATATCCATCCATTTTTTGAGAAGCCAAAACCTTGCTACCATTAGAATTCTCTGTCTTAGCTGAGTTTGTGCAAGGTATCTTAGCTAATTTTGAACAACTACTTATGAGAGAGGCTTCGTCGTCAAACGAGATAACTTCTGCCCAATGTTCAAATGCAGAAATTACCAAGTTTTGAGCTTCAATCTAATGGGCAAGCAGATAATCAGAAGCCATTAATGAAAGGAGTGAAGAAATGCAAAGAAATAATAATAAGATTAGATAAGAGAAATTTTACCTTCTCAGTTTCTGATAGCTTATCAGTTGTAAGGTACTGGCTTTCTGAAAGTAGTCCTGTCAATTGTCCCACGACGTTGAAGACCACACCAGATTTCTGTTGAGAACCAGGAGGGCAATACACGTGCCTCCTCTTATCAAGCACACATGTTCGAGCATGCTCCACGGTAATTTCCCACATCTTAGCAGACATACCGGTGCCGAGGATCTGCAAATATCTCATGAAACAAATATTGCTTTCTTTTAGCATTTTGGCATCATCAAAATACTACTTTTAAGCATCAAAGCTGCTTAAATTGGTGTCGAATAGTCAACATGTAACCTGGTGAAGCATAGGCAAAGCATGGATATCTTAGAGATGCTAAGTTACATTTAATTTCCAAATTTATATCATTGTTCAATTATTTGCTGATAAAAGAATATCCTTGGTGCAGTAGCAAAACAAAACTTTAATCAATGCAGGCTTAGGGTCCCGTAAGTAAACTGCATAAAGTTGGAAGTAATATGAAATAAATGTCCAAGGGACCTTTTACGTTATATTTTTCATGAATGAATTTGTGTGGTCTAATCCTATAACATTCACAGCACAGTTCCTTCTCAAAAGCTAACTCAACATGCTTAAGTTCAGTGAGTACTTAAAACTGATTAAACTCCAAGTTTCACAAAAAGAGAGAGAAAGCAGAAGAATCTCACATGTCGAAGCCTTGGAGGATTCATACAGAGCATGGTCAAGAAATCCTTAACAGTGTTGATATTTTCCCGACTCAAGCGCTTATGGAAAGCCCCATCTTTGCCAATTTTCTCTAATCTCCATACTTCATCAGAAAGAGATGGAGGATGATGCTTCTTGTATACTGCAACCAGAAACCAAAGTTCAAAACGTGTTCCTTTAACAACTTCTGAAGAAAACAAGTTCCAAGAAAACAGAAAAAAAGAAGAACAAAAACAAAAACAAAAACAAAAACAAAATAAAACACTTTCCAGCACTCCAAATATAAACCTCCCCATTTTTTTTCTAGTTGTTCTTGGAACCCTGAGACTAATATTGCTCTTCACAGTCTAAGACTAGACTAAGAGTGAAGAAAGTTAGAAGGGACCAATAAATTAGAGTTAATCAACATCTTGGTAACATCAACATTATGGAGTGATTGTCAATATGAATCAAATATGAATTATAGCAATATAGGACTTGTATTTCAAGTTTTGAACACTGTACTAACCAACACTGCTCAAAGGCACAAGCATCCATTTAGCCTGAAATTTTTCTACATCTTATCAACATATTAATTTAAGCAGAAAATTACTACACAATAAATAGATACATGTTCATAAAAAATGGATTTAATCAGGTTCTTACATTCTCCACGGTGATCCCTGACAATGAAGGATTCTGTCTTTGCTTCTCTTACTCTAGTGCCACCAGAGCCATCCACAACTCTAGCACCAAGTCTGAAACGACGGCATCTAGTCCAGCTTGAATTATCTGTAAATGAAATCTCACCCACTAAACCTATGCCCTCAGTGAGAGTTAGAAATGCATCTCCAGTAAGAAGAGGTTTCTTTCCTTCTCTCTCTTTTACAATGTTATTGTTAAACTCTTCAACCGCCCAGTTGTCCTCCTCATCGCCATCAAAATCTCCCTCAAGGACTACAACTTCTACTTTGGCAGAAGACTCTGGACCAGAGGTAACTATTTGTCCAGTAAGAGCATCAACTATAGCCACTTTTATGGTAGAACAATCTTCTGCCTCGATTCGAGCTCCAGTGAACACAGGAAGGGAGAGATTATTTAAGAATTGGAGTTGTAAGCTTCTTGACTCGGAAGAATTTACCTCCTTCCCACCATTCCTTAAAACAAACAAGGAGCGTTACCATGTGGTTTAGTATAAACAAACAAGTTAACACAGCTCTGGAAGAAAATATTTCTAATTCATACTTTTTTTCTTCCTTCTTTGAATTGAATTCATACCTTTTCATATTATTCAAATGCTTTCTAAGAGCCAATTCAACTTCTTCTTTGACCTACAAAACAGAGGATTGGTAATTTACATCCAATTCTTAATATATTTAATTACTTTTTAATAAGTATTGTGGAGCAAAACACTAGTAAAAGATATGGGAGCTTGCTACAAATAGATATGAAATACAAGTTTTTGCTCCATTTTCCTGAAAAAGCTTTGAAATTAGATGCCAGACACCATGACAAGGGCGTTTACAAAGAAATAGCAAAAATATCAGAATAAATAAAAATATAACCCTACTTGACAGCATGTCCAGTTGTCCACCCACAGAAGCAAAAAAAAAAAAAAAAAAAATTCATGCTCCAAACGATTACAAAGATGCATAAAACAGTTGACTGAAGAAGCGGAGAGAATTTGTTGAATGAACTGAAAAGCATTCAAGACAGTCTATAAAACAGACTTAGAGTTGAATCAAAATTCAAACACAGGACGCTGATAAAAGTAATTGTCAGTAGGCAGTAAAGGACATGGGACATGGTAGTTTTATGATTTCAATTATTGAGAGGCATCAATCCCTATTCTTACTAGGGGTGAAGCCAGGGATTTTATATTGGGCGGATGAGATAAAGAGAAGACCCAATTATAAGTTTTTAGAGGGCCGATTTCTTTTTACTATTTTTTTCAGTATAAAATATTAAAATTTCAAATATTTGAAAGCAATCTGAAGGAAGGGACTGAATAGAAAGGGCATATCGTATCAATGCACACTTAAATTTCATGGTTAAATGAGAACCTGACAAGATTTTAATTGAAAAAAAGGGCTGAAAAAACAGAATACAGAAGTGAAGAAATAACATGATCAAAGGAAGAAACATACCACCCTACGAATCAATGGCTCCAAAACTGGCTCCAGCAAATGTTGGACAGACTGCAACTTCATCACCTCCTGAACCACACTGGCATAGTTTACAAATAGATTAGCAGCCTAAAGAAACAGAATAAATAATGCATAATTTTACATCGATTATTATTACCAATTATCACATACATCAAATAATCACAGGTAAGATTCATCTACATAGAGAATGAAAACGTATTCGAGGAATATTGCTCCATTACCAACATCAAAAGCACCAAAACTACTTCTAGGACCATGCAAACCATTTCTTTTCTCATATTTTTAGTTGTCAAAACTATGTAGAAACTTTGTTTTGAATAAAAGCTAATGGCAACTCAACATTCTATGGTAAAATACCCAAATATGTTTTCCTCCTCAGATGTATTGAAAAAGCATGTATATTCGCCATAACAGCTTTAGAACATCTCTCAGTCTCCTAACATGTCATTCAATAGAAAAAACCCCATAACCATGATGAAAGCTCATGGATGTCCACTACAACAAATTGCAAGAAAATAAAGTCCAAGGAGCAATCGACAATCAATTAAGTGAAAAATAAAACGTGTAATTCAGTTCTCTAATTAGTTTCAAGATTTGCAGAGAATTTTAATCATTTTACAAATTGGGAAGACATATTCAATCAAGAACTTTGGTAAGCAAGTAATAAACCCAGTAAAAATATCACTCATCCATTCTGAAATTCAATCATATTAAACACATGAATTATACCAAACAAGGAAAACCCAATTTGTTTCAAAATATAAGCAAGAATAGGAAAACAAGAAAGGGAAGGGGAATACTTTCTCAAGGTTGGAACCCTTCTCCGTTTATCTTGATCAGGACTGTTCCCTTCAGACGGTCGAGCCTTACCATCCTCCTGGGGCCTTTTCTGTGACATTACTACTACTAACTCCAACAACAAAAACACCCCAAAAGCTAAGCGGTATCGATGGTGGGAAACGATTAGGTTCATTTAACAAACACCTAGACGACGACGACGACGACGACAACAACAGCCAAAGAACCCACCATGCGCCACTTCAATAATAAAATGAAATTATGAAACAGCCCGGGGGAGTTAACATATACATTTATAAGCGACTCATTCATAAATAACTGCTAATCAAATGAGTAAAATCCAAAAGAATAAAAATAAAAAGTAAAGGCAAAAGCAACCTAGCACTTTAATCTCACTTTCCTATCCATTGCCTGAATTTGGCGGAATCTGGGATGCTTCTTCGCCGCAAAACTCTTTTCATTTTATTATTATCTTTTTTCTCTCTTTCCTTTCTTCGAGTTTAACTGCAATGCCAAAGGTTGCTGTATAAGCTGTGTCTGCAAGCAAGGATTTTTGTCCGTAACATGGGACCCGACAAACCGCGTTTTGGACTAGATTTGAGGGTGGGGCCCACATAATAATACGCATTTTTCTTCCATTTCCTTCCGATCCTATCTAATCTAAAGCGTGTAATGGAATTTGACTTTAATTTCAATTTTAATTTTAGGATAAAATATTTCTTACATTTTATACATACAACACCCCGTGCGTAAAAAAGTTTACATAATATATTTATTAATTTTGATATAATACTAATTAAATATGATTTTATTTTAAATGGTAAAATTGGGTTATTAAAAATTATAATATTTAGGTTTGAATAAATAATTTAATTTTTATATGTTAGAAAAAAAGTGTAATTTGACTTTTTCATTAAAAAAAATTTTTTCATGTTGTTAAGTGATGATTTAGATTTTTAAAATTTTTTATGTAAGTGATATGAAATTCAATGATGAGTAACATTAGGTAAAGAAAGTATTAAAATTCATATTACATTTTTCCATTTTTACTTAAAATGGGTAAATTAGTGCAAACTAATTTTTTATTAAAATTTTCATTTATATCTACTCTTAAATTTTGATGTGGTTGAGGAAAAAAACTAAGTACTAACCTTGTATTGATGTGATAATATTTTAAAAATTAAAGTACGTATTGTTATAATTATAATTATAATTATTTAAAAAATTACATCTAAGATGAATCTAGACAAATGATTTTTTTAATTTATCTTGGATATGATTTTTCAAAAAATTATAAAAACATAGATAATTATTTAAAAATTATTAAAAGTTGCAAAAATTTTAATAGTTTTAAATAATTTTTTATATTGCTTTTATAATTCTTTAATAATCTATTATTATTGTTATTAGTAAAAGTGTGACTAAATTGATGTAATGTATCAATGGAGTTTCAATTCAATTGTGAAATTATTATAATCTCATCCTTTTATAAAATAACAATTATTATTTTGAGAGCATTTATCTTTTTATATTTTAATAAATCTAAGAAATTATATACACATGATAAGAATCACGGAATTTATATCTAAAATATCACAGCCTTCACTATTTAACTTTATCATTTCCATTAAAGTCATTTTATATTTCTATTTCTGTTTTTTTATAAATACATTTTTAAGATCTAGTTTTATTTAATTTTGGCTTTATTTTTGCATATCCAAACAATTTTTTTATATTTTAATTTATATTTAAACTCAAATCATGCGTAATCTTTAATTTAATTTACACTTAAAAGGTAAACATAAATTACTTCAAAATTTTAACATAAATTGCTTTTCATTTAAAATAAAAATTTACTCATCTACAAATAAAAAGATTACAAATTATTTAAATTTAAAAATTATTTAAATTAAATTATAAAATTCTCATTTTCGATAATTTTACCTTTAAAATTAAATTAGATTAAATGGTTTTGTCTGGAAGGAAAAGTTGTGGAGTCCACTGATTTTTTAAGAATTTTATGGTTCGGTTTTTATTTTGGATTTTTTTTTTCCGTTCTCATCTAATTATAAAAAAATTTACAATGATGAGTCTTATAGTTATTTCAGAAAAAAAAATCATAATGAGTCTGTATAAAAAAAAAAAGAAAAATGAGTTAATTTTTATATAATTCTATTTTCTTAAAAGTTAAATTATTGATTTCATTTTCATGGGTACATCATTCATTTTATAACATTATCTTTAATATATTTTAAAATTAAATTGATATCAGATATTAAACTTAGTGAAAAGCATTGTAATAGCAATAATGGGCATTTACGTGACGTGACACGTGCATAATTTTAGTCCATGTAAAATATTGATGGATGCCAAGCTAACTTATCAAATCAGATCCAAATATTTGATACTAATTTTATTTATCTTATTTATAAGGTGTAAATTTTCCCCCATCCACGTATTTTCTCCTGCTTTAAAATAAAAGACAAGCTTATTGGCGGTATCTTTGGGGGAAAAAAAGAGAGTACTTTTTAGTTCATTAGACATTTAAATCAAACGTTTTTTTTTAAACATTATTGGAGTCTGCAATACTTTCTTCCATTGAACAATAATGGAAGTATTACGGTTGCACCTCCTTCGGAAGTTTTCGGTGCTGGTGTTCAGGTCCAGCAATTCTTCCTTGTTGTTCAGCTTCTTAATAAACCGTCCAACTTCAGTTTACTGCAGAAGACGGTGAAAAATTTGGAGCTCTGGAGTTGAAATATATGGGCATAAATATTTATCTTATACAATTTTCATCTTTGGAGGCTTATGATTAGGTGTTGGACCATTGGCCGTGGCACATTCGAAATAAACGAATGCTTGCTCGTAAATGTGAACCAAGTATAAAACGACCTGATTTTGATTTGCATAAATTGCCTGTGTGGGTACATCTTAGTTATATTCCATTAGAGCTATGTTATGGTGCTAGGGCCATTGGCGTTCCATTATACACGGACACAATTACAGCTGGACAATCTAGATTAGTCTATGCGAAAGTTTGTGTAGAAATTGATGCAAATCAGATTATTCCTAGAACAATTGATATAATCCTTAAGGATAGCTCAACTAGAATATTGTGGGTTGAGGTGCCATGGATACCACAACGTTGTTCAAAGTATTCAATTTTTGGGCATGTTGACAAAGCTTGCCCCAAAAAGCTAACGGAGATTAATAAGGTGCAGGTTTCTAAGGTTAAAGTAGTTGAGGGTTGAAATTGATGAGGGTAAGTCGGAGTCTGAAGTGCAATATGTTATTCTATCTAATGTAAGTTTGGTTGATGGAGTCTTTCTAAATAATGGAACTCATAGTGAAAGTGATTTGGGTGTACAAGCAAAGGGTAAGCACAAGTTATCTAGTAGTTCACAAGTAAAGGGCAAGGGTGTCCTATTAGGTTCAACCAACAGATTTGCTTTGTTAGAAGACAACCAATTAGCCCAGGACTTCAGCGAGCATGAATTGGATGAGGGAGAAGAAAATTCTCCTAGGAAATCTAGAGCAGCTGCTTCTGGGGTTTTGATGAAAGTTCTCAAACAAAAAAGGAAAAAATCAAGTTGATAGAGGGAAAAAGGGTAATAAGGTAGTAGTATCTACCTTAGGAGGTCTTCCATCAACCTCTGAATTTAGGGGGTAATTTGGAATGTTTGAGGAATGAATCATTCCTCTAAACTGAAGAACATTGTAGATAGAAATTTTTTGCTTAAAGTTGATATTGTATGTTTATTGGAGACAAGGGTTAAGCATAGTAATGCACAAGTGATTGTTGATGCATGGTTTCAAGGGTAGGGATTTTTACGTACTTACGGTGAGGCTGAAAATGGAAGGATATGGATTATTTGGAGAAATAATGTTCGATTGCAGGCTAGTGGCAGTTACTGATTAAAGTATTACTTGTAGTTTTCAAGCATCTTCTAAGCAGGGTTATTTTACAGCAATCTATGGGAGAAATGAGAGTAGAGAAAGATGCAGACTGTGGGAACATTTGAAGGACATTCAACAAGGTGTTGGGGGTAATCCATTGTTCTTAGCTGGTGATTTTAATGTTATTGCTGACATTAAGGAGAGTTTGGGATCTCGATGCAGCAGCCAATTGATGAGGGATATAGAAGAGTTTCTTAAATGCATTAATGGTTTGGAATTGCAGGATCATTTATACTTTGGTCCAACTTACACTTGGTCAAATTTACAAAAGGAGAGTTATTTAGCTAGAAAACTGGACAGTGATGATTAATGGAGAATGATTTAATGCTTTTGCCCATTCTTTTGTTGAGTTTCTGCCACCGAAGCCTTTTTAAAATTTTCAATTTTTGGATAAAAAATACTGAGTTTTTGCACATTGTGGAAAGTTATTTGAAGGTGCCAGTTGAGGGTAATCCTATAACCAGATTTAAAGAGACTCAAGGTGGAATCGAGGAAGTTAAATGCAACATGTTATGATGATATTTTAGTAAAGATTCCGAAGGTTAAAAAATGCTTGAGGAAGTACAATTGCTTACTTTGAGAGACAATGTTGATCTTGTATTGGTGGAGCAATTAACGTATCTGTCTAAGCAGTACACGGACCTTCTTGCAACAGAGGAAAGTTACTATAGGCAAAGATCTAGGATTATATGGATTAGGGAGGGGGATCAGAACACCCATGTCTTCCTTAGTGTAGTAAAAAGTAGAAATGGTAGAAGCTCAATAAAGGTTTTAATGAATGATAATGGGGATAGACTTGAATCTCAGGAATAACTAGTGAAGGAGGTTGTTGGATATTATAAAGAAAACTTTTGGGAGAGAAAGATTTGTTGCCAATCACTTTATCACAGGTTGAGCAGAGGGATTTGATGAAACCATTG
The DNA here is from genome assembly GCA_020496765.1 of Gossypium stocksii. Classification (NCBI taxonomy): domain Eukaryota; kingdom Viridiplantae; phylum Streptophyta; class Magnoliopsida; order Malvales; family Malvaceae; genus Gossypium; species Gossypium stocksii. Next base: position 114,115,914 of record CM035627.1, on the reverse strand, counting down.
GGAAGAGGGGAGATAAAGGAGGCTATGTTTTCTCACTATAGTGATAAAGCACTTGGACTAGATGGTTATACCTCTCATTTCTTTTAGATAGCGTGAGAAATTGTGGGGGAGGATGTGATAGAGGCAGTGTAGAGTTACCTTGAAACAAGAAGGTTCTTGCCTGCTTTTAATTCTACAATTGCGGTTTTAGTACCAAAGAAGATAAATCTTGTGCATCAAAGATTACAGACCAATTTCTTGTTGCTCTGTAATTTATAAGTGCATTACAAGGATTTTGGTGAATAGCCTTGTTAAGTTTCTACCAAGCTGCATTGCGCCTAATCAGTCAGTTTTTATTCAAGTGAGGAGTATTTCAGAGAATATACTCTTGGCTCAGGAGCTTGTTAGAATATATGGGAGGACTTCTCTTTCTCCTAGATGCACATTGAAGATCGATTTACAAAAAAAATGTTTAATTCAGTGAGTTGGGATTTTTGGGATATCGTTTTTAAAGCAATGTGATTTCCTTAATTTTCTATTTCTTGGATTGAGGGGTGCATTACTAGGTCCAGGTTTTCTATATCGATTAACGGCAGTTTAGAAGGGTACTTCAAGGGGGCAAAAGGGATTAGACAAGGAGAAGCCATGGATGTGCTATCAAGGTTACTAGCCAAATATTTCATTACCGTCCTAGGGCCTGAAAGATAAAACTCATGATTTGTAGATCTTCTCATTTTTTCGAAGGAAAGCTTGAGTCTATTGTTGGAGTTCAGTGCATTCTTGAGTAGCTGAATCCCTCAAAGAGTTAGGTCTACTCGGCTGGTATGACTCAGGTTGAGTTGGAGGTGGTGCATAAGATTTCTGGTTTTGCATTGTTTTGTTTACCATTAAGATATTTAGGGATACAACTTATTGCAAGGAAATTCACAGTAAAAGATTGTGCTCCTTTGCTGGGAAAGGTTGCCATGAAGGTTAATGGGTGGGTAGCTAAAATTTTGTCTTATGCATGTCGGGCTCAGTTGGTTCAAGCTATTTTGTTTAACCTTCAGAACTACCGGACACGACATTTTCTTCTACCTAAGGTAGTGATTAAGTTGGTGAATCAAATGTGTATGAGGTTTTTATGAAAGGGAGAAAATGAAAAAGTTAAAGCGGCTAGAGTGAGTTGGGGGCAAATTCGTAAGCCAAAAAATGGAGGAGGCTTTGGTCTTAAAGATCCTGCCAATTGGAACAAGGCATGTGAAGTTCATCACCTTTAGGCCATTCTTATCCAAGCTGGTTCATTGTGGATTGCTTGGATTAATGCTTACATGCTAAGGGAAGACATGTTATGCAATTGCCTTCAGTTCAGAATAGTTATTTGGGTTGGAAGAAGTCGATGGGATTAAGAAATGAAACTTCTCAGGTTTTTCAAGCAAGAGGTTGGCCAGTGCAGGGAAAGAGGTATCAAGTGAATAAAGTTTGGTAGGAAATAAGGCCAAAGGCTAGCAAGGTGTCCTCTTTATATTCCCAATAATTCCTTTATATCTTGGTTGGCCACATTAGACAGGCCGCCGACAAAAGATAAAATAAGGACTTGGAGAATGAACTTAGATGAAAGTTGTATAATTTGTAAATCAGGTCAAGAGACTAGAGACCACTTGTTTGTGGAATGTGTTTACTTTAGAAGGATCTGGCAAAAGATACTAAAACTTCTCAAATTAAACAGGAAATTCTGACTTGGAGACGGGAGCAACCATGATTGCAAGCAAAGCTAAAAGAAAGAATTTTCATTACAGTGGTACTTGGGCTGGCTTGGAATGCCGGTGTTTATTGGATATGGTGAGAGAGGAACTATCAGCAATTTAGGAGCCAACAAAGATTTGAACTGCAGCTGTTGGAATTGATTAAGGACATAATAAGAGTTAGATCGTCAACTACTAAAATCAATAGGAATGATAATGTAAATAACCATCTTCGTTTAGTGTGAGGCATTAGTTAATGTATAGGTGATTTGATTTGTTGATTGTTGGTTTACAAATAAGTTGTTTGATGTTTTCTTGTAGCAGAAGATTGATTTTTCTTCGATAATAAAATCAAAGCTTATAAAATAAAATAAAAATTTACTTGAATGTGATATGATTATATCTTGATAATGATATGGAGAGTTGATAATTGAGCTAGGAAAATCTTATTATATGTGTGCTTGGATGTGATAGGAAGAGCCTTCAAGTGAATTCCGATGTGAATTGATAATTATCTATATCTGTTTATGTGTTATTTATGAGTGAGGTATTCTCTCAACCTTTAATCAGATGAAATACTTTTGAATTCTTCACGATTAAAATAGTTGACTAATAAATTAGAATTACTGTCCAAAGTGATTACATTTAATTTTTTTTTTATTTCATGAAAAGCTTTTAACATTTTATATAAAAAGGAAAAGAAAACAAGTCGGTGACATTTGGTAATTTGCAATGTAATGAGAATTTTGGAAATTTGAATGATAAAAATGTATAATTACAAATTGATATAATATTGAAAATTTTTAATACATTTGATTCACTAATCAATTTATTAACGGTTTATTAATAAATGCAAATTTTATTAAATTTAACATTTTTATTGAAATAGAATTGTTAGAAAAACAAAAACAAAAAATAAATTGTAATCACACAAATATATACATGTTATAGAATAAACGGATATAATTGATTGAAACATGAAAATAACTACATGGCACAATTAATTAAAATATAGTAATAAAATTTAGAATATTTTGAAAATAATACCTATTAATGGTAGCTGAAAATAAATGATATAACGATAGATAGGTATAAAATACAAACTTTTATATATACATACATACATACATACATAACGATGTTGGTGCAGAGAATCAGCAACGGATGCCATCATCATTTGCAACATCGAAAACCATTCCCTATAAAAATCATTAGGTTTAGTATTCATTTTATAATTTATAAAATAATAAAAATTTAATCTAATCTTTTAATTTTATAAAAATATAAAATTTAATTTCCGATACCAAAATTTGTTTCTCCACTTCGCTCCCGGTTTGGATGAAAAGAAAACTGCAAATGTAATAGTAAGAGAATACAGTCTCTTGATCGATGATTTTAGTATGATATATTGCTCACATTATCTATGGCCACCGCCAGAAAAGAAGTGTTCAAATGTGAATAGAGTTAAAAGCATCGCATTTCCGCCTGACTTCTCCTTGATTCCCAGTCTTAACCCCATTAAGGCTAAGCTTCTCAATTGCTCGAGCGAAATCATTGAAAAAAGCAGTCTGGTTTTTAGCATACAATTGCACGAAAGGCCTGGTTTTGGGGTTCTGAAACAGCGCATTGTCAGATTCCAACAGCCCCATTCCCTTCTCCAAGTTCTGGTAATAAAGATTGTCAAACTTGGATGGAGTCATTACATCATTGAAAGCTGACATTGCAGGATCCTTCTCATAGTTGTGACAGAGTTTCTTTAGAGCCTCGGCATAATTGGGATTATAAGCAGGATCGGTGGGGACAGTTTTGCTATACCTGAAGAGCCTGTAAGCGAACTCCTTGCAGTGAGTGAAGCCGAGGGTGTGGGCACCGGTGAGGGCGACCAAATCTTGAACGGTGAAGTTCTTGGATTCAAACTTTTTGATGATCTCATCCATGGTCATGTTAGCCAGTGGCATGTGCCCTTCTACGCTGGACTGAGTGGACACCAGGCTGTCCTTGCGGCCAAGGTTAACGGTGTAGAAGGGTCCCCCAACCATGGTAATGGCGTTACGTGTGGCCAAGGCGAGAATGTCGGAGCAAGAGACAATGCCGGGGCAGGAAAGCTCGACGGCAGTCTTGGCACGTACAATTACGTCGAAAGCATCGCCGGGAAGAGAGAGGTTGATGTCGGCGTCACGTTCGGCCTTGTTGAAGGAATTGCTGGAGATGAGTACGGAAGCGTCACAGCCTCCGATCATGCAGTCGTGGAAGAAGAGGCGGAGGGTGCCAGCGGCGGTGGTGGGGTTGCTGATCTGTTTGGTGGTGACGACATCTCGAATGATGTTGTCCAAGTTAGGGCAAGATTGCCTGTAATAGTCGGGCGAAAGTTGGGACTCTGAGAGCGAGAAAGGGATATTGGAGAAGAAAAGGGGAAGGAGGATGAGGAGGAAGAGAAAGGAAGGAAAAGCCATGGGTTCCTTTAGCTTCCTGTCCCTCAATGCCTGTGTCCGAGGGACGGGGGCAGAAAAAGAACGCTAATGTCTTCAATTTTGCGCCAATATCCTGGGGATGCGTCCACCTCTGATCTGCTCTCTCGCGCTTCCCTTCCCTCCCTCTTTATTTTAACCCTTTTTCTGTTTTTTCTGTTTTTTCATTTTGGGTTTTTCTTGTTTCCATCCTAAAATTTGGGTGACTAGGCTTTTTCTACGCTTCCCCACTTATCTTTTAAATAAAAATAATTTCAAAATTAGCAATATATGTATAAATCATTTTTATTTGCATTTTTTTACTATTTCTAATACTTAATTCATATTAAATCACTTCTTGCGTGTGCTGGTTCAATGTTATGGGATAGGGGGATTGTAAAAGGTTTTTCTAAAGCAATTTTTGTCCTTTCCAATCACTTTAATCCAAATTTCAACCTAACCTTCAATAAAATAATCTTTTCTTTTTGTTCTTGAAGAGAGGGATCCAAATCAAAATTGAAAATTGAATAAACAAGCTTTTTGGTATTCTTTTGACTTTTTAACTTACATTAAAATCCCAGATGATTTGAAAGTCTATCCATTTACCAATTTTTTTTATTTAAAATCATGATTTAAGTTAAAAAAATGTTTTTCAATCTTAATTAGAATTAAAATTAAAATAGCTTCAAGGAACAACAATTATAATCATTCATCGAGTAAAGAGTGTAAATAATAAATTTTTTAATTTATTTATGCACAATTATCTCACAGATGTATTTGTGGTGAGTCATTCATTTTATATATTTATTGAGAAAATATGGAAGAGTTTAAGTATAAGTGAAAGTAACGCCTGGGTCCTCAAACAAAAAGGATAGCAATTGGTCACTCACTAGTTATTAAACCCCTATGTTGACCTCTCTAGGGCCGCTTGAGGCTTACCTTGTACGACAAGCTCCCGCCCAATGCTTTCCACTCTTGGTTCGAGTAAAAAATCAAAGCCCCAATACTAATTAGGATCTCTAATTAATTTTAGGGTAAATTATACTGCTATTCGCTCGCTCAATTATTGGTAAAAGATATTTTTATTCACCAAATTACTAAAAGTTATAAAATATCAGTTAATTATTCCATTTTGTCCTTTTTTTTATCACTAACTATTAAATAGCTAACAGAAATATGACATGACAGCTTTTTAATTTAACATAATAATAACTTTAACCCTCAATACTTATACATTATGTCAATTTAGTCTTAATTCTAAAAAATTTAACCCTTAACAACGTTTACACTTAGGGGACAGGAACAATCTTTGGATGTCAACTTTTTCTGGCTACTTCCTTTCATCGTGCATTTGCGACAAAGCTTACCATGTGTATACAGAAGACAGTTTAGATCAAACTTAAGTTCGTTTGGGATCCTACGGTTGAGATGAAGGTATGTCTTATTCCTGTCCGCTACAGCAGGGACCCAACCGATGGCCCTAGCAATCTCAAACACCTGCAAAGATATTTGAGAGCTAATAAATAAGTTTCAAATATTAATTTAAACACAACTGGAACAATCTGTTGCTACTCACATGTGTGTCCACTGGGAAATCATCTTGCTGAAGATTGAACATCAAAACACAAGCCACCTGTCAGGCATTGAGAGTTGAGGATTTGTATGGTTAATCTGAAATTTCAATGCTGGTAATATTAAGCAATTTAAAACACGTGATAACTCCAAAAACAGATCACAATCCAAAGAGTTTAAGCAGATAAAATATTAAATCTAAACGAGAGACCAGCATTGGAAATGACCAGCAATAGAAATCTTTAACATACTACCTAAACCTAGTCAGCTTGATACAAGATCTGAAGCATACAGATATCTGATTAACATACATGCTGTAATTCTGTGAATAACATGCAAACTAGCATGATTGCATGACAAAGCATGTGATAAATTTAAGTCAAATACCAATGAAATGATGGCAGTAAAAAGAGTAAAACCATATCCTGGTGATTGTGAAATTCAATTCAACACCCTTGCCAAATTAAATAACTGAAGACAACATTTATGCATTAGATAAAATGAAGATGATCAGGAAGAATAGCACAGGCTTAAAAATGATCGACACTGATAACAAAGCTTATATATTCCATTTTTCTTTCCTTTCTCAAATTTCAATAGATTTCATATAGAACATTGGCAAAGTCAATGAACATGTCCTTAACATCATAATCCAACAGGACAGTGATTCATTCATCAATGGTTACACACACATGCAATTATGTAAGTGAAAATACATAGAGAATTCATCAAACTTGAGTGCAGGATCCTGCAGCTTGTCACTATTTTCCATGCTGAGATATTTTCAACAATTAATTCCATGGGTACAGATCAAAGGGCACTTATAGATATTTTCAACAATTAATTCCATGGGTACAGATCAAAGGGCACTTATAGCACTTTCTGCTTTAATAATAAGCACCTGAAAAAGGCCTTACAACATTCTATACAGCAAATTGTTAGACATTCTCATGTACCATGCACACATACAAAAAAAAAAACATTTAGACTATCTGAGTTTCATATTATCTTCGTAGTACTCGTTCATGAAATATGAAACTAAAGAGATAGATATTATTAAAGGGAAGATGCACTAAATAAATTATCACAGGACCACTAAGGTCTTTTATCTGTATCTTTATTTCTAGAAGCAGCTATTCATACTGAATTAGGACAGATGCAGCAATGAGTAAATCTTGGGATGAAATGGGCTCGAAAATACACACCACAGCAATCAACAAAAAGGTGAATATCTCTAGAAGTTTTTGATGTTTCCTATTAGCAGTAAAGACATATATATATCTTCAGTGAATAACATGTTATTAGTAAATAGAGTAATATCCTAGTAGGCCAAAAATTTAGTATTTTGCCTGACTGCATCTAACTGCAATGACCTTAGGAACCTTTGGTTGAGTTACTAATAATCAAGTTTTTTTTTTTCCTTCCCTTGAATAATAAAATGAACTATGGATATACTCAGGAGGAACACAGAACTTATAGGATGATATTTAAGAAAGAAAAAGAAGTATAACCAAAAGGACATTGATCAAAGACTACAAATGGAGTGAAACTATGATTGAGTGGCAGAAACATTCTATTAAATGGAGCATGGAATTTACGTGATCACAGACATGCATGAATAGAGTCAAATTGCGCTTAAGGCAAAGTAGGTGATTGAAGATGTCAAAAGTACATTGCTTTTGTGCTTTCAGCATAAAAGGAAAAACATACTGATTTAAAGGTTGCAAGAGAAAAAGCCACAACAACAAATCTGGCCTTTTGAAAAAGCAACAAAAGCAAAATTGCCATGGACAAGAAAGGCATAAATTTATTTAGTAGCACACACATAACACACCCATGTGAAAGATAGGTCTATCCAAAGCGCAAGCATTCTCTAATTTTCTACAATGCTTAAAAGGAGTGAGCAATGCTTATTTCCTTTCTTTCAATAGAAGTATTGAATTCAGATTACTTAACATAGATGCTAGAGTCCATTCGTGGAAACTTACTGTCTTAGGGCCAACTCCTTTAAAATTGGAGAGCTCAGACTTAATTTCATCAACTGACAAATCTCGTAAGTACTCCAAGCAGAGTTTGCCTTTTCTCTCATGCAGACAACTCAACACATTCTTAATACAAGAAGCTTTCCTTGGTGCTAAGCCGCCACATCTTATTGCATTTTCTAGACTTTTGGTTTCAGCAGCATATACCTGAAGTAAAACTGACGTTAATACATATATCCCAATTCATCTGATTAAAATGTGGCTCCAACTTGGAACACCCTACAAACCAAAGTATTCAAACTCACCTCTAAAGACCCCTAAAGCCAACATAACCTAAGAAGCATTTTAACTAAAACAACACAATACCATCAAATGCAAAAGCAATTAAAAACATGTAAAATGTTCCACACACACACATATCCAATTCATCATCAACCAAATACATAACAAGAGCTTTAATGAGAAAAGGGAATTCTTGTTATTAACGAATAACCCATGAAGCCAGTAAAAGCAAATAATTTAAAACTAACTATAGGTCCAAAGTCATAAATACCCATCAAGCCAAAACGAGCAAAAATAGAAAGAAAAAAAAGAGTTGCAACAAAATGGAAGAAAATCTCAGAAAGCTTACATCTTCCCAGGTGGGAAAAACAGACTTGAGAGAAGCAAAAGCCTTTTGGGAATTAAGCTCAGTAGTATTCTGAGAGAGCACAATTTTGATCAGACCATCCAACACGCTTTCTTCCTTATGATCCCCATCTTCACTGTTAATCAACGGCTCTGACTGTGCTTTGTTACTGAAGGGCTCCATTTTGATGAGTCTGTGACGGCGGTACTTGAGGAATTCTGGAGGGAAACCATGGAGAGCCAAGAGCTTGTCTCTTACGGCTCTACATTCTTCAGGGGTGGGTCTATGGTGACATGGGTATGGCTCTTCAGTGGTTGATTTGGGTGTTTTCTGGGACCGCCCATCCAGCTGAAGCTGCTTTCTTTTGCAGGTTTTCTGCATTTTTTATTTCGCGCTTTTGTTAATGACAAACGATACCGCCCTTTTGAAAATTTTTTACAATCATAAATTTTTTATTTTTATTTTAAAATGTCATATTAATAAATTTAATAGAAAAAAATAGTCAGACATAAAACTTGAGATGTGAAGGGTACATGAACAAAATTTTTAGAAATAAAAAAAAATAGATGGATTAAATTTAAGATACGTGAATCTTTGGAGCAAATTTCAATTTATCTAAAAAAGTGTTTTGAAAAGATTAAATATTCCCTATAGTTATGAGACTCTAATATATAATATTAGTATCATGTTTAGTGACCCGGCTTGAAGGTCTGCTCGAAATGTGAGAGGATTTGGGCAAAAATATAGGCCTAAAAACTAGACTTTAACAAAAAAATAAAGCCAGTTTTGTAACACCCCCTACCCGTATTCGTCGCCGAAATAGGGTACGAGGCATTACCGAAGTTTACCGGGCAATAGTTTTTTTTTTTTTTTAAAACTCAATATATCCCCTTTATAAACATGTAACCTTTCCTGCAAAACTTAAACCGAGACCAATCCAAATCAGCATATTTTTTTAAAATAGATTCATGCACATTCATAAGATAATCACATCATATACCAAACTAAGGTTTGTTAGCCATGCCAATGGCTAATTTTACATTCATTTCGCTTCAGCATTTACTTTATTAACTTATACATGCCATTGATTTCCAAAATAAAGTTTCTAGATATACCAAAATATTGAGGTTGATAGTGTGATGTATCCCCGACCGAATCCGACCTCCAAGCTCTTAATACTACAAAACAGGGAAAAAGAAAACAGGGTAAGCACATTGTGCTTAGTAAGCTCATGTAACAAGAATTATACTTACCTAACATTTTCAATGCAATGCAATAAACATCCATACATCCATTCAATGCATTGTTACCTTAACATGCACAAACTCAACATTCAAGTTAGTACAACAATTTCAATGTATCAATAATATATACTTAGATTGATGAGCTCATCAATACCATGATTTCCACTTCATTATTATTTTTCCATATTTATCCCGTTGAATTTCTCGGAATTTCGATGGATTTCCAGGGGTACACTTTAGTGTACAAATCTGGGTCCGTCAATTCATATTCATGTGCGCACATTTTCATCTCAGAGAGCACACTCCCGCGAACCTCATCCTTACAGCGGGATTACCAGTCCAGGCTAAATCCCCTGTAATATAAACTCATAGAGTATTGTCGGGATTACCAGTCCAGGCTAAATCCCCTGCAACGACAATTACTCTAATGAGCTTGGATCTGAATTACCAGTCCAGGCTAAATTCAGACCCTAATTTGGATTACCCGTCCGGGCTAAATCCATTTTCCACGTATTCTTCGGGAGGGCTATATCAGGATAGGATCACCCATCCGGGCTAGATCCATTTTTACCGTCAATTCCTTTTCAGAGATCCATCGAATTTTCCTTCCATTCAACCGGGATTTCTTCCACTTTTCACCAAATATATCAATTTTCCATAAATTTTCATACAATGACATTCAATTCATGTTCACATCCATGACATACATTTCAAGCATTTAAGAATATAATTCAAGTTACACGAACTTACCTCGATACTTGTTTGTATATAAAAATCTACTAATCCCAAATTTTTTCCTTTCCTCGATCTAGCTTCGTGTTTGAGTCTTCCGGATCTAGATAAATAAATTTAATCATCAATTTAACATTTCATGTCCATATGTATCATTCTCTACCATTCTACTATTATTTATAGTTCATTCAAAGCTGTCTACTTGAGTTGTAGTCACTAAATTATTTTTATCTTGAGCTACAGGACTCCAAATTAAGATCCGTAAATTTTCCCTGAAACTAGACTCACATATATTCTAACCATAAAATTTTCAGAATTTTTGGTTTAGCCATTTAGTACAGTTTATTCTTTAAAGTTACCCCTGTTCTGCTATATGACAGTTCCGACCTCTCTTCACTAAAAATTAATTATCTCCTCATACGGAACTTGGATGATATTCCCGCTTGTTTCTATTGAAAATAGACTCATTAAGGATTTTAAACATATGAATTTAAGTCCCTGATTATTTTTATACAAATTTTGGTGATTTTCCAAAGTCAAAACAGGGGAACCCGAAATCATTCTGACCTTGTCTCACAAAATGCACTATATCTCAAGATTTACAATTCTAGTTGTGACGGCCTTAAAACGACCTTAGTCGGAATGTGGTCTCGGGACCACCAAACCGAGGCATGAAATATATTTAATGTTCATTTTGATGCCTATTATATGTGTTAATTCATGTGTGACATGTTTGGTGTGTCAATTTAGAGTTATAAATTGAATTTCACCTAAAAGGACTTAGTTGTGAACTTTGAAAGTAAACTAGCTAGATGTGTGATGACTAATAAATGCATGCATGCAAAATAAGGGACTTGCATGTCAAATTGCCCAATTTTACTCTAGTGGACGGCAATGATGGCTAATTTGGCATTTTGTGTGTTGTATTTTAGCTTAATAAATAAACTTAATATTTATTTTAGGTTATAATGTGATTATATTATTATGAAAATGGAGGAAAAACCAATGTTAGTCCCTTTATTCTTCTCTTTGCCGTGAGTTGAGGAAGAGAATAAGAAAACTCATGAGCTTGGGGCATTTGGCTAGGAGAAGCTTAAAATTGAGGTAAGATTCATGAAAATTTTCTTTGAATGTGTGGATTTTGGTTGGTCTTGAAGCTTCCAACAAGACCCGTGTGCTAGATTCTTATGATTCATGTCCATGAAGCTTTCGGTTTTGCTAAAAAAAGGAAAATGGAGGAAATAAATTGTTTTCTTTTTGTTTTAAATGAGCATGGGAGAATCAATTTTCTTGTTAATAGGAGCTCATTACCGAATGTATATAGGAAATTTATAGGTGTTTGAGTTTGGTGAATGTGTGAAGAGAAGTCCGATTGTGGCTTATTAATATTAGAAATTTTGTGAAATTGAGATGGAATGCAAGTTTACTTGAAAGCCTAATTTCAAAATTCTTCATATGTTGGCTTAAGGAATGTTCGGCCATGGTTAATTTGGCCTAATGGTCTAGATAATAAGGTTGTGTAATTGAGCTAGTTTAAAATGCTTTTGGTTGTTAGATGGCCATAAAGAAAATATGCTATCATGGTTGTGTGTGTATGTGTAGTGCCGATTGTGAATGGAGGATTGAGGGACTCTAAGATGTTATAATTCATGTGAATTAAAGTTGTGAGCTCCAATTAGTAAGTTTTGTGTAGCTTAAATGATTAAGGGGCATTCGGTTCCTTGAATTACATGATTTGCTTTGTTTTTGATTAGCAAATTGGTTGTTAGCATGATATTTAGTCTAATGGAAATGAATTAAGGTTAATAGAGGCTAAATTGAATGTGGTGAGCTTCTTTAAATTGTTTGACCCAAACCTACTTGTAAATTGAAATTTTTGGAGCATGTGGGTTCGGCTAGTTAGTAATGTGATAAGGGAAACTATGCTTTGATGTTGTGATTGGGTTTTTGATGAATGAATAAACTTGTTTTGGCCGAATGGCCTTAATGTGTGTGCATTAGAAATGGTAGGAGACTAATTGGTCAATTTATGCTTGTGGGAGCTTCTTGGTTAAAAAAAAAAAAAAAATGAATGACCTATTCGGCCATGTGCTTACATTCTTCGATGTTTGTTTTGATAATTGGTGTCTTAAGAGTGGTATAATGGTTGAAATGAACATGAAATGTGTACATTGTATTAAGGTCAATGACTACTCTAAATGGTGCCTTAGGAATTGCTATGTTTTAAGTATGTGCATAAGAACACTAAAGAGTGAATTTGGTATAAAATCTGCTTGGTACAGCAGCAGTAACGTGTATTGGAAAAATCACCATAAATTGTACGAGTTGAATTAGAGGCTGAATAAATTGTGAAATTGAAGCTTAATGAGTCTAGTTTCTTATAAAATAAACTTTGCAAGAAAAGGAATTTTTGATAAATAGATTTTTAGAGTAGAGTGAGACAGTGTCAGATTGACTTTGAAATTCCCTGCTCTGTTTTTGGAAAATCACTATAAATGGTATAAAAATTGTTATGAGACAAAATTTATATGCTTAGACTCCTTAATGAGTCTAGTTTCGAATGAAATAAGTAAGGACATATTTGGAATTCTGTACAAGGAGAAATTTGGTTCGTAGTATAGAGTGGTCAGTTTACTCAAACAGTGAAATGGGGAAACTTTGAGAAAATTCTGGTATTGATTGGCCAAACCAAAAATTATGAAATTTTTATGGATGGAAGATAAATGAGTCTATTTTCATACAAAATTAACGGCACTTCAATTGGAGTTTCGTAGCTCCAGTTATAAGTAAATAATTGAATGCTGCTCAGAAAATCAGCTTGCTATGACTTATGATATGTATGTGAAATGCCCCAATGTGCATGTGTGTGTGCAATGAGAAGAATGTGCATGTATGATTTGACTATGAGTGAAAATGATTCCTAGAGGTGCTTGAATAAGGATTAATAGAATTAAATGTTTTATTTAGCTCAAGAGCATAGAGGGACGAGTTCGGATAAAGGGAAGGCTAAAGTGATCGAATAGCCGACTTGAAATTTCTCGTGAAAGTTCAAGGTAAGTTTTGAGTAATCGAATTTGGTATTTAAGTTAAAATGCCATGATATACATGCTGATATTTGAACGATGTTCCATTGGGAAAGAAGCCTTATTCATGTTTGTTATATGGCCGAACGGCTCATAGAGAAAAGAGTCGAAATTTGAGCTTTGAAATGCAATTGCCTATGTATGTTGGATCATTGGGCCGATAGTTTAGAAAAGAAGGGTATATGTGTATAAGTTTGAATTATATGTATAATTATGATATAAGGTCGAGAAGCATGTTATATGTTGGCATGCACATGAATTGATTGAATTGCAAATGAAATCTTGCTATGTGAAACTTGGCTACATGTGTATATATATGTGTATGAGAATTTGTGACGTGAATCCGGGATCTAAGTCCCGCTGACTATAGGTGGAGACTATGTCCGGGTTAAGACCCGAAGGCTATATGCAGAGATGATGTCCGGGTTAAGACTCGAAGGCTATATGCGGAGATTATATCCGGGGAAAAGACCCGATGGCTATGTATAGAAATTACCCGAGATAGAGATCTCGATGAAGATGTGAGAAAAGCCTAAGACTACTGGTCTTCAAGGTAACGAACGCTAATGAATTGCGCTGAAAGTGTTAAACTATACAGGTATGTACCCTTGGCTTATATACAAGATGGATTTTGGACCGAATACTAAAGTCATTATGTGATTTCATAAGTGTACTTGAAATGAGATTATTAATATGATCAAAGTGCAATTAGCCTATGTGAAATGTAATATGACTTTTGTGACATGTATATGTTATGTGAACTTGCTATGAGTGGAAGCTATCCATTCTCGTATGTGATGAGAGTGTCTATGTTTGGAAAAAGGGTAACATACCCTAAAAGGAGAGGGAACAAAGATATGATTAATTATACTATAATTTGATAATCTTTTTAATGTCATTGCTTAAAACTTACTAAGCATTGTAATGCTTACTCCGTTTCCCTTGTTTCCTCTGTTTTATAGATCTCTTTTTGGAAGCTACGGACTCAGGGATTGAAGCCTTAATCACCTACACTATCGCTGTTATTTTGGTACTTTGTCGGTTATTTTTGGATCAATGGCATGTATAGGCTAATCTCCTTTTTGTTGTGTTAAACTACATTTTGAATTGTAATTATTCTAGCCATGCGAAAATGGCTTGCCTAGTCTTCAAGTTGAATATATGTGAATGTTACTTGTATGGTTTAAAGTTGTGGCATGTTTTTAGTTAATACCCAATTTGGTAATGAGTTGCTACTAGGGAGTTCGGTTTATGAAGGGTTTGTTTCGGCCAAATTGCTAGTAGCCACATAGTAGAATTATGCTAGCATACTATGCTTATGAAATGTTTTCTTTTATGAGATATGACTTATTAACCGAACCTATTTGCATGTGTCACCCTCGGTTAAAGAACTAAATAAATCTATGAAATTTTGGTAGGCTATGTCTTGTTATGTAATACCTTAATACCCTATTCCGGCGACGGACGGGGTGTAGGGTGTTACACTATTGCTTACACCGTTTCTTCTATGAGAAACTAGACTCAATAAGATTTAATTCCATATTTTTTTCACCATCTAATTCGATTCATACAATTTATGGTGATTTTTCAAAGTTGGACTACTGCTGCTGTCCAAAACTGTTTTAGTGCAAGAGGTTTATTACCATTTTTCCCCCAAGCTTTTAACAAGTGATAGTTTCGTCCCTACTCAATTAACCTCTCAATTGAGCTGATTTTTCTCGATTAATACTTTATTCTATCATTTTAAACTACCTTATAACCTTTGGGAATAAGAATTTCAGAACTAAACTTCAATTTCACACTCTTTTACAAATAGGTCCTAAATATCCACTTTCTTTACATTTTATTCCATAAAATCATCATATAATAAGATTAAAGCTTAAATTCCATGCTAAATATTCATATACTTACAGTACTCAACCATGGTGACTTTCAATTTCATCCATAAAATCAAAAACTAATGAATTTAATAGTAGGACCTAGTTGTAAAAGTCTTAAAAACACAAAAATTACAAGAAAAAGGCAAGGATTAACTCACTTGGTGCAAAAATTATGAAAAACCAGCTTATAGAACCCCTCCTATGGCGTTTTTGCTGATGAGAATGAAGAGAAATCTCAAGGAATCTAGATATTTCCATATTAGTCCTAGTTTTATTTAGTTAATAATGCAATATTCCAATTTTACCCTTAATTCATCCACTTTTCTGCTAAATTTATGCCCTTGCCGTCCAACCCAAATAAATTTTGGGTCTATTTGCTTTTTAAATCCTTTCTAATTAAACACTTAAGCTATTTAATCATCCTAACAACTTTTACTCCTTTTCCAATTTAGTCCTTTTCATTTAATTGACTACCCAAACGTTAAAATTTTCTAACGAAATTTTAATACAATATTACTAACATTTCACAAATATTTATAAAAATATTTTTGACTCGGTTTTACGAGATCGAGGTCTTGATAACTTGTCTTTACCTAATTTCGTCAATAATTTCTTTTTCTTAACTAACCACTAAATCGATAAAATTTTTTCTATCAATATTTTCATACGATTTTCCTATCATAACAATATTCATGTAAAAATATTAAAATAAATTTCTCTTTAAATCGGATTTGTGGTTACGAAACCACTGTTCCGATAACCTTGAATTTAGGCCATTACAAGTTTAAAAAATAGGCCAGGCCTCGGGTAAAACATTTTTGGTCTGGGCCCAGCTTGACCCGGCCCGAATCACTAAATAACCAAAAAATATTATTTTTTAATATTATTTTCTTGTTATTTTCTCCCTATTTTGCTACCATTTTACTATTATGTTGCTACTATTTTGTTGTTATTGTTTGGATATTGTATAAAACTTATTTTATTATTAATTTTGTTATTATTTTAATGACATTTGTTAATTTTGTTATTATTTTAGAGACATTAATTTGCTTGTTAAGTTGCATCTATCTTAGTTTCTTTAAGTATATATATATTTTAAAATTTATTTTTAATTTGTTGGGAAGTATTTATTTTAATATTTTTAGTATTTTTGATGTATTATATATATTTTAAAATTATACAAAAAATAATATAAAAATTACTATGGACGGGCCGGGTCGGGCCCAAATTTTAACATTTTTATCCGAGTCAGGCTTAAGAAAAATGTTAGGCTCATTTTTCGGGTCAGGCTGGGCCTAAGCCTAGGAAACGGGTCTAAATTTTTAATCGAACCCGGCCCGACCCAGCCCGTGCTCACCTCTAATCGTGTCCATAAACATCTATAATAATTTTATTTTTTAAACAAAAACAAAGTAAATAAAAAAGGGTTTTTTTCATAAAATCGAAAACTAAAATTAAGTTAAAAGCTAAAACATTGAAAGTGATAATTAAAAGTTTAAGAAAATTAATAGTAAGAAATTATAAACAAAGGTAAAATATTGATTGATAAATTTAATCATTGAGGCAATGATTTGTTCAATATTTTTAGTAAATTAGTTGTAGTTAATTTAAAGCTCAACAACTAATTTATTTTTACTTTTTTAGTAATCAAGAGGTAATTCGTTTGAAATTACTTCCTTAACCAATAAATAATCTTATAACTCAATGTTCAATATTTAATTTATCAACAACATTAAGAATCTCAATGAAGTTCATTTAAGCTAGATATCCACACCACATAATTGTAAACTACGACCTAAACAAGGCATGCAGTTTGTCACTAGTATTAGAATGAATTAAATAATTACAAATTTAATTATTCAAATTGGCAAGACAACCGTTCTAAGCTATCAAATACCAGTCGAATGTTTAACAAACCTAAACAATTATAATTAAAATATAAGATGCGTGAATACTAAAAAACAAAAAAAAATTAAGCACAAATTAAGTCTAATAATTTTATTAAATCAAAATTCAATAATCCTTCAACTAGAAAAAAGAGTTTCAAAACCCATAAAATTGTAAGACACAATCAAAAAGAAAATAACTATAATGTAGAAAATAACAAAAGTTCTCTCACTCCCTTTTAGAATATCCTATTTATATTGTCGGATTATCGTAAATTAGCTAGGTTAAAAAAACTTACTTGAAGTTATAAAACTCATAAATAATCAAAATACCCCTAAAACTTAGATAAAATATTCACATTGGCATAGGGGCGTTGACCTAGAGGCTGAGTTTTGAAGTTTGTGGCACAGGGACACCAACATATTGTCATGCAATTCTGCGTTGAGATGCCAATTCTAAAATTATGGTGCTCGATGATGATCAAACTTGAACTATAAATTTTAATGAACTTAATATAAGTCATAAAACAATTAATTATTTATAAAAATACTAAAATTTTATAAAAATCAAGCATAATTAAATAAAAATTTAAACAAATGTAAATGAGACATTAATCAAATGAAATGCTAAACACAAGGGCCTAAAATGTAAGAAAAGCCCGAAGCTACAGATTTCAACTTTAATGTTTGGTTTCAAAAGTCATTTTAAAAGTAGTTTAATTATCTTTGAAATTCTTTAATATTGTTTATGGTTTTTGCATTTAGGTGTAAAAGCTTTTTTTGTTACTAAAAATTCGCTTTTCTCTCTTATTTTGTAGCTTTTTTTCAAAAGCAACAGGGAAGGTCTTAAAAATGTTTTTCAAACCAACAAAAGTTAACATTTTAAAAACCGAATTAGAGTGTCAAACTATAATTTTGTCTTTCATTTAATTTATATAAACTATAAATATGATATATATTTAAATTAAGCTTTACAAATAATTTATACTTTATATATTATAATATGAACAATGGATTATTGTAAATTATTATGAACTAAATTAAATATTTAATACCAAAATACCATACCAATAAAAAAGACGGGAGGAAAAAAATTTCAAATCAATGCTAAGCTGTTAAAAGTAGACTGGTTTAACATATTATTTTAATTTGTTGATGTACATATATATGCAACTACCCGTTGATTTCAATTTAAACTTACTTAAAAAATATTTATACCATTATAAAGTGTTTGCCTGAAAACCTTTAACACAGTGATATTCAACATATAAATAAAAAATTGATTAAAAGTTGTTGTTTTTCTTTGGCAAGAGAAACAAAAGAAATCCCATGCTTTAGCATCTTGAAAATCAAGCATCAATTTCCAAATGTGGAGAAAATAATTAAATATACGAGTAGTTGAATAATCGGAATAGAAGAAAGCTTTAAAACAACAAATAAAAGCTGGGTAAGGGCTTGGCCTTCAGTTTTACCGAGTATTTATTACTTTTGCCGCTGCTGTTGCAGGCATAATCCTCAGAAGAAGCATCCTACGGGAAATACTGCTAAGTTTTTCTCCGTAAATTGTATAAAAGAAGATGAAGTGCTAATACTAAAAACTTGAGCTGCACATTCGTTGAGTATGATCTTTTTTTAATATGATCAACTGAATCCCAGATTCAATACTAATTTAAATGGAAGAGAAGAAAAACGATAATTAATGATTCACTGCTGAAAATATATGCAGCTACCAAGCAAAACCCTAGTTTAAGTGTCATTTTTATTGTACTTAGGCTTGCAGGCCACTGGGAAAGAATTTCATCAAGTTAATTTCTGAGACCTTTACGACGAGAAAATCTGTCAAGAGTTCAAAGGATTTTGGTCAAGGTTCCATGGTAATAATATTTGTTTGCATATGTCATGATGAATATTTTTATTTTGTATCAGATCACCAAACAAACAAAATTTAAGAAAAGACAATGGAAAGATGTTGGGAGATTTGAGAGAGAAATTAGGGGAAGGGGGAGCAACATACAATTAACATATCACCATCATCTTCTTCTTCTTTCATAAATGATATTGCCACAATGTTCTCCATCTAAAACTCTTTCTTCACTTAAATATTGCATAGCATCCTTGAGTACTGCTTTTGATCTGATGCCCTTCTCACCTTTGGTCTGCTCCACAACTTTATCATCTGAGATCAGCCCTACCGCCAAGAACACTATCAACAAACACCATGCCTATAGTATGCCCCCACAGGAAAAAGAAAAAGAAAAAAAAAAGAAGAAGAAGAGGCAAGGCTAGCTATTGCTATATCTTTCGATATAAGTGATGGATCAAAGTAGTGAAAAAGGAAAAAACTCCATGTCAACTAAAATAAAATAAAAAACTAATATGAATTGCTTAAATCTAGCAAATAAATCGGACCGAGAAGCTTGATTCCCCGTATAGAGTTGTTGGATCTTCTGAAACAAAAAGACCCTTCCACTCATAACACATAATAGTAAAAGACTTTGTTTAAGTGAAAACTGAAAGTAGTCTCATCACTGCTTGCTATACTTCTTCTTCTTCTTTTTCTTCTTCTTCTTCTTGGTGGTGGTGGTAGTTCTGTTGTGGTTGTTTAGCTTTGAGCCTTGGGTTGTGAGCTTGGATGATGTTGAAAAGAGAGTGGGGATGATCATGATGACGATAAGTGGTAGTGGTGGTGGTGGTGGTGGTGGTGAGGGGGTAATGATGATAGTATTCAAGAGTCAGAAAGGTGGGAATAAGGACTTGGAGGAGGAGTCCATGATGCTTGATGTTTGCTGTTGATCTTTAAGACGAACTAAAATTCCAGCCTATTGCGTGACCTTCACCTCCATCCTATTACATCTATGTGGCTGAAATAAAGGATCAAATTCACACCCAACAAGTTTTTAACTCTTTATTTTTATCCCTTTTTATACAATTATTTGAACACACATTTAAATAATATTTTAAATATAATTATAATAAAATTAAGCTTAATTTTCTTAACAGACTTTAAAAAACATTCCACCAATTAAAAAAGGCCACGTGCTATCACCATTAAAAATCTCTGGCTCCTTTCTCATGTTAATTCTCACCATATTTCCCTTCTTCTCACCTGCGATGCCATCGCCACCACCAACCCCCTCCGACCAGCCCACAATGTGTAATGACAGACCTCTTTCCAGCTCCAACCTCATTCTTGAAGAAGCTATAGCTTTAGAGCTCTCTGCCGCTTCATTGCACGTAGACGATAACGCTCCCCCACCACGACCCTTTCTTCCTTTGCCTGTTGAGTTGATGTTGCAGATAAAGGAGAGGGAATAAAAGATAGTGTGCTGTATGGAGGGATGATTGTTGGATAAGGCAAGTTGATTATGGTTGGCTGCCAAAACATGAGATGAGAAGATGGAACCTTTAAAATGAAAAAAGCTACTTCTTTGTCAAAAACATATTTCCAACACATTACCAGTTCAATGAAATAAATAGTAGGAGATGACTTATATGAGTGGGTTAAGATTACTTAATTATAGGAAATGGAGAATATACACACACACACGCACACACATATATATACGTAAATCGATTGAATAACGGGTATTTTAGTAAATATTGTTTCGAATGTGGGTTTATGAAGGTGGTTGTTATTTGTGATTGCATATGCCTTTGACTGTGGATTACGTATTCCTCTTGATTTGGTCGATTGGGTGTTGCTTTTATATTGTAAATCTGGTTTTAAAGAAGTTTGTAAGTGCTGTTGATTTTCGATTTCTTGCTATGAGAAATAAGATGGAAGTGACAATACTGAGATATTTTTCGGACCATCTAATTAACAGGATATTTAGAAAATAATAAACATTGAAGTAGGACACATCTATGGTTGGTGCTGGTATAAACATCGAAGAACGACATACATATGATTGATATTACACTGAGCAAAATTTGGATAAGAAATCATTTGAATTATAACTATTTATCTGAAAAAGATGAAAGAAAAATTTATGTTCATCACATGATTTTGTTTGCTTAGCGAAAGGGAATTGAACTTGCAGTATTTCAAGGCTGTTTTTTTTTAATGTTGATGAAAGGGAGCACCTTGACTGCCATAAGCATGATTTTTAAAACTATTGGGAAATTTTGAGGTGGTTTAAGGCTGCTTCCATGGTTTCCCATTACCGTGGTGAGTCTAGTAGTGAAGGAGCTGGAACGTAGTTTGGGGGGTGCGATGGTTTATCTGCAGGGTGAGGAATTTGATTGGTGGAAATAGATGAAAGAAAATATTCTGCTTGGTGGGAGGAGGTGAAAGAGAGAGAGTTTAAGCAAATATTGCCTTTTACCTTTATTTCTGTCAAAACAGGGAGAGAATGGCATGCGGTTGAATGATATTTCTAAAAATTATTACAGAATGATATTTCAATTATTAAATTGGAAAAAAAGAATTCAGTGAAAAAATAAATTTAAGGGTGAAAGTGTAAATTAATTGTATACAAATTGATTTCTTTCTTCAAACGGAGAATTATGACGAAACCCCTAGGCAGCTTTTTCTTGTTCTGAAAGAAAAAAGGGAAAGTCCCACGCTTTCTTTTTCCTCAATTAATTTGAATTTTTTATTCTATTATGACAATAGTTATCATTTCACCACTTTTTTGCATAACCTTCCAATTGCAAAGGTCCATCCTGTCCCTTTGACATTTGAGCTTAATTAATTAATTGCTACTAATTCTTTCATAAATCCACCTAATTTATTTTTAAGTTTACTCATATTTGATTTGTATTTATTAAGTATTTTAATTTTTTATTCATGTTCATTTGTTTAAAATTAGATGTGTTTATATTTGTTTATATTCACGAATATGTTTATATAATTGTTTAACTTAGACATACATAGATGTGTTCACGAACAATACTCATGAATAATAAACAAATAAACAATAAATGAGCACTATTTTTTAGATATAAAATAATCAAATATAAATAAAAAAAAGTATACAAATCAAAATAATTTTATTACTATCTACTAATAAAATAATAAATAAGCTTTAAATGATTTATTAAACGAACTTTATACGAATATAAACGAGTTTATTCATGAAGAAAAACAATCTGAACAAGTATTTGTATTCGATTTGTGAAATTCATATGCGTTTAATAAACGAATTAAATGAATAAACAAAACAAAAAATTCAACTATTGATGGATAAGTCCATATTTAACCCTACTTAACCTCAAGTAACATGAAATTTAACAGATGAATCAGGTCACTTGCATAGTTTTGGAGATTGAATAATGAAGAAAAGGAAAAAAAAAGAAAAGGTTTTTTTATATATTGCATCTTTGTTATTTAAGTAAAGATATTATTTTTTATAATGCAACAGTGAAAAGGCTGTTTGTGACTGTCTATGGAGTAAGATAAATTGAGGAATGCTTTATTGAATTGAGTTAAAGAAATGGAATTTGGCAGGCCTCTTGGAATTTTGGTCACACAGAGGAATCACAGAGTTAGAGGATCGAAGCATTCCTCATCTTTCAACTTTTAATGATTATAATTAAGATGATATAGATAAAATTAACAAACTAATGAAATTATATGAAATAAAATAAGTTTTCGCTTATTAAAGTTATTATTATTTAATTTTCACCGGTGGGGCATTGGTAAGAGTATATTTGCTTCGCTGCAAAAGCAGCCTGGTAACTGCTATAAGTATATATGTGGAGACAAATTTGATGGTTGCTGTTCCTTGTTTGCAGTTATCTTACTGCCAATATATATATTTTTTATTTTTCTTTTTTTTAAGTTTGCACGAGTACTTCTTATGTCATATTATATACAAAGGCAAAGGACCAAATAAGCGCAATATATTTATTTATTAAACTAGTTATCAACTATTGTACTCACTACTATATCAGATTATCATAGATTGTTGTGAATTTACATGATTGTGTGTGGAATATGGTTTTGATTCATTAATTAATCAAGAAAAAAAAACAATATCAAAGGACAGTTTAAATTGTTCAAGAATTGTAGAAAATTGCAAATGAATAAAAAAGCTTTCACCTATATTTGTGAATTTTGATTGATACTTGGGAGGAAAGCAATCAAGTCTTATTTCGATTGATTCCATCAATATTTTATCTTTGGGCTCAAGTCTCATGCGAATAGATTCTTCAAGATTTTTAAAAATATATGTTCTAAACGATCGAAAAACATATCAACTTAATATTTATATTATTATTTAAGCTTTTAATTAAATTGATATAATGAGTTGATCGGAAAATAATATAATTAAAAATTTATTAAAATCTTATTATTTTTATAAAATAGTAAATGTCTTATCATTTTACATTTTTATATAAAATATTTTTAGGATGGATTTAAACTTATCCTTTTAACCTAAAACATTTCGACCAGAAGTTTTTTGTAAATTTATATTATACATAACCTAATATCCATTTGATTCTTGACCTTCCCGTATCATATTTTTGACATTTGTATAATTGATTTTTCCAAACAATGTCAAGCAAAACAGATTGATTATGTCACTAAAACTATTAATCTATATAGATTTAAAATTATACAAAAAAGTAGAAGTAAATAATTTTATACCAAGTACAGGTGGATTGTAAACGTATAGATAGGGAGGAAGAAGATGAAGCATTAGCCGGGATCAAACCAGCTTCAGGTTGTAAGCATAAGCATACGCTTAAAGCTGAGAAAGACAGGCTTTGGCAAAGCCTTTAAGCAGCTCATAATTCAGCTTTTTTGTAGGCCCGAAAGAAGAATATATAGATAATTTGAATGATTTAAAACCAATCCCAACCCATGTTCAAAGACTGAAGCATGCCCTTAATAAAGTTGAAAAGCGTAATGTTTTTGTTTTGAGAATATCAGGCAAAATGCAAGCTGTCTTTAGAGTGTTAGGTTAGGTCTCAAGTAACATGTTATCACCATTTTTTTCTCTCAATCACTTTTAAGTTTGACTCTAATAAAGTCACCTCCCCACATGAACCGGGCTTTTCATTCCACTTTCTCCTCTAGGGGGAAACCAAAGTAGTTTGATTGATTTGATGAAATGAAAAAGTGCATACTCTAGAAAATTTTAAAAGGAAAAAGAAATATTCCGGAGATTCAAATCTTTTTAGCACCAAAACAAAGTCTAAAATCAAATGATCAAAAGCTCCCAGTATTTTATGTCTGCAGCAGTGTCTTTATCGATGCTAGCTTGCTCTTCATAGAATTATGTGTGGGGCATGTTCATCGCCATGTTCTTTTTCTTCACTGTTTGATGCTTTATTTGCCAAATTTGTTACAAATTTAGTGTGACATGCCACATCATGTACAGTTGTTAAGCTTATTATCTACCACCCGGAATTTGTCCAGAACGAGAAGTTGTCAAATTTCAAATGATGCAAAAGATAGATAAGGGCGACAATATCTAGAACAGTACTATATAGCAAATTTATGATAATAATAAAAACAACTAATGATTAACATGAGGTGGGTGTGATAGTTACTTATTTCATCCTTAAATAATGGGATTAGAACTTTAATTTTCGTTCATAAAAATGGAACATATTTTATAAATAATTATTTATCTTTTTGAAAAGCACTCATTGATTGATATAATATATAGCATAAGCTAATTGAGAAAATGGTGATATAATTGTTTATTGATGATTAAGTTATTGCTAAAATATCACATGGAGGTCAATAGAGAGACAGGAGGCCGGGGAAAGAAGCTGATGTTCATGGTGGAATATGCTAAGAGTTGCTAAAGGTGGAACTTATAACATCTTATATTTGATCCAAAAGTTGGTAGAATGCACAAGGCTGCATTGATTATTAGAGTAACCTCATATAAACTGAATTTGTCCCATCTATGAATAAATATTTCATAGTAATCTTATTAGACCGTACATCTTTCTTGGTATATCCAAATAATTGAATCCACATGCATACAATATATTTAAGTCATATTAATGACAGTGTTAAGAGTAAAAAAAAAAATAGCGATCAAACAAAAACGAGTTTTGAAATGATATTCAGGTCCAAAACAACAAAAATAGAGAACAAGTATCGATACTTTAGTCCCTATTTACCAACACTTGTATTAGAAATTGCAAACAATTTAACTTCAAGTGTCCAAGTATCGATACATAAAGACAATGCATCGACACATATATATATATAGATGTACCAACACTTTAGGCCATGTTCCGATACAAGCCAAAATTTTAGGTGTCACTGATTTCAAAGTTCTGAAATCATGTTATTATGTAATGGTGTTTTGGGCATGTTTCAATACAAACCATAATTCTAAGCATACATATTTTGGCAAGCCTTGATGACCCGATATTAGCACTGATTTTGTTGCTGGTGTAGTCACTGTTAGAGCGTGCAACACTTTGGACCAATAGCATGATGATGACCAATAATATTGTTAAATATTTTTTTTATTTTTTACCACATGTTATTATTCCAATGATTAATAGTGTCATGTCAGTATATTTTAACAGTGTTAGCTAGAAATTAAAAAAAATATCAAAATTAGCCCATAATAGATAATAGTTAGGTCCCAAAAAACTTTTAACTGTCATGTAGCAAATTGTCAAGTTCAGATGCTTCTGTACATATTACTTAAAACTTATTTTTTTTTAAGAGATTAATAATTTCTAAAACATTTAATAATTACTAAAAACATGAAAAGATGCTGTGAAATTAAGTGATTCTTAAAACATGAAAAAGTTCTAAAAAATTAAATAATTTTTAAAACATTAAAGATAAGTTAAACACATGAAAAAATTACTTAAAATATAAAAGGCTTCTAAGAATTTAAATAATTAATATTAAAACATGAAATGCCTTTAAAAATTTAATTTTTAAAACATGAAATAATTACTTAAAATATATTTAAGAAATTAAGTAATTTAAATTATAACCTGCTAAACAAGTTTCACCTCAACAAAGCTTCAGAGTAATGAGCTCACCCTAGAACTCCCTTTCAACACTGATTAGAATCAAATCAACCCTCCAACATTTGAACATAAATAAGAAGATTTTCTAGGACCTGTGCAGTGAAAACTGATGAATAATTTTTTAGCTTCTATTTAAATTGTACCGACCTAAAGCTCGGTTCTTGTTCTTATTTATGTTTCAAAGATCACATTGTTATGTTAGCTATACTCTAAATTACTACAAAATCACTTGAATGCCATAGAAGGAATAGGGGAGTTACTTAAAGCAATTATATTATCCTCTTTGGATCCATGTGAAGATGAGTTTGTAGCAGACAACATTCGCTTGAGCTGAGACCGTTGACAAACAATTCGACCATTGTTCCACCCGGGAAAAGAAAATGATGACGAAAAATTATCCTGCAGGAATCTATAGGCAGCCCTAGCAACTGGAATATCATGAGCAGTTGCGCATTTCTCCATCTGGCCCCGTCTGCTCAAGACAAAATGTTATCACTACTCAGAAGAAAACTTGAACCATAAACAGTGCAACTGATTGTATAACTAGATGGGAAAAAGGGCATAAGCCGGAAAATGTAGCAGAAAATCTTCAAAACTATGTGCATTTTACTGCATTTATAGACATTTCCAGTTTGTAATAGTGCATCACTTTTTCATAATCCATGAAAAGGCGAAGTTTGGCATGAAATAGTTGGCAAATATGCTCAAATGTATATTATGCCTATCATATAAAAAGAGGTTACATCTAGACCTCATTTGGTTGTGTAAACAAGTTATAAAAAACAAATGCATACCATCAACTATGCTTACCATCTAGTCAAAACATTCTAGGTGCACACAATAATGAGGAAAAGTCCTTCAAGATGGTTTAATCAAGAGTCAAGCAGGAAGAACAGAAATTAATGGTGGTACTGGTACCAGGGCAAGAATGACACCAATAACATCATCAAAATAACATTAGAGGTGTTTATAGGCCTAGCTAGGTTAGGGCTCGGGACAGACACATGAACCTTCTAATGTTAACCCCACCCAAAAAATGGGTTCCAAATTCAGCTTAGACTTGCCCAGATTTGTATATGGGTAGTCTAAACGAGTTTAGACTATAATATGGTATTTATTCTTTATATGATATAAAGACCATATATGCTTGTCCAAGCCTAACCCAAAAATTGTAGGTTTCAAGTTCTAATTAGATTTATCCATAGTATTATATTTATTCCTTATATGATACAAATTACAATATCTATAAAGTAGGGGAGAGATCCGCTTGCACCAATAAAACTAAAGTAGTTTTACATCCTTTCTTATCTTTTTGTACAATTAATATTTTAACAATCTAACAGTCATATTTCATATTCCATTCAGATAGATAATGCATGTCAAGTTTGAAGTAAATTAAAAATTCTAACTATTTATTCTAGGTAGAGAACTTCCGACTGTTTAATAAAATATCAATAAATATAGTATTTTAAATTAATATGATAAAGACATCGGACCAGTTCAAACTTTTACATGCTTGACAAATAAAGTTATATTGATAAATTCAACAGCTGAATCATGAAAAAAATAAATCTTACAAAATGATACAAAAGGGTGTAAAAGTGGATCCTTCCCCTGTAAAGTAATATATTATATAATATAAAAAGGGCTAGGCCAGGCTTGTGCTTTCAGTGTTTGGAGCCAAGACCAAACCCCTTTCTTAAAAACCTAACTTTTTTGTCCAAACTCCTTTTTGAGTAACATTTTTATCCAAACCCTCTCAAATATTAGGCAGGCCTCGACCTTGGCCTGGTGGTGTTCCTAGGGACAGAAGTTTATAAAACAAGGATTTTAAGGCAAAGCACATTACCACTGTCCATTTAACCATATATAAGTAATATTTAATCATTAGCATTTTAATTTCGTGAAGAATTTGATCACACCTCACTGGTGGATCTCTCTCAAATGTGAAGGATAGGAAAAAGATGAGTAGCATGGAGAATCTCACTTACGCAACAACCACAGCAGCAAGTTGAGGAAGATCATTGCCACTCAAAAACATCTCGTGCAGATTGTTGAGCCAAATTGACATTGATGTATAAGTGCCACCTTCCCACATCCTGTGAAATGACCAACTTCATTTGTCAAATAAGATTGACATGAAACCGGAAAGAAACAACTTTGAAAGTAAGTCCCATGATACCTGTGCACATCCACAGAAAATACAAGTTTGTTTTTACGGAAAAGTTCAGGAAATAGGCCTCTCTTTGTTGCTTCTTTGAGCACCCTTGCAGCTCGTTCTTTCTGACCAAGCCACCAAAGTGTTTCCAAAAGTGCATTATAGAACCTTATTCCAAAGCCATATCCTTCAGAGTTAAGTTTGTCAAATATGTACTCTACCATCTGCCAATTTCCATCATCATCAAAATCTCCTCTTATCATCTGCCCAATTACTTGATGAATATTTGACACTTTGTTCGCAAGCATCTCATCAAGTAACTTATAGGCATCATCCCACCTAAACACATTGATTTTAGCAAGATAAATTTACAAATAAGGAGAAAATGATTCTGCTACCAAAATGCTTGCACACTTCACGAACTAATTGTAACTCAAGAATAAACAAAGATAAAATTTAACTCTAAGACACTATTTGTAGTTTTGTGACCATTACAAATTTCGACAATATATTCATGATAAGCTTCTGTAGTTTAACTTACACATATGGGGGCTCTGCCTCACACTTCCTTTTACATCACTAAATTTCAAATTTTATCCATTTCAAGAACCTCATTATTACTCAAAAATATGCATATGTTGCAAGGGCTAGTAGCAATGTTACTCAGACTCACATGGGAATGTCGGATATGATTACCTGTCCAACACGGGTATGTCCAATTCTTTCTAAGTTTCTACAGGTATTTGAAGGCTTCTTGGAGGATATCTCTCCATATCCATGTTCGAAAATGTGTTGGACACAAGTGTCAGATATGGACACTTAAAGAAACACGAAGAATCGTAGCAACATAGGCTAGTAATTTCTTAGCTTTAGTACTTGAGGTACTTTTCCAGGGTAAATCCCTAAAACAAGTTTGTATTGGGTAGTTTCCTAAGAAAAGGAGGACAATATTTAATAGAATCAAAACATCAATCTTAAAAATAAAAGATAGGTAATGGTTTGTTCCAAGATATTAATGCAATTACCAGATTGCCCTGCTTGTATGCCTATGCCCTGATACAGATTCATTCGCCAATTTTTCGAGAATAATAAAGACCATCATACAATTCTAAGCATGTGACTCCTATTTTTCGGAAAAAAAAGAGAGGGTATTTTTCAAGACCATCGCGCCATTCTAAGCATGTGACTCCAAAAAAGAAAAGTTGGCATCTACCTATTTACGTATTTTTGCTAAAGCAATTATCAAGTCATCATAAATCATTTTCCTTGGATTCATTCTAGAAATTCCATCACATAGATAAAATAGTCCTACAATCACAAGAACTAAACTTCTAAGAAACACTGACTGGAAAATAGCTGAGCACCTTCAGAGACCAAAGAGAAAAAGATGGAACACAGATGGATCACTGATCAGCAGGATCACAGACAAGAAGAAACAAGCTAATCTTTTGTCAAGACAGCAGAGATTACCTTGTATTCTTAACATGCCATTCTTGGTCTGTGATAGTGGAATGCAATTATGAAAGATAATGGTTTGAGCAGTAAATGGTATGGTAACAGCTGACCATGCTTACAAGTCAAGTTCATCCTTACAGCTCAGGGAATTATGTGGCAAAATCATTCACAGTGATATACCAAGGTAGGTTATCTCTTTCATCAAATTTATTATTATATAGCTATTACCAAATGCAGGAGAAAATCAGACATTCATCATGAAATTACCCATAGACAGATAATTCTGCCTGTACACAACATAAATGGTGAACAAATTGCAGCATAGAGTGAAACTGACCTGCCACACTTTGCATAAACAGCCAGCATCATGCAGTAGCTTGTGACACTGGGCAAAACTCCTAAAGCTTTGATTTCCTTGAATTGCTCATTGCTCTCATCACATAGGCCTGCAAAGCAATATACACTTAAAACTGCTTCAAGGGTTCGTTCATCAGGATCACATCTTGCCTTTTCCATCTCTACATAAGCCTTGATAGCATCCTCAAACTGGCCTCCTTGCCTATATGCTTCAATCAAAGCATTGAAGGAATCCCTGCTCTTTGCAATACCAGCCTCATTCATTCTAGACAAAATTGCTTCAGCTTCCTTATGCAATCCACCTCTTGCAAAAGTCTGAAGCAGTGAATTGTAAGTTTCAATGGTTGGTTTGCTCTCTACTTCATTCATTGTGTTAAAGGCAACTAGAGCTTCCTCATATAATGCTGCCTGTCCATAAGCCTCAATAACACCCGTATAAGCCCTGGAACTAGGTACTATCCCTTTTTCATTCATGTGAAGTAGAATTTTCTTGGCATCCTCATGAAGACCTCCCTTCCCACAAGCAAATATCAAACCATCATAAGTCTTCATGTTAGGTTCAACATTCTCCTCCACCATGTCATGAAACAATGTCACTACCTCCTTAAAATACCCACCCTCTCCAAAAACCTGTATCAAAATATTATAAGTAGCTGCATCTGGCTCTGTATTGCTAGCTTTCATCTCAAGAAAAATTTCACGGACATCATCATACCGCCCATTTCTCCCATACAAATTCAACAAAATACTATAAGTAGCTGCATTTGGCACACATCCTGCAGCCTGCATCTGCCTAAACACACCCATCGCCTCCTTGATTGACCCTGAGTTAGCATAAGCCTCTAACAACACGTTATATGACATGATATCCGGCAAATTCCCTCCCAACTCCATTTCCTTAAGTAACTCAGAAACCTTCTCCAGCTTTCCTAACTTCCCAAATGTCTCAACAAGATAACTATAAGTAGTTAAATCCGGCAATATCCCACCTTCATTCATATTCCTAAAAACCATTTCCGCCTCATTGCCTAAACCCCTATCAGCACAAGCACTAAGCAGAGTGTTATAAGTAACAATATCAGGTTGTATTCCCTCATGTCTCATTTCCGCAAACAACCCTAACAAGCCCTCCCAATCCAACCCACCCCTTGCGCACGCGTTAATCACGGTGTTATAAGTTAAGATACTCGGCAGAACTTTGTCTTTCTTCATTTTGGCTAGTAATTCAAGAGAAACATCATACGCACCGTTCCGCCCGTAGGCATTTATCAATGCGGTGTAGGAGAAGACACTGCGAGGCACACCTTGGCTTGGCATTTCGTCGAACACTTCGCGACATTTATCAAGCAAGCCTTCGCGGCCCAAAAGACTGATCATGATGGTATAAATGTGTTCATTCGGCTTACACCATATCTGGCGCTGCATGTATTTGAAGAGTCGGAGGGACCGTTGCCAATCGCCGCGGTGAGCGAACTCTTTGAACACTAAAGCGAAGTCTTTTAGCGAAAGTTTGTTACGGAAGACATCCAGACATCTCGCTATGCTGCCACGTGGCGGGAGGCTGCTTAGCTTGTTGATTAGTGTTTCAACGTCGTAGCTGTACTTTCCTTTCTCTACTGTCACTGCCGGGTTTCCGAGGACAATCTCCCGAGCTTTCGCTCTGCATATTCCAGCGCCGCTGGAGTGGAAACTACGGTTACCGCCGGTGAATATTCGAGAGGAAGAGAGCTGCCTCCGATTGATTGAAAGATTAGAAGGCTGTGTGAGAGCTATGAAGTTATTAGGTATTGAAATTGCCATTTGAAATCTGGCATGTGCTAGCAAAAGTTAACCAAGTATATCGAGAAAAATAGAGACGAAATTTGAGAGATTTTGATGGGAAAGTTACTGATGAAGAAGGTATGATTGCTTCAATAAGGACACTTCGAGTTTTAGTGGATAACACAGCGGGGAGCGAATTGCGATACTACCCAAAGCAACTATGGTACAAAATTTACATTGGTTAAGATGGAAAAATAAATAAATTGCAAAGAAGTCCCCCAGTTATGGTTCACGTTCTAAATTGATTTTTAAATTTAAAATATTCTAATTATTTCTCTAAGTTTTTGAGGTTATATCAATCATTTTTTTATTAGTGGAATCATAATTTATAATTAAAAATTTAAGAAAATTTTAAACTTCAAAGTTAAACAAAAAAAAAATCAATTTACATGATTACTCAATCACGAATATAGCCTTCCCACATTTCAGTCCCGGTTGAATCCCTTAAGCTGTGAACCAAGTTCTGGCTGTTTTGCTTCAAATGCAACTTCCAATCATGGGTATCAACAAGCATTATTGTTTGTTCCACCTCTTGTGTAGCCAATGATTCCTGTATTTATAAAATAGTCTCCAGTTCATACATTTTAAAAAAAATGTCATGTGGTTTCTTCCTATGGATGTAGTAATGCAGTGCGCATGTTGCTAGTACCAATTTCGCTTGTGTTTGCAATAGGTAAGGAGGAGCCGACGTCAAAATAGGGAAACTTTTTTTTTCAAAGCCCCAGAAATACGATCAGTAGTATTTCACAGTCACAGCAAGAAATGTCGTTGATTAAATGACTAGACAATTTGGTGATGATAACCACTAGGAAATTTATTTTTCTTGGGGACACCAAGATGCGGGGCAATGAAGCCCGGCAAAATTGCCTTTCTGGGCCCAACTTATTTGCTTCCTTGTCTGGTCCCATTGATCTTACAAACTCTAATTTTTGCCCCCTTATGATTTTGATACGCTTAATATGTAATTTATCTTCTGAATTCATCTAAAAATATTTAGTTGGTATTTAAACTTATATTTTATTATACATATTGCCCCAAACTATTAATAACTTTAATTTTTCAAGGGTTAAGATGTAGTTTACCCCTTAAAATTGTCCATAAAATACTTAGTTGATATGTGAATTTATCTAAAAATTTATATTTTAAAATATTTTTAATATTTTAATTTACATCTGTCACATATCATACTAAGAGCTTATCACATGCCACTATAAGATTGGTTATCAGTGTCACATCAGCACAAACTGAAGATGTTAGTGCGATGGTACCAACTTGAGTGATGAAATACAAGTTCAGGTGTTAACTAAATATTTTTGGACAAGTTCAGAGGGCAAACTACATATTAATCCATTATGATATTACTGATTTTTTTTTAGATATTAAAGTTTGGGAACTAATTTAAAATGTAAATCGTAGTTTGTTTGCCAGTTAAACATTTTCCTTAAAATAATTTCCTTATTTTACGATGTTTGTTTGGTGAAAAATAACTCCCCATGTAAATCATTCTCCAAAACACGGGAAAATGAGGCATGGTTTAAAGAAAATTTCTTACCATTTTTTTTTCAGTAAGACATTTTCCAATCTTTCTCTCTTCACATTCCAACAAAGAAAAACCCTCTTCCCCTTCCCTTCATTGTGACTTCGACCCAGTGCTTGTCGCTGGCATCTTCCCGCTTTCCACCTCTTATTCAACAGTATGGTCCTAACCACGTTGTCCTCATAGCCTACAAGGAAGAATTTTGTGAAACCATGGATTATTTTGAGCCATCTATGTTATAGGCCAAATTTGGCCTGTTTTGACCTAAACCCGGGGCCCATTTTACAATATAACCTCGCCTCAACCAAACCCCACAAACCCAATTACAATTTAAACCCAGCAGCCCACTTACAAACTACCCAAATCAACCCATACATAGGCCCAAATTTTAAACCGAATACCACCTAACCCTAATCAGCCCCAACCCGTACCTTCAGCAGCCACTTGCCTCTGACCTACCGCCTCTGTCACGTCTCTGCCGACTTCAAGTGGCCACCGCCCATAAACCCTGTAAACATTTAAAGAGAAGAGACAGAAAGCAAAAAGGATGGAAACAACTTGTTAAAAAAATAGGCTATAAAAGCCGAATGAATTATTTGTAAAGGGATTCTGATTTTTTTGGTAAATCAATACAAATCTCAAAACTTTAAACACCAAGAGCAGTATTCGAATAATATTAAAGAAACAAACTCCAAATCAGGGCATTCAAACATCAAAACAGAATCAGATCAGTAAGCCTCGAAGGTGACTTTTTATTTTCGAAGCGATTTCTTTTTATTCACAAGCATATATGAACATGTACATATTCAAAAATAACAAAAAGTAAAAAAAAAAAAAAGGAAATTTTTTACCTTTTTCCGGCCACCGTACACGGCGGCCGGCGACGACGAGGACGGACAGTGACCGGAGGCTGGTCGGACCGACTACCGGGAATCCCCTCTTCCGTTCCCTCTCTCTGTTTTTCTCTTCTTACCCGGTTACAAATGAATTTTTTTAAAAAAATTTGTCTTTTATAGGGGCCAAAACGGTGCGTTTTGGTCCCCCCGTTTTAATGAAAACGACGTCGTTTTGGTCCCGGGTCGGATCCACCGACCCGACCCGCTAGGATCCGCGTGTTTTTTTAAGCGGAAGGGAAATTTGCACATTTGGTCCTTCCACTTTTTCAGGTCTATGCAATTAAGTTTTTAATATTTTTAAATCGGCCCCGGAAATTTATCGCGTTTTGCGATTCGGTCCCCACTGATGCGCTGCGTTTTAAAAGCTCGGGTAAATTGCTATTTCAGCCCTCCTACGTTTTATGCGCGTTCAAATAAACCCTTGCCTTTTGTTCCTATTTCGAAATTCGCCCCAGAACCTTATTTTTACTTCAATTCCGTCCTTTTTCGCATTTATCCTTATTTTATTTTCAATATTATTTGTATTATTAGATTTTATATTGTTATTATTCTCATATTTATTATTTATTAGTATTCCATTACTATTATTTTTTGATACTCATATATATATATATATTATATAGTATTACTAATAGTTTTAATATTAATTTTTTGTTAGCATATTTGTATGTCATATATTTTCTTTTTATATATATTAATATCACATTATGTGCATATTTACCTAGTATTATTAATAACTATTTTTGATGCCATTATCATTTCTAATATATATATTGTATATATTATTCTTAATTAAATATTACGTATACATTGTATTTACGTATATATATTTATACTCCCTTTTTATATATGCTATCTTAAGTATATATTTTAATACTATTATGATTATATTCTTATATACCACGTATTTTTTATTATATTCTATACATATTATGAATATATATTTTAATATTATATTTTCTATATATATATATATATATTATGTATATATGTTTATTCATATATTTTATTATCTCATGTATATATTTCTTAACTATATTATAATATCCTATTATTCATATACTCTTTTATATTATCATTTCTAATATATATATCGTATATATTTTTATATATTATGTATATATTTTATATATATATGTCTTTTTTAATATTATATCTTTTTACATATTATGTATATATTTGGAATACTACGCACATACCTTTTAAATGCATTCTTTCTATTTTCTTTTACTGTAAATATTATTGCTGTTATCATTCTAGTATTCTAACATCATGTTTTAATATTTTTATTAATTGCATCATTGTTCTTAAAAACGTATATATTTCATTTAATCCAAAAATATTCTTGAAACGAGGCAATGTTTTCGTGTTTAGGGATTCGGGAAATAGTGCCCTAACGTGCTGGGTTGCAATTTTCTGTTTGTCTAAATACCTAAAATACCCTTCTAAATAAATCTTGCAACTCACGAGATAACTTTAGTTTCGAAGAGTTTAAGAACCTCGTGTCCAATCGTGCTAGATGTGATGTTCGAATTCTTTCGGAGCAAAGAAATCTCGATTTTTTAACTCAAAATTTTCCAGTTTTAAAAAAGGGATTCTATTTTTGACCTAAGACAGAAAACTATTCAATTTGGTACCAATTTTGGGCGTTGCGGGGGTGCTAATCCTTCCCCGTGCGTAACCGACTCCCGAACCTGTTTTCTCAATTCTTCGTAGACCAAAATGTTTTATAAGGTGACCCAATCACACCTAAAAAGGTTGGTGGCGACTCCCACATTTTCGTTTTAAAATAAGTCGACTTCCGTTTTAAAAAATGGTTTCGACAATCTACAAAGCCGAAGAGCGCTCCCCTCATGTCCTCCGCCTCACTCGACGAGCTATCCATCTCAATTATGGCAATTACACTGTAATTTTTTATATATACATTTATTTTTGTTGTGTCTTCTTTTAATGGCCTCTTTTTCGATGCTCAAAATTTATAAATCTTTGTTGTTTGTGGTGTTAATGAATGTTTGGCATTTTAGTCGACTCGTGCTCGCAGCACTTAATGTCGATTTGGACGAGGAGTTGGATTTTTCTTCAACGAATAGTTAATTCTAACTCTAAGAACTATCATTTATGGTAAGTTTTATCTTTCAATTTAATTCCTTCCTTCTGTTCATACATGAAGAAAAGTGTTTTGTCTTGAAATTGATTCGTGGATTCTTTTCATTTTGAGTCAATCCTTTGCTGATCATTTAGATGTTCATAATGATTGGTCTTTGGGTGTTGAACGATCACATCATACTTTTGTATCTATATCCTGATACATGAGAAATACAAGTGTCAAAGTATTATTTGGAAAATGAAAAGTCCCCTTGTTTGCATTTGAGAATTTGTACGCTAGCATTGAGATCATGACTTCAAAATCTTATAAGTAAAACAATGTGTAACATCCTCAAAACTCCCTTGGTCGTAAATAATATAAGATAAAATTTGAGCGAAATAAGGTATAAGATCAAAGAAAATGGAAGTTGCAATATATCAAAAGAGAGTTAAATCAAAAAGCATGACATGATGTATTAAGAAAGGGACTAAATTGTAAATATGTGACAAGTTTTTGGCTCAAGTGTAAATATTTAAAATTTTAGGGATCGAAGTGTAAAAATGAGAAAGTTGAAGGATCAAAAGTGAAAATAATCCAATTTACTAAGATATGGAATTGGCATGGTGTGACCAAATTAAATAGGTGAAGAATTGTGAGGGACTAAATAATAATTTATCAAATTAAGGGGTAAAATGGTAAATTAGCAAGAGGGAGAATTCTAGAATGTAATGATGATGTTGATGATATTTTAGTGATTTTTTTAATTAATTAGTTAAAAATTATTTTATTAATATTTTACTTATATATTTATTATTGTTTTATTTAGAAAATGGTAGTATAAAAAGAAAGGAAGGATGAAGAAAATTTATCATCCTTCCAACGTGAGTGAAAGGATGAAAAATAAGTTTTCTTTTCTTTACAATTTAGTCTTTTGCCATGAAGACCTACCTTTTTACCCAAAATTTTTGAAAATTTTCTTAGATATTAAAGAGAGAAGATGAAGTAGAAATTCTAGAGAATATGTTCATCAATTTAGAAGCAAGAAAATAGTAGATGAAAGTGGAGAAAATGAGAAGAAAAAAGAAGGAAAGTGGTGAATATGAGAAATGCATGGAAATGAAGAAGAAATGAAGAAATTATTCATAAAGGAGGTAAGTTTCATACTAAACCTACTTGTATTTCGATAGATTCAGTTAAAAATGTTTTAAGTGAGATGTATGAAACATATATTTAATCTAAATCCTCGACATAAAAGGTATTTAATGAAGAATAGAGACTTAAAACACTAAATTGGCAAGAGAGAATGTGATTTGTATGGTGAAAAGTATTAAGATTAAGAAATGAATATGTAATCTACACATAAACATAAGTGTATATTGTATAGTAATCAAAAGTATGACAATTATGTATGAATGAATGAAAGATAGTGCAAAGAACCATGGAAAAGAAAATATTTTTTTCATTAAAACAAATTGGACGGCAGTTATGACTTAACTTTGAAAATTCACTAAAAATTATAAAAATTTAGTTAGAGGTTGAATTAAATATTTAATTAAATCTTATTGAGTCTAGATTCATATGGAAGAAACAATGAAGTAAACAGAATTTTATAGTTTGAGATATATTAATTTTCGTGAAATAAGGTCGGAGTGGATTTGGGTTCTCCTATTCTGAATTTGGAAAATCATAAAAAATTGTAAAAAAAATTATTAGGGTTTTAAATTTATATGTTTAAATTCTTAATGAGTCTATTTTTAAAATAAACAAACAGAAACATCATTCAAACCCCGTAATAAGAGAAGATTAATTTTTAGTAAATAAAGGTCGAAACTGTCAAACAACAGAATATGGACAAATTTGAAGAATTTACTGTACTTATTGGCTAAGTCATAAATTCTGAAATTTTTATGATAAAAATATATTTGAGTCTAGTTTCAAAAACATCAAGCGGATCTTAATTTCAAATTCTATAGCTCAAGATATAAATAATGTAGTGACTATGACTCAAGTAGACAACTTTGATATGAACACATAAATAAATAGTGAAATTATAGATAATGTTACGTATAAGCATGTTATATACTAAAAGTTAAAGATTTTAAGTATATACATAAAGGATGTGGAATGGAGAGGAGGAGGAGAAAAAAAATGAATATATATAGTAGTGAAGGGGAGTCGAAACCACCAAAAATAATTCTTACAAAATAACTTTAAATAGTAGTAAAGAGTGATAGTAGGGTAGAGTCTATAGGGATTGGTTTTATAATCAACTTTTGTGTTTAACTTGTGATCAAAATTTTTGTCGTGTCAATAGTCGTGCCGACGACTCCTACATTTAATTTGATGTATTTATTTATAAATAAATCATTGCAATATATATAGGCTATTTTTCAAAAATTATTTTAGTTAAACAAACGAACGTATCAACCAATTATGTATAGGTTTTTTTTTTCACTAACTATAAAAAATAATAAAATGGTCATTCAACTAATCACATTTATCTTTTTTTTCTAATTCTATTAATTTATATTAACTTTATTATAGAAAGACAAGGTGTCAGTTCAAATTTTAATATACTAATAATTTTAATCCTTAAAACTTGTATATTGTATGAATTTAATTGTATTTAAAAAAAAATTGATCTTGATTGTCTCAAAATTGAACCTAATTTAAAAAATTAAAAAATATATAATACATAAAATTTTTTTAATATATAAAAATTTGAAAAATATAAAATTTTAAATTATTTATCTTTTCTCACCTCTACCACCACGATGTCTAACAAACCACGTTAGAAGAACCCACTCATCAAATTATAATAAATTAATAACATTGGTGACAAAATAGTAACAATTGAAAGGATGACCAACATATAAACTTAAACATAAGCGAGTATTTTTGTAATTTAACCAAAAGGAAAAAAAAATTAAAAGAATTCGAATTTTAAACCCGTGCGTGATTGCTAGGTATAGGTATAATCCTGAGTCCAAATTTGAGGTTTAATTGAAGTTGGGCAGAGGGCAGAGCAAGCAACCTCCGACACCGATCGAGGGTGAGAACGAGCGGTAAGAAGATGGGATGGGGAAGCAAAGTGGGGGATTGGGCGTTCAAAGGGCTCACAGCTGGTCTGGGGTTGGCCACCATTTACCTAACTGCCACTTTCTCTGTTAATGTTTACCGAGGCCTCGCCTGGCACAACTCTCAATCCGTAATCTCTTGTACCCCCTTTTTTGTGTTTGTTTCTGAGCATTTCATCAATCCCTTTTCTTTTGTTACTATTTTGATATTGGGTTATCATCTTTTTATGCTCTGAATGAATGGTTCAATGGAAAATTACACTTCTTTTATCATGCTCGATCATTAACTTCAGATTTGATGCGAAATTCATGGGGCGTGTTTTGTAGGATGTAGCATTAGTTCATGGTTTACAGTAGTAATACTTTTCTTGGCTGCTGCTTTACAGTTTATTAGGATGGCCTGCGTATTTCAATTTGCTTTCTTCTCGAAATCACTAATATCGCCTTAATAAATTCTGATTCTTTATTAAACTTGATTCTCTTAAAGGATCTGATTCAATATTCTAAAGCTAGTTTTCGTTATTAGGTTATATGCCTTTCTTTTGTTGTAACTTGTAAGAATTAGTATTAATACGTAAAACAATATTCTTGTTGTTTAGTTACTTTACCTTTTATTTTAGAGGCATTTCCAACTAGTAATTTTTATAATAAATGTCTTTAGGAAAATGAAAAGAAAAAGGGTGTAAGATAACATGTTTTTGCCCAATCCATATACATAACTCTGAAATTCCCCCGAAGTTTTGATACCTTCCAAGTTCCAAATGAGCAGAACCTCGCCTGCTAGGAATAATCTGGAAAATATGCGTGAAAGGAAAGGAAGAGTATAGAGCAGAGAAGAAAAACATGAGAGAGAAATTTATAACTAATTCTGGTATTGTATTGTGGAATATTCTGAAGAGTGTTTGATATCATTCTTTCATTCTGATATATTTAGACATAGTGCATACTTACCGAGATAACCAAAGACTAAATACTATAACTACTAATTTGTTCAAATCTCAGCTGAATTGGGCTGCATAAGCCATACTTGTAATTGGGTAAGTAACAACTACCTTCTCCTTCAGTGCATCCTAGTCCTCAAGGAAGAAAAACAGGAAATTTGTGCTGAAGCATGAAAATAACTCAACAGTTCACGTCTTAGCTGTTTATTCACCAATAACTAGATTTTCTCTCCTCTTAAGTTGATTATCGTGCCAACTATGCTTAGAGGAGGCAACACCAGAAGATTTCTAGAGTTTATGTATGAGATGTACTAGAATTGGATCAAAGTTCCTAGAACGTTTGATCCTTTCCAGTAGGCTGTTTGTCACCACTAAAATAGCCTGCACTTGTGTACCTAGAACCCTCAACAACACATCCACCATAGTGTTTGGCGAGCCCCTCCTATGTAATAGCTCAGTCATAACCATTGTACGAACTACCCACATTTGTTGAGCAGGAGTTTTAGTCTTTTGGTGCAAAAGGAATTTAAGACTTTGGTGTCTGTTTTAATTCGGAAATGCCCATCCATCAAAGTTGAGTTCCACCTCTTCACAGCCGCTAAAATGGTTAGCATTTCTTTCTCATATACCGATAAGGCTTGGTGCTTAGGACTCGATGCCTTACTGAAATATGTTATAGGCTTTCCTTCCCAACTCAGAACAGGCCCCATTCTCGTACTACATGCATTAGCCTCTGCAGTATAGGTAGTGTTAGAGTTGGATAAGGCTAGCACCAGAGTTGTAACCATAGCTTGTTTCAACTCTTCAAAAGCTGATTGAGCCTGAATATTCCATGCAAAGCTGCCCATCTTAAGCAGTTCAGTGAGCAGCTTGGTTAGAACCCCATACCTCTTTATGAACCGTTAGTAATAACCAGGTAAGCCTAAAAACCCTTTGAGTTCTTTCATGTTTTGAGGAATAGGCGAATCCATAACGGCAGAGATCTTTTTAGTATCCTGGACATGACCCCTTTAGAGATCACATGATCCAAGTACTCAATTTGTGTAGCTCCAACCAAATGCACACTTAGATTTCTTCACATAAAGCTGATGTCAAGCTAGCATCTCAAATACTTTATACAAATGTATCAAATGAGAATCCCAAGTGACCGGATAGACCAAGATATTGTCAAAAAACACCAAAACAATTTTTCTCGAGTAAGGCTGCAATATGTTGTTCATACGAGCTTGAAAAGTGGATGGTGCATTGGTCAACCCAAATGGCTTGACTAGGAACTCATAGTGACCATGATGAGTCCTAAATGCAATTTTATAGATGTCTTCTTCCTTCATTTTGGTCTGATGGTACCCAGATTGTAAGTCTAACTTAGAAAACCTGCAAGCATTTGCAAGCTCCTCTACCAAAGGCATGGGAAATTTGTCTTTAATAGTGATTTCGTTTAGTTGCCAGTAGTCGATGCATAGGTGCCGAGAGCCATATTTTTTCTTTACTAACTTCATAGGAGATGCAAAAGGACTATTGCTATCCCTTCTAATTCCTGATGTCTTAATTTCATTCATGGTTATTTGAATTTCAGCCTTCTGAAAAACTGGACATCTATACAGTCGTATTTTAACCACTTGTGAATCATCCAACAATGGAATGTGATTATCACAAATTCGCTTAGGTGGTTGGCCTTGTGGAGCATTAAACAGATTACCAAAGAGCATCCAAATCCCCAGAAATACTATCATTGCTGGTATCAGTGGCTGAAATGGACATGATCAGCACCTGAGATCCCTATAAATAAGAGCATACAAGAACCCTGTCACAAGCCTAAGATATTCTATTGCACTGTTTTTCTGTAACTATCTTTACTGCTCGATCTTGAATTCCCTTCAAGATAATTTGTCAAGTCCCTACTTAAATTGCATGGCAAGTGTGTTGAAGTTCCACAATACATGACCTAATGTAAGAAGCCAATGTATTCCAAGCACCAAATGACACAACCAATCAATGGCACCACAAGAAGTCAGTAGCTTGCGAAAACCCTTGACAACTCCATTCCACTCCTTTGCACCCTTCCTAGGCTCTCAATACATCGTCATTAGCCACAGACACATCAAGGCCATGTAGGACATATTTAGGGCAATGCAATTTCTTGACCATATTGTAATCGATGAATTTATGTATACTACCACCATTGACTAGAATAATCAGTGGTTGGTTCTTATTTTGCCCTACCAACCTCGTAGTTTGATACCCTTCGAATCCAAGTAAGGCATGGGGTTAAATGGTAACCTTATGTTCAGGCCCTTCTCCTCTATTTCCGAGATCCTCAATAGTGTCCTAAAATTCAAAGATTCCTCTACCTCAACTTCAGGTTCATTCGGCTCCTTAACTAGCCTATGTTATAGTTGAGACCTAACACGTTTGTGGCCTACAACATACTTACTGCCACATCACATGCACAATCCCTTCTGTCTACCATCTCCTCTTTC
Organism: Gossypium stocksii; assembly: GCA_020496765.1. Taxonomy (NCBI): domain Eukaryota; kingdom Viridiplantae; phylum Streptophyta; class Magnoliopsida; order Malvales; family Malvaceae; genus Gossypium; species Gossypium stocksii. The sequence goes on along the minus strand of CM035627.1, from coordinate 114,072,988 downwards.
CTCCCTGGTGGTTGGCTTGGTTGCCTTTGGTGGGGTGATATCATTCTTGGTATGGGTAATTTGTTAGGGCCATTGAAGTAAGCTTTAGTTTTATTCGGATATGCTGGAAACAATGTTTTGGGAGTGGATGATAGGGGAGGCAAGGAAAATGCTGTTTAGAAGGTGTGATTTGGAGGTAGAGTAGGTTATATGATGTATGGGAGGTGCTGTCAATGGAGTTTTGTTAGGGGTAAAAGGCTTTCTAGGCAAGTTATACGATAAGCTTTCCATTTGCTTGGCCAAATCAAGACGTGGGTCAGTGTTTTGGGATAGAACAATTTTATGGATTTTGAAATCTCTGGCTTGAGGTTAACAAAAGTACTAAGGGCTTGATCATCCGATAATTGTAAAAGTTTAAGTAATCCCTAAGTTCTTCATTATATTCTTCAACATACCCAGATTGTTTAAGGCTTACCAACTCAACCATTGGATCTGTGTATTCTGTCACTGATATGAGCCTTCATCTCTACTACATACTGGCTCCGGTTAACATAACGAACATTACCCTTGGATTTCATAAATTGCTGGTGCCATTGCAAGGCTTTACCTGCCAAATGAATCATATGACTGTTTGGACCTTGTCTTGATCCGAAATTCCCACAGCTTCGTAGAACTGTTCTACCTTCAAATGCCATCCCAGAAAGTCAGTTCCATTAAATCATGGTTGCTCAAACTTAGTCCATCTAGCATTGATTTTCAGAGTCTGAAAAAGTATCCATGCTTTGAGGTTCCTGGACAATAGGTTGGATGGTCACCTATGAAGATTCTAGAAGCCTGACAGAACCAGCAATACCTTTGTCTTTTTCACGGGTTCCACTCAACTCTGTCCTTTTTTGGGTATTTCAGGTCTTGTTGCGTTTTCAAAAAACAAGTGAACATTTGACTAACCATGTGACTTAATTCTGCAGTCATGGCCTCCATTCCCATTGCATATATCAAGTCAAAGTTTATCACAGAGCTGACTCATGTTAGTACCTATTGCTGTTTCCTCCAACCTCTCAACTTCCTTTTGAAGATTAACAACATCCCTCTATAATCTGGTAGATATTTCATCTGTCATTGCTAAAACCTGGGACCTTTTGTGTCTTTGAAAACCACGATGGTACCTTCCAAATGAACTGAGCCTTCCAGCTTAGAATAATCTGGAACATGTGTGAAAGGAAAAGAAGGATATAGAGAAGAGAAGAAAAACATGAGAGAGAGAAATGTAAAACCCATTCTGGTATTGTATGGTAGAATATTCTCAAGAGTGTCTGATATCGTTCTTTCTTTCTGATATATTTAGACGTAGTGCATGCTTACTAAAATAACCAAGACTAAACTAAATACTATAACTACTAAATTATTCAAACCTCAGTTGACTCGGGCTGCATAAGCCACACTTGTAATTGGGCCTGTAACAAGTTTTTGTTCGTTGCTACCAAAGCCTATCTACTTATGCCAGCTCATAAGGCCACTGGGAATGAGGTAACAATCTTTGGGTTGTTTGGAAGTGAAAATAGTATTGTTTCTACATGGTTTAGAACTTAATAGCATGGTTATTTACTGCTAAATTATCTGAAACAATTTCTGTAAGATTTTGAGCTGTTCACACGTCAAAAGGAAGCCTTCTGTTCAGCAGCTTGCAAATTATGATTGGATTGAGGTCAAATGAAAACGTTGAATTCCAGAAATTTAAGAAAGTTTTTGAAGTATTTATTATGGTTTGTGAAAACATTTGGAAAACATTAGGGAACAAACAGAGTTCATTCAAGTTTCAATATTATATTCTTTTATAAATTCACCTAATCAGAAGTTATTTTCATGTGTGCGTGTGCGTCTAGGTGTATGCATTTATAAGCATGTGTGCAGATTTGTTGCAAATCTTATATTATTATTTTGTTTTTCTGTTTCCAACTTGACTTCCTGGCATCTTTATTCACATTAACTCAAAACAGCTAGAATCGTCACCTTAAGAAATGGATGGTTAGAAAGAAAAGGTTGAAGACTGAATAAAGGAGCGAAGGACAGTGTGCTTGCACCAAAAGTCTGATACGTACTTTCCTGTCTTATGGTCTTTTGCCTCACAAATTGTTTGATGGCTCCTACCAGCATATGATGTATTCTTTCCCGTATATTATCAGTTCCAAGTGTCAGTTTTGACCAAATTGGTCTTAACAAAAAATTAACTTGCTTGTGAATAAGTGCATGCTATTAGTGATAATTTTTTTAGCTACCGAAACGGTGTCATGCTATCGTGCAGAACCGAAGTTCTTTAAACTGAGATCTGAATTTGACTTTGTTTGATTGGCAGAAAATTGAGAAGCAGGGCTCCAATGAACAATCCTCTTGATATAAGCTTCCTTGCTGGGAAACCCACACTTAGATTCGTGGGAATTGTGTTGTTGACTCGTAGGAATCCCACAAAAACTTACCTGATTTACTAGATGAGTATTGATCTTAGATACGGATGTGGGGCCTTTTGGATTGTTTTTTTGTTCTTGTTTTTGTTGTGTTAGGTTTGGAATAAATCCTGGTTTCATATTGAAAAACACCATATGTAAAAAATTATGATACTGCAGTGAATACTTGGTTTGAACTTTCGGATGATTTTGAAGTGACTTGAAAAGGGCTTATATATATATTTGGCATATATATATGTATATATTTGTCGAGGTCTTAAATGAAGAAAAAATTTAAGAATGTCATTGATGAGTAGCTCAAATGCTTTGTTTTGATTAAAATGATGTAATTTTTAAGAATTGTTAATAAAATTAAAGTTATCTATTAAATTCATGTTCATTGCAATAGTTTATTTACATGATTATCATATGGATATTTAAAAAAAATTTTAAATGTTACTTCAACAAATTTAACAGAAATTTTATTGGTGTTAATATTTGGAGTGAATTTTTTAAATTTTAAAAATAGAGAAACTAAATTCTTAAAAATAAAAAAACTTGTAAAGAAAACCATTAAGAAAATGTAAAAAATTAATTAACCCTTATATTAAATTTGCACCCAATTAAACTTTCCATTAACAGTTTTCGTCACTAACTGCATTGATAGTTAAAATAAATCAATGTATTAATTAGATGATATGTGATGGTTTTTGGTTTAATCTAATATTTTTCTTACAAAAATATTAGAAAAATCAGAAAAATTATAAAAATATTAATATTAAAAATGATATAAATATAAAAACTTATAAATATTATAAAAATCTAATAAATTATGAAATTAACAAACCTTAATTAAAATTAACAAAGAAAGCAACTAGAATGAAACATGTGGCAAAGCAACATACAAGAGCAAGTAAATGTTAGCTAGCATGTCTATTATTTAATTCAGAAGCGTCCCCTTCTAAGTCGAGCCCATGCTATTGCCGCAACTGCAGCACCTCCCAAGTGCGCTGATCCTGATATATGACTATTTCCCTACAATGCAAAATAAATATATATATAAATAAAAATAAAAATATTAGTCGGTTGGATTATATTAGAACCTTATTTTGTGAGATTTGGAGCTCAAATTTCATAGTTGAAGGTGAGGTAGCTCAAGATAAGGCAAGCAGCCCAATGAAAGCAGAAGCATAAAATTACAAGGGACTAACAATCACATTTAGTACCTTGATAAAGTCATATTGAAGGTTAACTCCAACCAAAAGACAAATCATTTATACTACATTATTTTAAGCCTAGTTGCAAGTTAAGGAAGCAGGTGCTATAGCGTCCAGACATCTATTTGTCACAAGAAGGAAGTAGAACATCTTAAAGGAGCAATCCTGCTGAAGCTACTGATTGGCAATGTTACACAATAACTGGCGCGCCCTTAAATTTATCAAATAGCACATTAAATATCATAAAACTATCCAAAAGGCTTTTCTAAGTTATGGTCAGTGATCATGACTATCATCTAAAGCGTGCCAGATGATCTAGTACTTTTTCCTTCTTATTATCTTCCCTCTTTCTCCTTCAACATGCCTTTGAGTAAACTGGCTTTTGTTTGGTGCTGAAGAATTTACACAAACGTACATCTTTTCCACCAAGAACAGGACTCGTAATAAACCAATTTAAGAAATGTAAGAGAAAAAGAAGAAAAACTGCTGAATGATGAGCAATATACCTCTATTATCCTCAATATATCTTTCCCAATTAGAAATATGCCCTGTAAAGAAAATAATGTATAAACAATTAAGAAAGGAGTGTAAACCTAAGATGTCACTTCATCGTTAGCACAAACTAGAAGCATGCTTACCAGTAACATGGCAGGCACTGGTATGATGAAATCAAAATAAAGAGTAGCTTTTGGGTTCAGAAATATATCAAGCAGCATTATAGCATTAACAGCTCCACTTGCCCCCTAAATGAAACAATCAACCAGAAGTTAAACATATTGTAAGCACTGTTTGGTGCACTTGTTGCATAACAGATGCAAGCCACAGCAATAATTAGGAGGTCTAAGAACTAAAATAAGTTTCTCATTATTTGGCCTCTTCATTTGGAACAAACAAGGCAATCCATAAAAATAATGGATATGATTATAGATCAACATGACATGTAACATATAAAAGGGGTAAACTTGTATGAAGGAATAAAATGAAAATCTTTTGATTGCAAAAAAAGAAAAGGGGGTGGCATGAGGGTGTTGGTGGGTTTGGATAGTAGGAATGAAACCTTCAATCTCATTTCTTCGCAAATGGGAAAAGACTAACTAGTCAGGAAAACAAATGAGAAGAAAATCAGACCTACCAAAGCTCAACTAAAATGTCATTTCAAATGCTAAACAATAGAGGATATCAAATAAAAAAATTCTTTAATATTCAGCAGTTCATCAGATAAAGGCAAAAAGACGATACTGTTACCACTTGGTTACAGTCATTAACAGAAAAGTCCCAAAAAAGAAAAACAAAGATTGTCACAGGAGCTTCATGCACTGAAGGCTAAGAGCATACCAATCCTGGAGTCCTTGAAGGGTCCATCATCCGTGTTGCTTGTCCCTGTGGTGGATGGCTAAGAGTGAGAAAAGATCAAATCCTATATGGTTCATGAGAAGTTGAGAACATGAAGAAGTTTTACTATGCCATAATAGGTGAATCTTTACATATTATCAAGATACAAGTATGCTAATGAACAAGTTAAAAGATTTTATCTTGTAACATGCAGAACAGACTTCTCATGACAGACCGTACAACCATGCATTGGCATCTGTTGTGTGGTGTAGTCTAAATGGATTAAGTTGGATTTCCAGTGGTCCTATCTGAAACTTCAAGACTGTCCACCTATTGCTAGTTGGTTTTTGGTGGGAAGCATAACATCATATGGCTGAGAGCTTATAGTATAGTGTTTATTGTCCTGTCCACTATATGTTCTTTGTTATTCATTTTTTGTTGCCCCACATTTTCTGGAAATTCTCATAAATCTGTTCTTATCGTGCCTAAACATGAGGGAGTATCGTGACGTATTCAAAATCAATTAGGTTTGGCATTTGTTATTTCCATATTACAATAGCCCATGCCAAAGAGGGTAGGAATTCAGATATTTCTTGCAGCATCATGGTACCTTAGCCAAAAATGCATGGTGCACCAAGTAAAAAACTGAACCACCCATTGCCCCAGCTAGATACAACCTCAGCAAATATTCAGGTCCAAAGATTCTTCCAATCTGCACAATGCAAAGTAATAAGCAAAGAAATTAAAATGGTTGGTGATTAACGGATATAAATAAAGGAACAAAGGACTAGGAAGAAAAACAATGCAGACAGAGCATACAAAAACACAAAAATAAAAATGTAGCAATCTTGGTTGTAACATGAATTAAATCCCCCAAGTCGCGAGAGTAACACGGAAATGCCATGCCACGATGCTTATGTTGTAAATTAGAAAGAAGGAAATATATTGAATTTCACACTAAAGCATTGAGATGCAACAAGTTTCAGTGTTAGACCATGAAACAATGATTCTGCTTTCCTAGTATCCAGTTTGGGCATCACAATCTCAAGGCAAGGATGATGGATATTAGATTGGATAACTGATCCTGATCAGGTAGTCTGAAATAGTACTCTCTTTAACATAAGTTTTCTCTTACAACGTAAAGGTAGAAGGACTTTCAGAGACAAATACTAATGCAGTACATTAATCACACTAGATTAAAAGGCAGTGAGGGCAATGTTAATGTTACAACGTATACAGCTTATTACACTGTTGGGATTGAGCCGCCACAAACCAGGTTTTATAAAACGATGCAAGTTTCCAATCAATTTATAAATTCTAGAATAAATACTTGACTCTCAATTATTTGCATACAAAGAAGTTAAAAAAGCACTAAGTATATAAGGTAGATATCATAACTTAAAGGTCGAAAAGAAGCAATTAGTAAGACCTAAAAACTAATAAGAAAAGAAGTAGCAACCAAAATAAAAGATTTCAACGATCATACATTATATCCAAAGAAATAAAGTCCAATCATGTTAGACACAATGTGCTCAATATCAATATGACTGAAAGCTGAAGTGATCAGTGTATGCAAGCGTCCACTTTTAAAATTGTCCAATGAAACCTGCCCATAACATCAAATAAGTTAGAAGGAGAAAATAAAAATAAAATAAAAGGGCAAGTAAAAGATGAACTTCTGAAAATATCTAATCCTGAGCAATATCCTATCAGCAAGCATTATCCCCCAATACATGCTTACAACCAAGGGCTATCTCCCACTAAATGTGCTTCACTATTTTATTAGATAAGAAAAAGGATAAAGCTAACATTTAAGGACAATAGATTAAAATAGTGGTGTAATAGAAATAAGACTACTATTCAGGGCTCCTACATTTTTGTACCTAGAAAATCGGATTTAAACTAGAAAGTATATCTACAGGAAATAGGAATTTGGAGAGTAAAATCTACCATTGACACTTTACTTTTAACAAGCAAGCCAAAAGCTAAGGACTCACCATAAAGTTATCCATCATAAATCGTCTATCTGCAACCCGCCATAATAAAAAAACTGCAACATTAGTTAAAACCAGGCCCAAAACCATGTCACTTGCTGAAAACCTTTGGAACCATAATCTCCTGCAAACGAAAGAGAAGATAGATTAGCAACATAGAACAATCAAGCAATATCCATAAGCTGATTCAAGTTCAACTCTAGCACTGCTTTCGCCATAAGCCATTATTACAAGGAGAAGCATGCTGCTTATGAATTCACAATGTAACTAAAAGTCGTCTCAAAGAAGAAAAAATAAATCGTGTTGAAAATAACTGTTTTCTTCTGACTGGAAAACTTATCTCTTGAAAGAGCAAAAAAAAAAAAAAAAAACTGCTGAGTTGTTTTAACCTTAATGACAAGGAGATATTACTAGAAAAAGGAAATCGCAGCGCTAAAGCAGTTGCATTGCACCATAAACTTTGTCATCCAAGAATAGAATATGAACCTAAACTCTTAACATAACGTGATTTAATGGGTCAAATTTCAACAAAGAATAGAAAAAGATGATACAATAATTTGCAAAATAAATAAATAAATTACCAACGGCTCTTCAGAAGACCAAGATTCGGTCCAAAACCAAATCTGCTTTTGGGAATCTGAGGTCTGAAAAACCGAACTCTGCAACCCAAAAGACTTTTGCTTGAAACCTTCTGATGGGTATTTGAGAAATAAAACCAAAAACGCTTTGGAAAATTTGGGTATGAGAGAAACCCCTGAGTTTCCCCAGTAAAACAAGGCTTTGATCGCCATTGGTTCGAGAATGCAGAGCTTATAAAGTTGTTTCGGGGGGTTGGGTTGGCGACGGAAGAGAAGGTTTTGTACGGAAGCGAATGGAGAAGTGAAGAACAGGAACTGGTGAAGGCTGATGATGAAGCTTGTTTCAGAGAAAGAAGCCTCTGCATCTTTCGTCTTTGACCTTTGGCTTCTGAAAATTTTGTTTTCGGTTTTGGAAAACTTCCCACTTCCAAACTCGGTTAGCTTTAAAACGGAGGATTTTTTTTTTTTTTTTTCCTTTTTGCTTAGTTTAGTACCACGACACTGAGACCCAAGTAAACCAGGCGAAGTGTTTGGCACCGGCATCAGGAACACACGTTATAATAGAGGACCAACTACTTCAGCATTTCTCTAAAAAGTGTGAAAATGAATTGAAAATTTTGGTTTAATTTATATATATAATATTTATTTTAGAAAAATAAAATATTTATTTTAAATCATGGGTGGATATCAGATTAAATTTTAGGGTGCTTAGTAACATTTTAAAAAAATTGAAATCTAATTAAAATTTTAAAAATTTTAAGAGCCTTTAATTAAAATTTTCAAAAAAATAAAAAATTTAGTGAGAATTTTCTAGAAACTTTAAGAGAGAAATGAATTTTCTAAAAAAATTTGGGGATCTAATTAATTTTTTTTAATTTCAAGGGAAAATATAATTTTTTTTCCATTTTTTTCTCTGGGGCAAGGCCTCTAGGCTATCATTACGTCTGTCTTTGATTTTAAGTATGAAGTTATAAGTAAAAATATTTACAATTAAATAATATTTAAATTGGTAATGTTTTATGAAATACATAAATTTGGATTATAATAAAAATATAAAAATATTTCAAAATATATATAAAAATATTTTATGGCAATCTATCAATACTTTAATATATAAAATATAAATTTTATATAATTTTCAAAAACTTAATATATATTATTTATAAAATTTAATTTGAATATTAAACTATATTTTATATATTAAAATTGTGTGCAAACATATACATATATATAATGTCATATATTTTAATAAATTTTAAATTAACAATAAATTAATTCATTTGGTTACCCACTCCTATAGCTTATTTTTAGAAAAGAGAGAGAATAATTCTTTGGTAATTTGGAGTGAAATTATTTTTTATAAGAGTTTTTACTAATATTTCAAATTTCAAGTTTAAACCTATATGACTTTTATTTATTTTAAGTCTACCTATTATAATACATAAATAATAATTAAGTTTTTCCCTCATGTTATTTCACTACTAATTAAATAAGTTTTTTTTCTCATTATCTAACATCCCTCGCCCGACCCGATCGTCGAGTTTTAACTATGGGATGTCACATCCGTCGTCGGAGCAACTACCGTCAATTACTTTGTAGATAAGTCATAAATACATCCAATCATATTATAAATTCATACACATTATGATATATAATTGAAACCGAGCTTTAATCGAGCTATGAAGGCTCTTATGTGTATCGATACCCTTGGGTAGGTACCGATTTCGTTTGTAGTTTTGATGTTTAAAAATTATCCATTTAAATCTCTGATATCGATACCTGTTATATGGTACCGATACCTATTCAAAAAGTATTGATACCTATTTAAGTATACGGGTCAGGTTGTAATATAGTTTTACCACAGAGTATGGAAGTACTCCAAAGATCTTACTCAAGGGAGGCGAGACTAAACTAAGATTAATTTCTACGCTAATAGGTGAGACTTCAAGACCTTCATAATGATCAAACCACTCAGATGTTATAGGGAAGGGCAACATCTAACAAGGCAGATTGGGAGAGTGACAAAAGGAAGAATGGAGCAACTTATGGAGTACAAAAGAGTTCTAGATTAGTACATGTAAAGCTAGAAAGAGGTCATTGATGCCATTTTTTATCCTTTGTGATAGAACACATACCTTCTACATTCCACAAAGAGGGGTAATCTTGTAAATGTAGAAATGATTAAAAATGAATTAGACTAACTTAAGATGATTATGAAAACAATGCAGACATTAATGTTTATCGAGTTGAAGGAGACTCATTAGCAATTTAAAGAATTCAAAGAAACAAAAAGAAGTTGTAGAACTAGTATAAGAAGGGAGGCAACATAGCATTTTTAAAACTTGTGGTGTTCAAGAAAAAGTGCATGATGTGATTACTAACAGTGTGGAGTATGGAAAATGATATTTCGAAGTGTTGAATAAATCAGACCTACTAACAAGCAAGTATCCTTATGCATACAAATTTGAGTAGCTTAAAAAGGAAATTCAATTTACTTGACAATGTAACTTAGTCTCATTTTGCAGGATGTGATATCAACACAAATGGCACACAAACAAACATGTTGTACTAGCAGCCATGCATAGATAGATTAGGTCAGCTAATCAGATGTAGAGATGAAATTGCTTTAAGAACAAACCTCAGAACTGTTAACTTTCCCTAGCAGGAACAATTATCTATTTGTATTCATCATTTTTCTTGAAAAATAAAAAAACCGTTGGTATTTTAGCAATAATATAAAACACACAAAATGTGAAAAAAATATATTGAAATCACACTATAATCTATTGTGTTGTCCAGATTATAAACTTACTCCTAAAAAAGTCACAAACATTTACCTCTAAGAAATCATGTGACATAATTTTAAATCCCTAAAAACTTCGTCTAGGTACCTATTATTAAGAAGTTTAAGGCATATTCCCGACACTCATATTCTTCTTTCAAATTATATCCATCAATCCAGTTGTATCAAGTATAGAAGTTTGTTAACCCATTTGTGACCTGCACGTCAAAAAAAAGCAAAGGGAAAAGGAGAAATTTTTACTCCAGTCCATATTTAAAATTTACTCCTTATACGACAACATGTTAGCTACATCTACCCATTTATTAAATATCTTTTCAATCTATGCCCATTTATTAGCCATTTCTCTCTATCTCTGTCGGTCTCCCTCTTTTGTTTTTTTTTTCTTCCTCATTTCTTCTGCTTTCATAGCAAATCCTCAAATATATCTCTTCAATCCATATCTCCTCCCATTTCTTTACTGATTTTCTCTCTTGGTCTCTTTTCAATTTTCAGATAATTTTTTTTTTTTTTTACTTCTATTTCAGTGGGCTCATTTCTCAAGCCGTTTTTTTGTTGCGATTTTTGTAACCCCTAACAAAAAAAGAGATAATGTTACTTTTATTTATTGATTTTTTCTATAAAAATGACAATAAATGAAATTATTAATATAGCTCTCCAATTACTCTTTGGCAATAAATGAAACCATTTGTATAGCTCTCCAAATGAACGTTAAACAATAACTGAAATTTTCAAAATAAATTTTTGGGTAAATTACGCTAACAATCACTCAATTTTGGGGTAGCTGACAAAACAGTCACCTTCATTTCAGTCACTCAACTTTGAAAAATAACAAAACAGTCATTAACGTTATTAAAAAGTGACAAATCAGTCACTCATTAACAGTTTCCGTCATAGGTTTAACGGAATAGCTGACGTGGCCAGTTAACTAGCTGATGTGGCCAGTTAACTTGCCACGTTGGATGAGTAGTCAAAGGTCAAAGGGTCTGAATTATTTTTCTTCTTTTTCTTCTTATCTTTCTTCATCTTCTTCTCCCTCAACCTCTTTCTCCTTATGCTTCTTTTATTTTTTTCTTGTTCTTCTCTCATTTCTCTTCATCTTCTTTCCCCTATGGCCTTTGCCTAACGACCCTATATCTTCTTCTTCGCTCGCCCGTTTCTTCCTAGACGGCTATTGTTGTTGTTTCTGCTGCAGGCGCAACAATGCTTGTAGTTTCTTCAGCAACTGTTTTTAAAAAGAAAGCTAATCACATGAGGGGGAATATCTTTGCAGCTTGTGATAAAAATTAATTTATGCATTTTGGTGGAAGGTCTCTGTTAGCGAACATTATTCAAAAGTAGGACTTGAAGGAGCTTTGCTCTGTTTTGGTAGTTCTATCCAGAGAAGCTGCAAAGATACTTGAAGATGTATGGAGTGCTTGTAAAACAATTCAATTCTATGGTCTAATTTGAAGTGATATGCTTCAGTGCTTAATTCACATTTTTTTATGAGTAGGCAGAAGATCATTTGTGCTTATTTATCCAAGAACACAGTGAAAGTTGTCATGTATGATCATCAACTTATACTTGCTTTGCTATATTCATCTCTAGCTACTTTTGTCTACTGATGTATTTCTCTCTTGTAGAAAAAAAATTTGCATAATGCTATTTATTTGAATCATCCAAAGTGATTATTGGTACAGATTTTTTCTTTGTGATGAATAAATTACTCGTACAACTTTTGTTTTACTTGAAGATGTAATGTCAGCTTTTGAAGTTAAGAGTCTTCCTTTGTATTAAAAATGTTCTGAAAATTGTTACTGATGTTGTTTCTATAAATATTTTCTCTACTTTAGTTTAGACTATATTTGTTCTAGCAAGTATTTTTAAGAAATATCAGTTGGATTATGTTTTTAGCAATTATTTTTTATTCTGTCAAAAGAAGTTGATGAATTGCAACTTTTCATCTAATGGATCTTACTTTAATTTCTGTATACATTCAGGATTGAAGGGGCAGAAGATCACTCATAAAATTTCCCTTGCATCACCCACTCTAGACAGGCTGGAAAGCCAGAAGGATTTTGTTGCTAAAAAAACAGGGCTGACAATTGTTCAAGTGCGAACCAGGCTATTAAATTTGGCCCTGCGAATTCTTGCACAGATGTTGCTGATATATGTTAGAGGGAAGACTTATGTCTCCAAGAACTTTGGCATTGATGTGTGATGAACAAGACACAACGTTCACAGTAGCTGCTTCGCTTAATGGGATCATGGATGATGGCTACAACATTGTTGCGCCAGCAGCAGCCGCCTACGAAGAACCCGGCGAGCGAAGAAGATATAGGGGCGTTAGGCAAAGGCCATGGGGGAAAGAAAATGAAGAGAAGTGAGAGAAGAACAAGAAAAAATAAAAGAAGCATAAAGAGAAAGAGGTTGAGGGAGAAGAAGATGAAGAGAAAGAGGTTGAGGGAGAAGAAAAATCATTCAAAACCTTTGATTCTTTGAATACTTATCCGACGTGGCAAGTTAACTGGCTACATAAGTTAGTTAACTGGCTATGACGGAAACTGTTAATGAGTGACTGATTTGTCACTTTTCAATAACGTTAGTGACTGTTGTACGGGCCTAAATTTGCCCGGGCCCAAACCAACAAACAACTTTGAAATCTAATAAACCAAAAATATATTAAAAAACCATCAAAATTAAAAGTCCAAATGTCCAATTCTAAAGTCCAAAATTACAAAGAAATAAAACCAAATTACAAGGCCCACTAACTGATATTGGCCCACTGCCCGATTGGCCCAAAACTCTAATACCCGGTAGACCAACCCAGGCCCAAATCCGACAGCCCGTGCTCCAAATCTGACTAGGGTTTTAGACTTTCTGAAACCCTAGCCACCTGCTTCCCTTAGCTCGGCGCCGCACTTAACCTTCGGCCATCAACTCCATGTCCCATCTCCACAACACCTGCAAACAGAGAAGAACAGAGACAGAACAAACAGAGGATAGCAACAAGGACAGAAGCAATAAAAGCATTGTATTTCATTTTCAAGAATCGGCTATAAAAGCCTTTGTAAACAGATTGAAAAAGGGGGGAAAATAGGTACAAAAAGATTATCGGTGTAAAAAAAAAATCCTCCCCCGATTTTGAATAAGAAAATCAGAAAAGAGAATTAAACGTTGAAGGTGATTTCGTCTTAAGTTTCTGTTTTCTCAAAATTCTTTGAATCTTCTTCTTTTATTTCATATACATGTTTAAATACAAGAATAAAAAGACAATGATAAAGAGAGGGGGCTCACCGAAAATGTTGAGGCACCACCGGAGTTCCTCTCCGTTAGAGTCGAGTCCGACAGCGGTTGAGCCTCTCTTTTTGATTCTTTGTGCTTGAGGGTGTTGGATCTGGAATAAAGACTAATCGGGAGTAAGAAAGGGTGCTTGTCTGTCTCCGTTCGAAAGGGGAAAACGGTGGAAGGGGGGCTCATTTTTTCATTTTTGATTTTGCTTTCAAATTAAAAAAAATACAAAAAAAAGAAAGAAGAAGGCTTTACCTTCGATTTCGTCCAAAAACGGGACTGGGATGGCCATTCTCGCGTATCGTTGGCCACCGGAGCTATGGTGGCGCGACTGTCGTCAGAGGGAGCCTTATTATCGGGAGAACAGTGGGAGAAGAAAGGTTTTCGGTGGCTGCTGTAGTTTCTTCTTCTTTAGACTAGGGTTAAACTGAAATAAAATAAAGAAACTGGCCCTTTAATATCGGTTAAACCGACACCGTTTCATGGGTGTTGTATGGGTTGCCAAACGGTGTCGTTCAGCGCATGGGGGGGTTGATAGCTTCGACGTTTGGGGCTATTTGCGCACTTGGGGCTTCTGTTTTTGCGGATTAATTCAATCGAGCCCATTCACCTTGTCTCTTTCTTTTTAAATTCGCCCAGTAATTTTCTTTCTTTTTCTATTCAGTCCATACTTTTTTGAATTGAAACACAGCACATTGAGACTAGGGATATTATCCCGTTTGGTCCTTCCTTTGTGTTTGTGTGTTTCACATGGATCCCTACCTTTATTTTCTTTCTAAATTGGCTCTAAAATTTTGCTTTTTATTCCACTTTAGTCCTTTTTGTTTATTTTATTTTATTTTATATTTTTTTCTTTTAATTATTAGATTAATTACTATCAATATTATTGGTGTATTTACCATTATTTATATTATTCCTATTATTACTATTATTAATATTAAGGTATATTTCATTATTCATATGTATATATACCTTTTATAAATAGTACTATTTTGAATATTACAATAGTTATTGTTATATCTATTACTTTCTTTATACATCAGTATTTGTTACTTTATTTTTCTTATTATTACTTTTGCTTTTTTTATATATTATTGTCATCAATATTATTGTTATTTATTATTATAGGTATTTTAATATTAAAATTCATTCTTTTCATTCTTAGTTGTACGTATACACATATATCTATATTCTTATATCTTCATTTTTTTAAAATTATTATTATTGATATTATTACATCTTATTGTATTTATACATACTGTTTTATTTATCCTATTTATTTTACCTTATTTCCATCTTTTATATGTTTTTATTATTATTATTATCATTTTAAATCTCTTTCTTTTATGTGTATTCTTTTACTATTTTATTATTAACTAATTTATTATTAGTCAAATTATATTCTTTCACTTATTTTTTTTATCTACCTTGTACATACATATTTTCACATAATATATTAATAGTTGTTTCACATTATTATTTCTAAAATATAAGATATTATTGTGCATACTTTTAGCAATTATTGGTCATATTTTAGTACCATACCAAATGTATTTTTATATTGAGTGTACATATTTTTTTTTTAATACTACGTTATTTATACCCTTTTTTATACTATCTTATGTATACACCTTTTACCATATTATATATTCTTATATATATACTTTTCATCTATATTTTTACGTACATGTTATTTATATCATTATATCAACTTCTACCTATTATATTCATTATTAATATTAGCGTATATCTTATTATATATGTATAAATATATACTTTGTGTACATAGTATTATTCTGCATATTCTTCATTATTTTTATTTCGTTATTCTAATGCCCTTATTATGTTAATATTCTTCATTAATTTTATCATTCTTTGCATTTGCATTTTTCTTAAAATGGTCTTAATGTTCTTTTATCATTGCAAAAAAAAATACTTTTCGTGTTTTCAATTAATAAGGTAATGTACCGATATTAACATTAAGTCTGTGATTTCATCGCTATGTTGGATGAATCACGTTGGCTCGTGTTAAAACGGGACATCCTTCTAAAAAATCTAAATTTTGAGATCTCTTGTATTTTGTATGGATCGTGATTAAATATTACTTTGAACTCGCGTTTTGGAAATTGAGACAACACATGTTTAAATAGATACCAATTTTGGGCGTCACGAGGGTGCTAACACCTTCCTCGTGCGTAACCGACTCCCGAAACCTATTTTTCTCTGGAATTTTAACGTAGACCTAAACTTGGCCTTATTTTATCCGAAAATAAATTTGTTAAAAAGAGGTTTTATTAGGTGTCCGATCACACCTAGAGGAAAGATCGGTGGCGACTCCCCTTTTCGTAATAAAATCAGAATTTGGTTTCAAGTTTTTAATGGATCGCCACAATTAGCGACCAAAGCTGCAAAGCAAATTTTACGTCGCTACAACTGTTTTGTTATTTTTTCAAAGTTGAGTGACTGAAATGAAACTTAGATGACTATTTTGTTAGCTACCCAAAATTGAGTGACTGTTGGTGTAATTTACCCTAAATGTTTTCAAAAAAAAAATATAAACACTCTCTTGGTTTCTTTTCCCTTCTCTCTCTCGGTATAGTAACGGGCAGGAGAAGAAGCAATAAATCTCCTTCCCAATATGAATTTTTTGGTGATACAACTATTGTTTTCCCCTTTTCTTTTTCGATCTATGAAATTTTTTTATCAAGCTGTTAAAATTGTTTGTTGCAGTGGTTTAGAGTCTTCCAATGTGAATTTGAAATTTGTGACTTGTTGTTAACAATTGAAACTACAAGTTTTTTGGTGATACAACTATTGTTTTCCCTATTATTTTTCGAGTAAAAACACAAAGAACCTGATATTGAAGAAAGCATTACCTCTTTTTCTTCTTTGTTTGAATTTTGTTTATTTTTCATGCTTTAATTTTGGTTTCTTTATCTTTGATCTAAGCATTAAACTCGGATTCTTCTCAGTGAACCTGATAAGTACTTTGTATTTTTGTCTCTCTCGAAAAAAAAAGAAATTCATGTTGGTACCGGTGTTATTATTCGTTTTTTTCTTCAAAATTTTCTCTCTTTTGCAGGTGCAAAATCTATAATAAATAGAAGTTGAAATTGCTTATGGCATTGGTATTTTTGAAAACATTGGCTCATTTCGTCTCATTCATCTCCATTTTTTTAAAATAATAGATGTTTTCTTTCGGTCTCTGGTCTTCTGTCTTTCCATCCGTCCAGGGCTATTTTACTGTTAATCCTGCCGTCGCCCTTTTCATTCCTGTTTTAGTTTCAGATATATGCTTCTTTTTACTTCTATTTTTAGTGTGTTTTTGTCATGGTTTTTTGTTTTCACCTTTAGAGAATCACTGTTTCCTTCCTTATTGGAAACGATAGATGTTAGTGGTTAGAAACCAAAATTGATAATTAAGTACCAAAATGTGAAAAAAAATTGAAGTAACAAAAATGTTAAAGAAATATATATATAATTTAGAAGCTAAAATGGTGAATAAAGTCGTTAAGAAAAAACTTTAGGTTTTAAATTTTTCTCAAACGCTACCACAGTATTGTGTCCAATTCAAAAGGACGAAGATAGCAGTGGAAGGGTGCATGCATGGAGATTTCGACAAGGTCTACGACACCATTAAATATATTGAAAACACTCGCAACATCAAAATCGACCTCCTCCTTTGTTGTGGTGATTTCCAGGTTCTTTCTCTTACACTCTCACTTTCTCCCTTCAATTTGTTGTTATACGAAATTTTATCACTTTCCAAATACTCATTTTTTATATGAACTTAATTTTTTTTCTTTTGCAACTTAGGCAGTCAGGAATGAAAAAGATATGGATAGCCTTAATGTGCCAACAAAATATAGGGAGATGAAGTCATTCTGGAATTACTATGGATAGCCTTAATGTGCCATCAAAGTATAGGGAGATCAAGTCATTCTGGAAATACTATTCGGGTCAGGAGGTTGCCCTAGTTCTCACCATTTTTATCGGTGGAAATCATGAACCTTCCAATTATTTATGGGAATTGTAAGTCAGCCCCTTTTCTTCATATGTTCTAGCCTGGGGATTTTGATTCTTTTATGAAAAGGCCTTGAATTTTACCTTCTGCAATTGAAATGTGTGAACTTTAGGTATTATGGGGGATGGCCAGCACCTAATATATACTTCTTGGGGTTTGCTGGGGTTGTGAAGTTTGGCAATATCCGTATTGGTGGACTTTCCGGAATTTACAATGCGCGTAATTGTTGTTTAGGGTGGGGTTGAAGTTCTTTTACTTGTCTATTTTGTGTTTATTCTGGAGCTCTCTTAATGGTGATTGTTTATTTACTGCAAGCGAGTGTCAAATATGTTATATTGATTCTTATTTAGGGTGGAGAGTCGAAGCTTTGAAACTGAAATGAATTAGCTTTTCCTTGAGCAGGACACCATGAAAGGTCACCTTATAATGACAATACCATGGGAACTGGCAAATTGACAGAAAGCGATTGATACTCACAATACTATAAGGACATCATGTCCGGGAGTGTGGTGTTCACAAGCTCATGCACCTAGAGGAACCGATTGATATTTTCCTTTCACACGATTGGCTGCTCGGCATCACTGGTTATGGGAACTGGCGACAACTTGTTCGCTACAAAAAACCATATCAAAGATGAGGTAATTATATTCGATTGGTGGAAATGCATATATGTGACAGAGTGAAAATCTTCATATCAAGCGTATTCAGTTTTCTTGTTGACCATTCCTTGTTGCTTGTTGGTTGAGACATATTTTCTAGATCCAGCAAGGAACTCTTGGAAGCAAGCCTGCTGCTCAGCTGCTCGAAAAACTCAAACCATCGTATTGGTTTTCAGCTAACTTGCACTGCAAATTCACCGCTCTTGTTGAACATGAAGAGGGTGGTCAAGTGACAAAATTTCTTGCACTTGATAATTGCCTTCCGGGGCACAAGTTCTTGCAGGTATCTATCATATGTTCTGACCATTTCATTTGGGTTGTTTCTTTTGGTCTTTGCTGGAAGCTAATAAATGAATTCTGGCTTTCTCTGATCTTTTAGATTGTTGATATTGAATCTGATCCAGGGCCTTATGAGGTTCAGTACGATGAAGAATCACTGGCAATAACACGGAAATTGAACTGTCTTTCCTTTGACCTTTCGACGTGGAGACTTCGGGTGTGTGTATGTATGACATTTTTGTTTACCATGCCACTCATCTCGTTCTCTCTCTCTTGGGTGGGTTGGACTAATGTTTATTTGAAAATGTTTTATTTTCTATTTTTGCAAGTACTATTACTCTACAAGAACTAGTGAGCCGACAACTGTCATTCTAATATGTAGGAGAACATAGCTCGACATGCAGGAATATTGTTGCCAATGGGTTAAGAGCAGGATGGAAGACAGAAGAGCCAAACCTTGTGAATTTTCTCAAACAACGCCACCTCACAAACCCTCTGATTCAGTTTCAAACGCTACTTTTTCTGGTAAATAATATGGTGATATTTTGATGCTTTTCCTTCTTTTGAGGTGCTAAAAGTATCTCCATTAATGGTCCTGTCATTTGGATTTATGAAACTCACCATATATGTTTGCATATTTATGCCACTTATCACTATCATGATTAGGCATCTCGATATTACTGTCACAATCGTTACAAAACACATCTTTCATTTTTGATCTTCTTTTAGCTCAATTAATTATTGGTTAGCGAATGCATTCTTTTTTATTTAGATTTGCTACTAGAATAATCATGACTTTTGCAATTTGTTTTTGCTTGATTTCCTTTTTAATTATTAAAATTTTCTCACCTTGTGTAGGTTCTCCCTGTAATCCTCAGACTGTATCTTTCTTGGAATTGGTAGATCATTCTTATGTTCTTGATAATGCATCGAACTCCAGGGATACTCCTGCTTCATTGCCTCAAAAGGGTAGAGAGTTTTCTATTTACCTTGTCCCACTCAATTTTGATAATGTTACAGAGTTTTGATGATGTTACAGCGTCTGGCATGTGATAGGCCAGTTTAGGATTATTCCAGTACAGGAAAAAAACCTTTTCAAGAGTTTTGGAGAAATCACCTCGAATAACCAAGCTTTTGAAGCTTTCAAGTTAATAATCCGTTAAACTAATGAATAGAGGGCTTTAAACAAAGCCAGCAATTGTTTCGGGTTTACCTATTTATTTTAAATATATAATACAGAACACACTCGGATAAATATAATATAATATTATAAGGTTGATTTGTCTTTGCCTTTCTACATTTATTTTCAGTGAGTTTTTGCCAGATCTCTCTTTTTATTTCTTGCTCAGCAGAATATTGTTGGGGCTAGGGGTTATTGGGTGTAGCTTGAATTCGGTACAAATTTTTTTTTATTGTCCTGTTGTATTTGATTTTCCTTCTTATTCCGGTTGACGAATATCCCTGTCATATCTCGCCTCAGTATAAGCTATTTCAGGGATATCCCCTTCAAATTCCGTCTTGGTTCAAAATTTTCACTGCCCGATTCAGTTGTTTTAGTGTTCAGTTCAGATTTTTTATGCATCTGGACCGGGCTACCTGACATGCTTATTCCAGGCGCGGATATCCCATTTCAGGGATATCCCGGCGTTGATTTAGGTTTTTTTTTGAAGTAAAGTAGTGTACTGGGATATTATTAAAATGCAAAAACACATAAAACCATCAAGACTATAAGACAGACCCAAAAACGAAACAGGCCCAAGGAAAACAAAAGCTTGGAAAATCAGGCTCAATATTATTTGGGTCTAAGCACATAATGATTGTAATATTTAAGAAATGATTGTATCCTCAATCCATGATTTTAATGTTTTTATGCACTCTCCCATGGCTTAAATTCATTCTTTAATGCCCAAAAACTTTAGATAAATGGGGATTAGATGTCAGTTTAACTTGATTAGAGGTGTGCATGGGTCGAGTTGGGCCGAGGTTCGGGCCCTGCTCAACTAAAAATTTAGGCCCGTTTGCCGGGCGCGGGCAGGGCCGGGCCCGAAAAATGGGCCTAAATTTTTGCCCAAGCCCGACCCGAATAAAAATGTTAAAACCCGGGCCGGGCCTGGCCTGCCTATATTAATTTTTATATTATTTTTATATAATTTTAAAATATATATAAACCATCAAAAATACTAAAAACATCAAAATAAATATTTCTCAACAAATAAAAAATAAACTTTAAAAAATATGTATACTTAAATAACAATAAAATAGATGCAACTTAACAAGCAAATGCCTCTAAAATAATAACAAAATTAACAAATATATTTAAAATAATAACAAAATTAACAATAAAATAAGTTTTATATAATATCTAAACAATAACAACAAAATAGTAGCAACATAATAGTAAAATGGTAGCAAAATAAGGAGAACATAATTAGAAAATAATATTAAAAAATAGATTTTTTTTGTCTTTAGTGAATTCGGGTCGGGCCGGGCTGAGCTCGGGCCAAAAATGCCTTACCCGAGCCCGGCCTTTTTTAAACGAGCCTTATTTTTTTGTCCAAGCCCATTTTTCGGGCCTATATTTTTGCTCAAACCCTCCCACATTTCGGGCGGGCCTTCAGGCTGCGCCGGGCCACTCGACCCATGCACACCTCTAAACCTGATACCCATTTTTCTTTTATGGATATAATGCTTAAAGTTCAACTAAGACCACATAACTTCATTTCTAGTGAAATTGTTTTAGCAATTGTGCCTTTGTATAAATTGTTAAAATTCTGTTAAATGTACGGGTTAAACGTGGTTATGCTTATCAGGGAATTCGTTTGACGATAGGGTTATGCTGATAACGCTTTCTGCAGAATATGGTGACTAGTCTAGCAGCATATGGAATCGACCAAACTGAATAAAGTAAATTAAAAACAATAATCATGTGTTTCTTTAATTATTGTTTTTCTTGAAGTATCCGTGTTGAACACACATTCCCGAACCTGGGTATAGCATATGACCCTCCAAATACATGAAAAGGTTATGTTACTCGGACTTGGGTGTAAGTGTTGAACATAGGCATCTGACTTGAGTATTTTCAGTTTTTTCTAGGATTGCATGTATTTGGAGGACTGTTGGAGGACCATATCTCGATGCCCTTGTCCGAGCATGTGTTGGAGATGAATTCAGACACAGTAGTTATTTATGCAAAATGAAGAGTTGGGTTAATATAGTGAAAAACTTACCAAAAAAAAAAAGTCAAACATACCCATAAAAGATGCGTGCTTCTACTCACACCCACTTGAGTCCAAGTAACATTTACTGAATGTTGGTGCACTCATGTGGTCTCTTTTTACTCCAAACTATCAAACTGGATGAATTCTAATGTTTGTTAGTCAGTTGTTTCAACTCAGTTTTTCCCTTTGATTTTTATTTGATCAATAAGGACTATGCCTAACAAGAAATCCGGAGGAACCTACACATATTGTATCCATGTTCGACTACTTATGGTCTAAAACTACTGCGGCAATATTGTGGCCATTGCATGTATTAGCAACAGAGTTTGTCTACAAAAAAATCCGCTCCGCTATTGGGTTACAAAAGGTTTGATCTATTAGCTACATAAACTTGTTATTGAAAAATTTTATTCCAGCTTCAGAGTGAACTCTATTTATGAACCAATAAAACCTGCATGTATTGTCTATGTTTCGCCGACTCTTTCATTTTTCTTTTCTTGAAGTACTTGGGTCTGACACTTGTGTTTGACATATCAGTGGACATTGTTTGGGGATATTAGCCGAGCCTTCAAATATATGGAAAAGCATACGCAAAATTAAACATATCAGTGTTGCTTACATATATACCCTTATTTGACACTCACACCTGTGTCATATAACGTAGTGTATTGCAATTGGTTGCAATTGAAAAAAATGAAACGTTACAAAGGAGAAAAAGAAGAGGAACCCATATTATTATTTTTCCTTTTATGTGCAAATATCCTTGTTGGTATGTTCCTTTTATTTTTCTTGTTCAGCATTTCTAGTATTTCTGTTCTGGGTTTTATTGATTATTTTCTATCATCCTCTAGACTGCCAAAAGCGGAGGTGGAAGTTTGCCAACGCATATTGAAAAGTTTTATTTTTTAGTTTTCAAATGAAAAGGTTACTAGTCAATTTATCTCTTATTTTATGATGGCTCGTACGTGCAGGCAATTGGTCTGGAAGTGCAGAATGGATATGGTTTAACAGGTTTAACAGAAACATCACCTTGCATTGCTGGTCGACAACCTTATTATAATGTAAGACAGCTGTAGGTCTTTCTATTATAATATTCAACTGAAACTATCCTCTTTCTTTCATGCTACCCCTGATAGAACATGTGATATCTCCTAAGCAATGTGAATAAATTCTTAAAAAGAGAAATAGTTATATATCGGTGATCTCTGTTGCTCCTGCTCTTATTTTTTCTTGTAGTGCACGTGTCTGACACTTAGACAGACTTAGATACATGGATATCTCCCTCCAAAAACATTTGAATCGAGACAAGTGTTGAAATAGCTTGACGTGAGGGACTCACAAGAATCAACAACAACAAACAAAACATCTAACACTCATGATTTCTCCCCTATTATGTATATATTTGATTTGATTTGTTAATAATGATTTTACATTACTTGAGATAGGGTTTATATAGACTTAAAATGCCAAACTGCCAAACTGCCTTATTGAATGTAAAATTAAGATGCCAAACTATCATGCCAAAATTTGATTAAATGCAAAATTAAAAGAACATTTCTATAAATAATCAAAGTAAGATGAAATAGATTTTTCATGCCAAACTACATGGAAAATGCTTTAATGTCTTGTCTATTTTTTAGAATTCTTCCTAACAATCTAAATTCTTTCTATCCATCCCAAACATTAATTGATTGTCAATCTTTTTTCTCACGAAAGAGATTGGTTGTTTTAAAAAAGTATTATCATATTGATTGGCATGGTGAATTGATGTTATAATATTTGATGAATCCTATAACGCCATGCATTCTATTACACCCATATCATAAGACATAAATTAGATATTGACTTCGAAGTAAACACTTAACATGTGCAAATAAAATCTTAAGTTATATTATTTAGTCATCAATCAAATAATATAATTTAATTTAAAAATTCTAAATAATAAATTTAAATCACTTGTTTTTAAATAGATAATTGTATCAATTTTTCTTTATAGTTCAAAATTTTAGGTTATATATTTTATTAAAATTTCTAACAATTAAATTATTCATGAATGGCTAGAAAATTTTAAATTATTTACATTATAAATATATGGGTAAAATTATTTTAATAGTTAACCATTCTATACGAAACTCCAGAGGAGAAAAGGGGAGAAGGAAATTCTTTAAAATTTCTTTTCCCTGACCGTGAGAAGGGAAATCGGTGGTGAAAGGAAGGGGAAAACTTCATGTTTTCTTCTATAATATATTTTTCTTTGTCTGTACTTTTACATTTCTTTTCTTTTGCTTGTCCGAATGGATGAAATAAAAAGGGAGGTCAGTTGCATGGAGGGAGAGGCCATGGATTTGGCATATTAAATCGTTGTTTCTTAATATTAAGAAGCTTGAGAGGTGGGAGACGGTCAAATTGGTAAAGGCGAGGAGAAAGTTTGTGCTCGTAACAGCAATTTGGGGAAGAATTCGGTAAGTTTCCCTTGAAATTTACACACACATTTAGTTAATTGTCAAGTCGAATTAACTAGTTGGTGACTTCAATTAAGTCGTCTGAATTTTATGATTAAACTGTCAACTAGCTGCTGTTGATTTTCGGTTAGGAGCAAATAAATCATGTTCGAAATTTGAAGAAATGGTTGTAAATAATAAAAAAAAAAGGCTGCTGTTTGGTTATGGTGTGAGTTTAAGTTATTTCTTGAATCATTGGTTGTACTCTGATGCTGGTAAGTGTGATGAAAATTGAGGGAAAAGCCTTGATGATTGTTAGTTGTTGAGTGAACTATGTGGCATGCAAACTCCATGCATGCTGTCCGAATATGACTTTTTGTAATGAAATTAAGATAACCTGCTGCTGGAATTGATTAAATATTAAGGTCTTAAGCTGCAATTAGAAGATGTCATAGTTATAATTAAGATGTCCTACTGCTGTATTGTGATTAAAATGTAAGTATTCATGCTGTAAGTATTTATGTTGTCTTAAAACATTATATGAAGTGGATTAATTGTTGTAATTTAAACGGTCTTAATAATGAAATTGTGGTGTCTTAAAATGACAAATTGAGAGGAGTTATAGCTGTAATTTATAGTGCTTGGGTGCCGTGGTTAAAATGTATAACTCTGGGATTGATATTGATGATGTGCTATTAATGAATAAATCGAGTTTTATTTGCCAAATGACATGTTATTTTAGAAATACAGTTTGAGTGCTGCTAATGGTGAGTTTTCTTTAAACTCCTTTATTATTTCCATGCTTGAAATTCTTATCAATTTTACATGGATGATTCGGCGATAGTTAAATAGGGAAAAAAAAATTGTTCTTTACAAATTTCATGGTTGCTACTGTTTTGTACTGGTTAAACTCGTTTATTTCAGATTTAGTTGTTGTCCAATTAGTGCAAAAATTTCCTGTTGCTCAAGCAAAGTAGATGCTGTTGCTGCTCGTTTTTGTACATTTAAGTTTGAAGTGTTTAGTTGCTGGAAATTGAGACGTTTTATTGCTGTAATTGAGGTGTATAAATGTTGTTAATTGAGATGTTAAAGTGCTGCAAATTGAAGTGTTTAAATGTTGTAAATTGAAGTGTTAAAGTGTTGCAAATTGAAGTATTTAAATGCTGTGAATTGAAGTGTTAAAGTGCTGCAAATTTAAGTGTTTTAAGTACTGCAAATTGAATTGTTTAGTTGCTGGAAATTCAGATGTTTATCGCTGTAATTGAGTGTATAAATGTCCTTCATTGGGATGTTAAAGTGTTGTAAGTTGAGGTGTTTAAATGCTGTAAATTGAAGTATTTAATTGCTGTAAATTGAGGTGCTCAAATGATGTAAATTTAAGTGTTTAAGTGCTGCAAATTGTGGTGTACAAATGAGTTTAAAATTAGTTATTGCACTGCATTTTTGGTGATTAAATTCAGTCGAAAATAAGTTAGAAAACAAAATTGCACTTGATGTTATTTTAAAACATGTTATGTTGTCATTGTAAGCTGTCTGAATATTCGTTTACACTGTCCAAATGATCACGAACATAAGTTGTATTATTGATATAAAATAAGTCATTGTAATGATGCAATTTAAGTTGCTTGAATGTTATAAATGTAGGTAAGCTAAATATGCAATTGGTATATTTGCGATGTTGTGGACGTGGTTTGAGTTGCTAGGAAATGATATGACCATAAATTAAATAGAATGATATGAATTGTTGGAAGGATGATATTTTGAGCCCCAAAATCTTAGGCTTTTGGCCACTCCTTTTGTTCAAGCAAAATTTGTTGTTTTAGATTTACATTTCAAATCTAAATTTATATTATTAAAACCACCAAATTTTTTAAAGAGCTTAAAGTTTTGATGACTTAACAATCTACGACCTTGACTCTTGCTTGTTTACTATTCATGTATAAATAAAAACAAGGGATAACGATATCCATGTAGATTGTTAAGAATGTAAAAACTAAATGATAAGATCTGTGTTTATGATGAAATGAATGAAGCTCAATATGAATAGTATGATGATTACTTTGGTAGTTCAGTGTCAATTTCGGTTAGATAATTTCATTGATTTAGTGCTCAATTTAAGTACAGGGACTAAATCGCGTAGGTAGTAAAAGTGTGATTGTTATTAAATTAAAAGCTAAATTATAACTAAGGGATTTATCTAAGAAATAAACCATTATATAAATAGTTACCATATACTGGCCATTGGTTTTTTGCTACTCGGGATAGTGGTCCTGGTTTTTTGGGCTGGGAGAATGGGCATGGTTTTGGGGTTTCTGCTCAGTTACAGTGACTTGTGATAATGGGCATTTTTTCATAGTTTATTCTCTTCTCAGTTTCCCTTTTTTTCTAACATTTCTTTCCACTTTACTCTCTCCTTTATTCTGCCCGTCTCATTTCAAAATTTTCCTCTTATGTTTTTTAGTTTTTTTGTAACCAACGCCCAAAGGAATGCAAAGCCACTGTGCCGTTTCTGTTTTTGGGATTTTTGGAATCCCTTGCTTCGTAAGGTATGAATCTTTGCTTCAACATTGTCTTTTCCGTTTTCTGTTTTTAATTTAAGAACTATGCTTTTGTACTTTTATTTCTTGGTTTATTTTATGGTTATTGGTTTTCAGGTTTAGAAATCACTGTTTCTATTCGTTTTATTTTTTTCTTACTAAAATATTTTGAATCTGGTTCAGATTTTCTGTTTATTTTTTTCTTACTAAAATATTTTGAATCAGGTTTAGAAATCCTTGTTTTTTTAAAATAATTCCTAATTCACCTGTGAGTTGGCAAATTCTGTTTATACTGCATTTTCCCGGAAGCCAAACAGGAGACTTCAATGTTTTTTATTTCGAAAATTTTGGTCATGCAAGTTCTCCGATTTTACCTTTATTCTCTCCGATTTACCCTTAATTTTTTTCTAACGTCTTTTTTCCTTTACTGGCTGTTAATTTTATTTCTTATTCTGCTCTGATTTTATTCCTGTCTTACACCGTCTCGGAATAAGCTATTCCCAGGATATCCTGCCGTTTCTTATTCCGGTTCATAGTTTTTAGCTGCCGGTCTAGCAGTTTTAGTGGCCGGTTCTGATTCTTTTCTCGTCTGGACCGGGCTACCTGTCATGCTTATCCCATTCCAGGGATATCCCATTCCAGGGATATCCCGGTTCGTTATTATCCCATAGTGGTAAATCCCGGCTGCGGTATATCCCATTCTAGGAATACCCGATTCCCTTCCTTTTTTTTCCCTAACGTCTCTTTATTCTTTGTCTTTAATTTACCCAAAAAAATTACCATAAATGTAACATTTTCTTCAGCCTTTTCAAATCCCCTTTCTTCTCCATCATTGAAAATTTAAGTTCTCTCTCTTCCATTCATAGCTTCCCCATTTCTTCACCTATTCTCCCATTTCGTTTTCTTTATGCGGAACTTTTTTTTTTCTGAAGAAAAAGATGAATAGATAGGGCCATGATACATTCCGGAATATTGTAAAGGTAAATAGACTCTTTTCGTTCCCTTTTCGATGCCTGCCTGAGGACCTATGTGAATGTTTTGGAATGGGGATGTTCGCCTTTTCTAACAAATAGACCCACGACACGGCTTCTCGCTTTTCATGAATGTGTCTCCCCCTCTACTTATGTGAGTTTGACCCGCCTTTGACTCTGCTTGCTTCTGACTCCCTATGAGCCGTTTTACGACCTTACTTTTTCGGAGGGTCGGCGGGACATGGGAGCCTCAGCTCATGCATCGGTTTACCGAAATTACCTCTGCTATCCCACTTCCTTCTATTCAAAAAGGCGAGCAGCCCTTAAACAAAAAGGCCCTAAGAGGGCTCTTCTTTATATATTATATAAGCCTTAAATTAAAGTAGGTAGCCCCGAAAGCCGAACTCAGCAACTTGTTAGGAGTAGGTTTTGGCTTGCCCCTTTTTCCTTTTGGGTTTTATGATAAGTAGGGATGGGGATTGATGGGTTAGCAGTAGAGGAAGCGCATTTTAGAGGAAGGAAGCTTCAAGGAACTACTATTTCTCTTCCAAATGGATATGCTGGTATTTTTTTGTTGGAGGGGGGTTTAATGGATTTTTGCAAGTTTGGTTTTGTTGGAAAGATGATTTCTTCTCCTTGATGGTTTTGTTAGGAATGTTGTTGGTCTAAGCTTGTGACATTGAAACTATTAACATTTTGTCGATAAGATGTTTTCTAGCCCATTGAATCTGAGGAAAAAATAGGGTAAGAAAAGGAAAATAGTTTGGAAATTTTATATGCTTCTCCGTTTACAGGGAAAATATTATCTGGAAAACAATGTGCAAGATATTGTATTGTGTTGATTATTAGATTTTAGGAAGTTTCAGTAGGGTTCATGCTCTAAATTTAATATTATTAACAGACATTTGATATAGTTGTAGCTTACCATTTCCTCTTTTTTTTCTTCTTCATTGTCTTGGTTCAAAAAACTATTTTTGTTTTATGTTTCCACAATTCGGTTCACTATTCTTCCTGAAGGGTTTTCATGTCTTTAATCTAGCTAAGCTTGTCCAATCTAGGAGGTTTGTAGGATGTCTGTTTACTGAAGTTAGCATCAATTGATTCTATCATACATTTTTGTTTTCTTTTATGTAAATTTGTTGGTTTTAATATTTCTGGTTGCTCTTGTAGGCTTTGTTCTTGCGAAGAACAACTCTGGAAAGATGAAAGCTTGCGATGTATCTAAAGGAAACTCAAACGATTGGGAAATGAAAGCCAAATTTGATAAATTGACATATTGGAATCATGATACGCCCTCCTTCAAAAGATGATCCCTTCTTGTGTTCTTTCCATTGGTTTACTGTTGCAGAAGCTGTAAGTTTCTCCATCATTTGTTGCTTAAATGTGCTAAAATATTCATCGATACTGATTGTTTAGGATTATTGATGTTACATTCATTGGTTTATAGCCATTGAACAAAGGCCTAGTCCATTCAAAACTGTTCCATTGTTGATTAAGTTGGCTGTGGTCTTGGTTCGAGTTTGAGGGATTTATTGATGGTGTAGTAAATCCAAATGATATCATTGTACTGAATCGTGGTTATATTGACTATGAACTCATTTTGTTAAAGGTATATGTCTGCAGAATTTCTTCCCACCTTACTTTGAGAATCCTCTTTTGCAGTTGCAGAAACAAGTAAAACCCAAAGACTTGGCTACTATTGATGCTGACCAATAGTGCTCTGCGAGGAGCATCTTCTGATAATTGACCACTGGGCTGAGTGAGAACATGGAGAACATTCGGTAATCTTCGTCAATGATTTACCGTACTTGTCATTTGTAACTAAGTTGGAGTTGTTAAAATCAAGAATCTCTTTTGAGGGAAGAGCACAAACTAGGAAAAGTCATTAATTCAAATCAATGATCAAGCAATACTAATCTCTTTCAAGATGCTATTCCAGTATGACTTGTGTACCATACTGTCTTATAATGTCCAGTTCTGGCAACAACTAGGGATTTATAACCTGAAGATAAAGTCGCCATTGAACATGATTGGGCCTTGTAGACCTGATGTCCGGGAGTATGATTTTCACAAGCTCATGCACCTAGAGGAACGGATTGGTATTCTCCTTTCACACGATTGGCCGCTCGGCATCACTAATTATGGGAACTGGCAACAACTTGTTCGCTACAAAAAACATTTCAAAGATGAGGTAATTATAATCAATTTGGTGGAAATGCATATATGTGAAAGAATGAAAATCTTCATATCAAGCATATTCAGTTTTCTTGTTGATCATTCCTTGTTGCTTGTTGGTTGAGACATATTTTCTAGATCCAGCAAGGAACTCTTGGAAGCAAGCCTGCTGCTCAGCTGCTCAAAAAACTCAAACCATCGTATTGGTTTTCAGCTCACTTGCACTGCAAATTCACCGCTCTTGTTGAACATGAAGAGGGTGGTCGAGTGACAAAATTTCTTGCACTCGATAATTGCCTTCCAGGGCACAAGTTCTTGCAGGTATCTATCATATGTTCTGACCATTTCATTTGGGTTATTTCTTTTGGTCTTTGCTTTAAGCTAATAAATGAATTCTGGCTTTCTCTGATCTTTTAGATTGTTGATATTGAATCTGATCCAGGACCTTATGAGGTTCAATATGATGAAGAATGGCTGGCAATAACACGAAAATTCAACTGTGTCTTTCCTTTGACCTTTCGACGTGGAGACTTCGGGTGTGTGTATGTATGACATTTTTGTTTACCATGCCATTCATCTCGTTCTCTCTCTTGGGTGGGTTGGACTAATGTTTATTTGAAAATGTTTTATTTTCTATTTTTGCAAGTACTATTACTCTACAAGAACTAGTGAGCTGACAACTGCTGTTCTGATATGTAGGAGAACACAGCTCGACATGCAAGATTGTTGTCAACGGGTTAAGAGGAGGATAGAAGACAGAGGAGCCAAACCTTGTGAATTTTCTCAAACAGCTCCACCTCACAACCCCTCTCATTCAGTTTCAAACACTACTTTTTCTGGTAAATAATATGGTGATATTTTGATGCTTTTCCTTCTTTGAGGTGCTAAAAGTATCTCCATTAATGGTTTTATCTTTTGGATTTAAGAAACTCACTATATATGTTTGCATATTTATGCCACTTATCACTGTCATGATTAGGCATCTCGATATTACTGTCACAGTCATTCCAAATCACTATCCATCATTTTTTAACTTCGTTTAGCTCAATTAATTGTTGGTTAGTGAATGCATTCTTATTTATTTAGAATTGCAACTAGACTATTCATGACTTTTGCAATTTGTTATTGGTCAATTTCCTATTTAATTATTAAAATTTCTCACCTTGTGTAGGTTCTCCCCGTAATCCTCAGACTGTATCTTTCTTGGAATTGCTAGATCTTCCTTATGTTCTTGATAATGCATCAGACTCCAGGGATACTCCTGCTTCATTGCCTCGAAAAGGTAAAGAGTTTTCTATTTACCTTGTCCCACTCAGTTTTGATGCATTGTCTCTTTATACAGTACTTGGCGGCTTTTAGTTAATCTTCATTGTGATGCAGTCAAACCTAGAGTATACATGATTCTAGGAATACCTTTTGCTTCTCGTGTTTAATACGGTGCTGATGCTCTCTCATATAGCTTAATAGTATAGATAATTGATCATTTGCTTTCAATCAAGGTAGAACATAGAATGCGCCTAATGTTTTGTGCATCTGTGCATATCATACATAATGCTATAAATTTGCCTCATATAGGTTGATTGAGCTAAATCCATTAAAATTTCTTAAGGTGACATCGTTTTTCCTGTTGGTTCATTAGATGATTACAGTGAAGACATTCCCATTGAAGACGAGGATGAAATGGAAGATGATGCAGAACCGAATAATGAAAACCGGTCCTCATGAATGTCAATAATGTTTTCTATCAACCAAGAGGTTTATTAGTGCAAAAAGATTGATGGCAATATCTTGCTATTCCATGAGGCTTTACTGATTTGTGAAGTTGGCAGCTTAAGTTTAATGGCCCACACTTTTCCAACTTTCATCAGCAGAGAGAGCACCTATGCAAGTTGTGGGGTTTGTTGTTTTCTTTTTTCTTTCTAAAATCATGTAAAAACATCAAACATTATATCAATAGCTATTATCACAGTCAATCATTATATGAGCTTGAATTTGGAATCTCAAAATTCCCGGGATTTTTCTAATTGAATTGATATTATTAAAATGGATAAATCACTATAGCATGGGGTTGTATCTTGCTTGTTGCAAATTTAGTAATTTGTTGAATTCCGACATCCAGGAACATCGGACAAGGCATGGTACCCTTTTTCAGGCATTAACTTTTTTTTCTTTTTCAATAAAGCAATTTTCAGACTTGGCCATTGGTTTCAAAATGGTAGCTAGATGTAGATCTATGGTACATGCCCACTGCCAAGAAAGAGGGGCCAATGGTTAGAAAGATTGAGGTAGGCATTTGGTTTTCCATAAAAGCAAAACAGAAAACCATAAAAGCAAAACAGTGAGGAAAAGGTGATTAAAAGTGGGGATATTGTATGTAACAAAGCTTCATTAGGTTGTTTGAATCTGGTAAAAGATAATTGTATGTAATTGTATTGAAGCTGTTGAGGGCGTATGGTTAGCAGCTAAGGGATTGTTTTGTATGATATTTTGAAGTTGATGTATGTGATGTTTGCTGTTTATTGCTGGCTTAATGAAATATCCTTTACTTCTTCTACCCCACTCACCCCTAAAAGAAGTTTTAAGATTTAAAACGAGTAACAATTTTTAAGAATTACATTTTGCATGATTTAACTTTAGTCATGTCAGGAATGTCGTATTTTATTTATTTGATGAAATTTATTCAATTATTATTTTGTTTGTTAGTGATGTTTTGCTTCTTTTTGTTTGTATTTTAAGTAAATTTTAGTTTAAAGATTAGGATTTAGAGTTCAGAGACCGAAGTTCAAAAGCATGATTATGTCAGTGCAAAACTGTAAGTGTAACTTTATTTACTACTTTGTTTGTTTGTTAATTTCCCAAAAAAAAAAAGAATTAGTGATTTAAAGAAGGATTTATTTTACTCTGAATGTTGCCGTTGAAAGTGTATGTGGGAGGGAATGCTCGACTGCCCGTTTTTCTCATTGCTGTCTTTTCACAACCTGCTTCTTTCCCATTAATTGAAAATTAAATACTCATGAAGTATATATCTTCAATCCATATTAAATTAATTTTTAAAATATTTTGTTGACTTTATATATTTATATATATTACAAATTTAAAGAATTAACACATTGTTTTGCTTGAGAGGTTATCGAACAATTAAAACGCCATTGAATCGAATCCCTAAATCAAAAATTAATTTAAATCCTCAAATCGAAAATAAATTAAAACCTCAAACAAAAACCCTAAATTAAAATCTAAGTGAATCTCGAATTTAAGACATTCAATAGATTTGGGTAATTAAATTTAAAGCCTTCTATTGTTGCTCATTTTAGTGAAATGTGAGATAATTTTTATTTTATAAAATACAATCTTTTCATTGGTATATTTTTCAAGCTAAATTGTGTTTTGTTCTAAAACTATCAAACTATCGAAGTAGCCCACTTGAAATAGAAAACATTGAAATTCTAGATAAATTGTGACAAATTTTAATGTTTAAAACTCCAAATCTTAGGCTTTTAATTAATATGATTTAACTGGTTTGCAGTGCATCAAAAATATGAATTTTTAGGTTTCTGACCAATATCTTACTTGGAAAGATGAAATTTGTTAGTTGAGCAGCTCCACTTAATAATAGGCATAATAAACTGTTGAAAATTTTCTACTTCTTTCTCTGCATTGTTTTTTTTAGCAAGAGTTATTAAGTCATGTGAGATAAATTAAACCTATCTGAGTGAGATTTATGTGGATTAAACTTAAAGGATTTCAAATGCCAATTTAGGCAATAGTTGAAAAGTTTACTACGGTGAGTCGAAAGCTTTATTTGTTTTTTATATTCTAACTCACAAAACTACTTTATAAGATAACGTCCTCAAAATGTATTTACAGTTTAACGGTACAAATATTTCAACATAAAATTTCAAATATTTTAACTTACAATTATGAAACTATCCAATTTTTTCTCTCATATTTGACTGAAAAAGTTGTTGATTCAAAGACTTACCTTGTATTTTAAAATATATTCAAGAAACTAAAATTGTTTATGCTAATATATCAAAACCATGAAAAATTGTTATGTTACACAAGGGACAAACCCGGCAATACAATTTCATCCATGATCATCACCCCAACAGATAAAGAAAAAAAAAATCAATCTACTTGTTTTCATTATTGAGCTTAGTTCCAAGACAGTTCTCTATCACTTCATCACAAAGTTCAAGTGTGGTTTCCATGTTCCCTTCTTCATCGTTTATATCAACAAAATAACAATATATCTCTTTATCTGTTGCCATCCCTTTTTGTCTCATCTCATCAAAAATTTTCGTTGCCTCTTTGAACTTTTTCCTCATAATGAAACCCTTGTCCAGATCATTGTATGAAGTAGCTGTAAGATCATATTCCTGCTCAATTATTTCTCTTCATAAGAACCATGCTTCTTTCATATTCCTTGCTTTACAATGCCCTTTTATCAAAATGTTATAGGAGTTGCATCCGGCATCACTCGTGCGCACATACCTTTCCACATTGCAGCTGTGGCATGCATATCCTTTCGAATGCAGTACTGCTTCATAAGATAATTATACGTGGTTGCGTTTGGCTTTACACTTTTCCAACATCCACTGTAGTAATTTCTCACCATCTTCCAGCATTCCAGACATGCAAAATCCCTTCATCAGCACATTGAATGTAACAAGCGTGGGTTGTATCCTTCTTTCCAACATCTTCCTCAGAAGCTCATGAGCCTTATCCATCTCCCCTGTCTTACAGTAAGCATCCATTAATGTGGCATATGTAATAACATCGGGATGAAGCCCTGCAGTCTCCATATCATCCATCAGTTTAATAGCTTGAGCAATATTTCCTGATTTACAGAGCCCATTCACAAGAGAGTTGTAAGTAAAGATATTTGGTTAAAGGTCCCTTCCACACATTTCATGAAGAAGCTCATTGGCTGTATCTACCTCCCACAGTTACAAAGGCCATCAGCAAGTGCAGTACAAGTCACAACATTTGGTATAAGCCCCCTTTGCACCATCTGATTATAAAGGGAGAAGGCCTTTTTCATTTCACCTGCCTTGCAATAACCATCAATAAGTGCTGTGTATGTAAATTCATCGGGTTCCAAACTCTTCCAAGCATTTCTTGAAAGACATTACAAGCTTCTGTCATCTTTCCAGTTCGACATAACCCACAGATACTATATGTATAAGTTAATAAATCGGGGATAATTTTTCGACCCTGCATCTCATTTAACAACTTGTACGCAAAAGCAATATTCCCTAGCTTACAGAAACCATCTATGAGAGCCACACTATCAGAGAGTATTCCCTGGTTCAACATCTCTCTCAAAGCCTTCTCTGCTTCAACTACCTTACCAATCTCGCACAGTAGATATATTATGCTGCTATAGGTATAAGGGTTGGGCTTTAATGCTTTACTTTGCATTTCGTCAATTAGCCTTAACACCATTTGCAGCCTCCCCATATGACAATATCCATCAATTATGGTGCTGTATGTTACAACATCAGGAATACAGCCCCTCAACTCCATCTGCAAGAGTAAACGGAGTGCTTCTTTTATTTTCCCTAATTGACAGAGGGAGTGAATGATAATGTTGTATAACGCTGTATTCCAACAAATGCCAATATCAGGAAGTTCAAAGAAAACTTTTATAGCTCTCCAGAAGCCATCAAGATGGTCTCTTAATTTACTAAGATGTATGTTTAAAGAATCAACAGAGGTAATCAATCCATAATTCAACATTTTGTCGAAGAGCTTCTTCCCTTTATCAAGCAACCCGAGTTCAACAAGAACTTGAAAAAAACATAAACTTTGGGATCTGAACCCCAATCTTTGTAAGTGTAAATTAAATGTTAAGGATGTAACTGAATCATAGACCAATATCCAAATTAGGTTTTGACCAAAAATCATGAATAAGTTGATGAGCCATTTTTAAATCTTTAGAAGCTGCGGTAATTTGGATAACAATGCAACGGGCTTCGAGTGTTGGTTCTCTAAGCAAGCATGCCCACTCAAAAAAATAAAAAAACAAGTGTATATTCACCCTTAATGTTCATCAGAACCCAAATCAAATGATTATGTCTAAATTTGGACTCATAAAGCTTCAGATCTAAATTTGGACTCGTACGGTTTCAAATACAATAAATTTATGCTGTTCTGAACCCAAAACATATATCTTAGTACGTCGTTTGTATTAAATGAAATTTTGAAAGGTAAACAACTCAATTGTCACTTTATTAAATGAGTGTATTAGATAGCACTAGTTACTGTTGGCAGGAGAAGAGCCCCTCTGCCCGTTTTCATCAGTCTTTTCAAATCCCCTTACTTGGAAATTTAAATCCTCTCTCCTTAACTTTCCCATTTCTTCACCATCTATTTCTCTTCAAATTTTTCCTCTCATCCGTTTTCATCTCTTCCTTCTTAATCGTTTCTGTTTTTTTTCTTTTTTTTGTGATATTGAATTCACTTGCTTCATCCATATATTTTGGGTTTTCAGCCCTAGGAAATATTATTTCGGTTCGTCTTTACAAATCTATGTATGTCGGTGTGGTTGTTCTTGTTGGATGCTTTGGGAAAGAAAGATACAATGGTTCTGCAAGATTTCACCAGCAATGGCCTCTCTTTTGCAGACAACTACTTTATTATTCATATTCTCAATTACATTGATTCTTATCCCAAATAGACACGCTATTCCCTTCATCGTATTGCACGGTAATGTTCTTATCCCGATATCTCTTTTTTTTTTCAATTTTAATGTTCTTATGCACTCTCCCATGGCTTAAATTCATTCTTTAATGCCCTAAAACTTTAGCTAAATGGGGATTAGATGCCAGTTTAACCTGATACCCATATTTCTTTTATGGATATAATGCTTCAAGTTCAACTAAGACCACATAACTTCATTTCTAGTGAAATTGTTTAAGCAATTGTGCCTTTGTATAAATTGTTAAAATTCTGTTAAATGTACGGGTTAAACGTGGTTCTGCTTATCAGGGAATTCGTTTGACAATAGGGTTATGCTGATAACGCATTTTGCAGAATATGGTGACTAGTCTAGCGGCCTGTGGAATCGACCAAACTGAATAAAGTAAATTAAAAACAATAATCATGTGTTTCTTTAATTATCGTTTTTCTTGAAGTATCCGTGTTCAACACATTCCCGGACGTGGGTATAGCATATGACCCTCCAAATACATGTAAATTGTCTAAACAAAAAGCATCCGCATGTAAATTGTTTACTGCATCTGTGTTGGCTTGATTTGAGTTCTAGGAACCCGGTTGGAGTTGTGACGCATGTTGAGCTTATTTGGTAGTTTTTCTGGATGGTAATAACATGTCTTTTTAATTCGTTGTGAGTTGTTACATTCTGTTTCGTAGATTTCTCAAAAAATCTGTATTTTAGTTAAATAAAAAATAAAAAAATCTAATTGGGATGCTTGTTAATATTGATAGTACTTGAAGAATTGGAGAATTTCAACCGATTTGCTAATTGCAAAGGTTTTTGTCGATTTGGGTTTCATGATCGTATACGGTGGAGATTGTCATGATTTGTGTATGCATATATGTTTTCTTTTTCATACTGCTAGGTGCTTGCATTCATCAGTAAGGATTGGGTATATTTTCTTTAAAATAGTTGAGATTGTTCGTGTTCTGTTGGGTATGATTTACAAATGAATTTTGATTGGAAGTTTTAGGTAGACCCATGGTATCTTTGTATATCAGCCGAATGAGAAGTTGTGTGTGATTATTGATATATCCATATGGTGAAATACTCAGATTTTGGTTAAAGATAGAATTATATTCATCTGTGTTACCTAGCCTTACATGAAGAGGGAAATTGAGTTGTAATCTTTTAAGTGAATAGGTTCTAGTTGATTAACATAATTTTGATTAACATAATTTTGATTTGCTTATTGGTTGATGGTGTTTATGAGACTGAAAAAAAGATGCGTTGGATATATTCTCTAATGATGTCATAACCAATTTCTTCTTCATTTATTGTCTTAGTTGATTTCTCAATGCATTCTGGTTCTGAATAATTGGTTTTTATTTTTTATTTTTTTTGTTTTGGGTTAGCTTATAGAATTTAAAAATTTTCTTTGGACAATCATTTGATAATTATTACCTTATACAAGTGTTGTTTGATTTTCTTTTTTCAATGTTGTCATAGTGTATAAAATTGAGGGTTAAATATTTTAGAATTAAAAGCAAATTAATATGATATATATACCAGTTATAATAGTATTTAATTCATAGTATAATTAATATAAAATGAAATAGTTTATGTAGAATTTTAATTTATTATAATTTTATTATAATTTTTTAAAATTTTAAAATTAAGACTAAATTGTCATAGTGTATAAATGTTGAGCGTTAAATATTTTAGAATTAAAAGCAAATTGACATGATATATATACCAATTAGAAAAGCCATGTCATTGGGTGAACAAAATATATAATCTCAAATAGT
This sequence comes from Gossypium stocksii, assembly GCA_020496765.1. NCBI lineage: Eukaryota > Viridiplantae > Streptophyta > Magnoliopsida > Malvales > Malvaceae > Gossypium > Gossypium stocksii. The sequence goes on along the minus strand of CM035627.1, from coordinate 114,034,601 downwards.
TGGATAACTAAATTGTAATTTTTCTTAGTTTAAAGATTAAAACGGAAATTCACATTTAATTCAGTGACCCGTGAACCACAGTGTAGTTTAATAGCACTATTAATTAAATATTCAAAACCCTATTCGGTTAACAATGGAAGTTTAATAAAACCCAGGGTTTTTAGTTGCTTCCATGCCCTTTTCTTCTTCATATCTGGAAACTATTGCTATCTAATTCAGAAGTACTTCTGGGTAAGCCTATTTTTCCCAATTTTCTACCCTAACTATTGATTAAATCATTCATCTTACATTCTTTTCCTATTTAGATACATACATATATTTTAATGAAATTGGGTCTTCCTGGTATTCTATTGAATGTGTTTTCGACGTTGCGTATGGATTCCTTGACAAAGATATCTTTCAATCGCTGCATTAGAGGTGGAGATTTGATTATTGTAAATAAGGGGTATGATACTATGAAAGCTGTTAAAATGTGCGAGAATTCGGGTCTTCAAAATCATTTCGGTGTATTTAAAGCTGTTAAAAGCTGCATTATATTTGTTGAGGGAATAAGAAAACACTAATACTGAGCTTTTAAATATTTTCAGAGAACTTGATGTTAAAAGGTTTCGCAACGTTTTAATAAGTACAGGTTTAATTTTCATTCTTATTCTGTTCGAGGGATATCTCCATTATATCCCGTTTCTGGATAAGCTATTCTAAGAATATTCCCTTCATATCCCGTCCTGGTTCGGTATTTTTAGTTCTCGGTTCAGTTGTTTTGGTATTCGGTTCAGATTTTTTAAGTGTTTGGACCGGTTTACCTGTCGTTGTTATTCCAGCCAGGGATATCCCATTCTAGCGATATCTCCGCTCGGGGATATTCTATTTAAGGATATCTCAACTTTGGTATATCCTATTCTAGGGATATCCAGATTTTGGGTTTAAGAGTTTGAGGCTTGGGGCTTGGGTTTAGAGTTGTGCTGGTGTTATCAATTGGAAAAGCCATGTCATGGGGTGACCAGAATATATACTAAAATTTTCAGTAACTTCAGAATTGAGGATGAGGTTTCTTTTTAATTGAAATGAGCTTTTTTATAATAAATCCAACAAGTCAACTTTATGCCATTATTATTTAATACAATTAAAATAGTGCATGGTCGACAAAACATTCTAGTAGCATATAGATTGGATTGGCTGGATGAGAAATTGGATATGGTGATGGTTTATGCTAGGGACAACAATTCTAAATGGGTTTGTGGGAATGACAATCAATTAGAGGACAACAATTTTTTATTATAACTAATTTAATGGATTTTGAATTAATTAAATTGGTTTGAGAGATTGGTTATCGATTATTAAAATCTATAATCCAACTGATTGACTTAATAGTTAAAAAAATATTTTAAATATATTTATATTTTATATTTAACCCAGCTCAATAATAGGTTAAGTTCAAATATTTATATTTAATACAGCCCAATAAAATTAAATAAGAACCCAACAAATTAAGACCCTAATTTTAAAAACCTAAACCCAACAATTTAAGCTAAATTAAATAGATATAATAATAAATCATAAATCATGGTCCAAATAAAGAATATAACACATAGTATAATCCAAATGCACCCCACCCAAAACGACAGTTTCAAGAGCATTTTTTTTTCCAGTTTCTTCTCAAGCGGTGACACCTCTGTTAGTTCTCCCCAACCGCCCAACCGTCCTTCATCTCACAGACTCACACCGTATAGTCTCCCTCATTCTACAAGCCGCGGCACCTCCACCTCACCGTTCGACCTCCCTCTTTCAGATTCACTAAGGTATTTCTTGATTTAGGATTGAACCTCATTGACTTCTGTGGTTTTTGGTTGTTATTTGCGTTCTTTGTGATTGATTACCACTTAATTTTTGTTGGTAATCTTTTTTAAAAAAGTTTTCAAAGCTTTCATAGATTACTTCTCATTTTTTTTTTTAACTTATGTTTAATTACTTTTCTTCAATTTGTTGTTACTCTTTCTTATTAAAACTCGTCACTAATTCATACTCTGTTTATGAAATTTGATTTATTCTAATTTCTAAAATCATCTAGTTGCAACCATTTCAGCCATTTGCGGACACAGATGATGCTATAGATACATACAACTTCCTATTTGTGCTGTTATGGTCCTTCAGTTCTTGGTGTCCTCTACTTGTTATTGAGTTCCTGGGCGAATTTCTCCTCAAAACTTTCCAGCATTTCATTTTTGACATAAATGTTAGAGCAATAAACTTGGTAATTGTATTGTAATTAAAAATTTATATCCAAATATTCAGTTCCCAGTAGCTAATTTTTATTTGCTATAAAAATTCACATTGTACAGTAAAAAATGCCATATCCTGAAAAAAAGTCGGTTAACTGACCGAACCAACTGAAGTTAAGTTGGTTCAGTTCGGCTGGATATGGCACTCCAAGGCGGGTTGGTTATCCTTACAAATAACCGACTCGCTCACCCCTACAATTCTCTCATTCGGCATTTGAATTGAGTAAAAAGCTTTTGGACCCTTCATCCTGCCAGTTCCAATCCATCACATTTGATTTCCTCAGCTCAGCTGCCTTGCCTTGCCTTGGATGGATTTCATTCTTTTCCTTTCCACAATCTCTGACTCTGTTACTGCCACTTAGTGTTGCCAGATTTTCAAACTAACTGACAGCCAATTTCTCATTTACTACCACTATCATTATTGCTAATTACTACCACTATCATTATTGTTAACATTATCATATCTGGTCAGAATAATAAGATCCTTCATTTTAACATTGAACGAACAAACAATTGATTGATTTATACATACCAAAGTTTATTAATGTTCTTTTCTCTCTGTACTAACAACGGATTATGTCTCCTACTCTTTCTAGATCAATTAATTATGTCTTACTCTCAAGTCTCAATGTTTGCATTCCTTCATTAATTTGATTGAAAATCTATCTTAGGTTTTTAGAGCTTAATCAAAAGTGTAGGCTTATTTGCTCTCTCTGGACATCAGCTATTCTGTTGCGTCGTATTCAAGATTTTCAAGTATTTGTAGAGAGGGCGCAAGCAATGCTGCAGTGGATGGGGGGATCAAGACAGAAAGGCACGATTGTAAGCGTTACCTAATCTGAATTTCACTGTTTGACTAGACTCACTCATTCACTCAGAGGTTTGTACTTGTTGCTTGCTACAATCTTCACAATTTTGCTCCCTAGGTTGGTACTTTTATAACTATTTACATGAACATCTAGTATTTTTGTGCCAGCATCCCATCCCAACCCAACCAAGCGCTCCCACACATCTCTCCCCAACATTTCACTTGTACTTTCCTGCTTTATTCAATCATATATAATATTATATTCTGCCACATTTGTATTATCACATAGTGGTAAACAAACTACACTGCTACTTTTAGAGTATTACTATGACTATGACTATGGCAATCTCATTTTCAACTGCCACTGGGTATCTACAAGTAATACAAATACTTTTGTGCATGCTGTCCTGTCTCTCCACAATCTCAGTCAAGGAAATCTACACACAACAGGTACACGACCTTATTCTATTTTTACTTTTATTTGTTACTCATCAATCATTTTCCTACCTGTCAAGCACTGTAACATAAAATCCAATAAACTGCCACCTACTTTTGTGGAAATTATTTCCTCCTTGATGCTTTCCTTTTTTTTGTTATTGTCAAGGCAAAGGCAATACTTTGAACAAAGGAAACAACAAGAAAAGACAACAGGTTATGAGGGCCATGCTGATGAAACTAGCATAGCTGGACGACATTAAAAGGAATGTCGATCTTTGGATATCCTCAGCTTGCTAAACCTCTCAACTTTTTCTGCTGTCGGCAAGTGTTATCCCAGCAGTAAGTGTCCTAAATTTCTTTTGCCAGACAACTGATTTAGGCAACCCAAATAAGATCGCTTGAAATATCAAGCTGATAATCACCTGCATCTATGACCTCCATGCTCTGCTCTTTTGCAACAGGAGTTTAGCAATATTTTTGTATCTCTTGAAATTATCTTCAATCTTATTTCAATGTCTGAGTCACCCGTTCATTTCTTTCAGTGGTATGTTTTCAGTGCTTTATTCAATATGTAGGTTTCTCTACTAATGCATCATGTGCAAATTTGGAAGGACATGCTAATGTGTTTTTACCAGGGAGCTATATCTAACTCAATATTGATAGACATATGTAAAGGTTTTATCCGCCCTTTCTGTTTCAGAGGATATGGAAAACTAAGTGATAAGGAAAAAGTGGAATGGAACAATCGGTGCAATTTTGTCCTATGTTCTTTTCTTCTTTTCCTTTCTCTTGTATAAAAAATTGTTCAAAATATAACTTTCTTTCCTAAATTTCTTTGCAACATTGATCTAGATAGCCTTATCTTGTACGGGGGATTTTCAACTTTCCATGCTTTAATTGCAGCATGGGCTTCTCTCTACCTCCTACTATTTTCAGATCTTTTTGACAAGGGTTCCAGTAATGATTTGATTGTTAATAGAAGCTCTATTATATCGAACATGATCTTAGGAGTAAGCTACGATTTTATCAATATGTGAACTGATTGTCTGGGTTTATTCTTTTCCTTTGATTAACATAGCCTTGGGAGTTCAAATTAGTCTATAAGATGCACTAATATTTGGACTGCCAATTTCTCTAATTTAATGGTATGTGGTTTGCCAAATATGTTCAATGCTGCTTTACAATTTGCTAAACTTTGATCATGATGACTTGCTTTTCCTTCAACTTTGCCTGTAACATGCTTGGTATTATTTGTTGATGGTTAACTTGAAACATATTTTTTATTGTTTTTTTCTAATGATTCTGTTGTATGGTTTTATATTGGTTATTTTCTCTACTGGTTATTGATTTATTAAATGATAAATCAGGTCTAACATTTAATCATCTGAGCAAAGAGGCTTTCTAATGAAAATGTGTCTTATAGGGTACGTTTTCAGCTGACGTGGCTGGAAGCGTGCCCTGTAAAACGCTTTTTCAATGAAAACGCATCCTGAGGACACGTTTTTAGTTTCTCTCCAAAAACAACATATATCGGTAAATAAAAAGAACAACACAAGTCCTTAAATTTAAATCAACCAAAAAATTTATCAGCTCAGAGTTAAGGGAAAGGGACCTTTCTGCTTTCCTCTGTTTTTTGTATTCTCGAATTTTCTCTATCTCCCTTTTCTCAAAACGCTAATTATATATTTTTTATTTCCCTTTTTGATTCATCAATTGAAACTTGCCAATTGCCAATAGTAATCTCCCTTGAAGAATAATCAAGGTTCCTCTTTCTATCTTCCTCTAATCCTTCTCGATTTTCCCGATTTGTTTGTTTCCCAAGATTTCTCAATAAATTCTTAGTTCTTTAACTTTGTTTTTCATTTTCTTCGTTCCCAAAGTTTAGTTTAGTAACTCAAGTTTTTCTGGCTGTGATGAATCAAAATCCTCAGCTATTTATTTTATGATCATCTTCTGATATTGAAGAAAGCATTACCTCTTTTTCTTCTTTGTTTGAATTTTGTTTATTATTCATGCTTTAATTTTGGTTTCTTTATCTTTGATCTAAGCAGGACCAAACAGCTTACCTTCCCAAATCCAAGCTAGCTCCTGAAAAGCTTGAAAAGGTTAAAAAAGAAAATCAAATAAATCAAAAGCCCTCGGCCTCAGTACAGCCAAACCCTGTTAATAACCTGCTTCCCCTAAATATTTAAACGGTGGAACAACAGAGATAATGCATTAGCTTAATCAAATTGGGTATCTCTTATATCAACCTAAAATGAAGGTAAAAGTTGTGTGCAGGAAGCTGTATGACTACGTCCAATACAATCTCAAAGAAATAGCTTTCTCTTCTTCATTGCTTGATCCTCCCCACATCAAAAAGCGCCGCAAATTGACTTGGCACGAGCGCTTCTTGGTACTTTTCTTTTCCAATTTCCCTTCTGCAGTAAGAGTTTTGTTTGCTTATTGATTTCTGGATTTTAATGATGAATGCTGTTAGATTCTGGATTTCCCCCCTTCCTTTATATAATTGTATTTTTTTTGATGGTTTATGTGATGGAGAAGCTATATTAGTACTGGATTGTAGTTTAGATATTACTGCCAGTTTAAAGAGCATGGCTCTTTCATTTCTCCATCATAGTAAAATAGTGAGCTTGGTTTGTAAATTAACCTCTTCTTCTTCTTCTTCTTCTTCCCTTTTCTTCCTTCTTTTTTTTTTTTTTTTGCGTCTTTGCTATTGCTGTAAGCAAAACATTTTAGAATTCTGAAGCCTTTTTTTGGAAGAAAAAAATGCATGGTTTTTTTACTTTAAATCAAGAACGTATGTTTGGAAGTACTTTAAATCAAGAAAAAAAATGCATGGTTTTTTTTTTGGAAGTGCTTTTTTTGTTCCATTTAACAAATTTTAAAGAAGCATAATGGAAATTTGAAATTTCACAGATGCTAGCTGGTGATCAGGGTGGAAATTAGATCATTGGGATATTGAAATGATCAAATGACTTTTATGTACTGTTCTGCTTACTTGATGGTTAACTTAACTAATTGAATGTGAAATAATGCTCAAGAACCTATTATTTGCCTATGAATTAGGGAATAAGAGGCATTTATTTATTTTTAGTATATAAGTAGTAAAAACCTGTCATCCTTCTTTAGGTCTTGAAGGAGGCCTCTAGGCTTTATGCTGCAAGTTGGGTAAGGGATATTGGTCCTGATCTTAGACCAAACGATTATAATAAGGATGATGGGACTGAAGGTAAATCCAATGGAGATAAGAGTAGGAGTACAGAGACATAACCTTCGAACTTGGAGGATATTGGTGAGGAACTTTACTTTGTGGTTTCTTATCTTGAAATGTTCTGATGTATAAGTTGTCTGTAATGAATCAAGAAGTATATAGCATGACTTGCAAAATATGCGGCATATTATATGTGCAATAAACTGTTAGATTCGTGCTTGGGACATCTTATGGAGGTCAAGGAACAAAGTCCCGAAATGCTTGAGTTCAGTTAGGTTTTCATTTCAATTTCCTTTCTTAGTAGAACTTGTCAGGAGGTAGCATGGAATTTATTCTTTGATTTCTTTTTCCCCTTGCTGCTCAGAGTCATCCGTGACTGCATTTTGTTTTATTATGTTGTTGGCATCTGTGTTCAAGTCTTATATTTTATGCTTCCATTGGCATATTTTTGTTTGATCCCTTCTTCACCATGCTAAGGTTCAATTGTTAAGGAAGGTATTAAATTACTGTTTATCTCCTAGGAGTCTTAGTTATCTGGGTTTCATTGTCTAGAGCCATTACAGTGACGATCATACTGTTATCTTATGCTACCTGGGTACATTTTTTTCTTCTTTTTGGTATCACTCTGAAGAATGATAGCATGATGTGCCATCTGCCAACATTCTATTTTCTGAACATCTTAATATATATTGCTTTAATTGATTTTAGAAAGAAAATTTTTAACTCATGATAATTTCCTACTTATTCTGTCATCATTTACCTTGTTGTTACAGCTTCTCTTTTTCAACTAAAGTTTTTTAGGTCAAATTTCTCTCATCTCACCCTTTTCTCTTCTTTTTTTCCTGGTATTATAGTTTATCTTGTTGAATTTTACATTGTTTTGATGTTGTCTATGGAAATGATTAAATAGCGATTGCTGCAAGAGGAGGGATGGAAACTTTGAGGCGCGTTTTACAGGGGTTATACATGACTAGGGCTTTTGCATATAGAGATGCTCTTAAGAGTTTCATATAAGGATATCAAGAAGGTATCCAGCAGGTCATGGAGAAAAAGGAAGATTCTTCTAAAGCACAGCAAGAAGGCAATACTGATAAAAATTCAACTTGATGGCTGATAAGTGCATAATCGGAGATGCATGTGAGTACTTCTCCAGCATACCTATTGTAGATACAAGTTTAGAGATTTGGTGGAGCTGGGTTGGCATGAAATCACAAGAATGATACATGTCCTGAGAATTTTCCTGTTTTGAGAAAGTGACCTTTAGAAACTACAAATATAATGGGTATCTCCATTGACGATGGTGATACTCTTTTCCTATTTATATACATATATATATTACTGAATTCGGGTCTTCCTGGCATTCTAGGTGATAGTTTATTCTTAATGGAGCTTTGGATATTTGGTAAATATTTTCGTTTTTGGGGAGTAAATTTTGGTACAGAAATTGCATATTAGTCCGACATCATCTGTGTATTCAATTGAATGTATTTTCCGTCTTTTAAGGATATTGCTTATTGATTCCTCAATGAAGAGATCTTTCAATCGCTGCATTACAGATGGAGATTTGATTATTGTATATGAGAGGCATGATACTATGAAAGCTGTTAAAGTGTGCGAGAATTCGGTTCTTCAAAATCGTTTCGGTGTATTTAAACATTCAGATTGGATCGGGAAGCCATTTGGTTCTATAATTTTCAGCAACAGAGGTGGATTCATTTACCTATTGGCTCCGACACCGGAGTTATGGACTTTGGTACTAAGTCATAGGACTCGGATTCTTTATATTGCGGATATTCGCTTTGTGATTATGTACTTGGAAGTAGTTCTGGGTTGTTTGGTTTTTGAATCCAGGACTGGTAGTGGCTCAATAACAACATCGTTTGCAAGGGCTCCAACGGGACATGTGTATACCTTTGGTTTCCATGAACAGAGGGCTGCCTCAGCTAGGTAAGCCTTAATGTTTATTGTTTGCAAAAGTGCATTGTGATGAAATATGATATAGTAATTTTTTAGGTTAAACTTGAATACTGGGTTATCTTGAGTTGATGTCTTCATAGATCTACATTTTGTTGCCGTGATACTTCGTTGTCTAATTGTCTCGGTTTACAGATCTTTATTAGTTTCATTAGTAAGTGCATTGTTATGAAATTTTGGTTTCAAAGATAGTTATGAAATATGATTTTAGAAACTGCTTAAGTTGAGCTTGAATTCTAGGTAGATTTCTGAAGTCTGTTCAGGTGGATGTATTCTTTGAAATACGACATTCTGTTGCTTTCATACTTTGTAGTCTCAAAATTATCTCGGTTTTATGGAGCCTTGCGTAGGACTCATTTATGATGCATATTTTATCCCATTATATGGTTTCTGTTTGTCTAATTGATAATAGAAAGATCCAAGGATGGTTGTTTTTTTTTCTTTGATTCTTCTGTGTTGGTTCGCGAAAGAAGGAATGTTCTACGATTTTTCACTCCTTCACAGAGAGGACTTCGAGAGGACTGGAATAAGCACTTTAGTCACTGTGGGAGTCCAAGATATTCAGGGTGAGGGATTTCCTGATCAGTTTTCTGGGTTGGCTGACTCCGTATTTCTGGACCTACCGCAACCTTGGCTAGCCGTTCCTTCAGCTTGAAACATGTTGAAACAAGATGGAACTGTGTTCCTTCTCACCGTGCATCGAACAAGTGCAACGTTCATGTGAAACTCTTAGATCTGACTTTACAGGTAACACATGAGAAACAAGTTATGCTATCTTGTTCAAATAGTTTTTCTTTTAAAGCATCATGAGCTTTGCTTGTAATATGCACAGATATATGGACCTTTGAAATACTGCTCCGCAATTATGAAATCCGTGAATGGAAAATGGATCACTCGAAGGTCAATGATGGGAATTCCACTGCATGCCCTCCACGCACGAGGAGGCCACCAGTGAAGCAAGTGTGGGGGACAATGCAAGTTCTCCGACAGACATGGCTTGGCCATCTACTGAAATTCGAGGGCATACCGGATATTTGACATTCGCAAGTAAGTGTTTCTTGAAAAAAAAAATAACTCTTGCAATCAATTCAAACACTGAGTTTTCATCCTCCTATTATGATTGATTCTTAGCTCACTCAATGACACATTTCTGAGTATTCACTTTACAGGTTTTCATCCTATTTTTGGATACATTAAACAGCTTCCAACGTCTCTCTAAATCCTTGATCTGGAAATTGTGTCTCCTCTGTCTCCCTTTATTCTGATTTTTACCTTCTTTTTCTTTTGTTTTTTCCTTTTTATTTTATTTTCTCTTCCTCCCTTTCTTTAATACACAGATTGTATCTGGGTCACTTTCCATTTTTTTTCCTTATTTTTTTTTTTTTAGCTTTTGTGTAACCACGTGCCAAAAAAACACACTTGCTACAGCAGGATATTGAAATCCCACCCTTCATCGGCTTGTAATTTCAGGTATGATTTTCACTTCGACTAACTTTTTCTTTTCACGTCTTTTTTTAGTTTCAGACCTATGCGTATCTTCTCTTATTTCTGTGGGTATTGTGGTTTTCATCTTTAGAACAAGTTTTCATCTCTGTTTTAGTTTTCAGATTTATGCTTCTTTTTTAGTTTTTTCATTGTGTTTTTTTATTGGTTTTGGTGTTCAGCCTTATGAAACATTGCTTATATTCGTCTTTTTAAATCTTTGTGATGTCCTTATTTTTTTGATAGTTTATCGCTTGTTATGTGTTTTATTTTTTTCGATTGTTTGTTTCCCTCTGTATTTAAGGACATTTTCTTACAAATCTTTCAGTCCTATTTATGAGATTTTATAGTGAAGATATGCTTCTGTCAACTATACAAGTATCTACCCTAAAACCCTAACTGATCAGCAGAAAATACATGGAAACATCTTGTTTCTTTCCCTTTTATTGTCTCTTGATTTTCCCTTTTTCAACAAGTAAAAACATTATATTTAAGAAAACATTAATCAAATCATACCGAGTTTTTAAATATTTTCAGAGAATTGGACATTAAATATTCTCACGACGAAGTTTTAGTAAGTACTGTGTTAATATTCATTCTTATTCTGAAGGGGGATATCCCATTATATCCCATTTCGGGATAAAACTATTCCACGGATATCCCGTTATATCCCGTTCCGGTTCAGTATTTTTGATGCCCGGTTCAGTTGTTTTGGTAACCGGTTCAGATTTTTTACGCAATTGAACCGGGATACCTGTCGTAGTTATTCCTGCTGGGGATATCCCGGTTGGGGGATATCCCGGTTTGCGGATATCCTCTTGAAGGATAACCCGACTTCGGTATATCCCATTCCAGGTATATCCAGGTTTGGGGTCTATGGGTTTGAGGCTTGGGGCTTGGGTTTGAGGCTTAAGGTTTACGGTTGGGCTGGTGTTTTGGGACTTTCGTTTTTGTGTTTGGGGCGTTGGACTGCTTAGGTTTTGGTTACTGGGTTATTGAGCTTAGGTCGTACCCCATGTAGGACTGGTTTTGGGCCTTCATTTAGTTAGTCAGATTTTAATATCCAGGCCGATATTTTTTCAAAAAATAAAATAAAATTCAAACCGTTTTCAAAATAAATAATAAAAAAACTCTTTCTTCATTCATCTCTCTCACGTTCGGTTCTCCCTTTATTCTCCCCTCTTTTCCCTTTTTTTCTACTATTTTTCTTCTTTTTCTCTCTTCCTCCTTTATTGTCCTTTCTAACAAACCGCTGCCGCTGCCTCCACACACTTTCCAGCGTCTTACCTCCGATCAGGCCAGCTTCCTTCCCATCATTCGAAATTTAAATCCTCAAATATATCTATCCAATCCTTTGCTCCCCATTTCTTCGAAGATTCTCTCTCACTCTCGGTCTCTTTTCAACGTTTTCCTGCCATTCTTTTTTAGGTTTGGGTATCCACAGGCAAAAAAACACACGCTAGAGTAGGAAGAGAGTTTTCGTGAAAGAGAAACCCTAAGTTTTCTCTGGCGTTTCTGGTTTTTGTGATTTTTGAAATTCGATGCTTCAACGGAGACTCATTTCAGGTATCAAACTCTTTTTTAGTTTCAGCTCCATGCTTTTTTACTTGTATTTCAGTGGATTTTTCTTAGGGTTTTTGGTTTTCAGCTTTAGAAATACTGTTTCGTTCCGTCTTTCAGATCTATAGATGTCGGTCTTGTTCTTCATTTTTGTTTGTTTATCGTCTACTATATGTTGTTCTTTATTTTTGGATTGTTTGTTTCCCTCTGTTTAATATTATAGCTTTTGTGTTATTTTCTATTTCTTTTAAATCTTTGCTTAGCAGAATACTAATTGCCTAAACAAAAAGCATCCGTATGTAAATTGTTTACTGCATCTGTGTTGGCTTGATTTTAGTTCTAGGAACCTAGTGGGAGTTGTGACGCATGTAGAGTTTATTTGGTAGTTTTTTCTGGATGGTAATAACATGTCTTTTTAATTTGTTGTGAGTTGTGACATTCTGTTTCTTAGTTTTTCCAAAAAGTCTGTACTTTAGTTTTAAAAAAATAATAATAATCTAATTGGGATGCTTGTTGATATTGATAAGGATTGCAGGATTTCAACCGATTTGCTAATTGCAAAGGTTTTGGGCTTCATGATCATTTACGGTAGAGATTGTCATGATTCGTGTATGCATATATGTTTTTTTTTTCATACTGCTAGGTGCTTGCATTAGTCAGTAAGTATTGGGTATATTTTCTTTAAAATAGTTGGGATTGTTTGAGTTCTGTTGGGTATGATTTGCAAATGGATTTTGATTGGAAGTTTTAGGTAGACCCATGTGGTGATATATCCATGTGTTGAAAATGCTCTGATTTTGGTTAAAGATAGAATTATATTCATCTGTTTTACCTAGCCTTACATGAAGGGAAATTGAGTTGTAATCTTTAAATGAATAGGTTCTAGTCGCAACCCTTAGATTAACATAATTTTAATTTGCTTATTGGTTGATGCTTTTTTACTTGTATGTCAGTGGGTATTTTTATGATTTTTTTTTTCTGCTTTATAAATCCTTTGTCTTTGCCTTTTCATCTTTGTTTTTAGTTTAAGATGTATGCTTATTTTTACTTCTATTTTCAGTGTCTTTTTGTCATGGTTTTTGGTTTCACCTTTAGAGAATCACTGTTTCATTTAGATACCAAAATTGATAAGTACCAAAATGTGAATAAAAATTTAAGTAACAAAAATATTAAAGTATTGTGTCCGATTCAAAAGGATGAAGATAGAAGTGGAAGGGTGCATGCATGGGGATCTCGACAAGGTCTACGACACCATTAAATACATCGAAAATGCTCGCAACATCAAAATCGTCCTCCTCCTTTGTTGCGGTGATTTCCAGGTTCTTTCTCTTACACTCTCTGTAGAAATCAGAGTAATTCTCTGAATTTACTTCTTAATTGAATAGAACATATTACAACTTTTTATATACAACCTATGTCACTACTTTAGGAAAGTCTAAGTTAGGAAAGATACTAAAAAAGGAGATATGATCCCTTAAAGTAAGGGATTGTAATAAAAAGAATATCTACAAAATATTCCTAAAATATTTACAGAATATTCCTACACTCCCCCTCAAGCTGGAGAATACACATTGTATAATCCCAGCTTGAATAGGAATTTATTGAACACAGGCTTTGGCAAAGCCTTGGTAAGAATGTCTGCAATCTGTCCTTCTGAAGGAATGTAAGAAAGAGTGGCTGTCTTTTTGTTGACTTGATCAGCAATAAAATGCCTATCAATCTCAACATGCTTTGTTCGGTCATGTTGAACTGGGTTCTTGGCAATCTGAATGGCAGATTGATTATCACACAAAACTTCAAAGTGATCCTCCTGATTTGCGCCAAGTTCTTTTAGTAATTTAAGTAGCCAAATTCCTTCGCATATCCCCAAAGCTAGTGCTCTAAATTCAGCTTCAGCACTACTTCTTGAAACAACAGATTGTTTCTTACTTCTCCAAGTTGTAAGGTTACCCCAAACAAACGTGCAGTACCCACTAGTGGATCTTCTTTCAGTGAGATCTCCAGCCCAACTAGAGTCTGTAAAAATCTTAACAGTTCTGTCTTGTGTCTTCTTAAACATTAAGCCGTGTCCTGGAGTTTTCTTCAAGTACTTGAGAATTCTATTTGCTGCTGCCATATGCTCTTCAGTAGGATTAGTCATGTGTTGACTTATCACATTTACGGGAAAAGCTATATCTGGCCTTGTCAAGGATAAGTAGATCAGTTTCCCAACTAACCTTTGAAATTTCTCTCTGTCTACTAAGGACCCATCTTCTTTGTTGAATCTCAAGTTTGCCTCCATTGGTGTATCAGCCGGCTTACAACCAAGAAAACCAGTTTCTTTGAGTAAATCAAGTACATACTTTCTCTGATTGATCACAAGTCCTTCTTTTGATCTTGCCACCTCCATTCCTAGAAAATACCTTAGCTTTCCCAAGTCCTTGGTTTCGAATTCCCTGTTTAACAACTTCTTCAAATTGCTAATCTCTTCCTCATCATCTCCAGTAAGAATGATGTCATCCACATATACAATTAGGATAGCTTTCTTATTTGTAGAAGTTACCTTGATGAAAAGCGTATGATCGGCAAGGGACTGCTTGTAGCCATTTTGAAGAATGACTTTAGTGAACCTCTCGAACCAAGCTCTGGGTGATTGTTTTAACCCGTATAGAGACTTGTTGAGCTTGCAAACCTTGTTGCTACCTTCAATAGACTTTAAGCCAGGTGGCAATTTCATATAGACTTCTTCCTCTAGCTTGCCATTAAGAAATGCGTTTTTTACATCCAGTTGGTGTAATTTCCAATCGCAATTTACAGCCAAACTTAGGAGTACTCGAATAGTGTTAAGCTTTGCCACAGGTGCAAAAGTTTCTGTGAAGTCTATCCCATATGTTTGCGTGAAACCTCTGGCCACTAGTCTAGCTTTGTATCGTTGAATACTGCCATTGGAGTTATACTTTACAGCAAAAATCCATTTACAGCCGACAGCCTTTTTTCCTTGAGGAAGATCTGTAACGGTCCAAGTAGCATTTTTCTCTAGTGCACAAATTTCCTCTTCAACAGCCCTTCTCCATTTTGGATCCTTTAGAGCTTCAGCTATGCTTGTGGGAACCTGTTCTGTATCCAAGGTTGCTGTAAATGCTTGAAAAGACGGCATCAATGAATTATAACCAGTAAATTTTTCAATAGGATGCTTGGTGCACTGTCTAACCCCTTTTCTAATAGCAATAGGAAAGTCATCTAGAGTAGTGGACTTACTGATTTCTTCTTCCATTTCGGCAGCTGGACCCAAATCCAATTCTCGGCAAGAATCAGATTGCAAAACAGTCTCAGGGATATGTCTTCTTTTTCTTGTGTAGACACGAAGCTGTTTGGGTGGTGGTGTTTTTGGAAGACTGTCAATTTGAGTAGGTGTATTTTCAGGAAGAGTGTTTAAAGTGGGTGTAGGCGAATTAGTCATAGGTACTACAGGAGAATCAATGGGAGCAGTCACAGGTGACAGATCTGCAGGTAATGGCGAAAAAGATGGCAATTCTGAAGGTTGAGAATGAAGATTAGGAGGAGATACCTGATGTGGCTGAAAATCACTCCATGTCTCCCCCTGAATTTCAGCCTGAGTGAAATAGGGATCCTGCTCATAAAATGTTATATCCATAGTGGTGAAAAATCGTTTAGAAGGAGGATGATAGCATTTATAACCCTTCTTAAGTGAAGAATACCCAACCAATACACATTTTAAAGACTTAGGATCTAACTTGGACTTATTAGGAGCAATATTTTGAATAAAAACAGTGCAGCCAAAAATTTTAAGTGGCAGAATGGAGGAGATAGGCTTGAAATGAGGAAAGTGTTGCAAAAATATAGATTGAGGCGTTTGAAATTTTAAAACCTTACTAGGCATCCGGTTGATTAAATATGTGGCAGTTAATAAGGCTTCCCCCCACAAATATTTGGGAACATTAGTGGTAAATAGAAGAGAACGAGTAACTTCAAGAAGGTGCCTATTTTTTCTTTCGGCAATGCCGTTTTGCTGTGGGGTTCCAACACAAGAACTAATCTGAACTATGCCCTTTTCCTTAAAAAAATCACCTAAAGACCTAGCAAAAAATTCACTGCCATTATCAGATTTAAAGAGCTGGATTTTAGACCCAAATTGAGTGAGAACCATGTTATAAAATTGCACAAAAACACCAGCAGTTTCAGATTTATCTTTCAGCAAATAAGTCCAAGTTATCCTACTGTGATCATCAATAAAAGTGATAAACCACTTACAATTATCAGCATTCTTCACTCGAGAAGGGCCCCAAATATCACTATGGATCAAAGCAAAAGGGTAAGAAGGCTTGTATGTAGAAGGAAAATAAGATGATTTAGTATGTTTGGCAAGAGAGCAAACTGTGCAAGAAAAAGAATTAGGCCTTTTATTAATGAATAGAGCAGGAAACAATTTTGCAAGGTATTGGAAACTAGGATGGCCTAAGCGAAAGTGCCATAACATAACATTATCAACTTTTCCTAAAGCGGTAAATGACTTGGAGATCTCGATTTTAGGAGAGGTAGGAAGGATGTAGAGACCATTATGCAAGCTGGCCTTACCAATCATCTTCTTCGAGTTCAGTGCCTGCAAAGTACAATCAAGATCATTAAAAATTACAGAGCAATGCAAGTCTATGGACAGTTTACTAACAGAGATGAGATTGCACGCCAGATTTGGTACAAAGAGAACATTTTTAAGTGCAATCTGTTCATTGAGAATAACAGAGCCATGTCCCTCTATTTTGCACAAGGTACCATCAGCCGTTTTGACAGCTTTACCAAAGGTATGGAAAAAATTGTGAAACAATGCCTTGTTACCAGTCATATGATCCGTAGCACCAGAATCGAGGATCCAATTAGGAGTCAGCTGGGAGGAGAAACATGCAGTAGAAGAAAGGTTACCTTCTGGATCTTTTATGACCAGATTACCCTTACAAGACCCTTGAAACTTTCCAAATAGTTTTTGAAGTTCAGCAATCTGTTCTTGAGTGAAGCTAGTGACAGAGGTGGCAGCGACAAGGCTTGATTTATTATCTCGAGAGTGCTTGGACTTCCAGTCCTGTGGCTTACCATGAAGCTTCCAACACTTCTCCTTAGAGTGGCCGGGCTTTTTACAATGATCACACCAAGGTCTCCCCCGTTTGGAAGTGGGAGATGATTGATGGGTCAGTAAGGCAGATCTTTCAGGAGTGGAATATGGTTCATCAGACAGCATCACACACCTTCGGCTTTCTTCCTTCTTGACCATAGAGAAAGCCTCTCGAAGGGAGGGAAGAGGAGAAATAGCCAGGACCCTGCCGCGAACCTCGTCCAGGTCCTTATTTAAGCCTTGGAGAAATTGAAAAAGTCGTCGTTGAGTGACAATTTGCTGATAAAGAGCAGCATCTCTTGGATCTACCCAATCATAATGTGCATACAAATCTAATTGCTGCCAAAGAGCAGTAAGGGTATTGTAGTAGAGAGTAACAGGCATGGTGCCTTGCTTAAGGGTGGCTGCTTGATCTTCAACATGATACAATTCGGCAATGTTATCCGTGCTAGAGTAGGTTTCGCGGACTGCACTCCAAATTTCAGCGGCTGTGGTGTAAAGAAGAAAGTTTCTGCTTATACTCGGGGTCATGGAATTAAGGAGCCAAGTCATAACCTGACCATTGTCACGCATCCACTTAGCAAAACCAGCATCAGTCACAGCAGGCTTCTTGATTTCACCAGTAGCGTAGCCCAATCTTTCTCTGCCCAAGAGAAAAATCTTAACCGATTGGGACCATTCAAGAAAATTGTTGCCAGTCAATCGATGGCAGGTGATAGTCAGACCAGACGAATCTGATGGAGCATCGGAACCAGAAAAATTTTCTGGATTGGAAGTAATCTCCGAAGTAGGAGAAGGAGTTTCGGACATGGTCTAGGTTGAAAAAGAAATCGTAACCTAAGCTGATACCATGTAGAAATCAGAGTAATTCTCTGAATTTACTTCTTAATTGAATAGAACATATTACAACTTTTTATATACAACCTATGTCACTACTTTAGGAAAGTCTAAGTTAGGAAAGATACTAAAAAAGGAGATATGATCCCTTAAAGTAAGGGATTGTAATAAAAAGAATATCTACAAAATATTCCTAAAATATTTACAGAATATTCCTACACTCTCACTTTCTCCCTTCAATTTGCTGTTTTTATATGAAAATTTGTCACTTTCCAATTACTCATTTTTTATATGAACTTATTTTTTTTTCCTTTTGCAACTTAGGCAGTCAGGAATGAAAAAGATATGGATAGCCTCAATGTGCCTCCAAAATATAGGGAGATGAAGTCATTCTGAAAATACTATTCAGGTGAGGAGGTTGCCCCAGTTCCCACCATTTTTATTGGTGGAAATCATGAAGCTTCCAATTATTTATGGGAATTGTAAGTCACCCCCTTTTCTTCGTATGTTCTAGCTTGGGGATTTTGATTTTTTTATGAAAAGGCCTTGAATTTTACCTTTTGCAATTGAAATGTGTGAACTTTAGGTACTATGGGGGTTGGGCAGCACCAAATATATACTTCTTGGGGTTTGCTGGGGTTGAGAAGTTTGGCAATATCCGTATTGGCGGACTTTCTGGAATTTACAATGCGCGTAATTATTGTTTAGGTTGGGTTTGAAGTTCTTTTACTTGTCTATTTTGTGTTTATTCTTGAGTTCTTTTAATGGTGATTGTTTATTTATTGCAAGCGAGTGTTGAATATGTTATATTGATTTTTATTTAGGGTGGAGAATCGAAGCTTTGAAACTGAAATGAATTAGCCTTTCCTTTAGCAGCACACCATGAAAAGCCACTTTATAATGACAATACTATCAGGTCTGTGTATCATGTCCGGGAGTATGATGTTCACAAGCTCATGCCCCTAGAGGAACCGATTGATGTTCTCCTTTCAATCGATTGGCCACTCGGCATCACTAATTATGGGAATTGGCAACAACTTGTTCGCTACAAAAAACATTTCAAAGATGAGGTAATTATGTGAAAGAATGAAAATCTTCATATCAAGCGTATTCAGTTTTCTTGTTGATCATTTCTGGTTGCTTGTTGGTTGAAACATATTTCCTAGATCCAGCAAGGAACCCTTGGAAGCAAGCCTGCTGCTCAGCTGCTCGAAAAACTCAAACCATCATATTGGTTTTCAGCTCACTTGCACTGTAAATTCACCGCTCTTGTTGAACATGAAGAGGGTGGTCGAGTGACAAAATTTCTTGCACTCTATAAATGCCTTCCAGGGCGCAAGTTCTTGCAGCTATCTATCCTAAGTTTTGACCATTTCATTTAGGTTCTTTCTTTTGGTCTTTGCTGGAAGCTAATAAATGAATTCTGGCTTTCTCTGATTTTTTAGATTGTTGATATTGAATCTGATCCAGGACCTTATGAGGTTCAATATGATGAAGAATGGCTGGCAATAACATGAAAATTCAACTGTCTTTTCTTTGACCTTCCGATGTGGAGACTTTGGGTGTGTCTATATATGACATTTTTGTTTTGACCATGCCACTCATCTTGCACTTTCTTTCTTTCTTCGGTGGGGTGGACTAATATTTTATTTGAAAATGTGCAATTTTCTATTTTGGCAAGTACTATTACTCTACAAGAACTAGTGAGCTGACAACTGCTGTTCTAATATGTAGGAGAACACAGCTCAATATGCAAGATTGTTGTCAATGGGTTTAGGGCAGGATAGAAGACAGAGGAGCCAAACCTTGTGAATTTTCTCAAACAGTTCCACCTCACAACCCCCCTCATTCAGTTTCAAGCACTACTTTTTCTGGTAAATAATACGGTGATATTTTGATGCTTTTTCTTCTTTGAGGTGCTAAAAGTATCTCCATTAATGGTTTTATCTTTTGGATTTAAGAAACTCACCATGTATGTTTGCATATTTATGCCACTTATCACTGTCATGATTAGGCATCTCGATATTACTGTCGCAGTCATTCCAAATCACTATCCATCATTTTTTAACTTCGTTTAGCTCAATTAATTGTTGGTTAGCGATTGCATTCTTATTATTTAGAATTGCAACTAGACTATTCATGATTTTTGCAATTTGTTTTTGGTCAATTTCCTTTTTAATTATTAAATTTTCTCACCTTTTGTAGGTTCTCCCCGTAATCCTCAGACTGTATCTTTCTTGGAATTGCTAGATCTTCCTTATGTTCTTGATAATGCATCAGACTCTAGGGATACTCCTGCTTCATTGCCTCGAAAAGGTAAAGAGTTTTCTATTTACCTTGTCCCACTCAGATTTGATGCATTGTCCCTTTATACAGTACTTGGCGGCTTTTAGTTAATCTTCATTGTGATGCAGTCAAACCTAGAGTATACATGATTCTAGGAATACCTTTTGCTTCTCGTGTTTAATATGGTGCTGATGCTCTCTCATATAGCTTAATAGGATAGATAATTGATCATTTGCTTTCAATCAAGGTAGAACATAGAATGCGCCTAATGTTTTGAGCATCTGTGCATATCATACATAATGCTATAAATTTGCCCCATATAGGTTGATTGAGCTAAATCCATTAAAATTTCTTAAGTGACATCGTTTTTCCTGTTGGTTCATTAGATGATTACAGTGAAGACATTCCCATTGAAGACGAGGATGAAATAGAAGATGATGCAGAACCGAATAATGAAAACAGGTCCTCATGAATGTCAATAATGTTTTCTATCAACCAAGAGGTTCATTAGTGCAAAAAGATTGATGGCAATATCTTGCTATTCCATGAGGCTTTACTGATTTGTGAAGTTGGCAGCTTAGTTTAATGGCCCACACTTTTCCAACTTTCATCATCAGAGGAGAGCACCTACGCAAGTTGTGGGGTTTGTTGTTTTCTTTTTTCTTTCTAAAATCATTTATAAACGTCAAAGATTGTATCAATAGTTATTTTCACAGTCAATCATTATATGAGCTTGAATTTGGAATCTCAAAATTCCCGGGATTTTTCTAATTGAATTGATATTATTAAAATGGATAAATCACAATTGCATGGGGTTTTATCTTGCTTCTTGCAAATTTAGTAATTTGTTGAATTCCGACATCCAGGAACATCGGACAAGGCATGGCACCCTTTTCTTTTTCAATAAGCAATATCTTATTTATCTTATTTATCCGGGAGGGAAAGCGAAGGTGACGAGAAATATCTTATTTATTCTATTTATGTCTTTTAATAGTTTAAATAAAATCTTATAAAACATTTTAAAACATTATCAGAATTTAGAATCTGATTGTCAAGGTGCCTCAACCAATTTTAAATTTTAAAGAAAGAAAACTTGTCAATATTCTTACTGGTATTATTCATGTCTCTTAACATTAACTTTGAAAAGTGTTTAATAGTTTTCTAAATTGTTAAAGTTTTAAAGTAAAATTTCTTTTGATGGAATTTAATTTTTAAAAAATTAGTAAAATGTTTTTGAACAAAAAGAATTTAATTAGTCCCACATAATTTTGTAAGAAATTAATCAAAGAGAAGATATAAAGATTAATAATAAAATGAAAACTTCAATTAAATAAAAAAATAACAACTTAATATTTCAAATAAAGTCTTAAATGTGAGACAAAATAGGCCTTTAAAACGGCTTAAAACTGATTAAGCCCAATGAAGAAGCAAACTTGGGTTGGATTTCTATGCTTCCTTGAACTATGTAAGTCTCCTTTACTTCTTTTTTTTGTTCTTACTTAGTATTTGTATTAAATTAAATTTTGATTCTTCATTAAATGAGTGTATTAAATAGTATTATATTACGTTGTGGGAGATTTCAAGCATTTTTATTTTTTTGGTAGTGACTGCCTCGCTGCCCGTTTTTTCAGCCTTTTCACATCTCACTTCCTTCCTTGAACTATGTTTCATTCCATATATTCTTTGTGTATCCATAGGCAAAACACGCACACAAAAACACTCTACAGCAGGAAGATAGTTTTCGTGAGAGGGAGAATTCCCTGCTTCATGGCAGAGTCATTTCAGGTATGAATGTTTACTTTATCTGTGTATTTTCCTTTTCATGTATCACAAAAATTGAAATGTTTGATAATTAAAGAACAATGATTAAGAGTTTATAATAAAAAGAATAATTATTGCAATGTTCCAAAATTTTAACTTTTTAATTAATTTCTTTTGTAAAATTACTTGAAACAATGAGTAATATGATTCAAATAAAAGCTCTTACTCTTGGGTTGGCCCATCCTCATGAATCAAAGCATTTGACTTAGAATTTTCAAAATCCAGTGAAGCATATCGGTAATCAGTACCCTTTCAGCTTGATTTTGGGCGATTAGCATCAGCATAGTATAAGAATGGAGTCAGGGGTGAAGGAGGAAGGGAAAGTGTTGGGATAGAACAACAAAAAGTGAAGAAAGTGTCGTTACTTTCAACACTGGCCACATTTTTGACAACCCAATTCTCGCCGATATCCCTTAGAAACCTAGTTTGTCCGATATCCATACCCTAATCAACCTTGAACTGGGGAGTGCTGTATGTATCTCTATCTTCAAATTAGATGGAACCTCCTTCGGTACACTTCATATGCTCTCTCTATCTCTTTCTCTCTCTGATACCAACAAATGTAACACCCCTAACCTATATTCGTCGTCGAAACAGGATTATGAATATTTACAGATAATTTAACTCAATTACTATTTATTTACCGAGATTAATCAAGATGTTCCTTAAATGGACCACCTTCGAGACCCAAAATAAGCTTTAGAGTAGGGTTAGGACAAAATCAGAACCTTAGGGAATTTTTTTGCAAATTTCTAAAATTTTCCTCATCTACATTGTTAGTCATGTATTTCATACAAAATTCAGAAACATATATGTGTTCAACAATCATTAGATTTCCACGTACATGTATTGTCCATATCATGTGTTTATATATCATATACACTTCACATTCGTGTATTTCCAGTACATTTCCATAATAATTTATTTTGAGTTCAGACTATTTCACATCAAAACTTTGCTCATTGAATCCATTAAAATATCACCATCATGGGTAGTACACTCAAAGTGTACAATTCTTTAATCATGTATGAACATTAAACACACAAATGTAAGCTTATAAAAGCTTAGATAAGCTTATAGGCATAGAAAATAATTCTTACCGAACATCTTATAACAACCATACAATATATAATTTCACTAATTATTCCTGCCAATCACAAAATCAATGTTAAGTCAACTTGATTGAGCTCAATATCACTAATTAATCAATTTCAATCTCTTGAGTTTATTTATCACTTACCTTTCTTAATCAAATTAGGGAACAGTTACCGGATTGAGTACTTTGTCTTCACAATGCCATAGTATAACTATGGTCTTGCACATAGTCATATATCACAGACCGAAGCCATAGCTTAGCTATGGTCTTACACAGAAGCACATATCAAACAGATGTCATAGCCCAACTATGGTCTTATACGGAAATCACATATCACACCGATGCCATATACCATATATGGTCTTACACGGAAATCACATATCACACCGATGCCATATCCCAGATATGGTCTTACATGAAAATCACATATCACACTAATGCTATAGCCCAGATATGGTCTTACACAGAAATCACATATCACGCCGATGCCATAACCCAACTATAGTCTTACGCGGAAGCACATGTCACATATTGCCATGGTCCAACCATGATCTTTTCTGTCAATTCGTATTAGTCATTGAACGAAAGTATTCAATCTGATGTTCCACTAAATTCGTACTTTTTCTCAAATATTCATACTTTCACAATTATCTCAATTTAATAACATTCGTATACGATAACATACCATAGCATTCATGAAAATTTCATAACAAATCATTAAATTTAGCCATATGAACTTTCTTGGTTAAATTGGAAAAATTACAAAGATTTAGGGGCATTTTGATAATTTTTCCATTTTCCCCGATTTCTCTCCTAATCTTGATCTAAATCAATAATTTCATTTGATTTATTGATTTAGGTAATAAAACAATTCATTTCCTTCAATTTTATCATTTTTGACAATTTTTATAAAATTACCCCTAAAGTTTTACTTTTATTCAATTTAATCTCTGAGCTTAAAATATGCAAATTAGCCATTTTTAATGTAAACCCATACTAGCTGAATACTCATATATTTTCCTCCTCCTCCTCTCCATTTCACATCATTAATTTATATAACATGCCTATAAGTAACATCATCTATAATTTCACTATTTACTTATATGTTTTTACAATTTTTGATGATTTTCTAAAGTCAGGACAGGGAAACCCGAAATCATTCTGACCTTGTCTGACAACATTTATTATATCTCATTATTGACAATTCCATTACTTATATCATTTCTTCTATGAGAAACTAGACTCAATAAACTTTAATTTCATATTTTATTCAACCTCTAATTCGATTTCCAAAATTTTTGATGATTTTTAAAAGTTTGACTAGTGTTGCTGTCCAATATTTTTTTAATGAAAAATATTGATTACTAAGTTTATAACACCCTTAATTTTATCTGGGCCTAAGCACATCATGATAGTAATATTTAAGAAAAGATTGTATTTTTAATCCATAAAAATTTTCCAAAGGCCAAACCTTGTTTTGCTCTTTTCAAGATAGAAGAATAGCAGAGGACTTTCCTTAACAATTTTTTTGAACAAATTCATTAACAAAAAAAAAATAATAATAATAGTGTGCCTGTAACACCCCTAACCCGTATCCGTCGTCGAACTAGGGTTAAGAGGCATTACCGAACATATCAGAACATTTCATAAACATTTAACCAATACCATTCATACATCATCATTCCATAGCAAATCATACATATAGAGTCCCTTTAGAAGGTCTATGAGACCTTAAACATGCTTTAGGAAGGGTCGGGACTAAACCGAACACATACAAAATTTTTCAAAACTTAAACATTTTTCAAAGTTACAGAGCTCACACGCCTCGGGTGAGAGTCCCTCTCGATCACGCACCTGCAAACAAGTAAAAATCGGTTGTAAAAAAGGCTATAAAAGCCCTCGAAAATGCTGTAAAAGGGATCTTTTTTTTGGATTTGGAATACAAAACATTACAAAAGGTTTTTATAGAGTTAAACATTCGAAACAATCAAAACAGCAAGCAAGGAGACAAGGCTAAGAACTGAGATTTGGTATTTTTTATTTATTCATTTATTTATTTTATTTTCTTCGTTTTTAAGTTTAATATATATATTTATTTAAAATCTTAAAAAAAACCAAAAAACTTACCTTTTTTAAAATTCCGGCCACCGTACATGGCGGATGGTGATGACGGCGGCGAGGGCCGACCGGAGCTTAGGCCAGAGGAAAGAGGACTGCAGAGAGAGAGTGCAGAGAGAATTTTGGAAAAACTTTGTGAAAATGAAGGGGAAATGGATTTTTAGCCAAAAATTTTGGCTTTTATACTACCTGTATACGGTGCCGTTTGGAGCATTCGGTCAGAGGCCCAAAACGGCATTGTTTTGGCCTCTGACCTGCGCGGTGACCCGACCCGAGGGAAGGATCCGTGCATTTTCTTTAGAGGGGCTAATTGCACTTTTAGCCCCTCCGTTGTTTCATATTATTCCAATTAAGTTTTTTTCTCCCTTTAAATTCACCTCGATGTTTTGTTCCAATTCCATTTTGGCCCATACGTGGATGATGTCATTTTGAAAAAGGGAAATTTTCTGATTTTGGCCCTTCAAGGATGTACCCGCGTTTCAATTGGGTCCTCTGCTTCTTTTTATTTTCAAATTTCGCCTCAAATTCCTTTTTTAGCCCAAATTGGTCCTTATATCTCCTGTTTATTTCGATTCCACCCCAGAGTTTCTGTTTTGATTTGACTTAGCCCCACTTCGATTATTTTTGACATTTTACCATTAAATTAATTATTTTTAGTATTATTTTTTCATGTTGTTATTATTATTTTACATTTTTCTATTAATAGCTAGTGTTACTATTTTTATTATTTAATATATTCTACTATTATAATAGTTGGTGTTATTATTTATTATTATTACCATTATTATTTTAAATAAATAGTTTCTTTTAAATTTGTTTATATATATATATATATATATATATATATATATTAAATCTAATTATACATATACAATTTATTTTTCTTAAAAATCTCGTTGTAACTTATACTTTGCTTATTTTAAATATTTTTCTTTATGTATATTTATATTATCTATTAGTTCTTTATCCATATTTTAGACAAATATACTCAATTTTAAACTATTTTGCATATTATCTCATCACACATAATATTTATTTCATAAACCCATTTGTAAATTATTCTCGTCATTATTATTATTTTTCATATTTATTATCTTTTATTTTAATTATTATCTCTTTTATTTTATTTTTCCCCTCATTTTATTTCTTATCTTTCACTTTTTCTCTTTTTCTATTATTTAGATTTTTATTAATTCCTACTTATTTATCATATTGTTGCTCTTGTTATTTATTTCACTATGATAATTTTGTTCTTATTGCTATTATATACATCTGCATGCTCATTGTATTTCGACTACACATATCTTTTTACAACATTACATCTTTACTCAAATGCATAAAAATGATTTTTTTTAATAGGGCAATGCTTGATATTTGGGAGCTTCGAGAGAATCGTGCCCTAACTTACTGAGTTTCGATTTTTCTCGTCGATCCTAAGTAATCGAGTATCTTTTTGAAAATAAGATACGTGGGTTCCAAATAAAAGCTTATCCAAAGTAAGGATTTTTAAAACAAAGGCAATGTTTGATATTTGAGAATTTTGAGAAATGGAGCCCTGACTTACTGGGTTCCACTTTTTTTAAGGCCCAAATAGCTGAATACCCTTCTTTTGGCTTTGGAACACAAGTTTTTTTGAAAAAATCAAAGGGCAACCTTAGCCTCGAAGATTTGAAGTGTTACGTCCTAACTTACTGGGTGTGACATTTTATTCCTTCGAGATAAGAGGGTCTTAATTTTCAATTCGATTCACTCAAGCTCTCTTTTAAATAGAAGGATCGTATTTTAAATCTTTTCAAATTTTTGACTCAAAGACATTATTTAATTAATAGGTACCAATTTTGGGCGTTACAAGGGTGCTAATCCGTCCTCGTACGTAACCGACTCTCAAATCCATTTTCTCAAATTTTGTAGACCAAAATTATTATTTTAATAAATCAAAACGTTTTATTAGGGCGATCAATTTTAAGGTGGCCCAATCACACCTTGAAAAAGGATTGGTGGCGACTCTATTCAAGTAATCAAAATTAAAGTCGATCCCTGTTTTTTCAAAATTAAAAATGGTTTCGACACCCAGATCGAAAATCTATCTTAGAAAATACAGCTGCACCTTCCAACTAATCAAATAAATCATCAATACAAGGCAGAGGGTACTTATTCTTT
The DNA here is from genome assembly GCA_020496765.1 of Gossypium stocksii. Taxonomy (NCBI): domain Eukaryota; kingdom Viridiplantae; phylum Streptophyta; class Magnoliopsida; order Malvales; family Malvaceae; genus Gossypium; species Gossypium stocksii. The sequence goes on along the minus strand of CM035627.1, from coordinate 114,007,424 downwards.
ACTGTTACCTTGTTTAACTGCCTGTAGTCAATACACAACCTCAACGAGTCATCTTTCTTCTTCACAAATAAAACAGGTACAACCCAAGGCGACATACTCGGTCTGATAAATCCTTTATCTAACAACTTCTGTAATTGGGTTATTAATTCTTTTAATTCAGCTGTGGCCATTCTATACGGTGTTACTGAAATGGGAGCTGTTCTTGGAATTACATCTATTACAAATTCCACTTCTCTATTAGGTGGTAAACTTGGCAATTTTTCTGGAAATACATCAGAAAATTTATTCACTACTGGCAACTATTCTAGCTTTGAATTAAAACCCCTAGTATCAAATATATAAGCCAAGAATGCCTCATTTCTTTTGTATAGCATCTTCGGAGCAGAGAAGGCTGAAATAATACTAATAGTATCACCCAAATTTTTAGACCCAACTGAAATCATATCCCCTATTTGGCATTTCAAACTAATCTGTTTTTCACGACAATTCACTATTGCATCATGCTTCATTAGCCAGTCCATCCCTAAAATAATATCAAATTCCTGAAAGGGTAATAACATCAAATCAGCAGGGAACTCACAGCCCTTTATTCTCAGTGGACAATTATGACATACTAAATTAACTATTACACACTGGCCTAAGGGATTAGTAACTTTCACATCAAAATCAGTAGGCTCAACAGATAAATTCTTTTCAGAAGCTAACATGGTGCAAATATATGAATGTGTAGATCCAGGGTCTACCAATGCATACACAGTATCATCATAAAGATAGAAAGTACCAGCAATTACGTCCGGGGCTGTCGCTTCTTCTCTCGCTCGAATAATATAAGTACGTGCAGGTGCTTTAACATCTAATCGACTAGCAGATTCTTTCATTCCCGAACGGGTAGTCTCTGTAGTAATGCTCTGTCCCGAGCATTTACTTCATCGGGGAGGGGTTCTCTGTTTCTCTTTCTGATTTACTTCTTCTATTTGTAGTTGAAGACAATCTCGAATAAAATGATCAGTAGATCCACACCTATAACAAGCCCCTATCTTGCTTCGACATTCACCAATGTGATTTCTTCCACTATACTAACACTTCGGTCGAAAAGTATTTTGTACACTGCTCATACTAAATTCTTCTCTAATCTTTCTCATTTTGGCATGAAATATACCTATACACAAATTTTTCATAGTGTATCATTAATATGAAATGAGAAAGATTTGTGTATAGGTATATTTCATGCCAAAATGTGTTATTTGGCTATATTAAGGTATGAATTGAAAGATACATGAGATATGAGTTTTAGTTGTTTTAATTATATATATAGCGCATAGTGTGTAAAATACCGTTATTAGCAAATATGCCCGGGATATTGTGCCTACAGAAGAAGAAATGTGCATTAGATTTGAAGAAGGGTTGAATGATGAGATCAGAATGATGATAGGAGGTAATGAGATACGAGAGTTCGTTGTTTTATCAGTTCGTGCTCAGAAACTTGAAGAAGTGTATAACAGAAAAATGCAACGTGATAGAAAGAACAAAGAGTCTTTTAAAAGGGTGCATCTAAATCATTTTCATCATCGCAGTTGAAGAAGTTTAAAGAAGAATTTAGTCGGGCCATTTCAGTCATTGAATGAAAGTACTCAATTCGATGTTCCAGTAAATTCGTACTTTTACTCAAATATTCATACTTTCACAATTATCTCAATTTAATAACATTCGTATACGATAATATACCATAGCATTCATGAAAATTTCATAACAAATCCTTAAATTTAACCATATGAACTTTCCTGGCTAAATTGCAAAAATTACTAAGATTTAGGGTTGTTTTGATAATTTTTCCACTTTCCCCGATTTCTCACCCGATCTTAATCTAAATCAATAATTTCATTTGATTTATTGATTTAGGAAATAAAACAATTCATTTCCTTCAATTTGGTCATTTTTGACAATTTTTATAAAATTACCCTTAAAGTTTTACTTTTATTCAATTTAATCTCTGAGCCTAAAATATGCAAATTAGCCATTTTAATGTAAACCCATGCTAGCTGAATACTCATATATTTTTCTCCTCCTCCTCTCCATTCCACATCCTTAATATATATAACATGCATATAAGTAACATTATTTATAATTTCACTATTTACTTATATGTTTTTACAATTTTTGATGATTTTTCAAAGTCAGAACAGGGAAACCCCAAATTATTCTGACCCTGTCTCACAAAATTTATTATATCTCATGATTTACAAATTCCATTACTTATACCGTTTCTTCTATGAGAAACTAGACTCAATAAACTTTAATTTCATATTTTATTCAACCTCTAATTCGATTTTCACAATTTTTGATGATTTTTCGAAGTTTGACTACTGTTGTTGTCCAATATTTTTTTTAATGAAAAATATTGATTACCAAGTTTATAACACCCTTGTTTTCTTTCTCTACAATATTTCCCATCATTTTCTCTTATTTCTCTTCACTAACATATTAAGAACATAGAATCTTATATAAGAGAACTCTACTTTAACATCAATTTAATATAATTCATACTCAATTCAGTCCAACTCACATTTTAAATAAAATTACCATTTTACCCCTAAACTTTTAATAAATGATGATTTCATCCCTAGGCTCAAAAAATGAAATCCTTGTAATTTAATCATTGTTCCAAGCCTAATTATTCTCATACATATCAATAAAAACCCATATATTCCATGAATTTTAGAATTTTCCACAAATTCAACACTTTTCAATTTAATCCCTAAAACATGATTCATCCAAAATTCTTTAATAAAACACCTTTAAACATCCATTAACATCTAAATTTCATCATAAAATAACTAAAATCATACAAAAGTATCAATGGTATCTTTCAAAACTTTCAATAAAATTAAAAACTAATGAAATAGTAAGTTAAACCTAATTGTAAAATTCTTAAAACATAAAAATTTCAAGGAAAAAGAAAGAATTAAACTTACATGAAGGTATAATAGGAAAACCATCCTTGAGAGCTCTCCCATGGTGTTTTTGGACAGAAAATTGAAGAAGAAATGGGCTAGAAACTATTAAAATCAATTTTGGCTATATAACTTTTATTTAAATTCCAATTTTGTCCTTAACACATAAAATCTTTGATTTTTTTACGCTTTGCCGCCTAAGCCACTTAAAATGATCCATTTTCTCTTTTAGTCCTTCCTTATTTAATGGTTAAGCTATTTAATCATTAAAGTAAGTTTTGCATCTTTTTCACTTTAGTTCGTTTTATTTAATTGACTACCGAAACGTTAAAATTTTCTGACGAAATTGTAATAGTACCTTATTGACACTCCGTAAATATTTATAAAAATATTAATGGCTCGGTTCATAATACCGAGATCTTGATACCTCTTTTTCTGAATTTCTTGACTAAATAAATCTTTATAAAACACAATTTACTACTTCAAAAATCTTTTAAAGCTACATTTCGCTCGTAAATATTAAATAATATAAATTTACGAGTTCTTTTGTCAGTTTTGGTGGTCTCGAACCACTAGTTCTGACATCACTGAAATTCGGGCTATTACATAAGGAACTCACCATATATGTTTGCATATTTATGCCACTTATCACTATCATGATTAGGCATCTCATTATTACTGTCACAGTCATTACAAAACGCTATCCTTCATTTTTATCTTCTTTTAGCTCAATTAATTGTTGGTTAGCGAATTCATTCTTTTTTATTTAGTTTTGCTACTAGAATAATCATGACTTTTGCAATTTGCTTTTGCTTGATTTCCTTTTTAATTATTAAAATTTTCCCGCCTTGTGTAGGTTCTCCCCGTAATCCTTAGATTGTATCTTTCTTGAAATTGCTAGATCTTCCTTATGTTCTTGATAATGCATCGGACTCTAGGGATACTCCTACTTCATTGCCTCAAAAGGGTAAAGAGTTTTGAAGCTTTCGAGTTAATAATACGTTAAAATAATGAATTGTTTTGGGTTTACCTATTTATTTTAAATATATAATACAGAACACTGATATAAATACTGTAACATCCCGAAATAGGGCCTAATCGGAATAGTGGTTTCGTAACCACAAATCCGAGATAGAAATAATTATTTTATAAATATTTTGAAGTTTATATTATGATTGCATGATAGTGTGAAAATTTCGTGAAGAAATTCTACGCGTAAAGTGCTTAACTTGGAGTTAGGGACTAAATCGAATAAATTGCAAAACTTGCATTCTAGAAGTTTTTATTATGAAATTGCTTTGGAATATTAATTAGGAGGGTTTAAATAGTAATTTGACCAATTTCTTAGCTCATGGAAAAAATAGGACATGGGTGGAATTTTTGAAAGTTTAGTAAGGAGGGGCATTTTGGTCATTTGGTTATTAACATGAATAAAAAGGGAAAAGATGACAAAAAAATCATCATCTTCTTCATTACCACGAAATTTCAAGGGTTCTCCATAGCTAGGGTTTGTTTCAAGCTTCCAAGCTCCATAGTAAGTGATTCCAAGCCCCGTTTTTAATGATTTTTATGTTTTTGAGATCCCGGTAGCTCGATAAAGCTTATGTTAGCAATATTTTAAGTTAGGGTTCATATTTGGAAAAATACCCATAGGTGAAATTTGTGTATTTTGATGTTTTATGATAGAATATGAGGTTTTAAATTATGTTAGACAACTTGAGCTACTCGGTTTTAGGTAAAAACGAGTAAAAGGGCTTAATTGGTAAAAATACCTATTGTACATAAGTGTATGTTATAGTAGGAATTTGAAGATGATGTTGGTAAATAAATGATCAGCATGTCTTAAAATACAAGAATTTGTGATAAGTTTTGATTTCCGAGCCTTGGGGTAAAAGTGTAAATATGCAAAAGTTTAGGGGCAAAAATGTAATTTTGCCAAAATTTGAAAAAGGGCTGTTTTGATAAATGTGAGTATTAAATAAGCTAAATTTGCTATTATAGATCAAGAAGAATGGAATTCAAGAGTAGATCGGGGAAAAGAAAAAGTAAAGGACTAAATTGTAAAGTTTAGTCACAATTTGTATCGAGGTAAGTTTACGGTAAATAAATGCAATATTTCATTGTTTTACATTGATGTTTTTAAATTCCAGCATTTATATATTTACTTTATGAAAATATTCAAAGTCGAAACGAAGAAGAGAAGACAGAGAGAAAGTATCAGAAAGCCCCATTTGAACCTTAGGAATGTTAGGGGATTTGGGTTAACAGACAGGACAGTATTGCGCCATGTAAGCCCATATCGTGTATATGGCCTTGGAGACAGGACAGTATTGCGCCATGTAAGCCCATATCGTGTATATGGCCTTGGAGACAGGACAGTATTGAGCCATGTAAGTCCATATCATATATATGGCTTTGGAGACAGGAATATTTCATGTAAGACCATGTCAAGGACATGGCATTGGCAGTATTTTATCAGACAGGAATAACCTGAGTATCCTTAGTATTCCGAGTGGTTCAACGGGTCATTGTACAAGTTAAATTCAGTGAACTATCAGCAAAGGGAAGTTAGATTATGTTTATGAATAACGAAAGGTCAGGTAAGAAAGAAGGTAGTAAGTGAGAAGTAAAGAAAGTTTATGATGCTAGACGATATTATGTATAATTGCTCAATATGTTAAATGTTGCAATTTATTTGCTTGTAAGCTTACTAAGCCTAGTGCTTACCCCTTTATTTTCTTTCTTATTATAGTTCTTGCCAAGCTTACTCGGGGATCGAAGGAAACGTCGGAGTTCAGATCACACTATCAAAGGAATCATTTTGGTATAACTAGACGTTTCATTTTGTGTATGGCATGTATAGGGACTTAGTCTTTTATGGAATGATATGTTCAATATATGGTGTATAAATGCTTGGAAGTGAGTAGCTAATGAAATGGCTAACCATGCATGTGTTTAATGGTATGTGTGCTTAAATGGTAACTATCACATGAAAACTATGAAAAGTATAAAAGTAGCTTGAAAACAGATGCAAACAGCAGCAGTGACGTGAATTTGAAAAATCACTAAAAATAGTAGGAATGGAATTAAAAGGTGAATAAGGTATGAAATTAAAACTTAATGGGTCTATTTTCATGTGGAAGAAACAGAGTAGGAAAAAGAGTTGTATATTATGAGAAATTTTCAGTTGAGTGAGACTGACTCTGTGATCCCCTGTTCTGACTTCAAAAATTCACTATTAATTGCACATAAATAATTAGGTATTATAGTTTATTTGCCTAGATTCCTTATTGAGTCTAGTTTCTAATGAAATAGATGGCATGCCTGTTTGAATTTTGTACAGGGAGAAAATTAGTTCGTAGTGAACAGAGGTCAGAGCAGTTGAGCGGTGTAACAGGGGAGACTTTAACTAATAAACTGTACTAATTGGCCAAGCAAAAAAATTCTATAAAAAAATTAGTAGATAGCCATATGAGTCTAGTTTTAGGGAAAATTTACGGATCTTTATTTCGAGTTTCGTAACTCGAGATATGAATTTTTGAGCGACCATGATGTAGAAAACAGTTTATTCCGAAAATGAAAATAGATTTTGTAAAGTTGTTTAAATGATAAATTATGTTCGGTAAAACCTCAGGCTCGACTCCGGCGACGGTCTCGGGCGTGGGGGTGTTACATTTATTGGTATCAGAGCAGGTTTAGTCGGTTCTCGGAACAGTTAATGTGAGTAGAAGTCTAGCTATACATGCCATACTTGCATTTTGATAGTGTGACGACTCCTGACGATTTTTAAATATTTTGTTTTATAGTAATGGATCCCGAATGAGTTGGTGATGATGATGTGGAAAGTAATGCGCCTGCTTCCGCGGAAGGGGCAGCGCCATCTGGAAATAGGCCAGTAACAGTTGATCAGGGAGGAGTAACTCGAGAAGTTCTCTTTCAAGCTCTAAATGATTGGTTTGCCGAGTTCGTTCGTACGAATCCGGCAGTTAGACCTCCACCCCCTCATGATTCTCAGGCAACCCATGTAGCTCAAGCTCCCCTAGCCACAGGTATAGTGATAAGAGAAAAGCCACCAGTCGATAAAATCAGGAAATATGGGGCAGAAGAGTTCCGAGCAACAAAAGATGATGATGCAGAAAGAGCAGAGTTTTGGATAGAAAATACCATCAGAGTTTTCGATGAATTATCCTGTACACCTGAGGAATGTATGAAATGTGTAGTATCACTCCTTAGAGACTCAGCCTACCACTGGTGGAAGACATTAGTATCAGTTGTACCGAAAGAAAGGGTCACTTGGGATTTCTTTCAGGAGGAATTCCGTAAAAAGTACATCAGCCAGAGGTTTATTGATCAGAAGAGAAAAGAGTTCTTAGAGTTGAAACAAGGTAATATGACAGTGACTGATTACGAGCGTGAATTCGTCAGGCTTAGTAAATATGCCCGAGAATGTGTATCTACAGAGGCTATTATGTGTAAAAGGTTTGAGGATGGGTTAAATGATGATATCCGACTATCAGTGGGGGTTCTGGAAATAAAAGAGTTTGTTGTTTTAGTTGACCGAGCCTGTAAAGCAGAGGAGTTGTTAAAAAGAAAAGGTAAAACTGAAACAGAAACGCAAGACACAAAGAAAAGACAGATGAGCAGATCATTTCAGGCTACATCTAAGAGGCCCAAAGAGTTTTCTACCAGATCTAGCTTTTCGGCAGGGCAATCTAGTCAGAATAGAGGTAGTAGATTTAAAAATTTGAAAGCTCAGACTACTTCGACCGCAAGTGTAGGTAATGTTAGATCAGGGAGATCAGGATGTCCACAGTGTGGTAGACTTCATTATGGTCCTTGTCGAGCAGGTGAAAATGTTTGTTATAAGTGTGGTGCTTCGGATCATTTTGTGCGAGATTGTCCAGAGGTGACTCAACGAGAAGTACCACAGAGTGCTAGATCCGGAAATGTTCCTACTAGAGGCAGATCACCGAGGCAACCGGGAGTAGGAGTAAGTACCAGAGGTACCTCTAGAGATTCGGCTGTGAGACCAGATGCTAGAGCTCCTGCAAGGACTTATGCTATTCATGCTCGTGAAGAGGCATCCTCCCCCGATGTGATTACGGGTACATTTTCTCTACATGATATTAATGTTGTTGCTTTGATTGATCCGGGTTCGACCCATTCTTATGTTTGTATGAAATTGATGCTTAAAATGAGTATGCCTATAGAATTCACAGAATTTGTGATTAAAGTATCAATTCCACTAGGCAAGTGTGTATTGGTAGATAAAGTATGTAGAAATTGTCCCTTAATGATTAGAGGTCACTGTTTTCCGGTCGATCTCATGTTATTGCCGTTTGATGAGTTTGATGTTATTTTGGGCATGGATTGGTTGACGGCACATGATGTGGTAGTGAATTGTGGAAGGAAATTCATTGAGTTAAAATGTGAAAATGGTGAGATTCTTCGGGTTAATTCAGATGAGTCAGATAGTTCATTTGTTATGATTTCTGTTATGACAGCCCAAAAATATTTGAGAAAGGGGTGTGAGGCTTATCTTGCTTTTGTATTGAATACTAAAGATTCAGAATTGAAAGTTGAATCAGTGCCCGTAGTGTGCGAGTATCCAGATGTATTTCCGGAAGAATTACTAGGTTTGCCTCCTGTTAGAGAAGTTGAGTTTGGTATTGAGCTGATTCCAGGTACCACACCTATTTCCATTACTCCTTATAGAATGGCTTCGTCGGAATTGAAAGAATTGAAAGCTCAGTTGCAGGAATTAACTGATAAAGGTTTTGTAAGACCCAGTAGTTCACCATGGGGTGCACCAGTGCTATTTGTGAAAAAGAAAGATGGTTCGATGAGATTATGCATAGATTATCGACAGCTTAACAAGGTAACTATCAAGAACAAATATCCATTGCCCAGAATTGATGATTTGTTTGATCAGTTGAAGGGAGCCACTGTGTTTTCCAAGATCGATTTGAGATCCGGATATTATCAGATGCGAGTTAAGGAGTCAGATGTTCCGAAAACTGCATTCCGAACTAGGTATGGTCATTATGAGTTTCTTGTGATACCCTTTGGCTTAACCAATGCCCCTGCTGTTTTTATGGACTTAATGAACCGAATATTTAGACCATATTTGGACAAGTTTGTAGTTGTGTTCATTGATGATATCTTGATTTATTCTCCTGATGAAATTGAACATGAAAAACATTTGAGAACAGTTCTACAAATTTTGAGAGATAATCAGTTGTATGCTAAGTTCAGTAAAAGTGAGTTTTGGCTCCGAGAAGTTGGATTTCTTGGACATATTGTTTCAGGTGAAGGTATTAGAGTTGATCCGAGCAAAATTTTAGCCATTGTCGATTGGAAGCCTCCCAAGAATGTTTCGGAAGTTAGAAGTTTTCTTGGTTTAGCTGGTTATTACAGACGGTTTGTGGAGGGATTTTCCATGATAGCTACCCCGTTAACGAGACTGCTACGGAAGGATGTTAAGTTTGAATGGACTGAGAAGTGCCAGCAGAGTTTTGACAAGTTAAAGGTATTGTTGACTAAAGCTCCTATCTTAGTACAGCCAGAACCGGGTAAAGAATTTGTAATTTATAGTGATGCATCTTTGAGTGGGCTCGGTTGTGTACTCATGCAAGAAGGAAAGGTAATTGCTTATGCCTCTAGACAACTAAAGCCACATGAGAAAAATTATCCGACATATGATTTAGAGTTAGCTGCTATTGTATTTGCATTGAAGATTTGGAGACATTATTTGTATGGTGAAAGGTGCCGGATATTCACCGATCATAAAAGTTTGAAATACTTAATGACTCAAAAAGATTTGAACCTGAGGCAAAGAAGATGGCTAGAGTTGATTAAAGATTATGAGCTAGTGATTGATTATCACCCAGGTAAGGCAAATGTAGTTGCTGATGCTTTAAGTAGAAAACTCTTATTTACATTGTGAGCTTTGAATACTAATTTAGCCATGTCGGATGATGGTTCTATTTTAGCTGAATTGAAACCTAAACCGGTATTTCTTGAAGAAATTTGTGAAGCTCAAAAAGATGACAATGAGTTACAAGCTAAAAGAGTTCAATGTGAGTCAGACATAGAATCAGATTTCCGGATTAGTTCGGATGGTTGTTTGATGTTTAGAGACAGAATATGTGTACCAAAGAATGATAAGCTTATTTGGAAGATTTTACAGGAAGCACATAGCAGTTCCTTGTCTATTCACCCAGGTAGCACAAAGATGTATAATGATTTGAAGAAATTGTACTGGTGGGCAGGAATGAAAAGAGATATTTCAGAGTTTGTTTCCAGATGCTTGATTTGTCAACAGGTAAAGGCCGAACATCAGGTACCCTCGGGTTTATTACAGCCTGTACTAGTTCCGGAATGGAAATGGGACAGAGTTACTATGGATTTTGTGACGGGATTGCCGTTAACACCGAAAAAGAAGGATGCAGTTTGGGTTGTAATTGATAAGCTAACTAAGTCGGCTCATTTTATCCCAGTTCGTATGGATTATTCATTTGACAGGTTGGCTGAGTTGTACATTTCAGAGATAGTCAGACTACATGGAGTACCATTATCAATCATTTCAGACAGAGATCCGAGATTTACTTCACGATTCTGGAAAAAGTTGCAAAAAGCTTTGGGCACAAAGTTAAGTTTCAGTACGGTTTTTCATCCTCAGACCGACGGTCAGTCAGAGAGAGTTATTCAGGTACTTGAAGATATGCTTAGATGTTGTGTATTGGAATTTCAAGACAGTTGGGAAAAATACTTACCATTGGTAGAGTTTGCCTATAATAATAGTTACCAGTCGAGTTTGAAGATGGCACCCTATGAAGCTTTGTATGGACGCAAATGTCGTACGCCTTTATACTGGACAGAGCTTAAAGAAAGCCAGATTTACGGGGTTGATCTAGTTAAAGAAACAGAAGAAAAAGTGAAAGTTATCAGAGATTGTTTGAAGGCAGCTTCAGATAGGCAGAAGTCATATGTAGATTTAAAAAGAAAAGAGATTGAATATCAGGTTGGCGACAAGGTATTCTTGAAGGTATCCCCGTGGAAGAAAGTTCTCAGATTTGGCAGGAAAGGTAAGTTAAGTCCTCGTTTTATTGGACCGTTTGAAGTGATTGAGAGAATTGGGCCATTAGCATACCGATTAGCTTTGCCGACTGAATTAGAGAAGATTCATGATGTGTTCCATGTGTCAATGTTACGACGTTATCGGTCAGATCCATCGCATGTGATTTCTCCGACAGAGGTTGAGATTCAACCATATATGACTTATGATGAGGAACCAATAAAAATTCTAGCTCGAGAGGTAAAGCAATTAAGGAATAAAAGTATTGCTCTTGTGAAAGTCTTATGGAATAGACATGGGGTGGATGAGGCTACATGGGAACCTGAAGAGGCCATGCGAAAACAGTACCCAAATCTCTTTACAGGTAAGATTTTCGGGGACGAAAATCCCTAAAGGGGGGGAGAAATGTAACATCCCGAAATAGGGCCTAATCGGAATAGTGGTTTCGTAACCACAAATCCGAGATAGAAATAGTTATTTTATAAATATTTTGAAGTTTATATTATGATTGCATGATAGTGTGAAAATTTCGTGAAGAAATTCTACGCGTAAAGTGCTTAACTTGGAGTTAGGGACTAAATCGAATAAATTGCAAAACTTGCATTCTAGAAGTTTTTATTATGAAATTGCTTTGGAATATTAATTAGGAGGGTTTAAATAGTAATTTGACCAATTTCTTAGCTCATGGACAAAATAGGACATGGGTGGAATTTTTGAAAGTTTAGTAAGGAGGGGCATTTTGGTCATTTGGTTATTAACATGAATAAAAAGGGAAAAGATGACAAAAAAATCATCATCTTCTTCATTACCACGAAATTTCAAGGGTTCTCCATAGCTAGGGTTTGTTTCAAGCTTCCAAGCTCCATAATAAGTGATTCCAAGCCCCGTTTTTAATGATTTTTACGTTTTTGAGATCCCGGTAGCTCGATAAAGCTTATGTTAGCAATATTTTAAGTTAGGGTTCATATTTGGAAAAATACCCATAGGTGAAATTTGTGTATTTTGATGTTTTATGATAGAATATGAGGTTTTAAATTATGTTAGACAACTTGAGCTACTCGGTTTTAGGTAAAAACGAGTAAAATGGCTTAATTGGTAAAAATATCTATTGTACATAAGTGTATGTTATAGTAGGAATTTGAAGATGATGTTGGTAAATAAATGATCAGCATGTCTTAAAATACAAGAATTTGTGATAAGTTTTGATTTCCGAGCCTTGGGGTAAAAGTGTAAATATGCAAAAGTTTAGGGGCAAAAATGTAATTTTGCCAAAATTTGAAAAAGGGCTGTTTTGATAAATGTGAGTATTAAATAAGCTAAATTTGCTATTATAGATCAAGAAGAACGGAATTCAAGAGTAGATCGGGGAAAAGAAAAAGTAAAGGACTAAATTGTAAAGTTTAGTCACAATTTGTATCGAGGTAAGTTTACGGTAAATAAATGCAATATTTCATTGTTTTACATTGATGTTGTTAAATTCCAGCATTTATATATTTACTTTATGAAAATATTCAAAGTCGAAACGAAGAAGAGAAGACAGAGAGAAAGTATCAGAAAGCCCCATTTGAACCTTAGGAATGTTAGGGGATTTGGGTTAACAGACAGGATAGTATTGCGCCATGTAAGCCCATATCGTGTATATGGCCTTGGAGACAGGACAGTATTGCGCCATGTAAGCCCATATCGTGTATATGGCCTTGGAGACAGGACAGTATTGAGCCATGTAAGTCCATATCGTATATATGGCTTTGGAGACAGGAATATTTCATGTAAGACCATGTCAAGGACATGGCATTGGCAGTATTTTATCAGACAGGAATAACCTGAGTATCCTTAGTATTCCGAGTGGTTCAACGGGTCATTGTACAAGTTAAATTCAGTGAACTATCAGCAAAGGGAAGTTAGATTATGTTTATGAATAACGAAAGGTCAGGTAAGAAAGAAGGTAGTAAGTGAGAAGTAAAGAAAGTTTATGATGCTAGACGATATTATGTATAATTGCTCAATATGTTAAATGTTGCAATTTATTTGCTTGTAAGCTTACTACGCCTAGTGCTTACCCCTTTATTTTCTTTCTTATTATAGTTCTTGCCAAGCTTACTCGGGGATCGAAGGAAACGTCAGAGTTCAGATCACACTATCAAAGGAATCATTTTGGTATAACTAGACGTTTCATTTTGTGTATGGCATGTATAGGGACTTAGTCTTTTATGGAATGATATGTTCAATATATGGTGTATAAATGCTTGGAAGTGAGTAGCTAATGAAATGGCTAACCATGCATGTGTTTAATGGTATGTGTGCTTAAATGGTAACTATCACATGAAAACTATGAAAAGTATAAAAGTAGCTTGAAAACAGATGCAAACAGCAGCAGTGATGTGAGTTTGAAAAATCACTAAAAATAGTAGGAATGGAATTAAAAGGTGAATAAGGTATGAAATTAAAGCTTAATGGGTCTATTTTCATGTGGAAGAAACAGAGTAGGAAAAAGAGTTGTATATTATGAGAAATTTTCAGTTGAGTGAGACTGACTCTGTGATCCCCTATTCTGACTTCAAAAATTCACTATAAATTGCACATAAATAATTAGTTATTATAGTTTATTTGCCTAGATTCCTTATTGAGTCTAGTTTCTAATGAAATAGATGGCATGCCTGTTTGAATTTTGTACAGGGAGAAAATTAGTTCGTAGTGAACAGAGGTCAGAGCAGTTGAGCGGTGTAACAGGGGAGACTTTAACTAATAAACTGTACTAATTGGCCAAGCAAAAAAATTCTAGAAAAAAATTAGTAGATAGCCATATAAGTCTAATTTCAGGGAAAATTTACGGATCTTGATTTCGAGTTTCGTAACTCGAGATATGAATTTTTGAGCGACCATGATGCAGAAAACAGTTTATTCCAAAAATGAAAATAGATTTTGTAAAGTTGTTTAAATGATAAATTATGTTCGGTAAAACCTCAGGCTCGACTCCAGCGACGGTCTCGGGCGTGGGGGTGCTACAAATACAATATATCATAAAGTTAAATTTGTCTTTGCCTTTCTACATTTATTTTCAGCGAGTTTTTGTCAGATCTATCTTTCTATTTCTTGCTCAGCAGAATATTGTTGGGGCTGGGGGTTAATGGGCTTAGCTTGAATTCAGTACAGATTGTTTTTAATCGTCTATATCCCTGTTATATCCCGGCTTGGTATAAGCTATTCTGGGGATATCCCCTTCATATCTCGTCCCAGTTCAGAATTTTCACTACCCGAATCAATTTTTTTAGTGTTCGGTTCAAATTTTTTATGTTTCTGGACCGGACTACCTGTCCACTTATTCCAGGCAGGGATTTCTCATTCCAGAGTTATCCCGGTTTGGGAATATCCCATAAAAGGATATCCTGGCCTGGTTATATCCCATTTGAAGGATATCCCAATGTTGGTTTAGGGTTTTTTCTTTGAAGAAAAGTATTGGGTTATTATTAAAATGCAAAAACACATAAGACCATAAGGACTTAAGCAAAACAAAAGCCTGGAAAAATAGGCTTAATTTTATCTGGGTTTAAGCACATCATGTGTAACGACCCAATTTTCAGTGGTGTCGGAATAGTGATTCGAGATCACTAAATTTAACAAATAAGTTAGAATTTTTGAGAAATAATAGAAAAGAGTAGTGTTAATAATATAGTTGAAATTGTGAATTGTGGTATAAAAGAGTTATTAGGCAAATTAAGTTAAACGAGGTAACGAGACTAAAAAAATTAAATCAAGCCATAAATATTTTTATGGATATTTATGGAGTTCTAATAAGTTAGTATTAAAGTTTCGTTAAGAAATTTTAAGGTTTCGATAGTTAATTGGGTAAAAAGGACTAAATTGAACAAGATGCAAAGTTGAGTAATGTGAATAGCTTAGTTAAGAAAGAGGAAGGACTAAAGTGTAATTTGGACCAAAATTAAATGGGCTGGACGGTTGAGTATTAAAATGGCTGAGAATTAGTGTGAACTGATGGCAAAATTGCAAATAACTTGAAATCTAATAGTGAAATATGGACTAAATTAGAAGAAAAAAAAAATCTAGAGATCTCATTTTCTTTCATCTTCTCCAGCAAAAGAACATCATAGAAGATTTCTTAAAGCTGGTTTTTAATATTTTTATTACAAGTAAGTTCAAATCTTGATTATTTCTTGAAATTTTTGTACATCAATCAAATAATATAATTTAATTTAAAATTTATAAATAGTAAATTTAAATCACTTTTTTTAAATAGACAATTATATCCATTTATCTTTATAGTTCAAAATTTTAAGTTATATTCTCCTTTATATTTTTAGATATATATTTTATATATTTTATTAAGTTTTCTAACAATAAAATTATTTATGAATTGCTAGAAAAGATTAAAGTATTTAAATTAAAAATATATGAGTAATAATAAAATTGACATTTCTTAGTTTGAAATGTCCAAGAACTGTCTTAAATTTTAATTTTCTCTTTGTTAATCACCACATTTAATATTATTAATCTATCAGATTTTAACTATCCTTTTTAACTCTTTATATATTTAATATAGTAAATAGTATTATTTTAAAAATAAATATTTTTAGACATTCAGAATATTAAAGTGTATTAAATGAAAATTTAAAAAGTAAATAACTCAATTATCACTTTATTAAATGAGTGTATTAAATAGGAATAGTTACCGTTGGCAGGAGAAGATTCCCTCTGCCCGTTTTCATCAGTCTTTTCAAATCCCCTTCCTTCCCATTTCTTCACCATCTCTCTCTTCAAAATTTTCCTCTCTAATCCGTTTTCATCTCTTCCTTCTCAATCGTTTCTGTTTTTTATTTTTAATTTTTTTTATTGTGATATTGAAATCATTTGCTTCATCCATAGATTTTGGGTTTTCAGCCCTAGGAAATATTGTTTCGGTTCGTCTTTTCAAATCTATGGATGTTGCTTTGGGAAAGAAATAAATTTTGGTTCTGCAAGATTTCACCAGCCATGGCCTCTCTTTTACGGTCAACTACTATATTATTCATATTCTCTAGTACATTGATTCTTATCCCAAATAGACACGCTATTCCCTTCATCGTATTGCACGGTAATGTTCTTATCCCAATATCTTTTCTTTTCAATTTTAATGTTCTTATGCACTCTCCCATGGCTTTTAATGCCCTAAAACTTGAGATAAATGGGGATTAGATGCCAGTTTAACCTGATACCCATATTTCTTTTATGGATATAATGCTTAAAGTTCAACTAAGACCACATAACTTCATTTCTAGTGAAATTGTTTAAGCAATTGTGCCTTTGTATAAATTGTTAAAATTCTGTTAAATGTACGGGTTAAACAGGATTAGATGCCAGTTTAACCTGATACCCATATTTCTTTTATTTGATATCGTATAATATTGACTGCCAAAGCAGACTGCTGCTTTAAAGTATGGATGGTTACGTCATCACCCAAAGTATGGTACTCTTGCGCCACCGGAGCTTGCTAATTCTTTGTATTATGCTGATGTAAGTACACTAGGGTATAATTCTTTGTATTTTTGGTTGGTTTTTGTCTTTTGGAACAATGCCTTGATATTGCAATCTTGGTTTGAGTGTAAGCCGCTTCCTCTAATGTTACTGTGGGATAGTTTGCTTATGTTGTGAATGCTGTGATTACAAGAGTGTCTTTTTGCATATGATTTCCATGACTGCAGTGATTATATTTTGGACTTAAGAGTTTTACATACGGTGACAGGATATAATTTTCCCTAAGATTACTAGAAGCTTATCCCTAACATTACATTTTGGAAATGTTATTGTTATATTCTGGTGTTAATCGAAGTGTTTTCTGCCATACAGGTTGCTAGATTATTCAATGAAGTTGCTCAGATGTCTCCTGAGGATGCTGATGTACACATTGTCCTTGGTGTTCTGTATAATTTGTCGAGAGAATATGATAAGGCCATTGCATCTTTCAAAATTGCTTTGAAACTTAAACCTAATGATTATTCTCTTTGGAACAAGGTTGGTGCAACACAAGCCAACAGTGTGCAGAGTGCTGATGCAATATTAGCTTATCAACAGGTAGCCTCTTCGTGATTGGTGGCCTATCTGTATACCACCTGATATGTTAATTTCATAATTACTTTTTTTTGAATTAAAAATTTATTTTCCCTATCCTAAAATTTTGTGGTTCTCTTTACTAAGTTGGAGTACCTGTAATGTGTGAAATTCAAAATATATGAGTACTAGGATTTTACTAATGATCAATTTGTATGGTGTGTTGGTCACTATTTTGCATGTTAGGCCAGAAAAAAAAAAAAAAAAGAATTATGAAGGTGTTGACAATGTCGGCAAGGGTGCTGTAACTACCTGAACCATTTGAGGTGCAAGATGTAAAAAAAGCACTTTTTTGAGTAAATTAAGGTGAATATGTAAATTTGTGCTTCTTGAATCAAGGGGGCTTTTTCGCTTCTATACAAAAAAGTGTGCCTAGGATTTGGCTTGTGTTTAATCAATTGAAAGGATGGCATAAAGAAATGCAAAACATGTGATAACCCAACATGTCAATCTTCTGTGTCCGAAACTCATATGGGTTGCATCATCTTTTCCTCTATTTCTCTTCTTTCTTATCTTTCAATGATAAAGTGATGCATTGGTGTGTTATACAGCTCTCTTATAGGGTTGAATTATTTACTTGCTCCATCTTTGTAACCTTAGGCTGCTAAAAAGATTCTCCAAATAACATGTTGCCCCTAGTTGGACCTTAGAAAACAAACTAGCTCTTCTATTAAGCTCCATGTAATTAGTTATTTGATTTGTTGGAGCTATTAGTTAATTTAGATGATTTGATTATGCACTTCCTCAATTTACATATACCCTTGATCATCTCTTTCAAAATGCCTTTTTTTAATGCATTCAGATCTTGCATATGCAGTTTGATTTGTTTAGCCTCTGTTACTGAGATTGTCCATTTAAAATTATTTGATGATAGACTTCCCTTTGCCTGTGGTGGCCATATTTTCAGCACTATTGAATTTAGTCTTTTGGTCTATGTCTGGATCTTTAGGCACTAGATTTGAAGCCAAACTATGTGCGTGCTTGGGAAAACATGGGTATCAGTTACGCCAACCAGGTTTGTTATATCCTGCACTGTTCTCTCATTGTCTTGACATTCATGAAAAGGGCCGAACTGCATTTCTTACTTTATGTCTTCATTTCCTTTTGCATATTTCTGAGATGGTCAATCCTTCTAAATGAAAATTTATGGGTATGTGATCAGGAATTAAATCACCTTGTTTTCAATATATAGGTCTCAACATATTTTGGAAAAAGAATTCGTTCGAAATAACACTAGTCTTGATGGAAAGACGAAAGCTTATTTGATTGGTCATTAATAAATTATTATGGTCTAAAATGAAACCCATTATGTATCCAAGATTAATTTAATTTTGGTAAGGATACTCCCTTATTTGACATGCCCTTTACCATGTTCATACCTCACAAATCATCTTGTAAAAGTTGACACGAGATATATATTTGTATCAAGAAAAGCAGGTTGGGACTGAATTGAATAAAATGAAAAGTACACTCATTCTGAACTTCTACCGGGCGTGTGGCGTAATGACCAGCTTATTTCCATATTCTCTCCTATTTTTCCTTTATTTCTAACGTCCTCTCTCCTTTATTAGATACTCTTTTGATTAGTTTTATGTACGTCCAGTAGGCCCGTTCCCTCCCCTAAAAATTACGAAACCAATTACTCTACGGTCTACCCCTCTAAATATTTTATTTTACCGATGAAAATAAAATAAAAATATTATAATATTGTTATGTTATAAAATAAAAATCCGAAGTTTTTCTCCGTTAAATCAAGTTCCATTGTCATTAGCTTCTCTCTCTCACTCGAAAAAGGAAAAGAAAAGGTTTGAATTCATGAATCAGCGGTAGCTTCTTCCGAATGAGTGAGTCGAGATAGTGCTAGTCTTTCTTTTAAGGTATAAATTTTGATTCTTTTAAAAAATCTTGTTTTTTCTTCATCTCTTTTTATTCTGTTTGGTTTCTGATCGAAGAAAATCGAGGGAAATTTGTATCAAACTTGACATTAGTCCTTGTTCTTTTTAAATAATTCCTGATTCCCCTGTGAGTTGGCAAATTCTGTTCATCCTGCATTTTCCCGGAAGCCAAACAGGGGACTTAAATGTTTTTAATTTCGAAAATTTTGTTCTCTTACGGAAATATTGAAAAAATACATGTCTTTCAGTTGAACCCTTTATTCTCTCCAATTTCCCCTTAATTTTTTTCTAACGTCTTTTTCCTTTACTGGCTGTTATTTTTCTTTCTTATTCTGTTCCGCCTTTATTCCTGTTTTAAACCGTTTCGGAATAAGCTATTCCTGGGATATCCTGTCATTTCTTATTCCGGTTCACAATTTTTAGCTGCCGGTTCAACTGTTTTAATGGCCGGTTCTGTATTTTTTTCTCCGCTGGATCGGGCTGCCTGTCATACTTATTCCAGTCAAGAATATCCCATTCCAAGGATATCCCGGTTCGTTGTTATCCCACGGTGGTATATCCCGGCCTGGGTATATCTCATTCTGGGAATATCCCGATTCCCCCCTTTTTTTTCCTAAGGCTCTTTACCTTCTTTTGTCTTTAATTTCTCCAATAAAAAAAAAATAGTAATTTAAAGAAGGTATTAATTACCATAAATGTTACCGTTGCCACATGGAGATTTAGAAAATTAAGTTCTCTCTCTTCCATTCATAGCTTCCCCATTTCTTCACCTATTCATCCACCTCTTTAAATTTATTTTCCTTTATTTATTTCCCCTTTTATTCTCTCTTGTTTTTCCATTCTCTGATCTCTGTTAATCCTCTCTTTCGTTTTCTTTATTCTCTTTCCCTTCCTTTCTTGTCCTTTCTTTACAAACCCTAGACACTTCCGCGCCATCAACACCTTCCGGCGTCTTACCTCCGATCAAAGGTCAGTTTCCTTCCCATTATTCGAAATTTGAATCCTCAAATCTATCTCTTCTATCTATAGCACCTCATTTATTAGGCGACTCCCTCTCTCTCTCTCTCTCTGTCTGTTTTGAATTTCTTCCTCTCATTTTTTTTTAGTTTTGGGTCACCGGATGCCAAAAAAAAAAAAAACACAGAAAGACGCTACACTAGGTTTTCTCTGCCTTTTTTGGTTTTTGTGATTTTCATCGGTGACTGATTTCAGGTATGAATCATCACTTGTACTTTGTATTTGTCTTTGCCATTTCATTTTGTTTTAGTTTCAGATCTATTCTTTATTACTTGTATTTCAGTTGGTTTTTTTTTTATGATTTTTTGTTTTCTTCTTTATAAATCCTTTGTCTTTGCCTGTTCATCTTTGTTTTTTCGTTTCAGATATATTTATTTATCACTCGAAGAAAAGCAAAAGGGAAAGTAGGAGGGTTTTGAGGATAGTGAAAAATGGTTGGTCCTGCTTCATCGGAGATTGATTTCAGGTATGAATATATACTACCTGAAATCAGTCTTTTTCTTTCATCTCTGTTTTTAGTTTCAGATATATACTTCTTTTTACTAACATTCTCATTGGGTATTTGTCAGGGTTTTCTGTTTTCAGATTCAAAGAATCAGTGTTTTGTTCCGTTGAAATTATCTATTTGTGCGGTTTTTTTGCTTTTTTATCTTGTACTATATGTTTATTGTTTTTGAATTGTCTATTTCGCTCTGCTCGTACTGTATCTATTGTGCTTTATAATTTTTTTTTAATTTTTTGCTTCGCAAATTACGGTTGGGGTTTCTATTTGTTTCTCGTCTACTTTCGTGAGATAGAGAAATTTTAAGTTCTCTTCCGTTTCTATTTTTTCCATGTACTTACGATTGTAGCTATCGTAATATATTCGATTTCCTTTTATTTTTTGCTTCGTAAAATATACTGTTTTGGTTTCTCTTTATGTGCTCCTGTGTTGGCGTTTGGGCCTGTGCCCTGCTTAGTTTATGGCTTGTGATTTGCCTAGATTTTGGGATTTTCTCCCGCTTGGAGGTTCTACGGAATGATGGAAGGCAGTATGACCCTATTTGCAAATGCACTGTAAGTTGCGTCGATTGTGAAAGCCTTTAAATCTATGTGTTCTCCTTGTTGCATGCTGGTTTGTGTTCCATTTTTTTTTGCTCGGGCCATGGATTTGGTTTTGTTTCTATTTTTAATTTTTAGTGTTTTGGGCTGGGTTGATTTGGAATGGGTTTGCGTTGTTTTTATGTTCGGTTTTCTTGTGGTAGTATTTAATTTTAAAAAGATTTGTAAAATATTTTTTAACATAACTATTTAATTTTGAAGCAATTGTTTTAAAATTAAATAAATTTTAAAATCTTCAATGTCAATTAAATATTTTAGGTTTTCTTAATCTATTTCTCGGGGCTTAATATTGTTGATCTTGGGTTATTGGGCTTTCAATTCAGTTTTTAATTTTGTGTAACGCGTTTGGCATTTGTTTTTGATTTTGTGATTTTTAGAATCCCTTTCATTAGCGTGTATGGATCTTTGCTTGAGCATTGTCTTTGGCTTTCTCTCTTTTAATTTAAAGATTAATGCTTTTTTGACTTGTGTTTTTTGGTTTATGGTTTTCATGCTTAGAAATTGCTGTTTTTGCTGTGTTAAAAATTTTATTGATGTGGTCTGTGAGTTACTTTTTAGTTGTTTTATGCTGTTTATTTTATGTTAGTTTATTAGTATTAGGATTTTCTAAATAGGACCTAAATTAAAATAAAATAGCTGTCTAAAAAAAAAGACATTTAGAAATATTTTAATTAATTGTTTTGCAGATTTAAATGATTAATTATTTTAATAGTTTTTCGTTTACATCTATTTTCTGTGGGTTTTTGTCACTTACCTAGACTTGTTTTATGTTTTTTTATTTTTGAGTTTTGTGTTTCCCTCTGTTGTATTTTTGTTGTTTCGCGTCACGGTTCTTACATTATATTTTGTGCTTAGCTGAATATTGTTGGGCTGGGTTATTGGGCTTTCGTTTCAGTGTTTAATTCTGTGTACCGCTTCCGTTTTGGATTTTTGGGTTATTGGACTTAGAATAGTTGACCTATTTTCGGCGTGCCTAAGGTTTTCGGTGTTTTTTGGTCGGGCGTTGTTTGTGTGTCATGTGGGATAGGTTCCCTGTTCTCGTAGGTTTGTGATAGTGGGTTTGTTTGTAAATTTAGGTTTTATTATCTATTAAATATATAGAAAGCTAATGGACCGTCGATTGAATAATTAGATTAAAAATCCACCGCTTAGAGCGAACTGTCTTACCGAACTTACAAAAAACAAATCAATGGAGTCCGATGTTCTGCCTTCCAAAGATGAAAATAAAATAAAATAAAAATATTATAATATTAGTATGCTATAATATAAAAACCCAAAATTTCTCTCCGTTAAAGCAAGATCCATATTCGATCCATATTCGTTAGCTTCATTTTCTCTCTCGAATAAAATAAAAGGTTTTGAATTCACTAATCAGCGGAAGCTTCTTCAAAATGCGAGAGTTGAGGTAGTGCTACTCTTTATTTTTAGGTATAAATTTTCATTTTTTAAAAAATATTGTTTTTTCTCTTGGTTTTTTTAAATAATTACTGACATTTTATTCTAATTTTTACCTTTTCTTAATTTTTTTTAATTTTCTATTTCAGTGATATCCGTTTAAAAATGAAATTTTTATTTTTAATAAAAATATTAGTTAAAATATTAAAATATTAAACATTTCAACACACCTCACAATTTACATGTATCTGATATTTTTTTAATTTTTAATGATTTAAATAAATATTTTGAATTTTTAAAATAATTTTAATATAGTAAAGAAGAAAATATAACACTGATTTAAAATTAAAAATTTTTGATGAGAGACA